>WOVY01002920.1:0-617045 GCA_013436015.1 Rhipicephalus annulatus
TACCACAAGATTTTAAATATTTATTCCCCATCTGCAGCAGTTAACCTAAACAGCACTGCGCGGCAGCAATCAAAGCAACCGCCACGTCAATCTATCTATAGAACTCGGTCACAGCTAAGACAATATGTGCAAAGATGGCACGTGGCTAAGTTCTCAAGACTCATGCAAATTCAACTTGCGATCAACCAGCTATAGTTCTCAAAGTGAGCAATTAAAGAATGTAACAGCTATTATCACCATCAGGTATGCCTCTCACTCACATAATAGCCTGCCAAATGTGAGCAGCTTTAATACACCAACAGGTGCGTACGATGAATAAGGGCATATATCCTTTGATTGCTGCACATCATTTACTTATAGGCTTTACCGCAATGCTTTCGCAATGCAGTGAAGCTTAATTATCTTTGGTAATTGTCTTTTTGTCTGTTTGAAAAGGACTCGCCAAGACGCAGACTTGGCCTGAGCAGTCGCAAATGCTTATTTTTGTTTGATGCACAAGTGGCCTGTGCATGCGTTCATTTCGTATTCATGTAATGCTCTTCTGCTCACGCTGGCTTTACCGCAGTGCTATGGCGATGCAGTGAAGCTTAATTATCTTTTGGTAATTCTCTTTTTGTCTCCCTGAACAGACGTGCCAAGATGCATACTTGGCCTGAGCAGTCGCAAATGCTTATTTTGTTTGATGCACAAGTGGCCTGTGCATGCGTTCATTTGTATCATGTAATGCTCTTCTGCTCACGCTGGCTTTACCACAGTGCTATGGATATGCAGTGAAGCTTGGTCATAGTTTAGTATTTGTCCTTTTTGTTTGCCTGAAACGGACGTGCCAAAATGCATATTTGGGCCTGAGCAGTCGCAAATTCTAATACTTGTTTGATGCACAAGTGGCCTGTGCATGCGTTCATTTCGTATCATGTAATGCTCTTCTGCTCACGCTGGCTTTACCGCAGTGCTTTTTCCATGCAGTGAAGCTTGATCATAGTTTAGTATTTCTCCTTTTGTTTGCCTGAAACGGACGTGCCAAGATGCATATTTGGCCTGAGCAGTCGCAAATGCTTATTTTTGTTTGATGCACAAGTGGCCTGTGCATGCGTTCATTTCGTATCATGTAATGCTCTTCTGCTCACGCTGGCTTTACCGCAGTGCTTTCACAAGGCAGTGAAGCTTGACCATACTTGCTTTTACGTGTATTGCGACTTATCAAAGTTTTGTAACAGCTCAACTGTTGACGCTAGAAGTGATGCATTGTATGTGAAAGTTTTATACTTAACTTCGGGGATTCATGTTTTCATAAAGTTGTCACAATATATCAGTAAAGTCGAGTTGGAAACTATGCATTCTTGGGAAACGCCCACGAACACGACGGAGACACGAGATTAGAAAGACTCAGTACTTCGCCTTTGTTTTGTGCCTCCTTCGTTTTCACGTTCATTTTCAAAGTATCTATCAAAATGCTGACAACGCTGTTTCACTGCCAGCAACCTTTGGCGTGCAAGAAAGGGAGCTAAATTTTCTCTCAGTCCTGTAAACCAAGAAATTGCGGCTACTCGATGTGCGATAAATAAAAGACCAAAATTAAGAATGACCAGGTGTCTTAGCCACAGCTTTTGGTCTCATTGCCTCTCCTCATAATGATAAAAAATATCAAAGAATGTGCTGTTTTGTGGCATCCATCAAACATGAAAAAACAGTTATGCGTGTATGCTATGTTGTTAGGCTATGCAAGGAACTGCTTCATCATTTTTCATTCGAGTGCACTTCCACAATGATTTTAGGCAGATATAATTTTTGCAATTTAGAAAGAAAATCTATAGTTGCATGCTAAAATTCTTTAAAAAATCTGAGCAGAAAAATACCATAAATTTGAAACTTTAGCTACCTGGTACGCAATATGACACCGGCTGAAAAAAAATATTAACAGAATAAAAGATTTTAAACTCAACGTATCACTGATACCATGCATTGTAAATATGCAATATATAGTTTCTCAGTTTCCTTAATGTTTCTGGTACACCACAACTGGAAGGCATTGTGCTGATGGCAACGTAAAGTGGCAGAGAAAGTTTTACTGAGGAAAAAGTGGGATGCATTCATCCTATTAACCATCAAAAGGTTAAGAAATTGATGCTCAGCAGTGGAGCTTCCTCCACAGCAACAAAAAACCTGCATTGAACCACAGTGCATGCACACACCATCTTTCCAGCACTTTGCTCATGCACTCTGTCATGGCAGAATTTGGTACCAATGCAGTGAACAGCTGTAGGCCACTGTTTTCAACATGTGTTGCATATAAGACTCCATCAACAACAACGGTTGGTGAAAACTGTTTCATTGCCTTTTTTTGCGTTGCCAATGCGTGATTAGACATTCTGAATTATGAGCTTTCCAGTGACATAAAAGAAATGTACATTAAAAAAATTGATTGGCCGTAGGAAATAATCAGGCCCTCGAAATCCACAGAACCGTTAAGAAAGGGTAAGTATTCATTGGTACAAGCACATTCCTGGAGCTGCGCTACACAACTTCTCAAGTCTTTTTTCTTTTAATGTGCCAGGGCGGATGCTGTGTATCATACTGTTGCACAAGTTTTCTTTTATTTTGGTGTACTTAACATTTTAAAACATTAGTAAACTTTTAAAACATATACAGTTTTGCAAATCATGACTGTTGAATTGAACACAACAAAATTAAATTTGGAGTGTTAAATCACTTAATGTTTCTAGAGATCGAATCACACTTGTCTAAAACACCCAGCCGACCGCTTCAGTTGCTGTTTTCTGCAGAAATATGTTAATGCCGACGCCGTATGAATATCTAACATGGCATACGGCGTGCTAGGCCTTTGTGCGATAATTTAAGCGTGAACAGAAGCATGTAGCTAAGGTGACGTAGAAGCCGTCACTAACAAGAGCCATGCGCTCCGCTGCTCTGGACAAGTGTGATTCCACCTGTACAGCTGCAGTGTTGGCATTTTTTTGGTGCATGAAATTCTCCATGTTCACTTTACATCTGGTCTATTATATAAAAACATCGAAATAAAAAGAATAACAAATAAAACCTTCTAGGTCTGAGTGAGAATAGAAGCCAAGCTGCTTGTGTGGCAAGCAGGCATTCTACCACAAAGCCACGTGCCTGCTCAAAAATAATTTTCATGCTTTACAAATACACGCATCTAGTATACACGCTTCACAATACAACATGTAATATCGCAGTATTTCATGGTACAAACGTGCATTGCCACTGGCCATCAGAACGTGTGATATCATAATGACTTCGTTGTTTAAAGCCATTCACGAATAACAAAAGGCACAAATGCTACTGGAGTATTCTCTTAGGACCATGTACTGGGTGCATATCAAGTTTAAAAACATTTCATGCACATAGTTGCTCGTGGTTTAAAGCATACTACACAGTACCTGTATTGCGTGGTCTATCCTGTGTCCCATCTCTGCGCTCTTCGAAGTAACTATGTGTACGTATCAACAAGCTTGCTTAGCCACCATTTAGAAATCAATTACGCAGACTGCAACTATATGCGAAACCCTTACTAGCACAAGCCACTTTAAACATTGATTACGTAGTAATAATCTGCAGTATGAACTTTTCAAGCAATGTTACCCTGCAAAAAGTATGCACTAGGTGGTTGGAGTATGCACAAGGGATAGGATATCACTGTTGTGTTCTACTCAAACCTTGAGGGTCCCCTAATTTTTTTCACCAAACAATTGTAAGATTCATAGATAGTAATGTTCCACAAGCATGGTATTGTAAATAATCACCCTTTTGGCCTATACTGGAAGAGTGGAGGGGGTATTGTTAGGAGTGAATTTACAGGCTGTTAAGAGTGTATGGAAAATTTGACAGATTGTTGTGTAAGTATGCAAGCATTAGGGCATGTCAGTTCATATTAAATACCTGAAAAAGATCACAGGCAGGGGTCCTGATAGGACTCTTGAAATCATTTCATCCTAGGAAAGAAGTGATGTGTCATTTACACATCTGTTGAAACTTGGAAACATCAGAAAAGTATTTCAAGCGTAGGTATGTGACGTTTCTTGACAATACATGACTGTGACATTGCACACTTCCATACTGCACATGTGTCTGTTTCCTAACATACTTGCTAGCAAAGCCACAACAGGGTGTTTATCAATTTAAATTTTTTCAAATGTAGTGATTTTTCCAGGTTTTTCACATAGAATAAAAGCAAACTCCATGAACATATTGTCTTCTTGAAAAATGTGCGGTGGAAAGAACACTTTAGCAGTAAAAAAATAAAATAAGAGGCACTCATATAAAACAAATGAACACATTTTTACACACACACTCATAATGTTGTGAGTGTATGTGGTAAATATGAAAAAATGTGTGTATCTGGTCAAAACAAAACTTGCGACCCAGGCACTGAGGAAGTTGGCTGTTTGGTTTTTGGAACAACCAGAACACAACCACACAAATAAAATCAACTGTAGCTGCAAGTTTGAAGGAGCCTGCGATAGTCCAACAGTGCAGCCAATGCTGCTATGAAACGTAAAGGTGGCGCTATCTCGTGGCATTCGTATAAAACAAGGATGCAACAGCCCGGCCAGTTGGCTTACTGGAGCACATTCTAGTTCATTATAATGGCTATAGCCTGCAGGCCATTTAGGATTGGATTAGATTACCTTGATCTAGACTGCTGTATTTACTAATGATTTGCATCCCCGTCTCATTTGTACATGTCTAAAATATACTTTTCAGCAAAAAGGAGTACTTACGTATTTTATGCGACCTTGTCTTGACAACGACTAACAACAATGTCGCGACAACGAAACTGTACAGCAAAATTTACTTTATCCTTTCTTTCACTCTCTTTTCTTTCACACAATGCACACATGCTTGTTGGTGTTTTATTTCTCTGGGTTCTGATACATGGAGCACAATCAAAGTACTCATACACCTGCAATAAAAGCTGCGGTAGCGTTTGAAGCGCTGATGTTTGAATATGGGGTGGAAAGAAGGAATCTGTCAGACCGCAACTGCTTCCCCGATTCCATAGGTAAATAAAAGATGCAGAATCGTGAGTTAGGCAAATTGGTGAGTGTTCACCGTAGAATATTTTACAAAGGAACGGGTTAGAAGCAGTCAGAGAGGGTCACAGCGCTGATTTCACAACTGAAATTTATTTGGAAAAGGAAAGAACATATATAGAAAATATTGACTCATCAAAACTATGCACATGTACACATTTGTTACAACACAGAATGATCCATGTCTTCTCTAAGACCATATGTTCTTCATCTAGACGAGTGTTACATGAAATACTTATGCACTTGTTGTTAGATCTAATGAAAATGCTTTGGCTACTTCACACATGCGCTAATCAACATGTCAATATTTGATATTTGTTTTCTACAAGTGGGGCACACACAGGGCTGGGTAGTATCGCAATAGTATTTAAGAGATACTTTTGAGTGTCTGTATTGCTGTATCGAGGCACTTTTAAAAAATGTATTTGTATCTCAGTAGTGAAATACTTTCACGGTGTATCGCATGTATCGCGATACTATCCAGGACACGGGTATCTTGTTACTTTTTTTTTTTTGTAAATGAGCTGAGACGTGTTGACAATGGGGAAAAAAATTTCTGCTGTGACCTTGGCAGTCCACGGCAAGATATGCACCCACCATTTCTACATTTCTGCTGAGGGCGAAACTGACTCCTACCTTCTTGAAAGCGAGCTAGTTGCTTTGCTACTCGCATCCCATGATGTGTTTGAATGATGGCCTGCTTCAGCGTGACAACAATGTTATACTGCTATATTGAATTCTAGCACAGATATTTTCATTGTGAGGAGTATTGTATACTGCACAATGGGCGCCATTTTTTAAATGTATTTCCTCATGCCAATCGAATGAGTAGTGTTTGTTTTTCTCGTTTTTTTTCCACTTTTCTTTTGCAGCACCCATTTGAAAAACTGGAGCTTATTGCGGAAGCCAAGAGAATTTGGTGCCATGTGCCATCTACGATCTTCTTTCTGCAGAGCATTTCTGAAAAACGCCAGCATGGCCAAACAGCGATTCGAAAAAGGTCTTTTTGAGTTTCCTTTCGCATTCCTTGTTTTGTCCGTTCTTAATTCTTTCTGCCTTTTCTAAGATGTTTCTAGGAAACACTACACCTTCAACTGGAAGTTCGTTTGTTTATGGTTCCAGCACTTCGCTTGAACTATGCTCCTTCTAGCATAACTAATAGTGTTGCTGTTGAGTTCCGGATTTCAGTGTACAATGCGTGTGACTGATGCTCTCATATGGCATAGTTTTTTATTGCAACTGATATCTGTAAATATGTGGTTATTAACAATTATGTGCAGTGTAAGCATCCTTTGTAATGCCCTAATGACACTCGGAGAATGCCGAAAATATAATAAATCAATTTCATTTGCAAGTTTCAATGTGCTGCACATAACAAATGTTTGTATGGAGTATAACTATCCCCGACATAGACAAAAGTATTTTAGTATATGCATTCTGGAATACTTTTTTGTCTTTTTGCAAACGTATCTCTGAAATATCCTGTCACATGAATTACAAATTTATCTCAGTATCTGTATTTTATGCTTCCAAACCACGCATTTCGATATCTGCATTCCAGAATACTTTTTCGGGCATCTCTGCCCAGCCTTGAGCACACATCCACATGGCCTACAACGAGCTGCCAAATTAGACGTGATTTTAGCATCTGATAGCATTAGCCCATGCTCTCTTAAGCACACGCTTATGTAATGCCCCATTTCACCTAAATATTCGCAGCTGCAAGACAGTAGAATCCCATAAACCATGCCAGTAGTGCAAGGAGCATATCTGTGGACATGACTGGAGACACATTTGTTCCCTTTCCCTGGCTGCTGACACAATGCTCTATCCACCAAAGTACACACATTATGCACTTTATTACGTGCCGAGAATGACATGTTTATGCAATAACGAGCACCAACATTTTTCAAACCATGTGCAATCCTGTGTATATATAGGATAACTGCCTGCCTCTTTTTCTTGCTAATTTCTAGTGCACTTGAATCACAATGATAAAACTTCTCGATCTTTGAAATAAGTTTTTCCGACAAGGAGCAAATCACGTCACCCAGAAAGCCAGAATTTGCAAGGCGAGCAACTTGTGCATCAAATGCATGCGCCATAAGGTGCTCGCGTAACTTCTGAAGAGCGGCACCCAGCACAGTTGATGCAATGGCTCCCTGTACGGTTTTGAGTGGCCAGAATTAAAATTTAGAATTGGCTTTATGAATCTAGGTTGGTATTGCTATATATGTGATCTTTGATGAAAGCCTGTCTTAAATCAAGAAACTGTAGCTCATCAATTTTTTTAAACTCCAAAGTGAAACGCTGACATTTCGTTTTCCTTAACATCTTTCTTTATATTAGCAACCAGTAAATGTCCAGTAGAACTAAGAAGTCATGGACATATCAAACAGCATGTGATGATAACCAATTCAAATGCTTTTGCAGCTGCCCGTCTACATACCCAAGAAAAATATAACTAATTACAGGTATATTCATGATTCAATGCAGATACCAGATTTTTGGACAAAATTATTTCCCTTCCAAGACACAACGGTAGAATTTAGGTGGCCTGCATGAGCTCTAAAAACGACGCAATAGAGATGCCACACTGGCACTGAAACAACAACTCATCATTATCTTCTCTCATGCACTGCTTTATACACTTCAAATCTTCCCATTGGGGCAAACAATAATATAAATATTTTACGTCTATACCGAATGCATTACGGCACAAAGAAGGTTGTTCACTTAGTGATAAGATGATAGATTCTGAGTTAGAAATTCTTAGCGGATCACAAGTCTTCAAACGCTCCGAATTTCTTTTAATATACTCTGAAACATTTATTTACCAAGTGTCTTTTTCTAAAACAACAGCTCTTAGTGGCAACATGAATCTTCACTGAAATAAAAACTGATAGTTTTTACCTTTTTGCTTTTTTCACACTTGCCGCTACATGTTCCTGATTAAGCTTTAGTAACAGGGCATAAACTTATTCGTTCAGTTACCCGCTTTAAGCATCAACACTTTTTTTTTATTAATATATACCCTAAAGGCCCATTCAGGCATTACGCAGGGGGTTTTAGTTATACAATAAATTTGCAAATCAGAACATTGCCATTATAAAATTAAAGTGGTAAACAATGTAAAATACAGTTCCATAGACAAAGATGCAAAAGGAAAAAAAAATTGTGGCAGGAATGAAAACTCAATAAGAGAGACACAGCTATAGTGCAAAAAATATATATATATACAGAAAATTGCCATGAAAAAAATTGCCCCCTATTTGCATATTTGACCAAAAATGTCGTCGAAAGACTATTGTATTTCGCCTGAAAAGAGTGAATAGACAGAAATATTTATTTGATGTTTTGCACGAGAAAACTGGTGAATGGGATCCTGGAGGTGTTGCGTGAGACATGAGTGCCATCTGGCGGTAATTTCAAAAAACGAAAGGATGGCCTTTGTTATAGCGAGCACGCAGCACGCAGCATGCGTACAATCTTGGAGGCCATATTTTGTAGATTTCAAGACAGGTAGCAGCACAGTATCGTCTTAGCAAAGCGTAGGAGACTCACCTTCCCATGCGAAGCGTCGCATTGTCAGCTGCAGCGCTTAGAATTATTTATACCTTTTCTAGTATAAATAAACACAGTGCACAATATCGACGTGTTGATATTGTGCCTCAAATATGCTCAATATTTGCTTTTTATTGACAATCGTACAAGTATGAACGCAGAAACTTGAGCAATACTGGTGGATGCTGTGGATGTGGTCGTACTTGAGCCTTTTTGCTGACAGACCAAAATTTTTGCATTGGAGTATCCCAAGCAAGACTATCATCTTTAAGGAGGAAATATATTTACAATGAAAGAAGAGTAAAAATAAGCACATACATGCACTTACAAACTCACACAGATAGGTAAGTCATATGTCCAAGAAAATATCGAATTGGTTTACAAAGGTGGCACGATCAAAGAATCAAGCGATGTCGCTTGGCAGTGTGTTCCAGTGATGTGTGCTTCGAAGTAATGGTGAGTGTTGATACATAACTGTGCGTGCCAAAAAAGGGTGTATTTTGAATTGGTGATCAATATGTTTCAAAATATTATGAGGTGTGTTTGTACAAGCTTCATGAAGGCACATTTACTATGATAAAATGTACGAAAATGCAACAACAGTGACGACAGTCTGCGTTTTTCAAGAAGGGGTAATGAAAGTGAGTGCGTAATATCTGTAGTGGTGCAGTTGCGAGAATACCACTTGGTGATAAATCCTGCTGCTTCATTTTATTTTAATTCTAGTTAGTCGATGAGATATGATTGATGTGGGTTCTAGATGATGGATGCATATTCTATCTTTGAACGGACAAGTGTAGTGTATGCTAGCATTTTAGAGGTATAGTTCACCAAGTAAAGGTTTCTTTGAATAAATCCAAGTGCTTTTGACCCCTCACTAGTTATGATATCGATGCGCTTATTCTAAGGCAGGTCAGAAGATAAATGAATTCCAAGATACTTAAATAGGGATACTTTTTCAATGGGGAGAGCTTGAATTTCATATTGACTCATTTCTGTTTTATGTGCTCTTGTAAACGTCATGGCCTTCGTTTTGGAAGTGTTAATTTGCCATGGTGACACCAAAATGCGAGTTTATTAGGATCCAACTATAATGACTCGTTAGCTTGGGTACTGTCAATTTTTCTATAAATGATGTAGTTGTATGTAAATAATTTGATAGTAGATGACAAACCATGTCGAATGTCGTTGATGTAAATGAGAAACAAAACTGGTCCCATGATTGATCCCTGGGGAACACCAGACTTTGCATGTGAAAGTGAAGATGCATGTCCATCCACATAAATTGATTGGCTGCAGTTGCTCAGAAAATGATTTATTCAGCTTTTTTCCAAACCAGTGGCTACCTTATCATTATACATAGAGCCATCTAGAGTTTAAAAGAAGCCTTCCTTGTCAGCAACCAAAACATGCAACTTAGCTTCTAGATGGGTCTCAGACAGCATGAACACCGTTGTGAGGAGTGACTAGGCTATGTACAACAAAGGCAAGCTGAAAAAGCCAGTAGGCTTTTTTTGTGAAGCTAGGTTGCGTGTTTTGGTTACCTTCATTTAAGTACTCTTCTATGAACATAATGATAAAAAATACTCATGGATTTAATAACACCATCTCAAGGAAATGAAATGAGAAGAGAGTGTGCTACTCTTGAAATATCTGCAATAAGTGCATAGCGGAGGACGTTTGCAGCTGCATCGCCAATAATAATAATAATAATAGCAATAATATTATACAAGGCAAGACATAGCCCACCAAACCTCTTGTGATGGCAGTTCTAACATAAGCACCAAACTAAAAGGCCTTCAAGCCAAGCCAAATTTGTGGCCACGACAAATATGCACAAATTTACCGATGTGAGAAATGCTGTGCTTGGAAAGTCAGATATGATATGTGATATGTAGAAGGAACATACATCAAAATAGTGCATGTATCAACGTGGAAGCTAAGGAATGCTTTAGTCAATGGGAAGAATAAGCTGCCGAGCGAACTTTCTGTAGTCTTCTTTACACTGTAATCTGCCACGAGCGTGACAACATGTCAGTCTAAGAGACCTGTGATTTCAATGAAAGAGTTAAACAACACAACAGTTCAAAATGAGGTCACCAAATAATGGGTGGCCTTGGATGCCCTCGCTGAACATGCGGAATATACAGGCTTTCAAATTGACTGGTCAAGCAACCGTGTTCTGGTCGAAGAAAACAAGCTTGCATCATGCCAGCACCTGGAATCCCTGCACATTCACACAGCTGCACATATACTCAATAAGATTTATGGAACGCTGACCATATACTTTTGGTGCTTACATCACGCACCTAGTCATACTTAAATACGATGTACCTTTTTTATGGCTGTCATTCAGAACAATATCAGGTGCCTAAACATCTGTAAACTTTGTGTTATTTTGGTCGGTGTATCCTTTTGTTTGTACACTAAGAAGAAACAGTTATGCATTGCCTTTTTTTATGCCTCTTCTAGCTGTTCACTGTAGTTGCAGTCGAAGGAGTGACTTTTTGAGTATTGATCAAGGGTAATGCTTATTTTTGTGATGGTGGCACAGACTGCCGCCAGTTTCCATGATTTAGCCAGGTTTTACCAAAGTTCCTGCAGTTTTCCAGCAAGGCCCCAATTCCCCGACTTTCCCAGGTTGGTAGACACCCTGCACAAACAAAGATAGATGGCAGTTAACTCACGTCCTGTTCCCTGTCTTATGCAAGTGTCATTCTGCACTTTATTACCTTGGAAGTACTTGCTGCTAGGCAGGTTGGTATAACATTATTAGGGAAAATTCTAGACGATGCGAATGTGTGGTGCAGTGTAAATATTTGCTGTAGTTCAGCTGCGACCTATGCTCTTTTTCTGTGCTTTTTCATTTTTCCAGTGGTGCTTAGGCATCTATAATTTTCCCCCTTAGCTTAATTACCTCCCTGAAGCTATGCATCATCTTGCCCATTAACAACCATTGTTAAACTATTGTATGTGGCATTGTTGATGCAAAATGACCTTAGAATATATGCTAAAGCTCCTGCAGGATCACCGGCTGAATGTGACAATCAGTTCACCATTTATAGGACCCGAAGTATTGACATTTTCAATATATCTGTTCGTACAGTGCTTCATTGGAGTCATGCAAGCTTAAAATATGGTGCTCCCACAGAGAAATTTTTCTTCCTGTGCTGTGACCAACGGGAAAACTATGTAGACAATAATGAAAGGAGATCACAACTAGGCTTAGCTGTGTGTGATGTCTGCCTCAATAAAAATGTAATAAATTAATGCAAGTGTGCTTATATCACCATGGTGTTGCCAGTTTATTACTACATTTGATATGAATCTCTGCTCGCTACACCATGGTGTTCCTAAGGGCGTACACAGTCTTACCTCTGAGACAGCATTGCCAGAACTAATTTCATTGTCACAATCTTGAACAGGTGTGCAACAAGCATGCGCCAGTGCAGAGAACACAAGAGAAGTGGTCACTGCTTGCATGTTCAAGGTCGTATGCACGCACACCGGACTATGATTTTGCAGTGTCTTACATTTTGAGTGGAGTATACATCGTGATGGCGGGAGCCATCTCTGTGGTCACCAGCTAGACTGTCACAATGTGCATATTGTTGCTTCAGAAAACTGTTTACGACAAAAAAAAGGGCACCGTAGAAAAAAATATTTTTAGGCTAATGTAAGGGCTTGTGGTGAGGAGACTCTCAATAGGTATATGGTGTGTCATCTTGCAATAGAGAAGCAACATTTATACCTAGTTTATGTTAGTAGGAGTCTGCTAAACATTGGCCATACAAGCTTGTGGCTAGAGAAGGATGATGTCCAGAAGATGCCCTCCTGAAATGTTAACCTGCACCGTCCTCCCTTGCTCTTCTTGGTGCACTGGAATTTTTGCCCTATAGGTACTAATTCCTTTAGTGGGTACTCTTGAAGGGCTTCTGAATAAGCTCACTCTTACCACCTGCTTTACCCAAGGGCAAATCCTACTGTTGGAACTTGTTTGCTTGGCAGAAATTTTTAACAGGAAAAGAAGCTTCACTCGTTACACAAATAAAGCTATAGCATTGCAAGATTACTATGATGTTATGTACACAGACCTCCCACATACAACTCACTAAAATGTCACCAATTACCTCTATGGTGAGCCTGATTATGCCTTAAGACAGCATGTAAGTTTCTTGATCCTATACTTTTTAATCAGTACATAAACCTTGAAAAAACAAGATCGTCACGTGCAGTGCATAAAACCAGTGCTTATGAAATGCAATGATGCCATCGGAAGCATCAGAAAAAGTAAAATCACCCTGCTGGAAAGCAAATTGTGCGTGAAGCCTGTAATTGTACTATTAACAAAGTCTTCTCGACAACTTCATTACTTCTACTTCTGCAATTTTCATAATCCTGTCTCTTCATACCTTGCTGTCAACCCAAAAATTATTGACCTATGAGGTGTTACTCATATGACCATGCTCATTTAACATACCTGCAAGCCTCAGAGCTAACATAATAAAATTGAAGACTTTAATAAATTAATGCTCTCTGCTACTCACCCCTTCAAAAAAAATTTTTAGCATCCCCTTCAAACCTGTTTTTTTAAAGACTCAACAGGCACAGTGACGTGACTCATGAAAGGCATATCCGGAGCTTCTGGTGCAACTAAAATCTTTTTGGAGCAGCTTAAAAGCTGCCTGAAGCTTTTAAGCTAGAGCTGTTGCACCACATGTTACAGGGAACTAGTTCATGAACATATGCATGCATGTTCACTTGGACTTCTGCTTGAGATAAACGTAGGCTTTTTGCTTTTTTGCAGACATCCCCAATTTATATAAAACTACCTAGCACTTTCCGGGAATTCACATGGCATTTGTAAATGACTCTGGCTATCAACGATAGTTTATCTACAATATTGAATCACGGACTGGTAAGACTATTTATGCATTGTATTTACTTTCCAAAAAAAAAAAGAGTCTGATTATATTAATGCTTTTATTAGTACAACCTAATCGTTCAATCTGTGGAGAAGTGGTTGCTGTCATTGTTTATGTACAGAATTGTTAGGTCCCCGATTATTGAGCACTTCATAAAAAAAGGGTTTTGTAACTGGTCCTTACTGCCAATTATTTGTTATGGCTCGACAAAATTTAGAGTTATGGGGGAGTAAGTAGTTACACTTGGCAAACTGTTTGACATGTACAGTCGTCGAGGTCGAGAAGCCCAGCCGAGACATACCGGAATAGTGGAACACCATGCTTTCTAGGAGAAGTAAAAGTGATTGTACAGCATGCGGTACTGCTGATAAAATTTGGCCACTGTATGGACTTAAAACTCAACCACCTTGTATGAAATATTTTGAAAGTAAACTGTAACAAATAGGACCACAAATAAAAAAAAATAACTAAGTGGTCAGTTCTATATGCAGGTACTAAATTACTGTATACAGTAATTTAGTACAGTAAAGCAAGACTGTTGTCCAAGCACAACTAGCTCATTATTACTTTTATCTGACAGTAACCACAACAGTTAGAAACTATTTGGCTGAAGTCACGTGGTAACTTTTGTAGTATAAGCGGGTTCAGATTGTTAAGAAAGTTGGTGCCCAGCAACGTTTTCAACTACATTGCACGTTCATGTCCACTGTGATAACATCTTCAAATCGCAGGGGTAACGTATGGATTTCAAGCGTATGCCATATACTTGCTCCCTGAGAGAACACAACAACGAAGAGTGCACGCATGCTTGACACAAATAATGAAATTTATGAAAAAGATGTAGCAGGTTTCGTCTCTTGGTGCAGATCCCTGCAGGCACTTACCTAATTCTCACCCAATTTTGCCAACAAGCAGCCCATGTAAAACGTCCGAACATGCGCTATTATGTCGGGTCATAACCAGTTTCCTCTAACCACCTTGCACTTAGTTCTGGCATGACATACGTTTCAAAGATCTATTTCTTGCAAACTGTGTGAGTATTTGTAGACCATTCTTCAACAGTTATTTTTGTGCTTACTCGATAGAAAAACATGAGCTACAAATTTTCTAAGTTTCTAAAATAAGAATGGTAATTGAATTGTGAATGGTAATCTACACCCAGCCTTAGCATACATTTCCTTTATAATCATTTTCAATTTGAGGCATGGCACAAATTTTGAAGTACGACTGAAGCCTCTAATATGCATGTTTCGTTTATTTGAACGTGCCATTTAACAATCTTGAATTAATCAATGAACTAACATCTGAATGCCTTGCGAATTGCCTGCCACAAAATATATTTTACTAGGTAAATTGTTCTGTGCTTGTTACACAAGCTGAAGATGATGACGATACTGACTGCCACATCGTCACTGATGAGGCAGAGGATAGCGCGTGGACAATTTAGGTGCACACACGAGGCCCAATGTCAGTGCTACATTTTCAATTTAAACACGAGCGCGCGCAATGTGTCTGCTTTACCGCAATACACAGCGTGCACTTCACCGCAAGGCACGACTGCCTTGCGGCACTGTTTAATTTTAAGAAGACGCTTAAGGTCGCAATTTTGAGCGAATATTTATAGTGCTCCCAGCATATCTTCAGCTTTATTTCTTTTTTTTTCTTTGTATACACCCACAAGAAAAGACATAGCTTAGAAAACCGATTATCGTAATCGGCGACAACATATTTAAGCCACTTAGAAAATAACGTCGTGTGAACGACTGGTAATATTCCATCGCTTCCAACTTGTGCATTTCGTATCTGTTTCACGCAGTTACGCAAGAAGAAGCTTCAATGAAAGTTTTGGCGCAAGCATACACTTCACCGAAGCGACACATCGATCCTTACGCTACACACGCACTTACCAGACATACACGTACGGCATACATCCACAAATAGCATAACACACGGTGTTTATGATCGGGCAAGTCGTTACCACATTGCTTATAGACAGTATTACAGAACGAGACCACGTATCCATGCGCAGAGGCGGTTCTCGCGAATGCACAAGGCTCCCGGCCAAGCAAAGACCACGGATAAATAACCACCGCACGGTAAAGATCCTCACAAGTTAGTGAGGAATCTTAGACCTTTCGTTCCCACCACCTAAACGTCCCCTAAAAAATGTCCAACACGGCGATTCTATCGCCGTCTATTTATACGTTTTCAGCCAAGTCAAGCCGGTTTTAAGCGGCTATTGGGTGAACTGAACACTTTTGCCTCGAAAAGGTTCGTGCCACCCGGTGGGCCGGCGGTGGCAGCAGACGCGGCCTCAAACATCACGTTTAGATAAAAATAGGAGAACACTCTTCGCGGGATATTCAGTGCTTAAAACGAAATAGAAAAAAAAACGTTCAAAGAAATGACAACTAATTTGTTGCACACAATATTCTGCCTCAAAACGTATGCAACCACTCGCTTGCAGTATACATGCAATCAGTAAACACCTCTCTTGATTTATGACAAGAGAAATACACCAGAAAATTGTCCATGCGTCTAACTCGAATTCGAAACCGAACCTAATTGTGCTGCGAACAGCCTGCCACGAGAGGGTGCCGAATGCGCGTTTTTTTTTTTTTTACTTTTGACGACACAGAGCACCTAGAAAAGGCACGCATGTGGTGGTGGACGGACCCGCCACTTTCATTTTGTTGACTCGTCTGAGAACTTTCATGCGCCGTTATTGAAGCGCCAATGTGGCTTTGACATTGCGGAGATTCGCCGAGTTCGCCGAACCACGGCAGCTGCCGTGGCTGAAGACACTCGCGTCAGCGACGAGAGGATTCGTGGTATCAATGGTACGCGGAACGTCAAATGCACAGAGTGGACGGCACGAAGGAATGTGTGTAATTACCGTCAAGCAGAAGCAGCTAACATTCGCAGGTGACGTACTGCCGTTTATTTTTTTTCATGATTCCAAACAAAGTGATGCATGTTACTTGTTCCTTTCCTCTACAAAGTCGGCGGTTCTTTGGAGTGTGGTTTAATAGTTTCGTGTTTCGAGCCCCAAGAAACGTGCGTGGGTAATTATCAAAAACGCTGGTATGTCATTGCAATTGGAAAGTATGTAATGCATTTTTCTAGCACTAACTTATGACGCTCAACTTGGCCACAGCGGAAAGTGTTTTGAACACCCACTGTAGGGCCTTGAATGCACTAGGTCAAAATAATTAGCCCCGTATCTGCATGTTTCACTGCAAATGTCGCCGAAAGACGATATTGTTGCGTGTAGAGAGAGTGAACAAAACTTTGATTTGATGTTCTGTGCGAGAAAGTCGGTGAATTGTATTCTGGAAGCGCTGCGTTAGAGAGTCTCGATGCGTCCAGCGAAGGCGAACGAGCGCATCGAGGATGGATGGATGGATGGATGTGGCTGTACCCTTTAGATCGGGCGGCGGCTAGCGCCACCTAGCCGTAATACTTAGTGAACTAATCATTAGATTTATCTTTTTTTTCCTTTAAATAGTGTGGTTGAGGATTCGTACTTTGCAGTGAAGGGTTTAATTTTCACTCGTGCCTTGACTTTAGCCACCAATCAGATAACCTCCTTCTAGTTAAGTCTACCTGTTTAAAGTCTTTTTTGCCCTCCCTGTCCCTAAACCCCAGTGCTTTGGAAAACTCTGCGCCATCATCCTGAACTATAGGATGAAGCCCTTTACAGAACATTATCAAGTGTTCGGCAGTTTCTTTTTCCTCTCCACACGTACTGAATACCGTGTCTACCCCTTCGTATTTGGCCCGATATGTCTTGGTTCGCAACACTCCCGCCCTGGCTTCAAACAGTAAAGGACTACCCCGAGTATTATCATAGATCCTTTCCTTGGCAATTTCCTCCTTAAAAGTTCGATAGATCTCTTGTGCGGACTTTTTAATCATGCCAATTCTCCACATGTCAGTCTCCGTTTCCTGCCCCGCCGCGGTGGTCTAGTGGCTAAGGTACTCGGCTGCTGACCCGCAGGGCGCGGGTTCGAATCCCGGCTGCGGCGGCTGCATTTCCGATGGAGGCGGAAATGTTGTAGGCCCGTGTGCTCAGATTTGGGTGCACGTTAAAGAACCCCAGGTGGTCTAAATTTCCGGAGGCGTCTCTCATAATCATATAGTGGTTTTGGGACGTTTAACCCCACATATCAATCAGTCTCCGTTTCCTTCACTTTCTTCTTTACCGATAGTTTTTTTTTGGTTTGGCCACCTGCTGTTTTCTAAGTATTTACCAGTCAATTTCCTGGTTCGCTTCCTCCATTTTGTATCGACATTCTTCATGTACAAGTATCTGGATACCTTCCTAGCCCAACACCACTCCACCATTTCTCTCAATCGCTTCTCAAATTTTATCTTGCTGCTAGCTTCCCTGCCCTGAAATGATGTCCATCCTATATCACCTTGTATTCCCTGATTTGGTGCATTCCCGTGAGCTCCTATAGCAAGCCTACCTATTCCACGTTGCTTAATTTCTAATCTTGCTTGAACTTCTGATCTCATGCAGAAGACCGCATTGCCGAACGTCAGCCCAGGAACCATGACCCCTTTCCATATTCCTCTCACAACATCATACCTATTGTAATACCACAGTGCCCTATTTTTCATCACAGCTGCATTCCTGTAACCTTTAGTCGTCGCGTATATTTCGTGTTCCCTTAGGTACTCGGTCCCATTGCTTATCCTTACGCCCAGATATTTCTATTTATCTGTTATCTCTAGCGTGACCTTCTGTATTCTAAGCTCACTAACTTCGTTATTATTAAAAATCATGACTGCTGTTTTTTTCTTACTGAATCTAAAATCTAACCTATCTCCCTCATTACCGCAGATGTCCATCAATCTCTGCAAATCTTCCTTGTTGTCGGCCATTAGCACTATATCATCTGCGTACATTAATGCTGGTAGTGCCTGATCAGTGAGTTTTCCTTGTTTGACTAAAGAGAGGTTGAAGCCAAGTCTACTTCCCTCTAATTTGGCCTCTAATCCTTGTAGGTACATCATGAATAACAAGGGTGACAGTGAACACCCCTTCCTAAGTCTCCGTTTCACCTCTGTGGGCTTGGATACCTGTTTTTCCCACTTTATAACTACCCTGGTACTTTTATAGATTTTCTCTAAAAGATTAGTGACTCCATCTTCCACACCCAGTGTGTCTAGTATTACCCACAAGTGCTCTTGAACCATGCTATCATACGCTCCCTTGATATCCGAAAATGCTAGCCACAGGGGCCGGAGTTCCTTTTCTGCTATTTCGATGCACTGCGTCAGTGAGAACAGATTGTCTTCCAACCTCCTGTGTTTCCGAAACCCATTCTGCAGTTCCCCCAGCACTCCTTCATCCTCTATGCATGCCTGCAGTCTTTCCTTTATAATCTGCATCGCCAGCCTGTAGACCACTGATGTCACTGTTATAGGATGGTAGTTGTTTATGTCATCTTTATCCCCCTTTCCTTTATAGATCATGCTCATCCTGCTAAGTTTTCATCCATCAGGGACTTCACCATCGAATATTGTTCTGCTCACTACCTCTCTCAAAGTCTGTTTAGACATCTGACCCAATGTCTTTATTAGCATAATTGGAATGCCATCTAGGCCTGCTGATGTACTACTTGGAACCGTCTTCTCAGCCCTTTCCCACTCTCGTTGTGAAATTCGAGCCATTGTGCCACTTGATCCATCCCTGTCTATTGTGGTGCATAAGGCACTTCTTTGTTGAAATTTTTCTGTCACCCTTGTCTTATATATTCAATAGCTGCCTACCCTTCTAGCCTAGCACCTTGAGCTGTAGTTATAAACCTCTGCTCTAGGTTTGTTTCATTTCTTAGGGAGTTTTGATGGTTCCAAAATTTCGCAACTGCTTTTCTGTCCTTTTTATGTACTTCTGCCAGCCACTGAGCACCCTTTCTTCTAATCTTTTCATTGATCAGGAGGGATGCTTCCCTTCTAGAGTTTTAGAAAGATTTCCCATTTTCGTTCAATATCATCTGTCGGTTCACCCCGTTGCTTAGCATGTCTGTGTTCCCTAGAGGCTCCCTGACTTTTTGCTATGGCTCTCTGGTTTTCCTCATCCCACCAACTCTTGGGCTTGTGTCTTCTTTTCCGGTGTGACTTGTCACGTGCCATAGCAAGCTCTAGCCTAAACAGTCTAATTAGATTTGTGTATGTCGACACACTTTTATTATCCTCAGTGATTACTTTCTCAATTTGGTCAGTAGCAATTTCTATTTGCCTTTCTGAATGAAAATTTTCCTGTAGTTGCTCATCTTGTCTCCTTCTCACTTTTGCTGCTCTTCCAAAACTTAGCTTGATACATTTGTGATCACTACCCAGTCTTCTGGAGCCTTCATCTATGTGCATCTATGTGCACCTTCATCTATGTGTATTCCCCCGAGCTTATGATACATCCTATGTGACATCAGTGCGTAATCGATCGTTGACTGCAGCCTTCCTACCACCTATGTTATTTGCCCTTCACACTTCTCGGTACTGTTGCAAATGGTTCCAATCATGCCTTTCACACATATCCATGATCATTTGCCTGTTGAGTCAGTATACCCATCTATATCTTCTATGTGCACATTCATATCTCCTAGTATAATTATCTCGCACTCTCCTCCTAATTACTCGATGTCCTTTGATATACACTCCACCGTTGCCTGGTTTTCCTCTCTGGCCTTTGCTCCCATCCACAAGTACACCACCAAACCAAGGAGTGTCATCTGCCCAGCTACTTTCCCTCTTAACCATAAATGTTCCTTGCATCCCTGCTTGACTCTTTGCCAACCCATGCTCTTATGTATAAATGCACCAATTCCACCCCCCTTTTTGCTGCCTTCTGTTCTATTGCAATATTCCCATACGTAGTCCGGATTGCAGGGTGGTTGCTCCATGTTCCGAAGATGTGTCTCCACAGCCCCATATACCATCAGCTCCTCCCGCCTCAACTGCTCTTCTACCTCTTCGTACTTTAACCTATTCCTGCCTCCCTGCATGTTAATATAGCCTACGTCTGACTTAGCTCGGCCCTTGTGCTTACGTCGATTTCTTCTTCCACGGACTTCGTGTGGCTTGAATATTTGTGCCTCTTTAGGTCCGTCTTTGGCTACACTGTTGGCCTCAGGGCTCTGGGTCCCCCTAAAAAAGCTATGGCTTGGCGACCCATTCTGTTACCGACCCTCCTGCCCGTCGCACCACTGTAGTGAATGCCATCCTGTGCAAAGTGGCGAGCGCCGGACTCGTACACGTCTTGGTTAACTTCCGTTACGCTGTATCCAAGTTGCCGGCTCAAACCCTTGATCACACAATTGGCCTCCACTACCCTCCTTTCAATCCCATGAGGCTGCCCTCAGACCTCTGGGACTGTGCATATGATCACATGCACACTCCCAGAGGCTTCTCGGAGCTTACGCATCCCATCCTCTAACTTTCTCTGAAGGTTCTGATCTTTGCCTTTCAATACATCATTGAGCCCAGCATGAATAATGACTAGATTTTTGCCCTCCATGCTGTTTTCTACAACCTCCTCAGCTTTGGCCAGTGCATCCACCATGCTCTTCCCTGACTGTGCCTCCACCCTGACTCTCCCATTTTCCTTCACTGTCTTGAAGACGCCATGCCTAATCCCGGCCACGTTAGAGTCCCCCACCACTAGGACCATTTTACTCTTCAATCGCTGGCTTCCTGTTTGTGATGGCGCCCCTGTTTGCTTCACCTGTTTCTCTCTCTGCCGTCTGTCCTGTGTTTCTGCCCTGCTTGAAGACTTCTGCGGCACTGTGCTTTCTTTCTCTGCCGTCTGTCCTGTGTTTCTGCCCTGCTTGAAGACTGCTGCGCCACCAAGCTGTATGTTCTCGGAGCCTCCGTGCTGTGGCCAGACACTGCGTCCCCCTGACCTCCTTTCTCGCCTGTTCCTTCCCCCCTGTCGCCTTCTCCGCTACCCACGCCTTCCGTCTCACACCGCTGAGGGCTGGGGCAAAGCGCCATTAGCTCCTTTACCCGCTGCTCTGGCTCGGTTCGCCCTTCATTTGCTCTAATAGGCTGGCGGTAGCCTCCTCCCGCTCAAACGACGCTTCAAGCTGTTTTTGGAGTTCTATCCTCTGCTCCCGTTCTGCCCTAAGCTCCCCCTGAAGCCCCTTGATGCTAGCCTCCATGTGCTGCACGGCCGCCTTTAGTGCCTCGCACAGCCTGCACACGAAACTCGCCTTCTGCGCGTCGGCGAAACTCGTGAATGCTGTCTCGTCTAAGTAGCACCAGCGCTTGCATTCTTCGCACTGCACCAGCTCACTCTCGCTCGTGGTTTTCCTAGCCTCCTTAGCCATCGCCCGCGCGACCATTGGACCGACTGCCCGACAGGCCTATGTTAAACCCTCATCCCGCTATCCAGCCGCCTCCGTAAACTCTCCTTACCTCAACAACTATTTGAAGCTGCCGCCTATACCGCACACATGCGTGTTCAATTTCGCTAGTAGCCTCTCACTAGGTCCCCTTTGTGTTCGGCTCTAGCTCTTTAACAACTAACCGGGCACCCTGACCTTCTTCAAGACAGCCGCCTAACCCGTTCACGTGGTCAACGTCACTACAATGTTGCCCGTGTCTCACACCAACAGTACTCGCAACGCTAATTATTGATTAGGAAAGAAAAATAATTAATAATGGTATTCACGAACACAAAGAAATGAAGAGAAACTTATCTCTCGTTGCGCGCTGTTTCTGCACCAACCGACCTTGTACAACCTTGCATGACCTTGAATCTGCCAAACAGGCGGAGCGTGCCAAAACACGTCCGCACAGCTCGGAAGCGCAGCTCGGATACTTAAATCGATATGGCTGTACCAGCGCCTCCTCTATTTTTATATGCCTGCTGCGTCGCCCACCATCCCATTGTCCTTGCTTTGCTGCGACCACTTCCCGGGTCCACCACAAGGGGGCGCGAGGGTTGACACTACCTGTTCAGTCAGGGTACACCTTCGTGGCAGAGTGAAAAGCGCGGAAAGCAAAAACATCAGGATGACGGCAGAAAAGAGCCAGTATGATGAATTTATTCAATTCATTTCTTTATAAATACTTGAATCTTCTACAAGATCTTCGCAGCATGGTACTGTACATACATATAAGTGCATAAAACAGAAAAACAAGGGAAAACAATCAATGTGTTTGCACATGAGTTTAAAAGAATGAAACAAACAGGCAAGTGACGTTATTTCAACATGCTCCATATCAGACAGACAATGACTTAGCATCAATAAAAAAGGGATAAAATAAGAAATGCTCGAAAAACATCTCAGCTAGACAAGAAAATGCTTCCTACTGAAAGACATGGTCTTGTAAGAAACATAATTAAACTCCATTCATAAAAAGAGTTAAAAAAGCAGAAGCACCACTTTCATACAATGAGCACTGAGCATAAAACAAACATATCAGCTTGTAGGAAAGGCAGTGTTGATGAAGCACATATGCACGCATAAAAAAAAAACAGAGACACCAGATGCATCACTCCATATAAACAATTCAAAGTTAAGCACTTAGCGCGACAGTGGCCTTTTTTTTATATAACGTGGCCACTGCATTTCGATCAGTGATGTCAAATGCGTAGTTAGAAAGCAATCGGTTTCATAAATTTTTTTGCATATCAATTCCACAAAACTTCTCCTGCGGCTTTCATCACATTGATCACATCGCAAGACAGGTAAATTTGTCACAATATTGATGCTGTGCTTCATGCACTCCTCAAGAGGCTTTCGCAAAAATTTGTGGTCAGACAGCATAATGTCTACATACCGCTTAAGAGCATGCAATACTCTGATAAGCTGCTATGTAGGATAGAACATAGCAGAAAGTCCCCTTTCGGCTTGGACTAGAGATATGCAACTGTCACACACAGTTTTTTCGCTCACTACACGAGATATGTACCGTATATAGTCGCATAATGATCACACTTTTTTTTTTTTTTTCAAAAAAATTGACTCCAACTTCGGGATGCGATCATTACGCGGAGTAAATTTTTCGTGAAAAAATATTCTGAGCACCGGAAACGCAAAAAAAGTCGCTAATCAGAATTCTTACGATAGCTATCATGAACATAACAAAAAATAAAAGTAAATTAAGGCTTACCTTTGTGATAAAATGCAAGCATTACGCAGGAGCTACATGCATGGCACATGCATGGCACTAGCGCCAGATTTCCCTCTAAGTATGATTGCGAGAAACTCTATGGCTGTAGAACGCAAAGCGACGGGCAGGTGCCACCACCGTGTCGTCTTAGCTAAAGCCCCTAGAACTTCGTAAAGTAGCGACACTCTTCTCCTCCACTCTCGTTTTTCCTCGGTCTCCTCTCCTTCGCACTCTCGATTCGAACGTGGCGTCACCTGCATTGCTCTTGCGTAGCAGAGGCCCTTTCGCGACAAGAGCACCTGCTCATCAGGCAGCGCACTGAGGGCCCGCGACAGCTCTGTTTAGTGCCATGTGCTACGCGTACACGTGATCACGCTTTTATCGAGTCACTTGGTGTTGCCGTGACCAGATGTTAACTTTGTGCACATCACCCATTAGTATGTATGTTTTTAATTGTAAAATTGTGATCGTTAGTGAGAACCACCGTTTTTTTCTTGGCCCATCGTTTAGGGCGTCTCCGAATAAGTTTTACACTGTAAATAACATTGCTCAAACGTTCATGCGCGGCTGCTGTCACTTACCTTTGTTAGCTGGCGCCATAGCACCCGATAAGACAGTGCGACTTTCTTTCCTTACTCAGTGCATGGCTGGTGCAAGCTTCGCCGTATATAGGGTACACAATATGTGTACAGAACATTCACAGTGACTGTCATGCAGTGAAAGCGACAACTCGCGTTGATGCTGTCAATGCGGGACAGCGATGTCGTCGACAGCCAATTTTAGTGTTTGGTGAGGCATCTAAGGCCTTAATAATGTGTCAGAAGGCGCACAGTTGATAAACTCGAACAGCTGTAGTTGTTTTATGAAGTGGAAGACGCACCAATCATATTTCATAAGTGCGCCTTGTGAACGTATCTCGCATGCGAACTATATCGCTGAAAGAGTGAGCTAGCATATGAATGAACTAGCATGTCACCATACGCGATTACTGCGCGAGAGCTCCTCTCGCGGATATAAACCTTCACACCAAATAGCAAATGAACTATCACGCAAAACGACATGTATGTATGAGATTCCTAAACGATGCACCCGATGACTCGAAGGCATGCACACTTCGCATAGCTGCATGGCCTTGCATCGCGATTCCACCGGCTGATTGGGCAACGTAAGAGAGCCACAAAGAGCAATTGGCCCTCAAACATAAGAGCGCACAACACAATCCAATGGAGAGTACCAGTCTTAATTTGAGTTGCTGCACTCCAGTTTTGTTTATTCCAAACAGCAACGCAAAATCTCTGAAGTTTTGCAACCACAACTTCGAGAGTCTTTTCGCGTACATTCAAAGCGCACAAACCAGTATCGCAAACTCAAACCAGTCGGCGCATAGTGACAAGCAGAACACGTAACCATGTATTGACAAAAAAAAAAAAAAAACAGCCACCGTGAAGAAAACCTGAGCGCAAGATTGCGACGTCCTGCACAATTGACTGTGACTTGTCTACGGCATTAGAGCAGGCATTGAAGCCGGCCTTCGCTACACTGACACAACCAGTTACAACCGCTGGATACATGACAACACATTCCACAAGACACTACACTTTACACACAGCATCGGTCTAACGGGGCACATTCAACAAACATGCAAGAATATTATGCCCTGAAGGCAACTTTTTGTCGCAATAAAAAAAAAAGCTAACATCAAACCATACTCATAATAAGAAACGCGCAACTTACTTCGCAAAGAGGGTTAAAAAATGTCGGCCTGATTTTCTCATTTCCAATTCTATGTAACAATGTTTTTCGTTGCAGCTCGTTGCGCTTAAGAAGTGGTATCATAAAGAGCTTTGGCCCATCACTAGACTCGTTCTGGTAGCAGAAGGCGCAACAACCACTCACAGCAACGAACAGCGAAGTCATTTTTGGATGAAAAGTATTTCACAGCCCAGCGCGCATGGAGGACAAGTTCGTATCCGTCAAAACAGATACGCTGCGCCCCAAGAAGTCCGCGCCTCCAGAGCAAAGATGGCAGTCGCGAGCGATTGTAAACAAACGAACACGGAGAGCGATCCCACGGGACGGCATCTGGCCAACACCGACACGGTGCCGGCCTCGGAGAGGTCGGAGGAGGCGTGTGAATAACCACGTACGTCGCTACTTCACGAAGTTTTAAGGGCTTTAGTCTTAGCAAAGCATTGAAGACACTTGCCTTTTTGAGCATCGTGTTGCACTGTTAGCACAGTGTAATAAATGCTAAGGTCCTTAGAATTACTTGTGTGTGCTTTATCTAGACACACATACAAAACATTGACGTGTTGTTATCCTGCCCAATATATGTGTAATAATTGCTTTTTAATTGACAATTGTGCAAGTATGAACGCTGAAACTTGAGCAATATTGGTGGGCGCTTCGGATGGGGTTGGCCGTTTGAGGTATCGTTTAAGGCTGTTTGGGGTATCGTTGCCGCAGACAAACAGATAAATGTACAGACAGAACAAAATTTTGCCGTCCAAGGTCGCGAAGAAAGTCTATCGTCTTTATAACCAGAAACACACCTCCATAGCAACTGTCGCCGTGTGCCTTAGTGCTACATCCAGCATTTGCTGCTCTTATAGGCTCTAAACGGGAGTTACGATTACTTTTGGGTGTGTTTGTGATCCCGGTTGAACCGCTGCGTGTGTGTCTCCTTGGTTAATTTTACTGCAGGTCATCATAGCGTTGTGACCAATATCCAAGGCATGCAATGCCAGTAAGCGCCATTGCCAATCTTACGTTGAATAATTACAATACGAGAGTCATAACGCCACAATGTGCCGTAGAGTGCAATAAAAACTGTGGTAACATGTGCAAATAATGTACTCCGCATCGCCATTCCTCAAACAGTTCAGTGAGTACTTAATTTAAGAACTGATTTCTCGTCAAAGCTAATGTTTCAGCATAGCTGCTTTACATTTAAGAATTTCTCAGCTCTGGTGCTTCCAACAATGACTCTGTTATTTGAACATGCCCTTTGGCCGACTCAGTGACAATAATCATATTACATATTGAGTGATTGCTTAAGAGGATACATTTTTTGCATATTTGTAGATTTTTTGTTGCTTGCCTGCTAAGCTAATGCCACTTATGCAGTCTATGTGGATACTTGGAACTTCTTTGACAATTTTTTACGAAGGCATTGCAGCATTTGTGCAAGTCGTCCAGATCACTAGCAGATTTAGTGCTGTGCGCAGTGTCTAGACTGTTATGAGGCTATAATCATGCACATAGCTACCGGACACAGTGTATCATTACAGTGTTTTCTGCAGTGCAAGCTTTATCACATATTTTTTTTTTGATCTGCACAGACTTAGCATTCAACACGTCGCATGTGCAACTGATCAGGTTAGATGTGGGGTATGCGAAGGCATGCAGGGATCGACAAAATGGTGGAGCATGCCGGCCACAGTTTATGGTTTATTGGCTGATAATCGCAGAATATGCGGGTTAGCCTTGACTGCTCATCTGCGATGGTACTCATTAATTTTTAATTACAGAAAGCTACCTTCATACAGAGGTGCTATCCTCAACTTTTTGTTCGAATTAGCTTCACTGATTTTAGCCGAGCCACTCAGTGATGTCTTTAAAAATGTTTTAGGATCATTTTAGACTATTTTTATTTGATTTTTGTATAGGGACAATTTAAATGTGGTATCATTAACACAGGTGGCTCATGTAGAGAGATATTCCTTCACTGTCTTTGACGTCTGCGTTTTGACTTTCCTGCAAAAAGAGTATGCAAGGGCCAGGTGTGGTGGAAGTTAAGCAGTAAGCTACATTTAATGCAAATGGGTGCTGTGGAGACCCGCAAGGTGGCGGAAAAGTTTAAAAAGGGGAAATAGACTACCACTTGCTGGTGGCGTGAAGCCACAAGAAAATAATACGGATTTCACAGAAAGAAAAGCTTCTTAGTGGCTTAAAAAATTCGTCCTCATTCGGGGATCGAACCCTGGGACCTTTCTGGGGCGGTCACTCGACCAATTGAACTAATGAAGAAGCTGGCATCGTGAGGGCGAATTCATCGACAACTCAAAGCACATGTACCAAAGTAATTAATACAAATTAGTTCTGCAAAACCCCACAAGGTGGCGGAAGGGTGAAGAAAGGGAGCACAAAATGTTGTGCAGCTTCAGGCACCATGACAGACATTAGTGAATGGAGCCTTCCATTACGATGCCCCTTATAATCATATTGTGGTTTTCGGAGGTAAAACTCTGCATATTATTTTAATATTAATTCTAGCCCCATAGAGCATGGCATGTGGGGAGGATTTGCCTGCACGGCTTTGACACTACATGGGAGGCAACGCGATAGCGTAGCAGTAAGTCTGTGACAGCGAAAGGGTTCCTGCAATATGTTTTTGAGTTGTGACGAAATAGTGCATGTCGCTACAATTAGCGTATTTTTCTTTACGAATAGTATGTAGCAAAAGTTTTCTAATCCGGAAAATGTGAGAGAGGTCGTGGGGATTTCTCACATGTTTCATGTGCATTCTCTCTCCTCTTGTAGTAGCGAGTGCACTGAAGAAGATGCGTCTCTTCATCAGCACTTTTTTTTCCCTTTTGAAAATGTTGCTTACTTTCAGTTTGATTGTGTGCTTGGGCACGTTGCTGTATCTCGTGGCTGCTTGGTAATTGGCCGTAGAGATGGGTATGTAGAATTATTTGTAGAAAAAAGAGGGAGGGATTATTAGGAAAATTCTAAAATGAATTGTAAATTCCAGGCTGCACACAGCGCTACAGTATTTCGTTCAAGTCTTCTCTGTAGCCTCTATTATTGATAGGCAGCATTTTCTGACCGTGTTCAAAAAGAGTCCTTGCGAGTACCTCGTTGGTACCTGCAATGCCTATGTGTTGTTGAATTGAGTGGAGTGTTTGCTTGAACTCTGTCGTCTTCATTTCTAATGCAACTCCGGGGGAAAAGCAGTGTACCTGGGATAGTCTCCCAGTTCATCATTTGGCACAATGAGAGTTTCTTGTTAAGTATAACTTCGTAGTTGCCTTAGTGAACACATATTTTTATTTAGGCATCTTCTCAAACTTTTGGTGGCCACATTCATAGATCCGCAAACCCACTTATTGGCCAACTTATTCAGACTGGCTCAGGCTCTGATTGAGCTCTCAGTTTGAGTGAGCCTAGGTGAATGATAACCTTGGTGAGATTGAGTGCGAGCGAGTCCTTTACTCAAAATATAATTCGTGAGTTAGATTGTGCGAGCTCCACATTTTAGTGCCGACCTCTGGTGATATGTGCTCAGGTTTATCTGTAGTATTAGTTTTATGTCGGCTGGCATTAATAATGATGTCTACTCACGCATACTTCAATGCACGGGCATTCATACTCTAGGTGAATATTCATTGATCACCAGCATGAGTTACGGATGGCCGAGGTACATTGGTCTCCTTCCCACAATCTCCTTTGCAGGATGTTCTTAATGCGGCTGTTCCGCTACTGCTATCTTGCCAATAGTTCAAAAGAAGACACCAGACGACTCATCCATGTTGTCAAAAAGGGAACAAATTGGGCACGCAAGTACGCTCTTGCATGTCGCGCGAGTCGACCGACATCAGCTGATTAAAATCCGGGAGCAAGAACGTGGATGGCGTCCTCCACCTATGATTGGCCAACGGTTGGCGTCGTTTTAACGGCACTATGAAAGATGCCCCAGTGATAGCTGGCAGACTGAAAGTGGCGTCGTTTCACTCAAGTGTAAACAGAGGCATACACACACACGCACACTCTCTCTCTCTTGCTCACTCACGTCCATGAAATAATGATTGAACATAACATCGGTCAAACGCTTTGAAGCCTTTGAGTACACTGGCATGGCCGCCAACCTTCATCTTGATGTAGAGGCTGTGGCGCTGGCTTGATATAGCGTCGTGCGAGCACTTTTTTTTTTTTTTTTTTCGGGTCATGAGGGTAATGCAGCGTGTGACACATGATTTGCATTACCCTCATGCTATCTTTGTTGCTTTGCAGGTATTTGGCATTCCATGTGAAGTGCTATTCGCTCGTGTCCGTACCAAATGGACTGCATTCTTGCTGGCAGTGTACTCACAGGATCGAGGATAGGAGAACCATGAAAACGCATCTTTGCATTCACCTCGCCGAGCATCCATCTCAGTTTTGCATGTGTCCAGTGGCGTTTACTTGGAGCAACTGTCTCGAAGTGCATTCATATTCATACTGGAGTTTGCTACTTTTCCTGTGTTCAGTGCACGTTTGAGACTAAGCATAGCAAAAACATGATTTTGCCTGGTACTAAAGTGTGCCCTATTTCATACAGCCCCTGCAAATTGAGATTTATTTCGCTAATCCACATGTGATGTTCTCATATCCCGTCTTTTTGTAGTCTCTAAGAGAGCCATATGGTCATGGTATAAGATGAAAACACCCGGCCTGCGCAGTAGGTGCAGCACAGTCACAGCGAAAGCTAGAAGAGTGGCCTTTCACAGCCTTTTCAAAACACTCATTGGGCAACTACTGGAAGCAAACTTGCTTGGTACCCACTAGGGCATTAATAACAAACTTTTGGGTAGTAGGCCGGCATTTGCTGTGCTATTTTTCTTCTTTCTTCTGAGATGCGTGGTATCCACTAAACACTTGCAAGGAATTTTGTGCCGATTGTCCATTCAGTGGCTGACAATGATGAGGAATTAAGGCTGAAGTGCGTATGCACCACAGTTAACAGGGGAACAAGAACAAGCTTTTGTAATGGTTTGGAGCATATGACGGCCCACTCGTTACGCTATTCCCATCGTGCGACGACTGGTTGTTCTTTGACTGTTGTAAAAGGCTTTATAAATCGTATTAACGCGATTGCTTTCCCGACATCAAGCCTGCCTGAGGCAAGTTTGACAACAAGTCACAAGCACCGGTGTAGCTCAGTGGTAGAGTATTGGGCTGGCACCCAGCGGACCCGGATTGAAGCCCCACTGTGTCATTGGTGCAAGGTTTTTTTTTTTTTTTTCTAATTTCGCGCGATGTGGTTACGGACACCGACGGCAGCGATGGCGGAGGATAACATGCAACTGCGCGTGACCCGCAAAGTGATCTCATAACAGCTTTCGCTGCACAAGCTCGTGAGACCCATAGTTCGTAGGTTCGATCCCGTCCGTGGCAGTCACATTTCAGTGGAGGTGAAATGTTAAAGGCTGTGTAGTGCGATATGCTGGTACACGTTAACGAACACCAGATGGTTGAAATTTCCGTAGCCTTCTGCTACGGTGTCTCTCTATCATATCATGCTTTCACGACATAAAACCCCCAGATATTGTCATTGTCTTTGAAAAAGAGAGGGGGAGAAATCCAAGAAGAAAAGTTTTCTCGTAAGGAGGGATTTGAACCAACATACATGTAGTGCTGAGTTATGTTGGAAAGCTGATGGCTTTGTTTGTGAATATGTATATTTCGTGTAATGATTTCTCAGAACTCTTTTTGTATGCAATGTTCTTTTATATTGTGAATGTCTATTTAGCACTACCGCTGTTACACGCAGCACGAGCAAGACCATGTCGGGAGGTAAATCACTTTCTTTTGTCCTAACTGGGGGCAATGCAATTGTATTCTAAAAAAGGAAGTAAAAATACCACCATGGGCGAGCGGCTAAGTGAGCACAAATAGCAAGCTAGTTGGGGAAATTAGAAAGCGGAGTAGAGAGGCTATGATGGAGGAGGAGGAAAAGGACAAGAGTGTAGAATATACTGTGGAAATAAATAGGAAGAGTGACACAGAATTAAAGGCAAAAAGAAAAAAAAGAAATATGTAGAGAGAGAATCACAAAAAAAGAGTTAAAGGTACAGAGCAAGAGAAAGAAATAAAAAGTGATAGCGAGATGCAGAGATGGAAAGAGAGATAGGAAGAAAGATGTGGAGAGAGAGAGAAAGAAATAGAGGATGAAATTATGGAGGCATAGAAATAGACCAGCCCCTCCACTGCTACTAGAGTGGAGGTAGCTGTAAATGCGTCACTGATGCAGAGCTGTGCTCTGCTGGTCACTCCCCCACCCCCCTTTTTTCTGATGTTCAAAAGTCAACACTTGTGGCGGGTGTACATGAACAGATGTTGTATCATTACGGCTACTTTTAAGCAAAGGAATAAGTCTTTTTTTGGATGACGTACTTCTGCCTTTTCAGACACTTTATTTAATTCTAGTGCAGCAGCGTTTAGCATGCATAAAAAACTCCTGACTGGACTCTTTCATGCAGGTGCAGCCAAAGTATTTGCGCAGCTTCAATTGCCCTCTGAACAGTTTGGCCGCTTCAAACACTGCATGGACGTTTCCACAAGCCTTCTGCTCTCTCCCCGATCAGTTTCAATGAAAGCTCCAGTCAAGGCTACAGCTATAGCCGTGTCCAGAAATCCTACAGCTTGCATGGCATATCCTGCCTTGCAAGCACGCTGCAAGACATAAGTCGCTACCAAGACAGACATTTCTATCAAAGTGTACCCTACAAGCAGCAGCCCCAGCAACAGCCATGTGCACTCGTGGTCTCCAACTTCAGTCTTGGCAGCATCTTCAGTCTTGGCAGTCTGGATTGTGGTTTGTAATAGAGAGCTTAACAATGGGAAATTGAAGGGGAGCATGCAATATTTTCTCTTTGAACTGCATTGAAAAATCTGTTATGCATCACCAGCACTGCATATGAACAGCTTTAAATCATAGAATCTCTGCCACGATTCAGGTAAGGCTAGTCAGCTTGAGAACATGGGCATGTTTGTTGTGGATGAAGTCGTGTGGAACTTAGCTGACCCATCAGACTTTCTGTATTCTATATTTATTTATTTGTCTTCTTCCAGTGCTTATCAGTTATGTTTGTCAGTCATCAGTCTTACATTTGCTTCATTTTGCTATGTGCTATACACAATATTAATGATAACTAACACAGAGTGATGCCGAGCTAAGTACAGGGGTGGTTTGTGTAGTAATTGTAATGTAAAGGAAGAGAGGTGGATGAAAAGATTACTTTCTGCCGGCAGAGACCTTTGAATAACACTTCAAATGCTCTACAGCTCCGCTGTAGAGCATTTGAAGCATTTGAATAGCCATATTGGCATTTTGGAGCATTTGAATATACCATATTAAGAGGATGGGTCGTCCGCCCATCCTTGAGGGGCGTAGGCTGTCGTCTACTGCTGTCGCGGCTTGGCGTAACGCAGGCAAAAAGCACATGTAGCACAGCCAGCTGTTGCACATCGAGTATGTGAACACACCAAAGATAAGTGTTTTGTCTCTTGTTCTGTTGAGTGCTTCTTCTACACTGTACTGCACCTTTTGCACTCACTCATTTTGCACTCGTTGGCTATTTTTCTGTAGCTTTGGGCCCAATGGCTAAAAGCCTTTTTTTTTTTACATAGATACAGACAGTACCTATTTTAGTAAGTACAATTTCTGGATGAATCATCTAGAGCAGTGTTATGAATATCTTGATTTTTACACCATGCTTGGAGGAAGCATCACTTTATTTCTAAGTCAGTTACTACATTTAGGTAGTATCTCAAGTGGCTTTTCTAGTTTTGGTTTCACAGCATGCACCTACTGTACTGTCCTTTAATTCATCTTTGCGAGATTAAGGGTTACAGGGTACCAGTGGATAATATCATAATTACGGAAATTCTGAGCACTCTCCTTTTTACGCGATTGTACAGTACACTAAGTAGTTGCACCTGCAACATATTGTGCTTCTTCACAAAGACTTGGCACCTACACCATTACTTTAACTGAAAAGGCATATGCAATTCTAAGGAGAGATGCTAGTCAAAAAGCACTATTAACGCGACAGTGCTAAAGAGCTCGTTTCGCAGAAATTTCTGTGTCTGTATTGGTGTCATTGGTTGTGAGCAAAAAATGATCTGAGTGACCGAAAGAAAACGAGAACGATGCAATTAAAATAAATAATAAAAAATACTGGTCCAGAGTGGGGATCTCACCCGGTTAGCTTGGGTCCGAGTGGGGATTGAAACCGGGTGATCTGCGTGACATGTGGATGTTAACACACAACCCAGGGGTGCAACAGCTGCGCAGATTGCGCCAATTTGATACAATTCTCCAATTTGCACTCAGCTGCGCCAAAATGCCCGACTTGCCTCAAAACTTTTTAATTTATGCTAATTTCAGCGAGAAACGGAGGCCACATTGTCTATCTACAATTTGAGTCATAAACCATTCCAAGCATGCAGATCCCTAGCGTTAAACCAGGGTAGCCTAACCCCGCTAACCTTAATCCCATTAGGTCAAGGCACTCGCGGGATGTGATCGACCAGATAAAAAAACCAAGTTGTGCGCCCATCGGTCTACTCATCTCAACAAATACCTACCGGCGGGATGACGCAACTTCAAGACATAAAATGCGTTGCCGTAGCCACAAACTTTCTAGTCGGCAAAAGCGGCTACGGAATGTTAGTAACTACTTCACTTCACTTCACTTTATTACCTTAAAGACCCCCTACAGGTGGTATTACATAAGGGGTGGGTAACATACAACAAATGTAATACATATGCAGGATGGGTACAAGTATTAACAGGGGTAACCAATACAGAAATAAAATAATACATGTGCAGGATCAGTATACATATTAACAGGTGCAACACCTTGCCAAAAAAAGAAGACAAAGTGAGAACGAGTGGCACAAAAAGGAACAATGTAATGTATTAGAGTTGGAAGCGCATACTTCGCTTTCCGTACACGAACAGAGTTGACATGTTGCGAACGCTGGCGTTGCCAGCTACCACGTTGATCCCCTCAGCAACGGCACATGAAACATCTTTTCTGTCTCGAAGTTGCATTAGTTAAGTCGTCCCGGCGATATATATCTGATGCGGTCGCCGGACCAACGGGCGTGCACCGCTGTTACTTCATCTGGTAGAACACGCCTTGCAAGCGAGACAAAATGCGTCCTAAACCTAACCCCACATTGTAAATAAAAAAAAAACACAAGGAGGGGAAGGAGGCGTAGCGGTGTTTGAAAATTTCTTGGCCTTGTTCTAACCCATGCAGAGCGCTGCTTAAAGGGAACTATCAATCAAAGGCAACTATTACGCCGATGTAAATTGGTATTGTTGAACTAGTTGTCCAGAAGCCTCGTAGTGTTACTTTTGTGCCAAAGGAGGGCCTATTTTGAAATAAAATTACATTTTAGTGGTTCGCATCGTGTTAGCGTAATTCAAATTACGCGCCTCAAAAGCGGACCGACTGGACCGACTCCTGTCGGTGTTGCCCGGCTTTACCGCGTTAGTTGCAGAAGACCACGCTTGCCTAGGCTATCAGTAATCTTTCTGTTATATCTCTATCATTCCAAATCTGAACAGTAAATTTTAAAACCACTCGATTCTTGGCCAATCCCCCACAGTGGGTATGCGCCACTAACAATAGGAGAACAGCAACAACAACAACAGACCGAAAGCAGCAGGAGCCACAGCAGCAAAAACGGCCATTGATCAATTTCGCACCTTTGGGTTAGAGATTGCAGACGTTTTTTTATTCAACTGCGCCCCGCTAGATAGCACCACCTGTCCAATGTAACTACGCGAAAATTCAATTTTTGAATCAGTCGCGTCATTCCCCATAGTAACGTCTGGCGGTTCTTTTTTCCATGAATCAAACAGAAACGAACTGGCAGCATTTTATTGCATCTCTTGATGCACGGAATGTTCTTTATTTAGCACAGCTAGATCGATTACTAGTCATTTAATTGTGGGCGGTTCGTCTCATATCATCGGGATCATTTTGAGATTGTGCTACAGCTATGCATGTGTTCTTGTGCATTTACCTTATTTTCTCTGTAAGTAGGGCACTGTTGTTGATAATATTGTCATTTTAGAAGTTGTCATACATTGAGCTTTCACTCTGACGTAAATTGGTATTTGATTTTAGTGTTTCTTTAAACCACCTTTGCCGCAATACACTGGTGCGTTGCAGAAAAGTGCATTTTGATTTGAAAGGAGCTGTTAGCACTACTCACGCGACAGCAAATTTTGTTCAATTACTCAAGCGTGTTTACTACCACATAATTGTGCATACTAGTATGATCGCCGACGTCTGAAAAAAGTTACTGGAAATAAGTTGCAGTGTATGATCAACGCCTCCTAGAAAAACTATGCTAGGAACGTCGCTCTCTTTTCAATTGGCGGCTTCCTGCTCGCACAAAATCTTCGAGGCCATGCCTCCTGCCAAAAAAAAAAAATCCAGAAAAAACTCTGGCGCGCGGAATCGAACGTAGGACCTCCGCGTCGTGAATGCGAGGCATTAACTACTTAGCTACTGAGGGGTACCTCCTTCAACGTTCAAACGGCAAGCTATCTATATCTACCACTTACCGCTGGCTGGAGGGCATCTTGGGGGGGAGCTATCATGTTTTCAGCATTATCTATCAGCAGTATGGCGCAATGCGCGTGCGGCGGCTCTCATCTCTTATGCGTACATTGGCTCGCGGAGAGGAAGTGATTGGATGATCTCTCACGCACCCTAATCTCCCGGTGGGGAGTATTATACATCATGGCTGGCGTTCGGCTTGCACTGGAACGATTCTGTTGTAGTTACAGGACCCACAGAGGTCACTGTAATCATTGCACAGCCTCTGTTTGCAAAAAGAGCGCGCTTTTCAGACAGAGCAAAGTAACAACTGAGACGCTTATTCGTGTGCATTTGTACCTGTGAGTACGTTTTGTGTGTCATTTGCGCGTGAGATCTACTTGCCATTCTGTGCGTGACCTTCTAATTTGTTGCTATTGCGTTCATTGCTTCGCCTTTGTGGCAAAGCTGTGACTTTTTACTTCTTGTGTACTGTATCATCACTCATGATGGCATCTGTGTTACTACCAAATGAAGACAAGATTGATTTTTACACTAATATAGCAAATAATTTTTGTCAGGGAGTTAAAGGGACACTAAAGCCAACTATTAAGTCGACCGTTATTGTTGAAATGGCGGTTTAGAAACCTCGTATGTTACTTTGTTTTGTACCATGACATTCTGTAAAATAACAATTTTTGGGTGGACTTTTTTTACAACCAAGCTTTTTAGTTATAAGTAATGGCTCGTATTGCTCTTCATAAACTAGGAATGCAAATAATTAATCAAGAAATTTATAGATTTTACAATTTCTTGCTGCTTTGCAGGCAATGTAGCTTTTACGTCAGTAGACCTTGCTACACGCTGAGAATAAAAACCAGTGGAATGTAGTGGATTGCCTTTGCAGCTTTTGTTGCCAAATCTTTGCATTTGAGCACTGAAAACTGTCTGGCGTGTCTCTTTCTGAATCTTTTGCAACCCTGCTGGTCCTGTTGCGTGATCTTGTGCGTGACCGAAAAATAGGATATACATGCAAATGAAAAAATTCGGCAGATCCCTCATTTCTTGTAAGCCAACGTTATGCGGGGCATGCAGAGGAAAGGTGACCATGTAATAATTTTTTAATGAGCAACATGTCGCAAAATTATGCTTACTATTTGGGTTAATGTTGCGCACACAGGCATATGTTGAAGAGTTGCAGATGTTTACATAACCAGTTGTTTGCTTTTGCGCAATGAGCCCAGTCGTGGTGGTCTAGTGGCTAAGGCACGCAGCTGCTGACCCACAAGTCGCGAGATCGCCTCCGGCTATGGTGGCTGCATTTTCGATGAAGGCAAAAATGCTGTAGGCCTGTGTGCTCAGATTTAGATGCACGTTAAGGAATCCCAGGTGGTCGTAATTTCCGGAGCCCTCCACTATGGCGTCTTCATAATCATATCACAGTTTTGGGATGTTAAACCCCTCATGTTATTGTTATCACTTGCCCAATGATCCTAACGGGAACATGATTATTAGCAAATGCAGAAGTGATGAGCTAATATGGAGCGCTGGTGCCCGCGAGGATAGCTTTGGACATTGCTACATGAATCAACTTCAGTGCATGGAACCTAACTACAATTGACGTTAATCCGATGTGATGGTTGTAGCATAGGAGCACAAATGTAAAATTCATGAAGTTGAATAGCCAACCCTGCAACCACAATATACGTTTCACATTCGCTAACGTCTATTTGAATATTAGTTCGGAGACTTGTCATGGCTCGAAGGTGGAATACTTGATTACCCCACAGAATGCTGGGGTTTGTTTCCTGCTGGGACCTTGACATCTTATTCTTTGCATTCGTGCGGTCAACGCTGCCGATGTGAATTTTTTCTTGATGCTCAGGCATTAAAATGGCCCGAGTGGGGTTCTCGCCATTACTTGGTAGATACTGTGTCAATAACCTGTGCCACATACCCGTGGGTGTGTGCCACTGTTTGGCGGGAAATGTTTAATGAGGTATGCAATGGGATGGTGACATTATTCATGTCTTGACCAGTGTGTCATATTCGTCAAACCATATTACCCTCCCATCTAATATGAATCTTGCTGCTTTTTCTGCACTGCCTCCAAACTTTCAATCTTACACTGCTTATGCGGGTTCCAGGCAACGAATGTGTAGTCACTACAGGACGAATTAGGGATTGATATAAGAGGAGGTTTGTGTCTTTTGGGGATTTGGACAGAGTGCGGCATAGGTAGCAGAGTTTTTTTAATGCTTTGTTTCAATAATAGTCAATGTGCTTGGCCCATGAAAAGGACACGGAGATACTTATATTCGGAAACCCTACTGACAGGACTTACCAAAAGGGTAGTAAAAAACGGAGGGTGATTTATTACAAAAAGACCCAAGCATGATTTTCTTGGAGTTAATATTCGTTTGCTAAGTTTTGTACCAATTGCCATATCCAGCAGATGACTCCTGCAAGCGGTAGTGGTCGCGGTGTGTTTTAATAATTTCATATAAAGTGCAGTCGTCGGCATAAAAACGAACAGGAGAGGAGGGGTGAGCAGGCAAGTCATTCCTGCAAAAGCTAAAGGCCCAAGAGCAGACTCTTGTGGCACACCCAATGTTACATTAATAACAGCAAAGTTGGTTCACCTTTAAGAAACAAACTGAAAGCGAGATGAGAAAAAGCTAGATGGAACCGTATCGAATTCAGCATTGTTTAATACCACATGTTTAGCAAGGAGTTTAGAATGTAAAACTGTGTCAAAGGATGAATATACCATCAACATGGTTGCCATGATCAAGGCTAAGCAAAATATCGTGCGTGAATTCAACTAATTAAATTGTGTTGTTGCACTGAAAGCACATCTAAAACCATTTTGTCTGTGAGATAGTAATCTGTTTGATTCCCAAGAAAGCATAATGTGTTTATGAGTGATATGTTGTAACATTTTACATGATTGAGAATAAAATATTATTCGATTATTTAATAGAGACTGCTTATCGCCAGATTTAAAGAGAAAGAGCCATTTTTCACAAAGACAGAACAGTGCCAGAAAATAAAGATTTATACAGTATGATTGTTAAATATTTGGATGACCATAAGGAGTAGCGAACTAAGAATGCATTGTGCATCCCGTCCGGGCCGATGCATTTCTTTACTTCCAGTTTTAAGATAAAGCTGAGAATACGTTCATTTGTTATTTCAAAATCATGATTACTTCAGAATGAGGAATACCTCGCAAAGAATGGTGTTGTTAAAAACAAATGCAGACTGGAAATAGGTCTTGAAAGCATTAAATATAGCTGGTGGGTCAGTTATGATGTCATTATCTAATTCGAAGAAAGAGGTGATGCAGCATGAGGCAAAATGGAACAACGGAGTTTGCGTGGATTAGTCCTTAACAGATCATGCAACAGGATGCGATAAAATGAATCTTTCGCTGTTTTCATCATTGAGTTGAGTTGATACTTGGTACGCTGAAACCTGTTTAGGGCAATGGGATAAATACTAAATCTTCTGGGGCGCCAAAGTCGCCAGACATGAGGAGATAAATGCAAGAGATCACGAGTAATTCAAGTAATCTAAGGAAGATCAGCATTGCTTTTGTTTGTCTTAATTAGCACAAATCATTGGATACATGACTTTACTAGATCTTCAAAGTAATTCACAAAACAAGATATATGTTTTGACTGTCAGAAAGCGTGGAACATGTATCAAACTGGGGAGCTAAAATATCAGTTGTGGAAGTATTGTCAGCACGAGTGAAATTGCGGAAGCTGGTGAATGTATAAGGCGATTTGGACATGGCATAGCAAAGTGTTAACAAGATGACTTTGTCATTCGATAATCCTTCAACTATTTTGCAAAAGAACTTGCTGTCAGTTAGATCTGTACTTAAGAAAACTAGGTCTAGGATAGAATTGAGCCTAGTTGGACATCAGACGACTTGAGTAAGCCTGAAGGATAGAGAAATATGTATTAATTCAAGGCATATTGCAGCATCATGACCCGTTACAGTCAGAAAAGGCCAATGGATGTTGAGAGCGTTAAAATCATCCATACAGATAAATTTTGTTAAAGCAATATTTACATTGCACGTAAAATTGGCAAGGACATGAACTTCAAGGAATGATCTGGGTGGGCGATACACAAGGCTAACTACAGTTTAAGTAGACCAGAGAACTACATTTAAGTAGAACTTACATCAGAAGGATTCTGTTTCAGTAGGCAAGGGCAGCATTGAGAACAGGATATCTGACCGGATAAGTAGTGCAACGCCGCCGCCAATGCCTTGTGTCCTGTCCTTAAGTACGGTAATGAAACGGGGGCGAGTGAACTCTAAATCTTAAATGTTACAATGAAGCCATGACTCTATGATGCCAATGATATGAGAGGTATTAGATGCGACAAGAGTCAATAGATCTGGAAGCTTTTTAGCAATACTACAAGCATTGATTTTCAGGACCGCGAGATTTCATGAAGGCTATATTGAGATCATGCAGTGGATGAGGCAAGATTCGAAAATGCGGGTACTCAAAATCGAGAGCCAGGGGCTGAATATGAGACTTCCGCTAAGGAGTTTGAGGTGTCTTCTCAATTATAACTTATGTTGTCAATGAATGCATGATCGTATCTTAATGTCACCTCAGAGCCGTTGTTTCAAAAATAAAGTCAAGCTTCTCAAATTTTCATCTGTATGTGTTTCATCTGTATGTATTTGCAAAAATATTTTCTGTAGTAAACACATTTGAGCCTATCAGTTTAAATGCATTTTTAATGACAAGGGCTTCCTCCCCCGTGGTAGAAACCTTTAGGATGACAGTGGGGTATAGTCACTACATACTTTTTCAAGCCTGCGGACGCATTCGATTTGTGGGCAGGTAATTTTAAATGTATTGTCAAACACAGAAGTTAATGCTGCACTACAACGTACTAGCATTTTCAACGGGATCTTCTAAAATACTGTGTATGATCGTTCAGCGAACTGGGAGCGCAGGGGAGCACACAAAAAGCAACTAGGCCCACAGCACGAGCGCTCATGCTGTGTGCCTCTTTGCTTGTTGTGTGTGTTCCCTTGCGCTCACAGTTCACGGAAAGACAAACTGACAGGTTACCGTGAACACTGACTTGTAGTAGCTCGAAGGGTGATGCGCAGGTGTCACCCTTCGCGTGATATGGCGAAGGGTGACACCCTTCGCCATATCACGCGAAGTGATATGGCGTGCCCATGGCAGACAGTCCATGACGTCCTCATGTCGAGTCGGGAAGGACTGGGCAGAACCATGTGCATCAGAGACAGAGCATGTGACATCCCAGAAGTTCAGATTCGCCAAGTCGGTGAGGAACTGCAGAAATGGCAAGCAACGAGTAAACATCGGGCTGGTGCTGCTGCGACCTAGTTCACTTGAGACCATTTAGCGGGTGCACAGCAAGTTTGAACGTTCAACAATGTATAAAAGATACTGTCTACACATTTGATTGCCTGGCATCAACAGTTCATGCACCGATCTTTATTTAGCGACAGGGACTCTGTTTAATATAATCTACCGACATATTTTGTGCTATAATGAGGGAACACACACATAGCTCATTGGTTTGGTTCGCAAAGCATTTGTTTCATATTTAATGTGCTGCTACAATTCACTGCCTCAATGTTAAATTTCTAATTATATTTTCTTCCAAATTCAAATGCTCAAATTCAAGTGCCCTCTGTATAGAGGTTGTCTTTTCAAAAAAATAAGTAGGCACCAACAAGGTAATGAAAAAGGTTCACTCAATTACAATAATAAGAAAATGAGGTTTGATGAAGCCCAGCTAATGCTGAGTGTACTGCGTTGTTTGTGCTTGTTTTAACAGTTGTTTGTGTACTTTGCAGATGTGTCCATATGAAGAAATGAACAAGTCTCGTGCTTTGGATATTGCCAGAAAGGCATGGCTCCAGTGTCCTCTTGGAAATAATTAATTATTTCATGATAACATTGCTGCTTAATATTTTGTGAATGTGGGAATGTGGTGGTGATGTGGCCCATGTCCGTGGACTGCTCCATAGAATAGGCTTCATTGAAATAAGTGAAATCGACTATTCAGTTTTGGCTCTGTTTGTCCATTGAAATTGGGAGGAAGTGTATAATGAATTTCTTTGCGATGGTTATGTTTCATCAGTGTGAAGCAGTATTGCCTGTTTTGTAAATCACTGGCTGATGTGAAGCATTTACTGATGCACTTCTTCACACATCTACATGTGCCGAAAAGAAGAAATTTGTATCTAAGCAACAACAACACTCGGTAGTGACTCTTTGATTTTACACTGTTCAATGTAAGAGTTTAGTAGTGGCAACTTGATATTACTTTATTATGCATTTTGCGCTCTCAAACATTGATGCATGTGTTTGTGCATGTTGTGCTTTCTTGTCAACAAAATTTTTGATATGGCAAATAAACTTATTGTTTTGCAGTTCCACTTACTTAGCAACAACCATTGAAGTTTGCCTAAATCTTTATCATATTATTCTATTATAAAAAAATCTACCAATCTTGATTCGATCATTCATATTTGCTTTTGCCTTTTTTGTCAGTGATGCTTAAAGTGAAAGTAGTGTATTGAGCTGATTGCACTGTTTTGTAATATATGAAAGTTTATTTTCCCATCCTTGTATATGAGGACAGTCTTAGAAATGCAATAGTCATTGTCTTTACTCATTGTACAGTAATAGCTTGATAATTTGAACAAGTTTATCGGTCGAGGCCAGAATCTGCATTGTTTAATGGCATGAAGCTCTGGTAATTTGGTCATATTTGGCCTGAACCCAAACAACTCGTACAGTCATTGGAGAGTGCTGAGCACGAAGTGCCAGCCATATAACGTTGGCAAAAATTGTGCGCCCGTAGTACTGGTAATGACAGTTGCTGTAGGTAAGGGTGTGGTGCAGAACACCTTTCAGGCTTATTAAAGATGGTGGGTCTTCTAGCTTCGTCGCTTTGTGGAAGAAGTTTCAGGATGATCAGTAACGTAGCTTTCTGGGTGAGTTGATTCATAGTAATAGGGAAAAGGAACCATTGCAAAACCACACAATGACAGCAAAGAACAACCACAACAGGACAAGCACTGGACTTGCAACTGAATGTTCATTGAAGAATTACACACACCCCCACAAAGGAAACAATAGCACATGTGTAGAAAAAGACCATCTGAGCCATGTCAACCTTGGGGCACCTAACTGCCATGTCATAAAAGGTGTGAAGCGATGATAAATTTTAACCCATGCCTTACCGACTATCTATAAATGCCAACTCTTTCTCTTTGAGGAAAACCGAAGGTTTGCTCACACATGAAAATTTGCCTCGCTAACTGATTGCGAAGGCCTCACAGATCTCGCATTCAATTTTTTTTTTCTAGCTTTGCCAATTACGATCGCTGATTTTGGCAATTACGATCTGCACCGTGTAAGCTCTCCAGACTGCAATTGCATAGCAATGCAGAAAAATAGTTTGAGCAGCATTTGCGGAAAGAAGCAAGCTAACGTCTTCACGAAATGGGCTGTTTCGGTAGTATGCCTAATTCTCTTGTCATGCAACTGTGTATATCAGCCAGACGAGCCGATGTCTGAACGACAGGCTGCTTGAACACCGCTATCTCCTCCCCCCGCCCCCAGGCACTCGTGGAAACTTGCCTTTGCATTTCAAAAGCTGCGGCTGCGTCCCAGATTTCGAATCGGCGATCGTAATTGGTGAAGGTAGAAACAAGATTCATCGTGAAATCTGTGAGGCCTTTGAAATGAGGAACCAGGGCGAATCGTCATGTGCGAGTGAGCCCTCAGTTTTACTCGCAGAGAAAGAGTTTGGGTTTTAGATAGCTGGTAAGTCAAGCCTTAAAGGGACCATAATGTCAAATAACAATTTACCTCAGAGTGAAAGCTCAATATATGACATCAAAAACGACAATGTTATCAACAACAGTGCCCTACTTACAGAAAAATTAAGGTTAATGCACAAGAACACATGCCTCAGTAGGACATTCTCAAAATTATCTCGATGACATCAGATAAACCGCCTACATTTAATCAATAGTAATCGATCTAACCGCACTAAATAAAAACCTTCTGTACATCAAGAGACGCAATAAAATGCCACTCGATCGTTTCTGTTTGAATAATTGATTGATATGTGGGGTTTAACATCCCAAAACCACCATGTTATTATAAGAGACACCGCAGTGAAGGGCTCCGGAAATTTCGACCACCTAGGGTTCTTTAACGTGCACCCAAATCTGAGCGCACAGGCCTACCTTTCCGCCTCCATCGGAAGTGCAGCCGCCACAGCCGAGATTCCATCCTGCGACCTGTCGGTCAGCAGCCGAGTACCTTAGTCACTAGACCACCACGGCGGGGTTTCTGTTTGAGTATTGGAAAAAAGAACCGCTGGACGGTTCTAATAAGGAATGGCACATGTGGTTCAAAAATTTAAATTCTGCTTGTTCAAGCTGGACAGGTTGTGTCATCTAGTGAGGCCCAGTTGTACCAAAATAAGTAATTTCTGAGCCAATGGTGGGAAATTGATCAATGGCTGTTGCTGCTGTGGCTCCCGTTGCTTTCGGTCTGCTGCTACTAGCGCACTAAAGCCGAGCAACATTGTGCATGGCAATAGTTATGCGAGTCATTCCAGTCGGTCCTCTCCTTGAGGCGGGTAATTTGAAGTGCGCTAACTCGATGCGGAACACCAATACGTGATTTCATTTCAAAATAGGCCCTTCCCGGGCACAAAAGTACTTTACGAGCTTTCTGGACCGCTATTTAAACAATCAGCATAGACTTATTAGTTGGCTTTAGTGTCCCTTTAAATTTCATCATTGTTTCACACGTTTCATGATATGGACAGTTAGGTGCCCAAGGTTGATATGGCTCAGATGGTCCTTGTTTACGCATGCGCTGTTCTTTCATGTCTGGGGGTGTGCCCAATTCTCCAATAATCAATCGGTTGCAAGTCTAGTGCTTGTCCTGTGTAGTTGTTTTTCGTTGTCTTTGTGAGGTTTTTCGCTGGCTCTTTTTTTCTCTTGCAGGATGATGAAAGTTGCGACTTTTTAACTTCTCTTATGCAAAATAAGTGGAGTATCTACTAATTGATAAAGAAATAATAAATGTTTTGATATGAGAAATATTAGCTTTTTAATATTTTCGGTAGTTCGGTATTTGGTCGATTCAGATATTTTGTCGAGTCTCGTGAAATCCGAGCTAACAAGGTTTTAACATAGTTATGAAAAAAAGTAGAATTTGTGCTTGTATGTTTGTTCGAGTATATGCCTGGAATATTATATGATGCATAGCTTATTTATGTTCTATTCAATCATTTTACTGTCACTGAAGTTGTTTTGAAACAATAGTGGGAAATGTGTAAAAAGCGCGAGTACGCATAATTTATTTCTTTGGCATTTCTCATAAATGTGCCAGCATTTCTAACCACCAAACTGTGATAATTTTATCCTTTCTCAATAATTTGTTTCCCTTTTTTCATATTTTTTTGGAGTTCATTTTATATCAACCTTGTAAACTCATATTTTGTTTCTTATGCTGCATGCGTTGAAAGACCAATTTTTCTTTTTGGTTGCAATAGTATTTTATAGGTGTTTCTATGGGGGAAAAAAGTGCAATAAATGTTCTACTGGGCTGGTGCCTTATCTATTAGCGCATTAAGAACAAACATTGTCATTTAGATATAGTACCAGAATTACATCAATATTGTATTCCTGCACATTCACTGGAGGCCTTTCCATCTGTTGGACATAGCATTTACAAACAGAGAAAGAAACTGTAACCATGTCGTTGTGGCAGGGTTATTGCTCAAGTAACATGTGGCTTGCTTATGCGAAGGTGATTATGTATTTCATCTACAAGTGCAGTAATCTTTTTTTATTGCCTAGTGCTCTTGTGTAGTTCCACACAATGCATGTAAGGCTTTCATTGCCTCTATTTTGTCTGTGGTTTTGCAGGCTCCTTGTCTTCGGCACCCCATGAAGCGTACCATTCACTTGTGTCCGTGCAAGGTGGACTGCATTCGTGTCGTCAATGCAGCTATGCGACCAAGAAAAAAGAGCCCATGCAAAGACACCTCCGCAAACACACGGGCGACCGCCCCTTCCAGTGCCACCTGTGCCCAGCTACATTTTCTGTGAAAACGAACCTCAAAAGACACATTCGTACGCACACAGGGGAGCGTCCCTTTTCCTGTGACTGCTGTAGTGCATCGTTCTCCCAGCAAAAAACCCTCATGAATCACATGCTCACACACACTGGGGAGCGTCCGTTTTCCTGTGACCAGTGTAGTGCGTCATTTTCACAGAAGGTGAACCTCACTGCCCACACGCGCACCCACACAGGGGAGCGTCCCTTTTCCTGTGACTGCTGCGGTGCATCGTTCTCACGGAGCAACACCCTCAGGAATCACATGCGCACACACACAGGAGATCGTCCGTTTTCGTGTGACCAGTGCAGTGTGTCATTTTCACTGAGGGGGAACCTCATTAGGCACATGCGCACCCACACAGGAGAACGTCCGTTCTCCTGTAGACACTGTAATGCATCTTTTTCACAAATACACCAGTTTGAAAGCCACGTGTACCGTTATCATACAGAAAAGTCCACATAAAAAGCGAGTTGTGTGCGGGTACTTTCTTCATCGGAGATGGAACTCAAGGTTTTTTCAATCCACAGTAATGTTCTATGAATTTTTAACTATATGCATAACTTCTTATGCTGATATGAAATATGTAACCAGTTTTTGTTTTTCAGTGATTTGTATAGCTTTGTTTTGTACCATGACATTGTGTAAAATAACTATTTTTGCTCGAACGTTTTCTATAACGAAGCATTTTAATAATAAGTCATTAATGGCTCGTATTGCTCTGTATAAATTGTGGAATGCAAATAACTAATCAAGAAAGTTTGTGTAGATTTAGTATAATGTAACAAGAAAGTTTTGAAATGTGAGCAATCTTGAAATTATCAGTCCATACTAATTGCTTCTTTTAAGTTATTAAGTAAATGATACATTTAAAAAAATATATTTGTATTCTTCACATGTTAAGAAATATGTGGGAAGGATTTTATCGTTATCTGGCCATCAGTAGTACCAAAAGCATTATGTCCACAATCTTAAAAAGTTGTCTAAAATTGCATCACGAGAAAAATGCATCTAAATGTAGAAATGAAAGCTGATTTGTGTGATCTGTGTGATTTTTAGAATGATTTCGTTCATTATGAGAGCATGGGAATTATTAATGATATCTGACAGGCAGTCATGCCAAGAGATATTCTGTCAGATCTCATTAATATTGTGTCTAACAATGAAAATGAGCCTTTTTTGTTGAAATGGTATTAATATTATTGCTGTTTTTTTTGCAAACATTCTTGGTATATTCATGCTCGTAGCAAACCTATTATGATAGGACACGGATTGCTAATGTGCAAGAAAGACTCATATCAAACCTTTTATGTCAATATTGTAACTTTATAATTTTATTTGTGTAGGTTAGATGCAGCATCGTGTGCACCTTTAGAATGACATTGTATTTAGCTAGTCATTGATCGCGATAATGAATATAGATTTTACACTTTCTTGCTGCTTTGCAGGCAATGTAGCCTTTACGTCATTAAATTGCACTATATGCTAAAAACGAAAACCAGTGGCATGTAGTGGATTGCCTTTGCCTTTGAATTTTTGTGCCCAACCTTTGTAATTGAGCACCGAAAACTGTCTGGCATCTCTCACTGAATCCTTTGCAACCCTGTTGTTCCTGTTAATTTTTAATGCGAAAGAGTTTTACAGTGATGTGAAAGCTGTGACAAACTGTGCTGAAAGACCGATCCTGCTGCATCCTAATACATTTCCACTAATCTGTGCTGAAGATGCGCCAAACATAGGGTTTTCATATTCCAAAAACGAAACCACGGTCTTTCAAGGTTGAAGCCCCTATCATGCGTCTATCCTCACGTGAACACTCGTGCACAATCCTGTGCAGCCCTGCTAGTCTTGTTTATTTTGCCGCGGTAGCATTAAAGAGTTGTGTTACAGAAATTGTGGTGTCAGCATCGTTGATTGTGAGCGAAAAATCATCTTGTGCGTGACCGAAAAATCCGGAAAGATGCAAATAAAAAATTTGGCATATCCCACATTCCTTGTAAATCGACGTTGTGCGAAGCATGTGGAGAAAAGGTGACCATGTTGTAAGTTTTTTATGTAGCGATGTGTTGTGAAATGACACTAAGTATATATAAACGTTGCGCGCATGCAGACATGTTCAAGAGTTGCAGATGTTTACATAATCGGTTGTTTGTTCTTGCATCGACGAGCCCTGTTGTGGTGGTCTAGTGGCTAAGGCACCCGGCAGCTGATCCACATGTCGCAGACTCGAATACCCGGCTGTGGGGACTGCATTTTCAATGGAGACAAAAATGTTGTAAGCCTGTGTGCTCAGATTTGGGTGCAAGTTAAGGAACCCTAGGTGGCCATGGTTTTCGGAACCCTCCTTTACGGCACCTTTCATAATCATATCGTGGTTTTGAAATGATAAACACCACATGTTATTATTATTACTTGCACAAGGATGATAACGGGAACATGAGCATTAGCAACACCAGAAGTGATAAGTTGATAAGGAGCGCTGAGGCTCGTGAGGATGGCCCTGGACACTGCCACATCAATCAACTTGAGTGCATGGAACCTAACTACAATTGACGTAAACCTGACAGGATTGCAAGTGGGCGGGCAGGCGCCCTAAGTGCTTGCAGTACACAAATATTCTTCGCATTAAATAACCGAAAATTCTGGGTCAGCAAGGGAATTGAACCTGACTCATTTGTGTGGCAAGCAGTTGTTCTATCACGTAGCTACGTGTCTGCTTGTGAATATAGTGAAAATAACTTTCTCTGCTTGAAAATGCAGTTAAAGTAACTTTCGTGGTTTTAAAATGCAAGCGTCCTGTATACATGCTTCACAATACAAGATGAAACATGAAACGTACATGGTCATTGGGTATCAGAACATGTGTTTATCATTACAACTTGATGAATTTAAGCCAGCCACTCGCTACAAAAGGGATGCACATTACTGTGCCAATTTTCTTTATTTTATCTATTTATTTACACATACTGCAGCACTAGGTGTACCATGGCAGGAGTGGTTATGGAAGGATATGGAGAAACATAAGTAAAGACAATGAGAAAAACACTAACAGGTAACATAATATTGTCATGTCAACATAGAAGGCTAAAGTGATACAAAATATTGAGAACATGAAAAAAAAATATAACAAGCAAGTACCACTTGTATATAAATCAGTGTATTTTACATACATGCGTTGTGGATTTCGGCTGCAAAACATTGTGATGGGCACGAAAGAACAGAACCAGGTAACGGATTCCAGTCTTTGATGGAATGGCGGAAAAGACTGATATGGAATATGTTGGTTCAAGCATAATAAGGCCTCAAATTTAGGTTGTGAAAGCTTCTCGTCGTTGACTGTAGAGTGACGTTTATGCGTTTCTTGTTGTTTGACAGTTTAACTGTCGAAGGAACGATACTTTGCAAGAACTGCTATTCTATTCGGCGATGGAATGGAGGTAATTGCATTGAAGGTGGAGTAAAAGAGGGCGAGAAATCGTGGTCGTAACGATGACACTGCTTATGCGGGTTCCAGATAACGGACGTGTAGTCCCTACAGGACGAATTAGCGATTGATATAAGAGGAGGTTTGTGTCCTTTGGTTATTTGGACACAGTGCGGCATAGGTGTCAGAGTTTTTTTTAATGCTGTGTTTCAATAATTGTAAATGTGCTTAGCCCATGACATGTCATGTGTGAAAAGGACACCGAGATACTTATATTCGGAAACCCTACTGACAGAACTGTTATCATAGGAAAGTAAGTGCAGTCGTTGACATAAAAATGAACGGGAAAGGAGGTGTGAGCAAGCAAATTGTTCACGTAAATGAAAAAAAAAAAAAGGCACCCGAACCGACCCTTGTGGCACACCTGATGTTACATTAATAACAGCACAGATGGTTCACCTGTAAGAAACAAACTGAGAGCGAGATGCCAAAAAGCTAGATGTGCACTTACAATTGAGCATTGTTTAATATCACATTGTGTTTAGCAAGGAGTTTAGAATGTAAAACTGTGTCGAAGGATGAATATACCTCAACATGGTCGCCATGATCAAGGCTAAGCAAAATATCATGCGTGAATTCAACTAATTGTGTTTTGTACTGAAACCACGTCTCAAACCATTTTGTCTGTGAGATAGTAATCTGATTCCAAGGAGAGTGTAATGTGTTAATGTGTGATATGTTGCAACATTTTACATGATTGAGAAGTAAATGATATTGGTCTATAATTTAATAGAGACTGCTTATCACCAGATTTAAAGAGAGGGAGCCATCTTCCATGGAGCGGGAACAGTGCCAGAAAAGAAAGATTTATTCAATATAATTGTTAAATATTTGGAGGACCTAAGGAGTAGTGAACTCGGAATACATTGTGCATCCTGTCCGGGCCGATGAATTTCTTTACTCACAGTTTTAAGATAAGGCTGAGAATGCCTTCATTCGTTATTTCTGGTTGTTTCAGAACGAGGAATGCCTGACAAAGAAGGAATGGGGTTGTTGTTAGAAACAAATGCAGACTGGAAATGGATATTGACAGCATTAGATATTGGGCATGAGGCCCACCACTGGAGGTGCGAGCGCTGGAATCGTTGTGACGTGCAGGGTTGGGGCAAGTGGTGTATTCTCGTTCTGGCAAAGAAAAGCTAGGGTACTGTCAGGGCCGCTGGCTGTGCCACTGTCACTTCTCTCTTTTTGTGTTGTGGTTCTTATTTCTATCTAATGGGGTTCCTGTTTAGGCACGGGAGCCTTATTCACAACGAAAAATGAAAGTGAAAACTGTCAGATTATGTATATTTTAAAATAGGATGTAGGTAAAATAGGACATGTGGATCAAGCTGCCGTCATTACATTCAAGAACGTGCGCCGTTGTCTGAATTGTCAGAGTGTCAAGATATAGCCCCGAGGTTCCGTTTTTCTCTTTATTTTTTATAATTTTACCCTTTTCTGGTCGATTTGCCAGTTGCTTCTGCGTGTTTGGCCAGCACATTCGATGAAGCCTCCCTTCTTACTTCATACATGTGCCACTCTATTCTTCTAAAGCTACTTTTTTTGCCAAGGTAGCCTAACCGCAGTCTGTGCCAGTTTCCACCCTCCTCCCGGACTGTCCGTCCATATGTGTGTACCCGACCACAAGGGTTCCCATTCGCCAGTAGAGTAGCTTTTTTCTAACGGTTTGTAGCGCACAAAATAACGGTAAGGAATCTGCCTGCCCGGGCCCTATTTTGAACAAGGTGGTGCCCCTGCTAAAAAAAAAAAAATTTGCCAACGCCCCCGCTGCTTACGACTACAGCTCACAGGGTTCCTCGCTTATACATTACGTCTGTAGAAGGAGCCCAGAGCCACTGCCACTTCCTCTTAATGTTGTTTTTATCTACAAGCAAAAACGTGTTTAGCTTCGAAAACTGATGGTTTTTCTAAGAGGTGCCATGAAATATCACGCAGGTCATGAATGAAGCTGTAAGAAAAAAAAAATAAAACTTGACTCTGGCAATCTCACTGAAACATGAAGTTGCTATTTAGATCACAATATGGAAGGCCTCGAAACATGCTCATTCAAGGGTGCAAAATGATACGGCTAGCTTATTGCATTTGTAATCACGATTTGCCCCTTGGTAGAAGCTCTGGAACTACACCAATCGCTTATAATTGATTTTCAGCCATGTGTGTGTGTATTGATGGCAATTGAATGTGCAACATGTGACCACCGGAAGTTAGCGCAATAAATATCAGGATCGTGCCGCAGAGAAAAGTTACAACTCTGAATAAGGCATGCGCGTGCCGGATTCTGACGTTTGCCCACAATCATAACAGAAAGGTTGCGGCTGTAAGAATTCTCACAAACCGGGGAACTCGCTTGCGCTGTGCTTTGTAGGGCTATGTGTGCTAAACAAAAATGTAAATTTGCGCATGCCTGTCTTGTCAACCGCGGCCCGTCTTTAGATGCAAACATAAAATGGATTAGGTAGGGTTGTCACACACATTTCTTGCAGCAAATATAAGTTTCTTTAGCATTAATACATATTTGATGCTTCATTCCAACACGGAATGACTCGTTACCTTTTATAGAAGTAGCGTGCTTGGCCCCCGTAGTTTCATTTCAGTGGTCATAGCAGATGACGCCAGCAGTCGGGCATTATGAGAAGCCCAACGCTTTCCCAGGGCAGTTATTTAGCACTTCAGAAAATCAGAGAAAATATCTTCAGCAGTATTTTATTGATTTCGTCTAGTGAAGTACCATAAGAATAATAATAAAAAAAGGAGACGCAAAAATGGCTGCGGGCTGCTTGCGGAATCAATCCAACTACACACCTCACAGGGTTGCCTCCACCTGGTGGCGCCACGGTATGTCTTTGCACCCAATAGCTGGTGGGTCAGTAATGATGTCATTATCTATTTTGAAAAAATGTGAGGCAGCATGAGGCAAAATAGAACACCAAAATTTGTGTGGCTTCGTTCTCAACAGATTTTACAACAGAACACGATAAAATAAATCTCTTGCTGTTTTCATCATTGAGTTCAGTTCACACTTGCCAGTCTAAAAGCTGTCTAGGACAATGGGATAATTAGATTTTTGGGAGCGCCCAAGTTGAAAGACAGATAATTGCAAGAGATCACGAGTAATCCAAGGAAGATCAGCATTGCTTTTCTTTGTCTTAACAGGCATGAATCATTGGATACACGACTTTACAGTCTCTTCAAAGTAGTATACAAGACAAGATATATATTTTAACTAATAGAAAGCACACAGCACGCACCAAACTGTGAAGCTAAAATATCAGTTGTGGAAGTGTCGTTAGCACGAGTGAAATCAGGGAAGGTGGTGATTCTATAAGGTAATTTGGACACAGGATAGCCATGTGTTAGCAACACACCTTTATCATCAGAGAACCTTTCAACTATTTTGCAAGAGAAGTTGCTATCAGATAGATCTTTTCTTAAAAAATCTAGATCTAGGATAGAATTGAGCCTAGTTGTACATGAGACAACTTGAATAAGCCTGAAGGATAGAGAAATATTATTTCATGGCATATTGCAGTATCCTGATTCGTTACGGTCAGAGAAGGCCAATGGATGTCAGGAGCGTTAAAATCGTCCATACAGATAAATCTGGATGAACCAGTATTTACATTGCATGTAAAATTGGCAAGGACATGAAGAACTTCAAGGGATGATCAATTGGCAAGGACATGAAGAACTTCAAGGGATGATCTGGGTTGGCGATACACAATTCTAACTTCAGTACACCGATTATTTAGGTAGACCTTAAATCAGAGGGATTCAGTTTCAGTAGGCAAGGGCAGCACTCAGAACAGGATATCTGACCGGATAAGTTGTGCAACGCCGCTGCCAATGCCTTGTGTCCTGTCCTTAAGTAGGGTATCGAAACAGGGTGGAGTAAATTCAAAATTGTAAATGTTACATTGAAGCCATGACTCTGTGATGCCAATGATATGAGGGGAGTAAGTTGCAAGAAGAGGCAATAGATCTGGAAGCTTTTTAGCAATACTACAAGCATTGACTTTCAGGACCACCAGGTTTTCATGAAGGCTATATTGAGATCATGGAGTTGATGAGGTGGAGTTCGAAGATGCGGGGGATGGAAAATCGAGAGCCAGGTGCTCAATCTGAGACTTCACTAAGAATTTCGAGTTGTCATCTCAATTATAACGTACGTTGTGAATGAACTCATGATCGTATCTAAACTTCACCACAGAGCCGTTGTTGTGAAAATTAAGTCAGGCCTCTCAAATTTCTTTCTGTATGTGTCTAATACGTGCAAAAAGTTATTCTGTAATAAACACGTTTGAGCCTTTTAGTTTAAATGCATTGTTGAGAACAGGGGCTTCCTCCCTCAAGGTGGTCATGGATAGTCACTACGTATTTTTCCAAAAGTGGGCACGTTTGATTTGCGGGCAGGTAATTTTCAATGTATTGTTAAACAGAGAAGTTAACGCTGCATAACAGCGTGCTAGCGTTTTTACGGTATCTTCTAAAATACTGTGTATTATCAGATCATTTCTCCTTGAACGATTTTTGAGGTCATAATTTTTCAAGCCCAGTTCGTTAATTTTAGAAGTTAAGCAATTAATTTCCACCTGTAAACTACTGGCATCACTGTGTTCATTAGAGCCAAGAAAACGTTCCAATGCACTAGTACGCAATTGTAAGGCATCAAAACGACAAGCGACTGTTTGTTGAAATGACTTGACGTCAGCAATATCATTAGCTAGTTTAGTTTGCCCCTCCTAAAGCTCGGAGAACATTTCAGAGACAGACGGAGAATTATCGCCAGCAAGTGCGGAATTGGAGTGTGCATGAAAGCCCTCGTTGAGAGCATTGGAATCAGCTACATTGCTGGTTGTAGGCCTATTGGTTTTACTCGTATTGGCTGATTTATTCGGATGCCCCGGATGTAGTTCCACATCACTGCTCAGAAGGCCGTGACTATAACACGTGTAAACAGAAAAACACAAAGCTGCGTGGTCAAGGAAGCAGCAGCAGAAAGCGATCATCAGAATGAATGCATTCAGCACTGAAAAGGTGACATACCTGTAGATATAGCAAACAAGTTAACATCGTGCTGGTGCTGCTATGACTTACCCACTTAAGACCATGCAGCGGGTGCATAGCAAGTTTGAAAAGATTTCATACACTAAGTGTTTAAAGTATGCACAAGAAACAAGTTATTGTGTTCGTGTTCAACTCTCAAAGGCAAAGTTCACGTACCTCAATTTTTTCACTGCCCTTTGTTTTTACAGATTCATTCTAATCATTCCTTCATTGAGCTGGGAAACCGCAATGGTGACACTGAAAATTCATTCTATGTGTTATGGTAGGGAGCACTGCTGTTCAAGCGCATAGAACATGCAGTTGTACTTACTCGCTGGCTCAAGTCTCACGTGTGTGTTGTCTTTTTATTGCTACGACTCAAAAAAATCATATTCTAAATGTTCCGCAATGTCTAAAAGAGAATGTCTACGCATATGATTGCCTGGCATCAACAGTTGATGTACCCATCTTTATTTAGCTACAGGGCCTCTGTTTAATATAATCTACCGACATATTATGTGCTAAAACGAGGGAACACACACATAGCTCATTGGTTCTGTTCACAAAGCATTTGTTTCTTATCTAATGTGCTGCTACAATTCACTGCCTCAATGTTCAATTTCATATTATGTTTTCTTCCAAATTCAAGTGCTCAAATTCAAGTGCCCTCTGTATAGAGGTTGTCTTTTCAAAAAATAAGTAGGCACCAACTAGGTAATGAAAAGGGTTCACTCAATTATAATAATAAGAAAAAAAGGCTTGATGAAGCCCAGGTAATTCTGTTTGTACTGCATTGTTTGTGCTTGTTTTAACAGTTGTTTGTATTATTTTTGCAGATGTTTCCATGCCTTTATGAAGAAATGAACAAGTCTCGTGCTTTGGATATTGCCAGAAAGGCATGGCTCCAGTGTCCTCTTGGAAATAATTAATTATTTCATGATAACATTGCTGCTTAATATTTTGTGAATGTGGGATTGTGTTGGTGATGTGGCCCATGTCCGTGGAATGCTCCATAGAATAGGCTTCATTGAAATAAGTGAAATCGACTATTCTGTTTTGGCTATGTTTGTCCATGAAATTGGGAGGAAGTGTATAATGAATTTCTTTGCGATGGTTATGTTTCATCAGTGTGAAGTAGTATTGCCTGTTTTGTAAATCACTGGTTAATGCGAAGCATTTATTGATGCACTTCTTCACACATCTACATGTGCTGAAAAGAAGAAATTTGTATCTAAGCAACAGCAACACTCGGTAGTGACTCTTTGATTTTACACTGTTCAATGTAAGCGTTTAGTAGTGGCAACCTGATATTACTTTATTATGCATTATGCCCTCTCAAACATTGGTGCATGTGTTTGTGCGTGTTGTGTTTTCTTGTCAACAAAATTTTTGATATGGCAAATAAACCTATTGTTTTGCAGTTCCACTTACTTAGCAACAACCATTGAAATTTGCCTAAATCTTTCTCATTTTAATCTATCATAAAAAATTCTACCATTCTTGATTCGATCATTCATATTTTCTTTTGCCTTTTTTGTCAGTAATGCTTAAAGTGCAAGTAGTGTATTGAGCTGATTGCACTGTTTTGTAATATATGAAAGTTTATTTACCCATCTTGGTATATGAGGACAGTCTTATAAATGCAATAGTCATTGTCTTTACTCATTGTACAGTAACAGCTTGATAATTTGAACAAGTTTATCGGTCGAGGCCAGAATCTGCATTGTTTAATGGCATGAAGCTCTGGTAATTTGGTCATATTTGGCCTGAACCCAAAGAACTCGTACAGTCATTGGAGAGCGCTGAGCACGAAATGCCAGCCATATAACGTTGGGAAAAATTGTGCGCCCCTAGTACTGGTAATGACAGTGGCTGTAGATAAGGGTGTGGTGCAGAACACCTTTCAGGCTTATTAAAGATGGGGGTCTTCTAGCTTCGTCGCTTTGTGGATGAAGTCATTGTCTGCATTCACTGAACAGTGAGAACTTGATAAATCGAACATGTTTCTTGGTCGAGGCCAGAATCCACATTGTTTAATGGCGTAAAGCTCTTGTAATTTGGTCATATTTCGCTTGAACCTGAATAACTCGGTGAGTCGTTGTAGATTGCTGAGCACAAAGTGCCTGCCATCAGCCATTTTACTTGCGGAAAAAACATGAGCACATAGTGCAGGTAATAGTTGTGGCTGTAGGTAAGGGTGTGGTGCAGAACATCTATCAGGCTTATTGAAATGGGTGTGTAGGAGCTTAGCCACTTTGTGAACTAAGTTGCAGGTTGATGAAAGTTGCGACTTTTTTGCTTCTCTTATGCAAAATAGCTACAGTATTTACAAATTGATGAACACATTGAAAATGTTTTGATCTAAGAAATATCAGTTGTTTTATGTTCTTGGTTAATTTTGTATTTGGTCGATTCAGATGTTTTGTCCAGTCCCGTGAAATTTTAGCTAACGAGGTTTTAGCATATTTATGCGATAAAGTGTAATTCGTGCTGTTTCTGTTTGAGTAAATGTCTGTTTGAGTAAGTGTCTGGAGCATTATATGGTACATAGCTTACTTTTGTTTTATTCAATCATTATGCTGTCTCTGAAGTAGTTTAGAGACAATAATGGGAATCGTGTAAACTCTGCAAGTACACTAAAAAACTTATACTTTTTCCAGTCTGCATAATTGTGCAAGCATTTATTTCCACCAAAAGTGTGATATAATTTCTATCTCTTCTTTATGATTCGTATTCCTTTTTTATATTTTGCAGTTCTTTTCATATTGACCTTGTTCACTCATATTTCATTTCTTATGTTTCGTGCCTTGAATTGTGAATGTGTTTGGTTATTGTGCAGCATTTTATGGATTTTTATGTGGGAAAAAAAGTGCAATAAATGTTTTACTGGGGGTATGGCCTAATTTAATGGTGTATGTGAAATAAGCTTTGTCATTTAGGTATAGTACCAGCATTACATCAATATTGTATTGGTGCACATTCACTGGAGGTCTTTCCATGTGTTGGACATAGCATTTACAAACAGAGAAAGAAACTATAACCATGTCGTCGTGGCATGGTTATTGCTCAAGTACCATGTGGCTTGCTTATGCGAAGGTGATTATGTATTTCATTTACAAGTGCACTAATCTTTCTTCATTGCCTAGTGCTCTTGTGTAGTTCCACACAATGCATGTAAGGCTTTCATTGCCTCTATTTTGTCTGTGGTTTTGCAGGTTCCTTGTCTTCGGCACCCCATGAGGCGTACCATTCACTTGTGTCCGTACGATGCGGACTACATTTGTGTCGTCAGTGCAGCTATGCGACCAAGAAAAAAGAGCTCATGCAAAGACACCTCTGCAAACACACGGGCGAGCGCCCCTTCCAGTGCCACCTGTGCCCAGCTGCATTTTCTCTGAAAACGAACCTCAAAAGACACATTCGTACACACACAGGAGAGCGTCCCTTTTCCTGTGACTGCTGTAGTGCATCGTTCTCCCAGCAAAATACCCTCATGAATCACATGCTCACACACACTGGGGAGCGTCCATTTTCCTGTGACCAGTGTAGTGCGTCATTTTCACAGAAGGCGACCCTCACTGCCCACATGCGCACCCACACAGGGGAGCGTCCCTTTTCCTGTGACTGCTGCGGTGCATCGTTCTCACTGAGCAACACCCTCAGGAATCACATGCGCACACACACAGGAGATCGTCCGTTTTCCTGTGACCAGTGCAGTGTGTCATTTTCACAGAGGGGGAGCCTCATTAGGCACATGCGCACCCACACAGGAGAACGTCCGTTCTCCTGTAGACACTGTAATGCATCTTTTTCACAAATACACCACTTTGAAAACCACGTGTACCGTTATCATACAGAAAAGTCAACATAAAAAGCGAGTTATCTGCATGCACTTTCTTTATGGAAGATGCAACTCAAGGTTTTTTAATCTGTAGAACAGTTCTACAAAATTTTAGCTTTTTGCATAACTTTTGATAGCTGATTTAAAATATGTAATCAATTTTATAGTGATTTGCTTAGCTTTGTTTTGTACCATGACTGTGTAAAATATTGTTAGAAAGGGTTCACTAGATTGAACCAACAACAAACAATGACAGAAAAGGGGAAGAGAAGAAGGACGCGCAGTTACGGCACACGCTTGTCGTCTGTTCCCTGTGAATAAACCTCTGTTCAACCTTGTTTAAAAGTCACGTAACAGAATGGTTGAGGTGCCGGGTACCCCAAGTCTCTAAACACGAGTTTCCATTGCTTCGCGCTCATCAGAGTCTTCGCTTTGCGGGACTACCACCAATATCAACAGGAGAGATGCTTCTGAAACTGATTTCCCGAGGACGCTGGCTTTTTCCCATTCTTACAAGGAGCCGCCAAGATTTGGTGGGACTGGCGAGGAAGACGTGGACGGGTGGTTGAAGCAGTGCAAGCGGGTGAGCGAACTTAACAGCTGGGACTCCGTCGCTCAGCTATCGCATGTCGTGCTCTTCTCACCAACAATGCCCTCCTGTGGTACAACAACCACGAGGATATGTTCACCACGTGGGATATGTTTGTAGATGCATTAAAAAAGTGCTTTGGAGACATCACAATGAGAAAGAAACAGGCTGAACGCACCATCTCTCAAAGGGCTCAGCGGCCTGGTTAAATTTGCACCACTTACATCGAGGAGATTTTGAAGCTTTGTAAACTTGTTAACCTCGGTATCTCTGAAGAAGACATAGTTGGCTATATTCTTAAAGGCATAGCAGAGGATGTGTACCGGTTCTTGATCACCAAAGAGAACCTGTCATCTGTGGCTGACATCATGAAGCATTGCCATACCTTTGAAGCACTGAAAATGCGTCATATAGCGCCGAAATCGGGCCGCTTGGCTAACGTGCCGACAGTAACGAGCGTCGACGCCAACCCTCCATCTGACCTGTCATCGACAATACAACAGATATTCCGGGAAGAGCTTCTCTGGTGCCGTGAAATAAGCCATTCCAGCAGTGATGACTACTGGACTACCTCCTGCCTTGTTCCCACCATCTATCAACGCGGCGAACATGGACAACTACCCAGCTGTGCTTCGGTCCGCACTGGCAAACTGACCTCCCTTCGCCAACGAGCAGCAGCCACGAAACACCTATGCCTTGCAGCGGTTCCACACTACTTACTTAACTACAACGGGAGACAGGTATAGGCCGCGAGATCGAGCAAAGTCGCCGTCTGGCGCCAACTGTCCGAAGGGTGAAGTGAGAATTGCTCCTTGCGTAGTCTTCTAGCCAAGTCATGTTTATGTGTGCGTATGTGATGTACGTTCTCAAAGTGGGGTTTGTCTGGTCAGTCAACGCTAGCGTAACTGTTTGTTTGTGTGCCTTAAACGACATACGAAAGCATTTGGTCTTTCTTGGCTGCTAATGCATTGTAATAATTCGGTGAGTGCAACTTTCCAGAGTGCTGTTTATATTTGTCATACCTGCCATTCAGAGCAGATGCCACTTTCTGTTTCAAGCACATCGAAAAATGCTCTTGGCATCCTCAAGAACATGAGCACTTATATTAAATGCTGTGTGAATGCAGCCTTTTATAGTGACTTGGTTGTAAAAAAAACAGGCTTTAGGTCATGCGCTTGCGCACTGTTGGTAGGTGTACAACTACAGCACTGTAGTTTATCGATCATGTGACGATCCGTAGTTGTGTTGATATGATGGTGATAGGACTACATAGAAATATTACTATTGTCATGACTGGGGACTGGCAGTGCAAGAGACACCCATCAGCTCCTCAAGCGGTGCTCGTCGACGAGAATGCTGTCTGCATTCCACAAGAGCGCGGGAACACTCCCAAGCGCACTGCAAGGAACGCACACTGGTGTGCCAGTGATATGCAGTGCACGTCGCACACGAACGCTGTGACACGCAGTCGGCGTTTCAGGAGAAACAAGCGCGTGCACAAACCGTTGGGTATAAAAAGCGCATCGCTTGTGTGCAGGGGTGTTCCGTCTGGGTGGTTTTCGTTACGGCCAGTCGTGTCTCATGTAAAGGTGCTTCTAGACGCCTAGTGTTCTTCACATCTGTATATATGTAAATAAATTGTTTGTGTCGTCAAGAAGCCTCGCAAGGGTTCTTCTTTCCCCGGCACAGGGGTGACTGCCTGTAGCCCCACTCCTGTGTCGCATCAACTGATGGCAGTGGTGGGACCCGAACCCACACCTTTGCCAGACTGGTGCATGCGACCCCGCTAAAGTTCGAATTCATAAACCAGGAGGCAGAAAAGAAAAGTGTTTGACTGCTTATCGCAAAAATAAAGATTGAGGGGACATTTGGGGTGCTAGAGACCGAGGTGGCAGTGTCTCAGAGACTGCTGAAGCAGTATGATTACCTGTTCTCAAACAAGTCCAACTTTCTATTGAGAGAATTGGGTCTTAGCTTCGAAGGACTCGGGGCACAGGTGACTAGCTAAAGCCGAGACGATGGAAATGGCGACGCCCTAAGCCCAGATTCAACTTAGCGAACTAGGGGGGTAAACGCGGAACAGTACTTCAAGCTTCTGTGCATGCTACAAAAGATTAGTCTTGTGCATGTGCGTGTGTTTCGAGGTCGGCAGGTCACCACCTCAGTGTAGCCTTCTGTTTGGCAATAAACTGTGAAAGGAGCTTTGCCATCACTTGCACCTGGCGAACCTTAGGAAGGCTGAGTGCTTGCACTGTCAGTGTCCTGTTTGTGTGTGCCCTCCCCCGCTGATGTCAGGCAGCTACTGAACCAGGAAGAACCAGCCTCTGAGGATGGGGACCTCCATTCAGCGCCATGTAACACGTTTGACCAAGGGGCGAGTAGGCAACAGCGACTGGGACTCAGCGCTTTTGGACGGTCTCATGCTGTCACTAAGTGGGCTTGTGCGCTGAGAGTGGTTGCCATGCCAAGGTGTGTTGGTGTGCCTTCCGTAAAACCCTGTGTGGTGTGTGGCTCTAGGTGATGGTGGACAGTGATTGTGATGCCCAAGGAGAAGTACAATGGCCGTTTCAGGGAGCAGTGACACTGCAGCCCTTCGTTGACCTCTTTGGGCGACGGAAGAGCTGTCATGAGTGGGGACTTGCAGTACAAGACTCCCATCAGATTAGCTCTCTCAAGTGGTGCTCGTCGACGAAAACGCTGTCTGCATCCCACAAGAGTGCAGGAACACTCCCAAGTGCACTGCGAGGAACGAACACCGGCATGCCAGTGACATGCAGTTCGCGTCGCACACGAACGCTGTGACACACAGTCGGCATTTCAGGAGAAGCACGTGCACGAACCGAGGGGTATAAAAAGCGCATCACATGTGCGCAGGGATGTTCCGTCTCTGTGGTTTTCGTTATGGCCGGTCGTGTTTCGTGTAAAGGTGCTTCTAGACGCCTAGTGTTCTTCACACCTGTAAACACGTAATTAAATTGTGAGTTTGTGCTGTGAAGAAGCCTCACAAGGGTTCTTCCTTTCTCAACATCTGGGTGACAACCTGTAGCCCCACTTCTCAGTGACATCAGTATCGCATAAACTGTGAGACTTGGTACTTACACTGTACTTAAAACAGAGCTACCGTGCACAACCATGTGCTTAGATTTAAGAACGTTTTAAGAGCCTAGACATTGAAAATTAATTCAGACGACATGCCTTATATATAATGTCGTATAATTTAACTGAAAATTTTATCATTTTTTACGTTGTTTTCAAAGTTTGTGTGGCATTGTTAGTGACCGACAGAAGGCATGCAGTGGTAATTTTTTCTCTGAAAAAAAAAACAAATGCTTGTCCTATTAACCAGGTTTTTGTTGTAGCACTGTCATGCATGTAATCCATCGCTGAAAGCTTTCTGCTGAACTCATACATAAAATTTTTACTGTTGCAAGAACATGTGCGTACACGTGGTACATGCAGTGTAGCACAAAGTAACCTCAGCCACTAAGCTTTCCTGACTAGACTTATCTACTGTCCAACACTTCATGGTGAACAGAATGAGAGAAAAAAAAATTATATGCATATAAGGTGCGAATGGTGGTACTGAAGGAATTGCACATTTATGCGGGCTTTCTACAATATTTCTTTCTCTCTTTTTTGTAGTAGGCAGATGACAGAGATGTAAATAAGTAGTTGAGTCACGTTACAGTAGTGCATAGCAGGCGGAACGCAAGCTAATCACGTACAAACAACACAGCAAACGCGGGATTTAGTTTGTAAGTGTGAAGAGAGTCACCCAGGGTGAGCATCCCAATGAAAGGCAGAATGCGCTTTACCCGTAGGTAATATTAACATTGCATAAGGGGTGTGCATGGATTCAGTAAAAAAGAGCATAGATACTAACAGTAAACATTAGTCAACGCATTTTATCTGCTGACAATCGGTTCAGACCGCACGCAACGAAGCCCCGCAGTGTGTATTTGTATACGCGCCGCAAACAACCTATCCACACTTGCGCGGGGGCGGTGCTGCCACCTATAGCCAAATTTCGCCGGGAATTGCAATGATCGGGGCAGATATCCTATGCCAGCTAACAGAAATGAGGGGCTTGAGCAGCACCGTGCATTTCTGCCACCTCGTGTGTGCTATATATAGCTGCGGCATCCCAGGCCACGACTCAAGATTTTGTGACCGTCGCCAGCAATTCCGAGGAGCGCCTTCACGAGCTTTCTACAATTATAGCAATCGACCCTTTCCATCGTCATCGACCCTTTTCAACGCCCAACTTCCAGTTGTCTATTTCGCCAAGGCAATTTCCGGAACTCGTCACCAGCCTCCAACCACAGCTTAACGCCGCCGCCTGCTCCACGTGCTCCCCGGTCGTTATCGCCATGGTGTCCCTTCCCGTCACCACCACCAGAAAACTAGGCAGTACGGGTGAGAGGGGTGAGGTTGCTGGATACTGTGCACTGTCAACCATACTTCCGTCAGCCTTCATGCTGAAAAACAAAGTTCATGTGTGTGTTGACAATGTCCCTATTATAGATATTGTAGATACTGGCGCAACAATTACAGTGATGAGCCTTACTCTTAAAACTCTTCTGAGACAAAAAGATATGTTTTGTGGAACAAAAAGTTGTTTTGTAGTGTAAGTGGTGACACATTGTGCCCGGTCGGCATTTGTACAGCAGATGTTTGTTCATGTGGCTAAGTATTTACCACTGAAATCGCGGGGATTCCTCGATCTACGCATGGCGTTATTTCAGGCCTAGATTTCTTACGGGAGTGTGGCGCAACAGTTGACTGTCGAAGTGGAGAGCTTTCAGTACACCACCAGCTTATGACCGAACTCCTAGAGAACTCGCCGTGTCAAGAAAGTGCCTACTGTGTTGCCGAGGATGTAGCGATTGCTGCGCAGTGTAGGGTGTGCATTCCGGTAATTTGCTCTGGTGCAACTCCTACTACATTTGACGCCACAACAGACCCTCTACACTCAGCTTATGTGAAGAAGAACATGTTGGTGCCACATTGCTTGTTATCGGTATTTGAAGGACGATCTGGATTATGGACGATGAATTACGTGGCCCAGCCCGTACTTCTACCTTCTGGTATGAAGCTCGCACTTTTCAGGGAGGGAGCACAGACTTTAGTTGCTGTACTTCACGCCGATGCGAACGAATTCTTGCTCTCGAGCCTTTCGAATTTGAAGCTTCTACTGAGGGTGAGCTAGTCCCTCAGTACGAGTGAGCGCGACACGTTACTAGCCGTTTGACTTTTCACAAAACGATAAGGCATCCTCGATACCAGCGTCTTGAGTACACTATCGTATAAACGCCGTATCAGTGCACCCTGTACGACAAAAGCCGTAGCGAGTGTCACCGACAGAGCGTAAAGTAATTAGTGAGCAAGTTGAAGAAATGTTACAAAAAGGAGTCATTCAGGAGTCTGCAAGTCCTTGGGCTCCACCTGTCAATCTCGTTCAAAAGAAGGACGGCAGTTGGCGATTTTGTGTTGATTACTGCCAGCTTAATAGCATTACAAAGAAAAATGTATACCCGCTTCCGCGCATAGAGAATGCATTGGATTGTCTTCATTCGGCTTCCTACTTTTCTTTTGTTGACTTCAGATCCCGCTATTGGCAAATATCGATGTACACTGATGATAAAAAAAGACGGCGTTCAAGCACCCGATGGACTTATTGAATTTAACATTATGCTATTTGGCTTGTGCATCGCGCTTGCCACCTTCGAACGACTTATGAACACCGTTCTGCGGGGTTTAAAATGGGAGATATGTGCTATCTCAATGATGTTATTATCTTCGGACGCACATTTGCACAGCATAACGAGGGTCTCGGCATTGTACTAAGCTGCATACAAAAGACTTGTCTTGTACTCAACTTCAAGAAATGTCATTTAGGAGAGTGCCATGCCTTGGTGCTGGTTCATCTCGGGGACAAAGACGGCGTCAAGCCTGACCCTTCAAAGACTGAGGCTTTTGAAGCATTTCAGCCATACCAATCTGTGAAAGAACTCTGGAGCTTCTTGGGGCTGTGCTCCTATTTTAGGCGATTCATTCCTTGCTTTGCTGACGTCGCTTATCCCCTGACAAGCCTCCTGCACAAAAATGGCCCATTCGAGTGGATGCCTGAGTGTTCAGCTTCCTTTCAGCAGCTTAAGTTCTTGCTGACGTCACAGTCGATACTACGACACTTCAGCCCTACCGCGCCAATGGAGATCCACAGATGCGAGCGGCGTTGGTCTTGTTGCTGTGTTGGTTCAATATTCAGGTAACAGAGAACACATCATTGCCTAAGCATGATGGTCATTAAGTAAACTTGAGCGTAAATACATGGTAGCTGAACAAGAATGCCTCGCGGTTGTTTTTGCTGTTCAGCAGTTTTGATCATACCTGTACGGGCGTCAGTTTACAGTCGTCGCCGATCGTCACTCTGTGCTGGCTTGTCAATCTCCGCGATTCGCCAGGACGCCTTGCATGATGGGCTCTGTGTCTGCAAGAGTTCAACTTCACTGTCTCATACAAGAGTGGGCGACGACATGCTGACGCTGATTTTCTTTCCAGGCTGCCCCTCCTTACCACGGTATGTGACGCTGATAGCTTCAACCAGGAAATTGCAACCGTACAACAAGATTTCCCAGACGCCGTAACCTTCGCGAAACAGCAGCCTGATGATCCAACTCTAAAACCACTCTGCTGCTCTGCGAAAGACTCGTCAAATGGCCATTTATGTATACGGGATGGATTGCCACATAAAAAGAATTTCCCCGCCACAGGTGCGTGCTATCTTCTGGTGGTGCCGGAAGCCCTCCGCTCTTCGGTTTCACGCGTCGTGTACGGTCATCCAGGTGCCGGTAATTTAGGATCTACGCGAACACTCTATCGCCCCAAAGAATGATTTTACTGGCCCCAATCGCGCAAGACAACCGAAACCTACATAGCCAGTTGCACAGAGTGCCAGTCACAAAAGGCCTACCAATGTCCCCTTCGGTTGTCTATTGCCTGTGGCATCTCCCGACCGGCAGTCGGCGTAGAAGTGCTTTCATCCTGACTTGTAAGCAACGGCATCGAATTTTTGAAGTCTTAACCTCCATCGTGTGAGACAACCTGAAGGGTCCTTCAAGTTAACTAGCCAGCACAAGGCATGGTGGTCGTTCACAACTTTGAAGGGCCTTCCATAGAGGTAGGGGCGAAACTTTGGTACAGCCCAGATGATAGCAATGCTCTCTTCTTTTGTTGTGGAATAGTCGCCTTCTGCCTTCGAAAGCGACCGGCTAGTATAACTAATAACCCTTTCTTCTTCGTTGGTCTTCTGCACTTGAACGGCGCCGAGACCTACGTTGCTTGCGTCGGTGTGAATTTCTGTATCGGCGTATTCGTTGAAATGTGCAAGTATCGTAAGGGTCAGCAGTTGTTGTTTCAGTTCCTCAAATGCTTCAACTTGTGCCGTTTTTAACTTGAATTCAACATCGGTTTTTGTGAGCAGCGTGAGTGGCTCAGCGATCTGTTAGAAATCGTTGACGAAGCATTTGTAATAGGCACACAAGTCAAGAAAAATCAGCCCACGGCCTTCTTTCAGTGGGTGATGGCAACATGGTTATGGCAGCTATTTTCTGCGAATCTGAACACATCCCGGTCTTGCTGTTCGTGTGACCCAAAAACAGAAGCTCCTTGTACGTGAAGCGGCATTTTTCCGACTTCAGAGCGAGTTCGGGGCTCCCGATTGCGTGAAGTACGCATTCAAGGTGGTGGAGGTGTTCATCTAAGCTTGAGGAAAACACGACGACAACGTCCAAGTGAATGAGGCAAGTCTGCCACTTCAAGCCAGCCAGAACTATATCAATGACTTGTCGGAAAGTCGCAGGTGTTGAGCAAAGACCATAGAACATGATCTTGAACTTGAACAGGCCGTCCGGTGTTATGAAGGCAGCCTTTCTCTTTGACTTCGATTTGCTAATAGCTGGTCTTGAGGTCCATCGAAGAAAAGTACCTCAAATTGTGGAGTCGATCTAGGGTGTCGTCTATCTGTGAGAGCAAGTACACGTCCTTTGTTATTTTGTTTAGGCGACGATAGTCTACGCAAAAGAGTAGAGTTTCGTCTTTCTTTTTCACTAACATCATTGGTGATACCCATGGACTCTTTGAAGGTTGGATAATGTCGTCGTGTAGCATTTTATCAACTTGTTTTTTTTTGTCCTTGTGTTCCCACGTAAAAACTCTGTACGGGCTCTGACGGAGTGGCATGACACTTTCTTATGTTAAGATTCAATGTTTTGCGACAGGGGTCTGTCGAAGTCTTGACGACGATGACGACGAAAAGCAGTTGTATTTCAGGAGGAGGTTTCTTAGCTGTTCCTGTTTATGCGTCAGAAGGCTCAGGTTAATGTGGAAAGCTAGTTGAAGGGCTTGAGTCGTCGGAATAGATTCGGCAAAATCAATAAGGGCAAAAGCGTTGCTGGCTTCCAGTATCTCTTTTATATACGCAACCATCATACCTTTGCTCATCTGCTTGTACTCGTTGCTGAAGTTCGTGACTCTTGCGTTCTCTCCTCGTAGCTGGGCTATACCTCTGGCGATGTGAATTTCGCGGTGTCAACAGATGCTGGTCGCCTTCGACGATGCCTTGCATGTTTGTTGATTCTCGAGTGTCGACAGAAGGGCTGACGCTGGAGCAAGGAGGAACGGTGACTTGGTCTTCCAGCATGTACAAGGCGTGCCTTACTGATAACGTGTGCGGCGGCAGTGCTTTTACTGTGGATAGTGGTATCGACTTTGTTCTCATGCTGATGATGGCACCATGAAGGATTAAGGAGTCCGTACCAAGGACGACACCTCTCGAACATTGCTATGTACGATGAAGCTTGCAGGATAAATTTGGCAGTTAATGGTTACTCTGACTTTGAAGATTCCTGCTGGCATAACTAGGTGACGTCCAGCTGTACGAATTTTGGGGCCTTCCCAAGTGGTCCTAACTTTCTTCATCTTGTGGCGAATGTCCCGCTGATGACGAAATAGTCAGCTCCGCTGTCGACGAGAGCAGTGACGCTGTGGTCGTCCACGAGAACGTCGAGTTCGTTAGTTCGTCGCCTCGCGTTGCAGTTACGTCGCGGCGTCGGATCTCGGCTACAACCGTTTGTACTAAAGTTGTAAAATTGCGTCATCAGGTCTTCTTCTGGCTGCAAATTTTCAACGTTGGGACTCCGTCGCGGTTGAAGCGGGCTCTTGAACTTTTGTCATGGCGGTGGTGGCGGAGGACCTTCACTAGTTCGTCGCACAGAAACCGCACCTCCATCGATTGCTGCCTTTAGTTTTCCGAGTCTGGGCTAGGCGACCAGACCTGGATTGCGCCATTGTACAGCCGGCGGTGAAGTGACATGTAGCAGCCGGGTGACGGTGAACAGGAAGATCCTCGAGGCACCACTGTACTGTTGCGAGGTAGCCCGCAATGTCGCGGAGTCTTTCACCCCGCTGCGGATGCGGCAGATCTATGGCGAAACCACGTAGTCTCAACTGGCGGTACTCTCATTGGTGGTAGGTGTGGCCATCTTCTCCGCAGTGGTAGCAGAGAGGCCGGTGGTTGGGGGTATGCCACACGTTGGTTTTTCTCAAAGTGCTGCGCTGGCCGGCGGGTGGATGATATGGCATCGACGGTTGCGGTGGCTGGTGGCAAAACAGTGACAATGCGGCCTCTTGACGTGGGCGGTAAGGGTAAGTTTAGCGTCGGGCTGCAGCAGTATAGCTCATCACTTATGTCTGACGCTGCGTTGCTTCGGAAACCTAAAGTAAATGCCGTACTTCTTCGCGGACAACATTGGCAATCGAATCCACTTGGGGCTGCAATGAAGACAACAGCTTTCGTAGCTCTATCGCATTTTCCACGTATGTCATCGGATCAAGGGCGTGAAAAACTGCGCTGTCTTGCATCGATCGGCGATTGCATTGACGGGTGCGCATTATCAGCATCTTCTCGACTTTCTTAGCCTTCAAAACAAACTTTCGAACTTTTTTGGTGCGTTCTGCACAAGTGCCACAAACAGTTTTTGCTTGACCACTTGCTTCAAGAACCGAAGCTTCTTCTCTTCAGCCATGCAGGGTCGACATGATGAAACAGCGGGGACATATCTTCGACAAAGATGGTCACATTTTCACCGGTGTCTCCAACAAGGTGGCAGCCCTTTCTTTTCAAGCGATGCTCCCGAACGTGTCCATAAATGTGCCGCAGAAGAGGTCCCACGTTTTAAGTGCAGACTCTTGATTCTGTGGGGGTGCTGACACCCCTCATAAAGATGTTTGCACCTCGTGGCGCACGTGTCTCGCGCAAAAGACTTATTTCGAAGTCACAACTATTGAGCGGTAGGTGGCGTTGTGTTTGTGAGCGTTGGTCACTACTATCGTCATTATGGTATTGTCCCGCCCAGCCGTGGTGGTCTAGTGGCTAAGTTACTCGGCTGCTGACCAGCAGGTCGCGGGGTGCAATCCTGGCAGCGGCGGCTGCACTTCCGATGGAGGCGGAAATGTTGAAGGCCCGTGTGCTCAGATTCGGGTGCATGTTAGAGAACCCCAGGTAGTTAAAATTTCCGGAGCCTTCCACTACGTCGTCTCATAATCATATGGTGGTTTTTGGACGTTAAACCCCACATATCAATCATGGTGTAGCGATGGCGGCGACGCCAGGCGACAAGCGTTGTTGGTGAAATAAACCATGGTCTCTGTTGGCGTGGAGCGGTAGGGCGGACGGTTGCCTCCAGCGGTGGGTCTGCCATGGACGGCACCGCGGGCCGTCTGCGGTGGGCCCACGTGGTGAGTCAGGCGTTAGTGACACTACCTTCTTTGTCATGTTGTTGAGTGTTGTCTAATAGTATTGTATAAGGATGTCTTAGCGTGTTGATCACGATTGATGTTATAATGATACGGCTGACGGTATCTTCGATCAAAAGTAGTTAAATAAATATGTGTGCTTGGTTTGGTTTCATCCAACCGTGTCAATTGTGTCCGTTCTATCCAAGAGCGTGGCGTGACTCTCGCCATATCAGATCCCACAATTCTCAAACCAGGTCCTTGCTGCATCTTCCAGGCAGAAGTAGGCGTGATGCAGCTTCTCTTTCATTTCCCAGTGGTTCAGGGTGGCCACTCAATTGTAGGTCTCCAACCAGGTATCCTGGTGTTCAAATGACGATACGCAGAGGGTCAGTGGCTTCTTTGGCTGCAGCGCCACTACCGCTGCAAGAGACGTTGTGGCTGTCATTGTGCCCCTAGTCGCCGTGGCTTTTGACTTGTCCTCTAGGGGTTCATATTTAGGGGTTTGTCCTTTCAGTCTTTGGCTGACTCGACTGTCGCTGACGGTGTCGATGTCTTCTCTGCGACGGGGACTGGGTTCATAGCTTGAAGGGGCCGTTCGATATACGGACCGGAAAGCACTTCCATCAGTTGTCACGGGGTCGTAACAGCGGCGAACGGAGCAAACTGTAGGTTGGAGATCAAACTGTTTATTTGGCCGAAATTGTGGCCAGTCAACGAAAGTTCAGATTACAGCGATACACACTGGCACTGATAGCGGTGAATAGACAGTTGGCCGTCGATCAACTGACAAACGGCGAAGCGCGTCGGCATTTATACTTGTGTCGTCGAATATTCCAGCGTTATCGCTGGCGGCAACGCAAGTTCCAGAATAATCTGTGATGTTCACATTGCATGCGTAGTTTTAACAAAATGGTCTTCTACAGTCACAAAGCTTCTCGAACACTGCAGTGACGGTTTGCGCTAACGTTGTTTAGGGTGTAACAGGGCGATAACAAAACTTCAGGAAGGAATGCGGCAACAGCTAGATAGAAAAAAAATTTATACACTAAGTGTTTCAAGTACAAACTAGAGACAAAATATCGCTATTGCGTTCAACTCTTAAAGGCGAAGCTTAAGGGTCGCCCAATTTTTATTGACCTTTGTTTTTCAAGATTCAGGCTAATCATTTCTTCTTTTGGCTTGGAAACCCCAGTGATAACGCTGAAAACTCATTTCATGGGTCATGGTAGAGAGACACATTGCTGTTCGAAAGCACAGTACATGCAACTATATTTAGTCACCTGCTTAAATCTCGCATGCGTAACCATGGCCTTCCAGAGTGCTCGTGAACTGGCCGCCAAGCTCGGCTTGGCAAACCGGTTCCTACGAGGAACTAGTGAGATGTGGCAGGGTTTCCCCTGCATTATCTGCATCCCTGCATCCCTATTTAGTCACAGGGCATCTGTTTATTATAGTCTACCTACATATTTCGTGCTAAAATTACAAAATGGGCCCTTAGCTGATTGGTGTCATTTAGAGATCATTTATATATTTCATGTCATATGCTAATACAACACAGCACCACTAATGTTCAATTTTATATTTCCCTCCGAATTCAAGTGCTTAACTTTATACTGCCCTATGTAGTGAGCTTGTCTTAAAAAGAAATAAGCAGGTACATCAAATAAGCACTGAAAAAGTTCTCACTCAATTACAATACTAAAAAACGTTACCACTAAAGTTCCATTTCATATTTGCCTCTGAATTCCAGTGCTTAACTTCATATTGCCCAACATAGTGAGCTTGTCTTTAAAAAAAAGTAGGTACATCAAAGAAGTACTGAAAAAGTGCTCACTCAATTACAATACCAAAAAACGTTTGGTGAAGCCCAGGCAATCTTGGGTGTACTGCATTGTTTGTGCTGGCTTTAACAGTTCTCTGTGTGCTTTCACTGATGTGCCCATCCCTTTATGAAGAAACGAAGAAGTCTCATGCTTCGGATATTGTCAGAAAAGCATTGCTCCAGTGTCTTCCTGGAAGTCATTCATCGTTTCATGAAAAGGTTGCTGCTTAATATTTTGTGAACATGAGATTGTAGTGGTAATGTGACCATAATGTGGACTGCTGCAAAGAATAGGTTTCATTAAACGAGTGAGATTGACTATTCAACTTCTGCCCCGTTTGCAAATGGAAATTGGGAAGAATGTGATGGATTTCCTTGTGATTTTTATGTATCGCGAGCTTAAAGCAGTATTGCTTACAAAGCACTAGTTAATGTTAGGTCAGGGTGGAGAGATCTTGTTGATTACAGGTTCCGTTGAAAGAGTAGTTTGAGGATTGGAAATTATCTTAGTTTGATGGCTCACAAATAATAATGACATCAATTCTTGGGAGGAAAGGCGAGCGGTAGAAGATAGTGCAAAGAAGAGGCCGTTTTCTCAAGATAGTATCCACACTATCGTGCACTACTTTTGGGTAAGACTTCCTCCATGAGAAAATTTGTTGAGCGGGCACAGGCTTTCAAACTGTGTACCTCCCGATGGGAGCAGGAAAAAAAAAATCTCCCCCCCCTGTAAAACTAGAAGCCGCAATTTTCTACTTACATGTCTGGTGATCTACATATTGAGGTATGATGGCAGTGCTTTTACTTTTGTTCACATTGATTTGTTTCCCTTGACGTCATAATACTGCACATTAATAAGAAAGCACCAGTAATGAATTATGGACCATTTTTTTCGTCAGCCTACTCCCACATTCATCCTGCAAATTATTCGAATGCCTCGTAGATTGAAAGAACCTGAGGACAAGAATGTCTAGGTATCTTTCTTTATTTATTTTAGACAGACTGCAATGCTCATATTGAAGTTTTGTCAGGAGGGAGAAACAATAAGTATATTAAAGTCAATAATAAGTAAACATACTAGAAGTAATTCAAAATACTAGTACAGGCTTTCCTAGTTGAAGTGTGAAAATTATAAAGATTTACATTCATAAATTAGAACATCTAAATATACATCACTAACACAGTCACTCATACAGTCATATCATACTTAGAGGTATAAGGATACTATCATATTCATACATATTCAAAAGTTACCAAAACAAAAGGTTACACATTCTAGTGCGATTTTGTGAAACTTATGCAGATTTTTTTTTCTCAACGTGGCAGGAAACTGTCATGGCCCTCTTGGTGACATTGCTATGTTGAAGATGCCGTAATATGACAGCCATTATGAAGCACCATTTAATTCTGGAAGGAAAAATTTCATTGCAAAGCTCTTCGGTAAATTTGTTGAAAAAAACTTCATATGTCAATTTATTGAAATACTCCCTCTGAAATCAGATATCTAATAAGATAGTTCCGAAATTTGATTTATATTTAATTTATCCATGCACCAATTTATCCATGCAACAACACACGTACACATTGGTTCTTACAAAGGTCTGCCAAATTGAGCAAGTTGAAAATTGATTCTGAAAATTCACTGGCTGGACTAGCAACTGGAAAGTGCTGGGTGCACGAGAAGCAATTTTAATATACCAAAATCGGCCATACAAGAGCGTCGATCACTGGTGATTGATTTCAATAGGTGTGGTAACGAAAGAATTAAACTGCGAGTCCGAGTGAATGATACCTTGATAAGCTTGAGGCCGGCTGAGATTTTAGTGAGTCGGAGTCTGAGGGAGGGCTAAGCGCAAATTATAACTCGTGACTGAGTTTGTGAGTTCCGTATTTCACTGTTGGCCTCTGGTGCTACGCGCTCAGGTTTATCTGTAGTATGAGCCTTATGTCGGCTAGCATTTATAATTATGCCCACTCGCACATACTTGAGTGCACTGGCATTCATGCTCCAGCTCAGTATTTATTGACCAGAATTGCGAGTGGCGGATGGCCGATGTACCTTGACCTTTCTCCCGCAATCTCCTTGGCAGGATGTTCTTGTCGTTGAGTGTAAATCATATTATTCAATGTAAATGTCGTTACTCGATTGTAACCATAGACAACTTGTTTCTAAAATTACAAGACCAAATTTGTCATGTAAGATACTGATAATGTGAGGTAATGCTTTTAAAGAGCACTGTCTCAGTTGAAAAACTTGTGTAAACTAATGGACTCACAAGTCGACACACTCATACTCAAATTGAGCCGCGAGTCTGGGGTAGTATTGTTATGGTGAGCTTGATTCCGAGTGAGTTTGGTTGAAATAAAGAAGTTTTAAAATTTTGTGAGCCTGAGTCTGAAAGAGTCCCCAGGAGAAAATTTTTGGTAAGTCTGAGTGCAAATGAGGCTTTCAAGCAAACTTTTAGAGGCTGATTTTGAGTCAGCTCTGCAGTTTTTGCCGATCTATAGCCACATTATCTAAATTTTTCTAAAGAGTGAGTGTGCAAAAATATCTCTCACTTACAATAATCATAGCGTAAAGGGTACTTTTCTTGTTCCTTAGAATATGCTAAGTTGCTTAAAATAGCTGATGTTATTTAGTATTCATAGAGATGCTGATACTCTCTGGCATTGATGTCCGACCATACGTGCACCTCTTCTCCACCAAGATTCTGACACAATGTGTCTAGCCAATGAGACCTGTTCTTTCTCTTTCCTTCTGCTCGTGCCATGAGGGCTTGTGCAGGGAAGTATGAAGTGTGCGAAACCATCCTTCATTCAGTGCTGGTGGTTTAACGCTCTCGACGCTGCTTTGTCGTCTCTTCGTAGGTGTTCGGACACTTCATCACAGCTGACATATCCGAGTATCAAGAAAAAAGAAGTGTGTTGATATGGTCCAATGCACTGCAGCTTCTCTCGGTTTCATTTAACATCGCATTCGTTCCACTGACGCTTGGGCACTGTGTGATATTACGTCTTTTTGCATTATGCGCTTCAGAGAAGATGCCATCATTCTAGAGGGGGCTGAGTGCTGCTGAAGAATTGCCTGTATTTGTATCTATAGGAAGACTTTTGTTATCCGGCTTCACGTGTATTCCATCTTTTCCATTCTACGTTACCTTAACCTTTCCGACTTCATTCTTCGAACTCAACATGTTTTAGATGCGGAGCATCTAATACTCGAGGCTTGTAGTGCGGCGCCGTCCGCAAGCTTCCTCCTCCTTCTTCCACCATCTGTGCATCCCTTCCTCCTCTACACACCGCGCGCGCTTCACTCCTCCACCATCTGTGCACCCTTCCTCCTCTACACACCGCGTGCGCTTCTCCTCTTCACGAACATTCGCTAGCTGTATAATGTAGCGCGCATGCGCCGTCACGCTTCGAGAACATCGGCAGCTGACGCGCGCGCATGCGCCGTCGCGCTTCGAGAACATCGGCAGCTGATGCGCGCGCATGCGCCGTTGCGCTTCTCCTCCTTCTCGAACATTCGACAGCTGACGCGCGCATGCACCGTCACCCACCATCTGTGCCGCGCGCGCTTCTCCCCTTCGAGAACATTCTACAATTCTCCTGATTCTCCAGTGGACGCGCATGTGCCGTCGCGCTTCGAGAACATTCAACAGCTGACAGTGCATGCACCGTCGCGCTGTATAGGCAGCCCGACGTCACCTATGCAGTTAAAATGACACTGCTCTGTGTCATGTCATTAGGGGGGTATGTTGATTTGGCGTAATCGTATTCAAACTCTTCTCCCTCTTCTGTATGTCTCTTCTTACACTGCGAGGCCTCCCTGTTCTCTGTATGGGGCTTCGATATCGTTTCCGAGCCTGCAGCAACTTGAAGTCGAGCGGGATGGATAAGTGGTGCTCCGCTTGGCACTAGTGGCATCTCGTTGATCCCCATACCCGGCCTTTGCCAGGCATGTGGCACGGGCCCGCTAAGGAGCTCTTCAGCGGAAAGTTCTGCAAAGTGGATATGTGCCAAGCAGCTCTCAGCATAGCTTCGCATAGAGTAAGGATGGGAAAGGGAAGCAAGGGTGAGGATAATCTTAAGAGGAGTTGAGAGCATAAAGCATAGCGTAGTCTAGCTTAGTATAGGGACGAGAAGTTATGGAGTCGCCCCTCTAATGGATGCATCTTGCTTGCTTACTAGGTGGGACAGTGTCCGCACACTCTTCATAAATTGACGACTTGCAGAAATCTGCAAGGCCGCTTTCCTGCAAGGTTGTTTTCTAGCCCCCCCCCCCCAAAAAAAAAAAAACTCTCGTGCCCAGACTGCTTTTCTTACTTACACACGCAACAAAATGACCGTGGTTGTCCCACCCCGAACGAACCCTCAGATCACATGGTGGGCGAGGCACCGGTCGTTCGTAAAGAAGAGAGTGGGGTAACGCAACACAATGAGTGAGAAAAGCAGTCTGAGAACAAGATCTTTTGGTTGGAAAACAACTTTGCAGGAAAACCAGCTTGGAGATTCACGCAAATGGTCAATTTGGCTATCAGTGCTTTGTAAAAATATCACGCAAAAACCCTGATGGTCATTTCTGTGAATACTTTCTAAGGAAAGGAGTTTTTTACTGTCAAAACAATAATCTTGGATACAAAAAAGCAAAGTTGTTTACAGGCATTATCTGTTTACAAAAATTATACAGAAAGTGCACATTGCACATAATTCCCGCTAGAAAATGCTATCCCCAAAAAAGTTTCTTTCAGAAAATGCCAGCAATCCCTGAAAAGTACACTCTTACACTGGTTCGCATCAGTTAAGGATGGCGTGGCACAGAATGAATAAGCATCCATAACTGTGTACACGCATAACTGATTTTTCATAGGTATTATCGAAGCTTTGTGAAAATACATTTTCGGTTACAGTGCGAAAACGGCTAAGATGGAAGACAGAATGGACACAAACGAGCGCTGTAGGTCTCCCTTCTTGTAGGTGTCCCTCCAGCACTCGTTTGTACTATTTCTGTTTTTCGTCTTTGTTGTTTTTGCGCTGTAATTAAAAATGCATCTGTAACAACTAGCCGAACTTTCAATACTATTGCATTATACTTTTTAACATAATTTCCCTGAAAAATAAAAAAATGGCACCTTCCTGCACCCACTTTCGGCAAAATTCTCTTTTCGATGGGAATACATACGGCTCCATTGAAAGCAAATAAGATTGAGATGGGGCAAGCAACTTTTATTTGGGCGTAAATATTAATCTATAATTTTGGGGAAGATATGAAAATATGCAACATGTGGGGCAGCTTATGCTAGAAAGGCATCAGTAGTCAGCCAGCAGGCTCTGGCAAGCGTCTCACTGAGCGCTTTCTGCTACGCATAGAACATCGCAGCTCTATGTGGATGCAAAAATCGTCCTCACAGAAGCATTGAATGCAATCACGTGTTGTAGCCACAGGTTGACAAAAAACTTCGAGCTCACTCAGACTAGCGGCTTGACCTGAGCCTGAGTGAGACCAGCTCATAAGTTCGTTAGTGTAAAACGAGCTTTTTGATTATGGTGTCAATGCTCTGTATCGCCAATATCTCTTATAATCGAGGCTTTGCTATATGTATTTTAGTCTTGCCCGTTTACATACGAGTTAATAGTAATTTAAATATGCGACTGACGATATATATTTTTACCAAGAGCTCTTAGTGAAACAGATTGCGGTGGGAGGTCATGGCACCTTTGCTCTAACTCATGCCTCTGATCAATTAATATTGAGGTGGTGCATAAATGCTAGTGCATAATGTGTGTGAATATACTTGGAGTTCTAAACAGACATAATGCTGAAGTTTATTTGATAAAACCACAGGCCGGTGATAAAAGGTGGAGTTCACTCAAGGCATCTTCAGTTTGCAGCACTGGTGGCGTCATGAAAATGACGCCGTCAGTGCAGGTCATGCAAATTGACAGCAGTTCTGTGCGACTGTCACAAAAATAAGCATTACCAATGATCAAACCCTAAAAAGTATCTCTCTCAGGTGCAACTACAGGGAGCTGCTATATGGTGTGTGAAAAGAAAAGCCGCCCTCATCTTCCCGCGGGGGGAACTTGTGTAAATGTGTCGCAGAGTGGTGGGGGTATCTCGTGAATGTTGCGCAATTGGGTATGGTTTGGGACTCACCGGGTAGCGTTTATCTCGGGTAGGTGTGCGGGTCGAGGCAAGTAACGGTAACCGTAGGTCACGCTCATCGACGGTATGTGCCCACGTACCAACGAGTCCTTACACGATGCGCACACCAAGTACAACTTGAACAGCTCCAGCAGTCTCTCGTCATCACCTTTGTCGCCGTTAACGTTGTCTTTGACAACGATGCCCTTCAAATCGACGTTGCCAAACGTGCTCCAAAAACCCAAAGCGTGTTGGTCTGCTTCGCTTTTTTCGTGATGCTCCCGACCAGCGTAAGATCAGTGTCGAAGTGCAGTCGTTCGCATACCTTACAGCTGTGTCCGAAGCTGTGATGTTTGAAGTCGCGTTTGAAACGAGCAGCCGGCTGCGCAAACTGCTTGGCTCGTCCCGCCCCTTTCGCAGCACGCTCGCGTTCACGAGCAGCTTCTGGAGCCGCCTCTCGTTGACGACGTTTGCACGCCGCTTCTCGCTCACGTACGTCTGGTCTTAAAGCTCGCTGCTCCCGTTTCGCCGCTGCTTCTCACGCACAATGTTCGGAATCCGCAGCTCGGCGTTGCCGTTTCGCAGCTGCTTCTCGTGCATGGAGTTCAGAATCTGCAGCTTGGTATAACAGTCTTGCAGCTGCTTCTTGCTCCCCGAATGAAGAATCTGCAGCTCGCTTCAAACGCTTGCGTTCAGCGCCGTATGCTCGTCTCTTCGCAGCCTTGTCTTCTGCGTTGCTTGCTATTGTTGACGCCGAAGACTGTGAGGGTGGGTAACGTTGCCTTGAACGAGTGGTAGGACGACAATGTTGGGTTGTGCCCCAGTACTGGTTGGAGGTACTGTTGCCATCTGTTGCTTCCATCGCATCTACTCGAGTCAAGCAAAGCGTGAAGTCAAGCAAAAGAGGTGGATGAAAGGGGAGAGAGGGAGGTTGAGGAGAGACGATCTGAGCATGTGCAGTGGGAGTGTGAACGCCGGCGTTGAGTGACATGGTGCGACTAAGAAATGCTCCGCATAAAAAAAAGACAGTGCATAACTCTTGCTTCTGAGTGTAAACGCGAAAGGATACACTGACCCATAGAACACAAAGTTTACTGGCATTTCAGTGCCCGATATGGAAGGGAACCTTGTTCACAATAGAAGCCATAAGAAATGCACAGCGTACTTAAATATGCCTAGATACGTGACGTAAGCAGCGAGAGTACATTGTCAAAAGCATCTCATTACTCCTGACCAGCGTATGAACAGTCGTCTGTATCTGGATTCGAAGTGCAGGCATGATGTAAGCTTCTTTTAAATGCGGAGCATATTATAGTCGAACCTACTCGTAAATCTGGTGGCGGCGGCGGTGTCTACACCCTTATTGCGCATGCTCGCGTCTCGTGCCAACTGTCGCTCTTCCCACTCTCTCGCCTCGCAAGGCCGTCACAAGCAGCGTCTGCTAGTAAAAATTGACTGCTCGCGCAGCACAACCGTTCACTGACCACTCAGTATATGTAGGCTCTGGATTGGGCGTTCAGAATTCAGTCAAGGCCGTCTTTAATTGGCTTTCCCTTGACTTGAATCTTTGCTTGACTAGAGTAGATGCAATGGAAGCAACAGTACCTTCAACCAGTAGTGGGGCACAACCCAACAGTGTCCCAGCATTCGTTGAAGGCCACGCATCTGTTTGATTCAATAAATATGAATAATAAAGGTGAAATGACAATTAAGTATTCCCAAACCTTACCTAATTACACAACGATCACGCGATACCCCTACCATTCCGTGACGCATTTACTCGAGTCCCCTTCTCGTGAGAAGATGCAAGTTTTTTTGTGTGTGTGTGCAGAACACACGAGTTTTACAAATCTATTTGGTGGTCTATAGATTCTGCGTGTTCAGAGAGGGCAGTCGAGGTCACACGTCGTTTCGTGGGGTCATATGTGTGTGTTGTTTAAACTTTTTTCTTGAAATCACCAGTTTCACCAATGTACTGGCTGTCACAATTGTGGCAGCCTAGTGCCACAATTGTGATGCCAGTGCATTGGTGAACAAGACTAAGAAAATTTTTGCTCGGCAACTTGTCCTTCACATTGGATAAACTTTAGCTTCCATGTTGGTACATCTACTCTCTTTATGTCTGTTGCTTCTACATATCACACAGCATATCCAACTTTTGAAGCACAACTTTGCTCATGTCTGTCCACACCACGATTTCGGCTCAGCTTGAACGCCGCCTGGATTGTCTAGGATAGAACTGCTATCAGCAGAAGCTTGCCGGGCTACTCGTGCCTTTTATTAATAATAATAATACTTTATTATTGTTGTTATTTTTTATTAATATTGGTGATGCAGCAGTAAACATCCTCAGCTACACACTTATTGCTCGACTTTCAAGGATAACACTTGGGTAACTTAAGCTAAATTTTTCATTTTGGCTTTCTGAGATTGTGTAAATAAATCTGCAATTATTTTTCACGATCATGTTCATAGCAGAGTACTTAAATCAAGCTAACGTGCCGACATTCGTGATTCTTCTGTGGAATCAAGGAAGCTGTTGCACCTTGAGATATTCATTCTTGCAACCACATATTCAAACGTCGGCACTAGAGTACTGCACAGGCCGATTTTTCCGGCCTGGGCCCGGCCTGGCCTGAAAAATCCATGTGCAGGCCCGCCCGAGCCCAGCCAGGGTTTTTAAATACGGCTTGTACCCGGCCTGGGTACAGGGCCTGGTGTTTTTAAATATGGCCCGTACCCGGCCCAAGCCCGAAAAGTTTGGGCCCGGTCCATTTTCGCGAAATATGCCTTCAGCATAAACAAAGCACTGTCCAATCTTCGGTTGTTGAGTAAATACCTGCAGCACACAAGAGAACTTCTAAAAAGCGCTTTGATCATTTCTTCAAGGGCCACAAATTTACACGTTTCTGTGTATATTTCCGGTTAATTACACCTGTAACACTTCTGAGAAATAGTTTTAAAACAATGCAAATGAAATTGGAGTCATAGCTGGCTTTTTCATCTACGCAGTGCTAATCGCACTACGTTATTTCTCCAACTTAGAAGTGTGGCAGTTTGGGCGAGTTGGTATGACATGACGATAGTTATAGCGCGAGAACAAAACGACGACGAAGAGACAAGAAGGACACGAGTGCTCGTGTCCTTGTCTCTTTGTCATCGTTCTGTTCTCACGCTATACCTATCGTTATTTTTGCACTTCAAAGAAAGACTGCAAAGTATAATAACCTCATGAAGTGAAAAAAGTACCATACATTTATACTGCGACTCTATATAAAGTGCATATGAGCTGTGGCTATTGAGTTCATGTAGCAAGTCTTCTGCAAATTTTATTGAATGAAACAGAATGAAAAAAAAATGCCACTCGCATCTTCCTGGGGCGAGAACTCAAGGAAATGCATCGCAGAGTGGCAGGGGGTGAGGGTATCACGTGAATGTTACATAATTGGGTATGCTTCGGGAATGCTTAATTGTTCATAATCATCACTATCCTGACTTATCCCCCTACTGGGATAAGGTCTCTCACATAATCCGCCAATCAACCCGGTCTTGTGCTTTCTGCTGCCACGTAATACCTGCGAACTTTTTACTAACTTTCTGTCTCCCCTTCATGCATTTGCCTTTTCTGGAAATCTAGTCAGTTACCCTTAATGACCAGTGGTTATCCTGCTTACGTGCTACATTCCTGGCCCACGTGCATTTTTCCTTCTTATTTCTTCTTTATTCTTCTTTTTATCGAATAAAGGAGAATTGTTGCCTTCAACGTCAAGCGAAAGCTAAGATGCACTGAAATCCGAACACTGAAATCCGGATTTGACTGAAATGCGAACAAGTGATCCAGAGGGCGAGCAGTCGTTTTTTACTAGCAGACGCTGTCTTCATCGGCCTTACGAGGCGAGACAGGGTGAGAGGAGCGACAGTTTTGCGGATGTCTTCTTAGGCCGGTACGTGACGCTATCCGCAGTCGTCGCCGAAGAGAGACATCGTGCGACTAAGAAATGCTCCACATTTAAAACGCGCTTTAGCGGCTTCTGGCAGGAAAACACCAGGCTGGGTAGGGGTGTTATATTAACCCTACTTAGGTTAAAAAAACGAATGTAGGGTTAAATTGACAGGATGTAAGGGTAGACTTGTTGATGGGGATACATTATGAAAACGTGTAGCGTACAAAAAAGGCAATACGAAAGATGACTGGACGATGCGGTCTCCTGCACATCGACCTGTTGTCTTTTTTAGTCCACGTCCTTGTCATGTGCCACAAGTTTTTCACAATACAAGGGTTAAACACTTTCTTTTCCTTTGTTTGTGAGCGGAAAATTGCTTTTAAACTGGTTTTTGATCACTTCTAGAAGTGAATCTGTCCCCAGTCGCTTTATTTCTGTCGTCTTGAATTTGTAATGTACTGACTGAGGGAGTGAGGTCGATGCCTTTTTATCTGTAAGGTGATACCGCTATTTTGGGTATTTATTGCTGTGCCTTCTTTTTTGCAGGCTCTCCATGTAAAGCATTCGCAATGCTTATGTTATGCAAGGCCTTCAGGGGATGGGGCCAAAGGACGACCTGTGGAAACTGTGTACTCAATCAGCGCTGTGATCTTCAGAGCAAAGTTCATCTTTGCTGAAGATCCAAGTGCGAGAAACTGAAGCAGCAGACAGCTCCACGACATCATCTGTGCAAGTCGCATTTAGAGGAGCTGCAAACAACAACAGAAAAAATACGAAGGTGTATCCCCAGTGTTTATGTACTTTATTTACAACCATTTAAAACTTGGTGAATTGATGGCACTGCTGAAATCCAATGAATGGTTGTCAAACTGTGGAAATACAAAAAGAAGCATATGATCTTACCATACGCATGACTGCTGCTTCTTTACTTTGCCCCCAAAAAGCACGTGGTGCAGCTAAGCTTACTTAGGAACTGACAACTGAGGACGTAGCAGATGTTCAACATAAAAATTTCTTGCTTAAAACAAGTCACTCTAATGAAACTTTGCTCAATAAATTGTCTTTGTATGCTCCTCCAAACATGTCGAAGAACGAAATTTTAATTGGACTGCATCACCGAAGTGCCTTAACATAAATAGTTTATTTAAATTATACTCTCAATTCGAAACATTGTACAGAGGAGAATGGTTAATACATTTGTGTTATAGAATGTTACGCAAGACCACTTGAAAAGATTAACGGTCTGACTTGTTGGCAACTGAGTGGACAAGGTGGTTCTATAGGTGAGGTGTAAACTCGCAAAGGCTTATAGGATGCTCGCGGTCTGCACAAGCCTCCAGTTGAATGGCTCTCCGTCTGTCTGCTGCGTCCCTCCTTGGGTATCGGTGTGCTCTCTTTCTTCAGGCAACCCAACGTGTATGCTGTGAATTTCTGGAGCTTGTTAGCACAGTTGCATTCACGACTGACCACGAAAAACATGTGCTGTCCTGAAATATTTTCATGTGGCAAACAACAGATTGTACATGCTATCGCGATTCTGCGTTTTTTTAGGAATAATAAGTGGTGTGGACTTGGCTGCCACGTCTTTCAACTATTTTACACTTGTATATTAATGCAAGGTGTCCACTAACGTGCCTATTATTACGTGTTTCCATCTTTAGGGGTGCTCAGCTGCTTTGCATTCGTAGTTGCACCGCAGCTGGTATTAATGTTCATTGTGTGAAATGGGTATCCTTTATTACTGAAACTACGTGTTCGATGGCAACGGCCTGGTAAACTGTTCAATTGTTCGTTTGTGATGACCTCGACTATAATACAGCACTGACAAAGCTTTAAAAAGCTCAATATGTCGGCGGCAACTATTTTAGCAAAGTTGAGCTTGTTTAGCAATAACGTATTGCATCGTGTCGGTAAACAAACTGGCCAAGACGACACTCACTTGATAGTCAGGCTCCGTGCTTGTTATGCGTAGTTACCTGTTCTGCTCAATGTGCACTAGATGAGGTATGAATAAACTGACTACCAAAAGAAATGCTTGAAAAACACCTGAAATCACCAGCAACATATTGCATGGCTGTTCTATAAGTAGAATAGTATGTTCTTGTCTACATAGCGTTACTGACATCATTTTCTCCTACTGCTGCGAAATCGTCGCCGTCAGAACCACACACTGACAGCATATACATCGTTGCAGTTGATGTCATTGACAAATGCTGTGTCCATGAATTCCGCAGCGTCACCGCTGGCCTGATGTCGTTGCGGCTGCTGTGTCACGAATTTTTCGGTATCAGGATCAGAGCTGGCTGCACTTTACGTGGCGGCGGTGCGTTTTAGCGTAAACGCCATATGCTTGTAGTAGATGCATATATAGTGATTGTGATTGTGCGGATGAAAAACTGCACACTCAAATGCCTTTTGTGCTTCCGTCTTGATGCTTCAGTTCCTCTTTTGTCGTGCCAAAATGTCGACGGCACGTAGTGAACCTACTGTGAATTTTCGCTGAGATTGCCTGTATGTAAATACCAAATGTGTCAGACAAACAAAATCATCCATGCAGGATTTCGGACAAATAACACCCACCTGACGTTAGGCATCCAAAGGCTATACCACTCACTGTGGCTGTCTTTATTACCACAAAACCCACTTCCATATTTTATCTTAATTCCGAGAGAATCTAAACATCTTTTTCTCTTTGGTGCTCGAAGTCGAGCAACCTACAGCTACATAATCAACCATGATTGCATGAGCAATTAGCTCGCAACCCAATAAAGAGAAAAGACGTCTCTACTCCGAAAACGCGGTCAGGGAAACAGGGCACCACGGATATCTTGAACCGGAAGCCGATGCAGACGGCGCCTCCCACGAGAGTGGAAACTTGGGCTAGTTGGTGCGTAGTCATATTTGCAAGATGTTTCAGCGCGCGAACAAAGGAAAAAGGACAGGGTAGACAGAAAGAGCGCTACTTCCAACTAACTTTATTTCACAGAGTGGCAAGAATATATACTGCTAAAAAGGATGATAACAGAACATGAAGGTAAAATGCACGCCTAATCTGCACATCAGTAACAAAACACGTGTGACAGGTCCTCTATTGCCTCAAAGCCCAGCTAGCTAGGTAATCACGTTCAGCCTGTGATAAAGCAATCGATGATGTGCTTACACATTTATCTCCTAGCAAGTGTATTTTTTCGGCTTCAATAATTTCTCGGGTAAGCTGGTCCGTGTGCCTTGCCAATATTGAGCACTGATCAAAGAGAGGGGTGCACCCACAATCTCGGCAATGAATGCCAAGATGCCCTTGTACCACATTGTGCACATTGTTTCGTTGTTCTCGGAGGCGGTCATTTATGCACCTGCCGGTTTGCCCGACATAGATGCACCCACACGTCAGTGGAATCAAGTAAACGACTCCCACTGCGCATGGGACGTAGCGTGTCCTGTGCGCGACAGAGCACGAGGCAGAATTTGCACGAGGTGCATTGACCCGTTTGCAAAGCCTCTGCAATTTTTCCTGGGCAGAAAAAACCACAAAAACGTTGGCGTCTCAAGCAATCTTTTTTAGCCTGTGTGATACGTCGTGCACGTAAGGCAGTACGACAGGCCGGCTCTTTCTGACACTGGTTCGCTTATCCGGTTTGTCACCTCGCTTCAAGACAGTGACCAGCTTTTCCGCCACCGAAACGAGAACATGCGCGGGGTAACCAGCTTTGGTAAGCCGCTCTACTTGTAGAGCAAAGCTGTGGTGTACCATGTGGGGGCATGACTTCTTTAAGGCATTGACAAGGCAGAGGTTAGCGATGCCCCGCTTGACCAATTTAGAGTGAGCTGAGCTGAAAGGCAGAAGAGGCTTGCCGCTTCTTGGTTCATACATCCAGCAAACATGTCGGGAGTCTAACAAAAGCTTCAAATCTAGAAACTTCAGGTTGTTATCAGTGGGTGATTCATGGGTTAGAACTAGTGGTTTCAGGCACTCTCGGAAAACAGTCAACATGTCAGAGGAAACGGTCTGAAAATTTTGACTATCGCATTTCAACAACACTAAGTAATCATCAACGAAACGGCAAACTTTAAAAACTACAGAGTCGTCAAGCTTGTTTGACGAGACACGATCATGATGTGCTAGAAATATGTCACTAAGAATGGGTGCCAAGCATGAACTAATACATATGCCACTTTTTTGTAAGTAGTTTTTGTCCTCCCATGATACAAAAGTGGCCTTCAAATAAAAACTGAGTAATTCTAATAAGCTGCTGTTGTGAATTCCAGTACGCGTTTGAAACGCTGATGATCCTAACCTGTCTATGGATTCCTCTACACATTTAAGTAGTTGGTCATGCGGCAAAGAGTAATACAAGTCCTTAATATCCACAGACATTGCCTGGAGTCCTGTTTTAGTTCGTCCAATAATGTCAATAACAGCGTCAGAGTTCTTGACCAAAAAAGGATCGTCTATTGTTATATGTTTTAGCTTTTCCTGCAACAAAAGTGCTACAGACTTTTGCCAGGTCCCTCTTTCTGTTACGATGACCCGCAATGGGCAGTCAATTTTGTGAGTTTTCACAGAAAAGAACAGGTCAAGGCTAAGCTTTTTACAACTATCTATCGCCTTCGAAAGCTTTTGAAACCCCAGGGCCCCGGTAAGAGTTTTTGCACGCTTTTTAAGCTAATCCAGACCAATCTCATCATTCTCGTTAAAAAGAGACTGCATTGCCTACATAGCTTTCACCTTAAACATTGAACGAGGAAGAACCGAAAAACCACCTTCCTTGTCAGCCGGCAGAAGTGACAAAGAATGTGCCTTTAGGTACGCGACAGTGCTTCCTGTATTGACAACTTTGTTCGAAGGCTTACATCTAGAGAGCACCTGCACGCCTTGGGCAACACATCTATCACATTCAGAGTCAGGAGCACGACGGGCGACTTGCCTGACCAGAGTGAGGAGCTCGTGCGGCGTTCTTGAAGGTGCCACCGCGTACTTTGGTCCGAGGCATAGGGTGTGCTTAACGTTGTCGGGAAGAAAAGAATCCCCGACAGACTCATCGTTCTCGAAGATGTGGGTGAGGTAAAGTTTGAATGCCTCACCTGAGATGTAGTCAGTAAAGTTGATGATCATCCCCCGTTCCGACCAGGATGCAGCGGCGGCGTGAAGCTCGAAAAGGTTGAACCAGTCCTGTACGGGTCCGTCGTCCGCTGATCTGGTGTACTTGGGGATGTCAAGGTCGTCTGATGGTGCTGTCATGATGCTGGTCTTGGTGTAGTGTAGGGATGTACTTTCGTGGTCCACGTTCGGTCACTGCGTCTTGCTGAGACGTTCGAAGATGGTGGCTGGTTGCTGTGTGCGGCCAGGAGATGATTCCGTAGTCGATGTATGATCAGGGCGTCTTGCGGAGAACTGCGTCGATGATGAGACACTAATGAAGCGGCTGGGAGGTCTTCATCCTGCCGACTAGTGTGACGCTATGATGAATGGGAGACGTGGTCTGGCTCATACCCCATGTTTATTCCGTTCTGCACTTCTTCCTCCTCTGCTTCTACCTACCATCGCTACCTTCTTACGTTACATATATATATACCGGTTGCCGATGTACAGTTGGGTGACGCGAGCGGTTCTTTCAGAGCCGCTATGCAGGGCCACCAGAACTTGTTGAAACTCGGGATCAGGATCGCTATGCAGGATTGCCTGAACTTGGTGAAACCCAGTGAAAACTCAGTATCTTCCTGAGTTCTGGCAACGCCTCCTTTATTTCATTCAGTGCCAATGAAAACGCGCGCTCTTCAACGGGAGCCGTCGGTCCGCCTTATTTCAGAGAGTGATTGTGATGCGACGCCACAGGAGGGGTAGGGCAGCTCGCATCACACGTCCTTCCTAGCGCTTTCCCACGGAAACGCGATAGACGTGTGTCCCTCTGCATTATTGTACATCTGTCATTTTTGTTCCTTCGTGCACCTAATTTGTGGGTTGGAACAATGCCACCACCGGCTCACAGCGCTACTTATGCAGCGGCGTCACCGTGACGTGTTCCCTCCGTAGGCCCGCATAGCGCCATAAACGGCCACACCCTATTTAAAACACCGTATCACTTACAGATCCAGCGTGACCGCCAACGTTGTGATAATAATGAATGCAAGTAGCCGCCCCACGTATCTTTACACAACTGAACAAAAAATTACTTAATATTGTTACGAGAAGGAGACCGACTCGGAGGGGTAGTCACCGATGTATTTATAGCCGGTTAAGCGAGCAGCGCCAGCCACACAGATAAGCTCGCGCCAGTATATCTGCTTTGCCTTCTTCAACTCCATGCAGTGGCACGTAACATGACCCCAGGCGGCGAGGCACCGTCCCGGTGCTTTAAAGGTCGTTATCTGACTCATTCTTGTAGGGCTTGATGAGCGAGACGTGTACAATATAACTGGACCGCATAGTAGATGATGATGGATAGATGGGGCTGATCTCGTAGGTGACAGGTGTTACTTGACGCAATATTAGGTAGTGCCCCGTACAATGAGACAGAAGTTTTTCTGATAGGCCCAGCCGACGATGAGGGGACCAGAGTAAAACGAGGGTACCGGGAGCGAAATGTACGTCTCTATGTTCCGCATCGTACCGACGGCATTGGTTGGTTTGCGACGCCATCAGCCGAGCGCGAGCGAGCTGACGGGCATGATCGGCTCGCGCAATCGCGTCGGGGGCATACTCGCTGGTGGACGAGGTGTGAGCTGAGATGACTGTGTCAAGTGGTAAAGTCGGCTCTCTTCCGTACAATAAGTAGAACGGCGAAAAGCCCCTGTGTCGTGACGGGATGAATTATACGCGAAAGTTGCGTATAGGGTAAGGCAAGGTCCCAGTCTCGGTGGTCGGGCGACACGTACATAGCGAGCACATTTGTTAAAGTGTGGTTAAATAGTTCCGTGAGGCCGTTTGTTTGAGGGTGGTAAGCGGTTGTCAGTGTGTGTTGCGTGGAAGAAAAACGCAGAATGTCGGCAATGACTTGGGATAGAAATGTACGGCCACGGTCTGGGAGATGCTGTGTCGGAGCACCTTGAATCAATATAACGTCCCGTAACAAGAAGTCAGCGACGTCAGTTGCACAGCTGGTCGGTAGAGCTCGCGTAATAGCCTAGCGTGTAGCGTAGTCTGTAATAACGACTTTCCATTTGTTTCCCAATGTTGATGTGGTAAAAGGACCAAGCAGGTCTAACCCAACACGGTAAAATGGTTCCGCGGGTATGTCGATTGATTGAAGGTGGCCAGCGGGTAGCATAGGTCACACTTGGCGACGTGTCGGTGTACCAAGCGAGCAAGGCCTGGCCAGAAGAAACGGCGCCGGACGAGCTCGTACGTGCGGGATACGTCGAGGTGTCAACCGTGGGAGCGTCGTGAAGTTCGGTGAGAACACAGCGGTGCAAATGCTTAGGCACAACAATGAGAAGGTCGGGCCCGTCTGGTCGGAAATTGCGATAGTATAGCACACCCTTTTGAATGACAAAGTAGTGAACGGAAGCATCATTTGGGGAGGATTCCATACGACTGATGATGTCAAGCAGCACTGGATCACGCTTCTGGTCTTCCCCAATATTAAGGAAGTTGGACACTGACAAGATAGAGTTCTCCGTGGGCTCGTCAGTGTCCTCAGGATTGTCGGCAGGGTACCGGGAGAGGCAATCGGCATCATAGTGTAGGCGGCCAGATTTGTATACAACCGAATAGGAACACTCTTGCAGGCGCAAAGCCCAGCGACCAAGGTGGCCTGATGGATCTTTCATAGAGGTGAGTCAGCAGAGCGCGTGGTGGTCGGTAACTACCGAAAATGGGCGTCCGTATAGATAAGGTCGAAATTTGGCCACCACCCATACAAGAGCCAAGTACTCACGCTCTGTGATCGAATAGTTCCGTTCAGGGGCGGGTAGGAGGCGGCTGGCATATGCAATAACGCAATTATGGCCATGTTATTTCTGAGCCAGCACTGCACCAATGCCATGTCCATTCGCATCTGTACGGATTTCCGTAGAGGCAGCAGGGTTGAAGTGTGCCAGAATCGGAGGAGTAGTGAGAAGAGCGACGAGAGTCGAGAACGCAGAAGCTTCTTCGGAGCACCATGAAAGCGGGGCTTCTTTCTTGAGGAGCTGCGTAAGCGACCTCGCTATCTGCGCAAAATTTTTCACGAAGCGTCGGAAGTAGGAGCACAGTCCGATAAAGCTGCGTACATCCTTCGCAGATCATGGTACAGGAAAGTTTTTGACGGCGCTGATTTTTGCCGGGTCTGGTTGTACACCGTTGGCGTCTACTGAATGTCAAGCGCTGTGATTTGATGGCGTCCAAAGTGACATTTGGATGAGTTTAGTTGCAGGCCAGCGCGACGGAAGATTCCTAAGATAGCTGAGAGGCGCTCTATTTGAGTTTCAAAGGTTGCTGAAAAGCCGATGATGCCGTCCAAGTACCACAAACAGGTCAACCATTTGAATTCTCTGAGCAGAGAGTCCATCATTCGTTCGAAGGTGGCTGGAGCGTTACAAAGGCCGAAGGGCATGACCTTGAACTGATATAGGCCATCGGGGGTGAAGAATGCTGTCTTTTCACGGCCCATTTCATCTACCTCTATCTGACAGTAGCTGGATTGAAGGTCTATGGAGGAAAAATAGTGTGACCCATAGAGGCAATCAAGTGCATCATCTATTCGTGGCAGAGGGTACACGTCTTTTTCGGTAATTTTGTTGAGGTGTCGATAATCAACGCAGAAACGCCATGCACCGGCTTTCTTGCGGACTAGCACTGCAGGATGGCTCAATGATGTCCTTGGCGAGCATTGTCGACCTCATTTTGGATAATGTGACGCTCGGCTGCCGATACTCGATATGGACGCCTATGAACAGGATGCCAATTACCAGTGTTTATGCGGTGGGTCATACCGGTAGCTTTCCCCTACGGACGGCCGCCGAGGTCAAAAACGTCGATGTAGGGCAGCAGTACCCGGTGGAGCTCATCAGTCTGCTGCGGCGTTAAGTGGGAAGCGATCATCGACGTAATAGCACTGTCGGAGCAAGTGGCAGATTAATGATGAGCGCGGGGGTCAGAAGGAGCGGCCATCGTGAAAACATCTACCGCATTGTCTTCTAAGGTGCAGAGCAACGCCAAAGAGATCCCTTGTGGCAGAACTTGAGGTGTCAAGCTAAAGTTGACAACTGGGAGGCACGTATAATTTCCTGCGACGGACAGAATGGTGTGCGGTAATATAATGCCGCGGTTTATGAGGACATCGGTGATAAGGGTCAGAACATAGTCACCGTCGGTAACTGGTGGTATTGAGACGAGCTCTATGTAGGTCAGTGTCTGTGGAGGGAGGCGCGCGTGTCCCGTTGTGCAGAGGCGACTCGGCCGTTGTGCAAGAGGCTCTGTTGCAGGCAAGTGTAGACGGAGCGTACTGGTCGAACAGTCTATGAGGGCAGAATGCGTGGGCGACCGGAGAGGATGTAGCCGAGTCTTGAGTGGTCATGTTGAAAGCCGCGAGGAAGCGTCCACTTCGGAGTTCCGTGGTGAGGACGGGCATCGCACAACTCCACCAAATATGTTACGAGAAAGAGACCGACTCAAAGGGGTAGTCACCGATGTATTTACAGCTGGTTAGGCGAGCAGCGCCAGCCACACAGATTAGCTCGTGCCGGTCTATCTGCTTTGTATTCTTCAACTCCATGCACTGGCACGCAGCAATATTATTCCCCTCGTGAGGCAATGCATGAAGGGCTCTCTTCCCAATCACCACCAAGCACAGGCGAAGGCTAGGTGATGGGCGAGAGCAGGAAAGGGTTAGAGGAGAGGGTGGGGAACAGCTGGATTGGGCGCATCTGGCTGGCATTGATAAAAAAGAAGAGACGCTGGTTCTTGTGACACCCCCATTTGAAGGAACCTACAGTGCAAAAAAAAAGTCAAATCCATTCCTCAGCGCATTGTGTTTCATTGGTTACCGTAGAACGCTGCATCGCGTCAAGGACGGTCGACAAAATTGGGCGGTGTTTTCAAACTGGAGGGATCTTCTTTCATTTGCTTGTGTTCCAGTAAGTGCAAAACTGCACCCACAGCGTAATATAAATGGTTAAGAAAGGACACTTCCACAAGTCAATGCGGCTGATTTTTCAAGGCCCTGAAAAACAGCTAAAGTAGCGCCAACCGCACCCCTTCACCTCTACATCATCTCCCATCAACCACAGCAGCACCTATAGAGTTTCCACCAGGAAACTAGGAATGTGAGAGGTGGTGGTTTTCATTAGAGGAAAGAATGGACGCCTAATTTCGGCAGCCCGTTAGGGAACACGGCACAGCGTCTAAGGAATGCGAAAGCGCGGCCGGGCTAGACTGCACCTGCGCGGCTTCTTTCCTTACGGGCTTCGCACCCGTCGCAAATAAAATAGGAGAGTTTCCGAGCATTTTTCGCCACCCGTCGGTGGTAGGAGCGCAGCGACCCTGACTTTGCATCTTGTTTGTTGATGCGATGCATGTTTGTTGATGGGAAACAGCGGAATGGGGGTTATCGGTGAAGAAGGGCAGTGTTAAAAAAATCGGGGATAGAGGGAGGATCTTCTTAAAATAGTATTACCAGACGGCTTTCCGCTTAATGTAAGTATGTATGTGCTCGTGGATAATACAAGCTGAAACTCAGTGAAAATGCGGAAGAATCGGCAAATGAGAGACATTAAAAAGGCATAAAGAACTGAAAACGATTAGAGAGAAAAATAAACAAATCTGCACTTGTTCTGCAAGAAGAGGGTACTAAACACTTGTGGTCCTTGGTCTCGTCGGACAACGACGTCGCAAATGAGAGAGGTCGCTCACGGAATGACGAGCGCACGTTCTCTTTGCTAGCTATTTTCTATTTTTCTTTATTTTTCCAAATAGATTTTAGTGGTTTTCAGGGCTAATCGCTGCTGTCTGCAAGCTGACAAATCTTTAAAACACGTACGTGGGTTGTATATCTTACGGCTAAAAAACTGCGTATACGGAGAAAGAAACTGAAAAAAAAAGGTAGGATTCTTGCCACTGAATAACACCTTCAGACCAAGCCCTTTTGCATTCCTTTGTACTGCAAGCCACGTCCACGAATAATGCGAATAACGCAGCTGCCTACGCTCGCAAGCCGCTTACCCGGAACTAAAACTCTAATGCAAATCAGTTCAGCGCTATCCTTCGAGTTCGTGGAACAACGAGTTTAGAAATAGAAATTGACAACATTACAATTTTTTGGTAATTTAGCTGCTTTTTTTTCCTAAAATATCTGTATGAATTCTCTTGTGGCTTATTGCTACGAGCAGTTTGTTGTCGATTGCCTTTTATCTCTAGTGTGACTTGCTTTATTCTGGGATTTTCCCACCGCGGCTGCAGTTTATTCGGTGCTTTGTCAGTGTCCAGTCTACAGTAATTTCTCGAGACGAGAAGGCAGTCACACAACCGTCAGTACACGCATTACGCACGTTAATATACATTAGCTGCGTGAAATTGTATTGCTGTGTTCCGTCACGGCCGCTCGATCACCATGGTTCCGCATGGCAAGTCCCGTTCGGGAAAAACACCAGGTGTTTCTTCTTACCAATACCAAAACAATACTCAGCTGTGTGACAAGTGTCAAAAAAATATTGCGAGAAACAACCTCATCATCAACGACAAGTCTGCATCGACAGTCGTATGCAGCAGAGACTTGCGCGATGAAGACTGCGTGCCTGCTTTCTGCACCAGAAAACTTATTCCTGACTCCGCGCTTACTCTTGTCAAGGACTACCCTTCCTTCATGATTTCAAGTGCATAGAAGCCTCGCAAAGATCCTGCTTCACGAGCCTCGCCCATACGTCAAAGAATGTTGCAACTTCACAAGACGTTTTCACTGAATAAGAAGCAGTAAATGTTCGCACGAAAACAATAAACACCGACGTTCATCGCGCGGGTCGATACGAGATTATAATAGGGCGATTGCACTCCCAAGTGTTGCACCGTCGTTCAAAGTGCGAGAAGGTGCAGCAATCGCTGAAAGAAGAGAAAAGGGCATCCTAATATTACCGCGAAAGCAAGCACCACGCATGTGTTAAGGAAATTGCAACAGGTGCACAGAAAGGGAAAAAAGGCCGTATTTCCTTTGCATGTAATAAAATGTGGCGGAAGAAAGCATCCTGCGTACCCAGACAAGCTTGTGAGGCGTGTGTTATATGGTGCTTTCTGTCACAAAAAGGCCACGATCATCGCATTTCGAGGCTTGTGACACTGCCAGCAAAGTGCACTCTTCAGAGGTATATAGGTTCCAGCCCAGCATCATCACGTGTGACAATTCTATAAACCACTCGTGCCTCTTCAACGATTAAGCAACTAGTATTTCAATGCGCGGTGAGTGGAGAAGCACGCACAAATTCCTTTGCTGGCGTTCATGAATGGATGGATGTATCCGGCTGTGCCCTTTAGATCAAGTGGTGGCTCACGCCACCTAGCTATAAAGTTAAGTACTATCACTGTGTTTAAGAATTGAATTTCACTCGCGCCTCGATTGTAGCCACCAATCAGTTAGCCTTCTCCTCCTCTTCTGCCCGTTTAAAGTCTATTTTGCCTTCACTGTGCCTAAACCCCAATGCTTTGAAAAATTCGGCGCCACTATCTTCGACTATAGGGCGGAGCTCTTTACAGAATATTACCAAATGTTCAGCCGATTCCCCTCCTCTCCACACTCACTACATACCTTGTCTGTGCCTTCGTATTTTGCTCCGTACGTCTTGGTACGCAAAACTCCCGTTCTAGCCTCGAATAGCAGAGAACTACCCCGAGAATCATCGTAGATCTTTTCCCTTGCGATTTCCCGCTTAAAAGTTCGGTAAGTCTCCAGTGATGATTTCGTAAGCATTTTCATCTTCCACATGTTCCTCTCTGTTTCCTTAACCTTCTTCTTAACCGATGTTTTCTTTTGGCTTGGTATTCTGCTGTTGTCTAAATTTTTGCTTGGCAGTTTTCGAGTTCGCTTCCTCCATTCAGTATCAACATTCTTCATGTACAAGTAGCTGAAAACTTTCCTAGCCCAACGCTCCTCTCTCATTTTTCTCAATCGCTCCTCAAAGTCTATCTTGCTGCTAGCTTCCCTGCACTCAAAAGATGCCCATCCCATGTCACTCTGTACCCCTTGATTTGGGGTATTCCAGTGTGCTCCCAAAGCAAGTCTACTTATGCTAAGTTGTTTAATTTCCATTCTCGCTTGAACCTCCGATTTCATGCACAAGACTGCATTGCCGAATGTCAAACCCGGGACCATGATACCTTTCCGAAACCCTCTCACAACGCCATACGTATTGTAGTTTCACAGTGCCCTATTTTTCAATACAGCTGCATTCCTGGTGCCCTTAGTCATTACGTATCTTTCGTGCTTTCTTAGGTACTCAGCCCCGTTATTTATCCATACGCCCAAATATTTGTATTTATCCTCTATTTCTAGCATGACTTCCTGTATCTTATGCTCACTGCCTTTGTTATTAAAAATCATGATTGCCAATTTTTTCCTGCTGAGCTTCAAATTTGATTTCTCTCCCTCATTACCACGTATGTACACCAATACCTGCACATCTTACTTGTTGTCGGCTATTATTACTATATAATCTGCATACATCCATGCTTGTAATGAGTGTTCAATTTGTTTTTCTTGCTTATTACTATATCATCTGCATACATCAATACTGGTAATGACTGTTCAATTTGTTTTCCTTGCTTGGCAAAGGAGAGGCTGAAGCGAAGTCGACTCTCCTGAAATTCGGCTTTTAGTCCCTGTAGATACAGCATAAATAACAAAGGTGACAAGGGACATCCCTGTCGAAGCCTGTGTTGTATTTCTCTAGGTCAGATACCAGTTCTTCCCATTTGATAACTTGCCTTTACTTTTATAGATGTCTTTTAGAAGATTATATATTCTATCTTCCGCATCTAGTGTGTCCAGTATTCCCCACAAGTCTTCTTGAATCACACTACCGTCAGCTCGCTTGATATCTAGAAATGCCATCCACAGGGCCCTGTGTTCTTTCCTCGCTGTTTCAATACACTGCATCAATGAAAAGAGATTGTCCTCCAACCTGCTTCGTTTGTGAAACCCATTTTGTAGTTCTCCCAGCACCTTCTCATTCTCAACCCATGTTTGTAGTATTTCGTTTACTATCTGCACTGATTGATATGTGAGGTTTAACGTCCCAAAACCACACCATATGGTTATGAGAGACGCGTAATGGAGGGCTCCGGAAATTTTGACAACCTGGGGTTCTTTAACGTGCACCCAAATCTGAGCACACGGGCCTACAACATTTCCTCCTCCATCGGAAATGCAGCCACCGCAGCTGGGATTCGATCCCGCGACCTGCGGATCAGCAGCCGAGTACCTTAGCCACTAGACCACCGCGGTGGGGCTACTATCTGCATAACCAGTCGGTAAACTACTGATGTCATTGTTATATGATGGTAGTTTTTATATCGACTTTCTCCCCCTTTCCTTTAGAGATCATGCCCATCGTGCTCAGTTTCCACTCATTGGGAGCTTCACCATCTATTATTGCTTTGCTCACTGCCTCTCTTAATGTTTGCTTAGAGTGTGGTTCTAGCTTATTAGCATGATTGGGATGCCGTCAGGGCATGTTGATGTGCTGTTAGGAACCCTTTTCTCTGCCTTTTTTCCACTCTCGTTGTCCCAGTGGAGCTACTGAGCTAATTAATTAGTCCGTCCTCATCTAGTGCGGTGCTTGCAGCGTTTTCTTGGTGTTTAAATTTCTGTGTCATCGTTGCTTTTATATATTCTATTGCCTCATCCCCTTCTACTCTGACCCCTTGAACTGTAGCTAGAAACCTCTGTTCCATGCTTGTCTTATTACTCAGAGAATTGAGATCCTTCCGTAACTTTGCAGCTGCCTTTCTATCTTTTTGTTTACTTCCACCACCCATTGGGCCCCGTTATTTCTTGTATTTTCACTGATCAGATGGGACACTTCCCTTCTGCAACTCAAAAAGCTATCCCCCTTTTTTTTACATCATCTTCCAGTTCACCCATCTGTTTAGCATACCTGTGTTCTCTGGAGGCTTCCTGGCGTCTTACTATGACTCTCTAAACTTCCTCATCCCACCAGCTCTTGGGTTCGTGTCTTCTTTTCCCGGTTGATTTCCCTCGTACCTTAGCAAACTCTAACGCAAATAATCGAGTTAGATTTGTGTATGTCACTCTGTTTTAGTATCCTCGGTGATTATTTTCTCAATCTCTTTAGTTGCTATTTCTGTTTGCCTTTCTGAATAAATATTACCGCTTGGTTCTCGTAATGCCACCTTTCCAATTTCATTTCTCTCCCAAAACTCAGCTTGATAAGTTTGTGATCACTACCTGAGCTACTGGACCCACATTCATGTATGTTGATCAACCTCAGCCGATAATACATCCTATGTGACATTATTGCGTAATCTATCGTCGACTGCAGCCTTCCCACCTCCCATGTTAGGGGCAGGGCCACAGCGCCCCCCTCAAGGGAGTGGCGAGAGGGATGTTCTACACCCGATGCGAAGGCCGTAAGAAGTGAGCGCGCAGGTGCAGTCTAGCCCGGCCGTGGCGAAAGCACTCGGGCGCACAGGCTGTGCCAGACGCTTGGGCAGCTCGGGCACTGCTGCGCCGTGTGTTCATCGAGCGGCCGGGCCTCGGATATGCTATGAAAGCATAGCTCAAGGCTGAAAGGGTACGCTGGTGGCGTGTGTTCGTGGAACGCGCGCTCGCGAAAGTGGGCAAATAATATGGCATTTGCGATACCTTCGCGAAACCTAATGCGTCATGCTGCAGATTTTTAGCACCGCTGTAGTGTACTAAATTCTAGTACACTATAGCACCGCCGAGTTTACGCGGAAAGCAGTGGCGCTGCCATCGAGAATGTCACCACTGAGCACCATGGCAGAGAGAGCGAAAATGGCCACATTCTGGGTGCTCCTCCCGAAATCGAGGTGGTGCCCCTCCCCCCAAAAAAATTTCTGGCTACGCACCTGCCTCAGCCACTAGACCACCACGGCGGGGCTAATTTATGTACTATAAATATCTACTTTTATGATGCAGCCGTCGCGTTCCTTTAAAGGACCACTCACCACCCCGCGTTTAAAGGCGATGGATTGATTTTCTCCTCTCCTTCGTGCACATGATGCATCCTCCTCACCACATAGTTTTTGAATGCACGTGAACAATATCAGCACTAAGCGCTAGAGCCTATCAAGATTTAGCGCTTCTCGGCTGCACGCTGTTATCGCCGTTTGCGCAGTTGTAAACACAAAAAAATTGCCCGCAGCTTCCCTCGGGGGAACACTGAGGAGGATGCGGAGCATATAATTGGTTAACGGGGTGTTAAAGTGCGACTTACTTGGGTCGATGGCTAAATTGGTTAACGTGGTTGTGAAATGGGGTGTTAAATTGCGACTTACTTGGGTCGATGGCTAAATTGGTTAACGTGGTTGTAGGAGGGGGTGTTAAATGAGTGAACACGTACACACGTATGCGAAAGGGCGGCGCTGGTCGAAGGGACGTCGATCATTGTGTTTGTGGATTCGTTGGCATTCATTTCACGGCGACTTCGGACGTCGACGCGCCGTACAAACCAACGGACGAGCGGCAACTGAGCGAGCGAGTGCCGACCTTGAGTATATATACAGCGCGACGGCGCATGCGCTGTCAGCTGTCGAATGTTCTCGAAGGAGAAGCGCGCGCGCGGCACAGATGGCGACGGCGCGACGGCGCATGCGCTGTCAGCTGTCGAATGTTCTCGAAGGAGAAGCGCGCGCGGCACAGATGGTGGGCGACGGCGCGACGGCGCATGCGCGCGCGTCAGCTGTCGAATGTTCGAGAAGCGGTGCGGACGGCGCGGACGGCGCACTACAAGGCGCGAGTATAAGATGCTTCCGCATCTAAAAAATGAAGTTTGATTCGGTTGATTGTGCACGATATTCATGCGAGACAAAGAAGAACGGATGGGCAGCGGCACTGGGCAGTGTTGGTCGCGCCAGTCGGCGCGTTATCACCTGACTTTTTTTTTTGCCATGCTTACAGCTGCTGAGTCAAATGCCTAACACTCATAATTGGCAGACGTGGAGCACGCTATTCAATGGGGTTAAGAAGAAACAGATGAGGGGGCTTGAGAGGATACCGGTACGTGTGCGTAACACTCATCGTAGGAATTTGTCAAGTCTTGGCGTGAATACTAAGCGACTAAAACGAAGTGGACGCAGTCGCGAGGGTCCTCCTCGCCCTGCCTGACGTTTTTTTTTCCCACTCATCCCGACTCGGAAACAGCGCACGTTCGCACGACCAAGGCTCATTGACACCCCCCTCTTCTCTCTTTCACATTTCTTTCTGTCCCCTACTAGCCAATCCCCGTTGTTGAGATGACCTCCTGAGACAGTTACGACGTCACACATTTTCCTTGCTTTCAAATTGACTTTAGGAAGGCAAGCGCGCGGGTCGTCGAAAACTGATGCCTTGGGATGCGGCACGCAATCTAGGGAGCATTGTTGCAATCAGGGGCGAAACGACCTTGAGCGGCGACCGCAGCAGTGTGCACACTATCGACACTAATGAACACGCTGACAGCTACCGTACGACAAACCGGGAGCAAAGGAAGCAAGCTCCTAAATAGAAAAATCAAGACAAAAATAGAAAGAAAATATTTATAATAGAAAAAAGACACAGCAATAAGCAGGTAGAGCTAGGTAGAAAAGAGCGAGAATGTAAAGTATAGCGAGAAGTTTTAACAGCTAGCGACGACGGGAAGGAGAGAGAAAGCCCAGCTGCACTCTTCCTCAACCACTAAGCGCAGGTTACGTAACCTCTTTCTCTTCTTTTTTGGTATGTGTGTATTTATTCACTTTCAATCTTCAACGTTAGTCGTATTCAATACTGCGCATAAGAGGTAGCATAATTGGAGCTCCATTTCCATAGCAATGGCAAGCCTACGTTCGGTTCTAGTTGTACATCTCAATCGTGCCAGTGCACACTCAATTCTTCCGTTACCGAACAGGCCAAAAGGCAACAAAACTGTACGTGTAGCCTCACAGAAGTGTTTTGGCATGATATTTTTGCTGCTGCTAACAATGACGTTCATGCTGTTGCTGATAATGTGTGGCCCTTCAAACTACCACATGCTGTGATGATTCCTGCGGTTCTACATTTGCGCCACGAGGAAAACCCCTGGTGGTCGAAGTTTCCGGAGCCCTCCACTACGGCGTCTCTCATAATCATATGGTGGTTTCGGGACGTTAAACCCCCCAATATGAATCATCAAACTTGCGCCTCGAAATAATAAATGGACTCGTGACAATCATGTATAAGTTTTTACATGCCAAGCACTTCATGAGCAAGCTGGTGGCGTCCACGCTCCACTGCGCATGCGCGTCCCGTCCGCCTTTCTCACCTCGCAACGCCGACGCAGTAAGCGTCTGCTAGCCTAAGCTTGCTCTCCCTCTCTCTCCTTTAGGCATCCCTCGCTGCATCGTTTACACCCCCATTGCACATGCGCTTGCCACTGCTCTCTTTCTCCTCTCCTACGCTGTCCCATCACTCGCTTCGCTACACCGACGCAGCCAGCGTCTGCTCGCGAGTTTCTTCAGTGACAAAACTGACTCCTCGCGCTGCACAACTGTTCACTGGGTACCCCGTATACATAGGCACTGCATCTTGGCTTAGATTTAGGTGTAGGATAAAAAACACGTGGTGGTCAAAACTTTTAAAGCCATCCACTACGGCATCTCTCATAATCGTATGGTGGTTCTGGGACGTTTAATCCTGACAATCATTACCTTCAAGGTAGTGCTGGTAGGAGATCACTCCTGTGCGTTGTTGATCAATGAAAATTTGCAGCGTACGTGTGCATTAACTAAAAGCGGACTATGGGTCTCTGTGTTCCATCGGAGTCTTCTGTTTCTCATTTCCAATTGAAGTGATTGGCATGTTGCAGTAGGAAACACCCGTCTATCACTGTAGTGATGAATGGATGCTTCTTTCTGGAACATGCAGCCTGTGGAGGCGCAAAACACGCATGCGTGCTTTGCTCCTCCACAGGTTACTCCGGCACAACACCACGATGTACACCACCGTCAATGCCGCCGCCAGCGTAAGTGTTAGCACACGCTGCTTCTCATGCAGTCATCCACACATGGTTTCCTTCAGCTGGAGATGGTGTGATGTTTTTTCCTCGGAATTCATAGCTTCAAGCACTGGAGTAGTTTCGTAGTAGGACAGGTGATTGCCATGCAAAAGGCCTTGGTTCGACTACCTCCCACTTGTAACGCAGATTTTTTTGTCAATTATTTCATCAGCATATACCTCAAATATTCGCTCAAAGAGACGCAAATTTTCGCTCGCATTGAGTGGGGCCTTGGCTCACGCTAGAATTTTCGCAAAACGAGCTCGTTAGTTTCTTCGCTTTTACGAACTGCACTTTCAGTCAGGGCTTCGTTGTAGCTTTTCCTATATAGTGCAGTCTGTTAGCGTTGCTCAGTATTTCAAAAGTACGAATGTACTATGAGACTTTTTCTTCTTTTTCAGCCATACTTACTCTATTCTTGATAAACGTCTTGATGTTCGAAGAGCACACGGCCAAGTCTGTGTACCATGGCTTTGTCATGGCCTGCTATTTTTCTCCGGTGCTCGGGGCAATGATTGCTGACTCTTATCTCGGAAAATTCAGGTAAGACGGTGCACAGTGGGTGCTTCAGCTTCTCACGCTGATGTTTGGGCTTCTAAATTTGTGCTCTTGCAGAACAATCTTCTACATATCCATCGTGTATGCCGTCGGGAACATCACTCTTGCCGTGTCTGCAGTGCCTGCTCTTGTGGACCACACGTAAGGATTTTTACTATTTGGAAAGGGAAGCACAGTGTGCCAGTTCTCAATTCACGTAAGCTTACACTTTACTCGACTCTTTACTATGCACTAGTGTGCAGCGATCTTGAATTTTGGAACTTCACTCATTGAAACATACGTGTATTTTTGTTTACATATCCATTTTATTTATTTATTTATTTATTTATTTATTTATTTATTTATTTATTTATTTATTTATTCATGTTACCCTACCCACAAGACCTACGAGTAGCAGGGGTTATAAAAAATAATAATGAATTCATGGTAACTAAAAGATTATATAAGCACGAACACAAAAAAAATTAAGACACCACAAACGCCTACCTACAACTGCTTACCCAAGACTTGTTAGTTAACTTACTGACAGTTACTTACAACTACTTACCAACAAGTTGAGCTCTTTGTTATTGTAAATCACTATAAAAACATAAAAGACACTCCATCGAAGGACCGACAAAGAAATTTGCACATTGGAAGGCGAAAATGCAACCTAAAATAATGTTACTACATTTTTTATAGGTTGCACAAGAGAACGTTCTCTGCACCAAATAAATTGGGCCGTATATATGCCATGGTGCATAGGAGGGCATAGGGCGCATCAAAAAGCAGAGGATGTTTCTAGAAACATGCGAAACAATTTAAGTTATTTTAGGAGTGGTGTATAGCATATCGCTATCTTGCGGTCGCATGTACATCGGCCGAACCGGCCGATGTTAGAATGTACGCCTTTGACTTTAAGCATATCTATCTATCTATCTATCTATCTATCTATCTATCTATCTATCTATCTATCTATCTATCTATCTATCTATCTATCTATCTATCTATCTATCTATCTATCTATCTATCTATCTATCTATCTATCTATCTATCTATCTATCTATCTATTCACCTGCGACTTTTAGCTCTCCTGGCCGTTTGGATGAAGGAATCCGTGCCGAAATTGGTATGGCATAACATGACTGTATGGCGAGCATAAATGGCTAGTCATAACATGAAAATCACTACATGCATTTAATGAATAAAGTGATGTACATGTCATGGTCTTGCTGCTTTTGCGATAATTTCGTTCACACGACATATCGCAAAACTGGTATGGTATGACATGGCCACACGCCAAACATAAGTGAATGGCCCCGATGTGGAAATTATGACTTGCATGTCATGTAATTCATGACTACACGCCACGCTCATGGTGCACTCGCTGTCGTTTCACTAGCTTCAAATATACTAAATTTAATATTACGCGACGTGAATGGGTGAAGGTATGTGACTGGTGCAAACATGATAATCATGAGATGCGTGGGATGTAAGAACGTTACTACTTGCCACGCTTATAATGCACTCGCAGCCATTTCGCTAGCTTCACATATTTTAAATTCGGTATTACGTGACGCGAATGGACGGGGAAGGTAAATTACAGGTCCAAGAATGTAATCGTATGTGTGTCATGTGAAAACATGCTACGATTAGAGTGAACTCGTGGCCGTATTCCTAGCTTCAACATACCGAATTTGGTGTTAGGTGACGTCACTGGCTGACGAAGATATATGACTGGTGCGAACGTGATGATAATTATATGTGTTTCATGCTAGAACATAACATACGACGCTCATGATGTGTTCGCGGCCTTTTCGCTAGCTTCACATAATAAATTTGGTAATATACGTGACGTGAATGGATGATGAAGGTAAATAACACGCCTAAACATGATAATAATGCTATGGAAGCCATGTTCGGTATAATTTAGGTCTGCCTCGTTACGTTGCGCTGATTTTAAAGTGACATATCAACCTTCGTCACTCGTACATGCTTCGCATCCCATCTATACGCAATGTATGTGATCTGCAAATTTCTTTAAAGACCATAATCTTTTTTGGGATACTTCGACGCAGAATTTCTTTGATTTGCGTGTGTGTGCGGGTGTGCGGGTGGATCACCCGATTCAATAGAATGGTGAAAATTGCACCTCTTCCTGAGCGACCAGCAATCTTGATCTGGTTTTGCATTCATAGGTTCTGGCATTGTCAATAAAAAAAACAAATATTACCCATATTTTGTCGCATCATCAGTACGGGGTCGTCGCTTAGTATATATCTCTATTTATAAAATGCGCAGTTACGTAGTTCTAAAAACCGCAGCGCTTATTACGCGGTGCTGGCAATGCAATGCTATGATCGAAAAAACAAGCGTTTCACTGGCTGGATGCTTCACCGGTGGTGCCTATCGCCCCCTAGCCGTAGTACTTAGTGAACAATAACTATATTTATCGCTTTCTTTGCTTAATTAGTGAAGTTAAGGACTAGCACTTTGTAGTGAAGGATTTAATTTTCACTCGTGCTTTGATTGTAGTCACCACTCAGATAACCCCCTACAACGTATTTCTACTTGTTTAAAGTCTATTTTACCCTCGCTGTCCTAAAACCCCAGTGCTCTGAAAAACTCTGCGCCATCATCCTGAACTATAGGATGAAGCCCTTTACAGAACATTATCAAGTTTTAGGCAGTTTCCTCCTCCTCTCGACACGCACTGCATACCGTGTCTACACCTTAGTATTTGGCCCGATAGGTCTTAGTTCGCAATACTCCCGTCCTGCCCTCGAACAGTAGAGGGCTTCAACTCTAAGCTCTATAACATGAGTCATCAGAGTGGTCCAACCGGGAACCTTTGAAAATCCTTGTCGGTGCTCTGCTGTCAAATCTCTGAAATCAGCCAACTGACTTTCACTCAGAGCAGCCCGGTCTGCTGTCAAATTAAGGATTTTATCTACAGAAAACGAAGTCAAGTCACGGGGAATATCAGAAAGTTCAGCTGCAACTTCTGGTTGATTCAACACTAAATTCACAAATTGCACTCTCTTTACATAGGGGTTCGTGAGGTTGCTGTGATAGATACGTACTTCTTTTCCACAACCTGGCAGTTTAACTACGTAGGTTGTGTCAAGGAGTTTCCAGATGTATCGTCCCGGGTCCTTCCCAGTGTACCTCCAGCTTGTTAGCTTTAGAAGTACGCAACATGAGCACATTTTTATTCCACGTGAAACTGGCGCACTTTGCTGTTTTTATCGTAACGCTTTTATGATGTTGCCTGCGCTTCAAGCATATTAGCTTCTATCGAAGCCTGTGTGTCGTACAAGCGCAGCAGTACAGTGTCTATAAATATACTGGCTAGTGTGCTTCAAGCGCGCGCATTCCGTACGAGAGAGGGTGGCCCCGCATGGGATGACTGCTCTCAGATGCCACAAGCGGCGCTGCGTGTCGGGAGGGTGCACGAACGCGCGAATTTCCTCTCGTCCTGTTGCTGCCGGAGCCTCGCCACGTTGAAATCAGTGTGTGACAGCTGCCATCTTATTTACTGTGAAGTTAGACGGCGCCACAGGTACACTGCAACACCCTGAGATGTTAAAAGCTAGGCGGCAGTGCAAAGAAAGGACGTGTATTGTGCCGCTGTGTCAAAGAAGTTATCAGTCGAACAAAGAAAAGGTGTCTTGTGCCCCGCACTAACGGATCCAGCATGGTTTCCTGAATGAAAAAGTAGGATCAAGAGGGCAGACAAAAAGGCTGAATCCGAAAGCTGTCGTGTGAGAAAAGCATTCGGAGAGTGACTCCATCGAACTGTCTTTTCGGATTAGGTTGAACGGTCCCGGGAACAAAATCGCCGTTCAGGCATAATTTTAAATATCAATATTTATCTAAATACTTGAAAATGCCCTTTCAGATTTCATTCACACAGTTTTTCTCCCATTTCAACGTCCGACTCCATTTCCAACAACGTTTTGAGCATCATATGCGGCGAGTGTAAGATTGTTCATTGGCATGTTATCATTCTTTGTTTTCACTTGAATCCTAATGTAATGCAGGTTAAGAGGTAATGGTTTTTGGGTCTTCTGTGATAATTCTTACTCTCAAGAACAAAGCACATTTTAAAAAGTAACTCTGGTGGTTATACTGTCAATCGTTTTTAAAATTATATCTTTGCATACTGCAACCACTTTGAGCACGTATCTATCTGTCTGTCTGTCTGTCTGTCTGTCTGTCTCTGTCTGTCTGTCTGTCTGTCTGTCTGTCTGTCTGTCTGCCTGTCTGTCTGTCTGTCTGTCTGTCTGTCTGTCTGTCCGTCTGTCCGCCCGTCTGTTTGACTGTCTGCCTGTCTGTCTGTCTGCGTGTCCATCTGTCTGTCTGTCCGTCCGTCCGTCCGTCCGTCCGTCCGTCCGTCCGTCTGTCTGTCTGTCTGTCTATCTATCTATCTATCTATCTATCTATCTATCTATCTATCTATCTATCTATCTATCTATCTATCTATCTATCTATCTATCTATCTATCTATCTATCTATCTATCTATCTATCTATCTATCTATCTATCCATCTATCTGTCTGTCTCTCTGTCCGTCCGTCCATTCGTCTGTCTGTCTGTCCATCCGTCCGTCTGACCATCTGTCTGCCTGTTCGTCCGTCAGTCTGTCTGTCTATCCGTCCATCTGTCCGTCCGTCTGTCTGTCTGTCCACCCGTCTGTCCGTCCATCCGTCTGTTCATCCGTCCGTCCGTCTGTCTGTCTGTCCACCCGTCTGTCCGTCCATCCGTCTGCCTGTCTTTCCGTCCGTCCGTCTGCCTGTCCATCCATCTGCCTGTCTGTCCATCCGTCTGCCTGTCTTTCCGTCTGTCTGTCTGTCTGTCTGTCTGTCTGTCTGTCTGTCTGTCTGTCTGTCTATCTATCTATCTATCTATCTATCTATCTATCTATCTATCTATCTATCTATCTATCTATCTATCTATCTATCTATCTATCTATCTATCTATCTATCTATCTATCTATCTATCTATCTATCTATCTATCTATCTATCTATCTATCTATCTATCTATCAAATCGCCTACGTCTGGATGCCCTCACGATCACCCCCACCCCCTTAACCTAAAGTAAACCAACATTAGTGTGGGAGGGTAAAATGGTTTGATGAATATGACTCGCTGGTCCTGACATGAATAATTTCACAATCCCGACACGTACGCCATCAAACCCTCCTCGCCACATATTTTTTAACACGTGAGCGTTACACTGGCATTGGCAACGTTGGCCATAAGAATGCAAATAATAAACGTTGGTGTCCTAGCAGAGGAATCGAAGTCAAGCAATCTGCGTGCAAACAAAGTATTCTGCTACAGAACCACGCCAGGTCTTTGAAATACTTTGCAAGAAGAGCCAAATGTTCGTAAAACGCCAAAGCTGGTTCCAGTGTTGACTATTCAATTTCTCGCTTATATTTAGCGCCACTTCATAATGTTTCACTTAATAAATTATTAGAACAGAGTCACCTTGCATTGCATTGATTCCCAACTTACGTAGGATCTGCCTCTTTTCTTTTTTTTTTGTGGGCAGTAGCGGATGGCGAAATGTTTGCCACGAAATAATCTTCATTTGGTTTTGCGAAGTGCCAGTACTGTGAAAGCAATCGAGTAGTTCTTATACAATAAAGCACAATGTAAAAAAACACTCTCAAAATGCAGGAAAACAATAGTTGGCCTCTTGCGGCCCAGCCTCCTGAAAGCTTCGCAGCGCTTGCAGAGCGCAAGGATTGAACGAAAATGCACCCACTCGCACAGCAGCGCACCATGCGGGTGATGCCGGAAGTCATAAGCTACGGGGCCATCTCCTAGCCCACACTCAGCACACTATAGGCAGTATATTTCTGGACACTGTAGCAGTAGGTTGCAAACGTACTCTACGACAGTCGCATCGCTACTCTTATCTTCCCAGTTATCACGACTAGCCTAAGCGGGGAGCACAGCGCCCTTCCGTACACAAACTCCGCTGGGCTGAAACCTGTCGATTCGCGTGCTACCGATTGTAATGCAAAAAGCATAGCTGGTAGCTCAGTGTCTCATTCGTTTTTTTTTTTTTTTTTGCTCGTAACACAAAGCCCGGAATACCCGCTTCATTACAAAATGAACTCTCTCTGCACTGTTGCTTTGCGGATGCTGAATAGAGCTGTGGTGTATTTTGATACCGCACCTGTTAAAAAAGGTGGTGCACTTGTGAAGACACAACCTATATTTGGATGTATTTCGCTCGGAAAACTCACACGGGAAAAGATCAAAAGAGGAACTTGTATACTATTTCTGCCAATGTAAGACAACGCAGCGGCAGTTCATCAGGTAATTTAGTTGCAGGGCACACCATGGTCGAAAGATATTTATATCCCGACTTCGTCACCGGCAAGGCCTCCACAGTGTCAGCTAGGACTCGACAAGACGACTCAGTGATTATAGTAACTGCAGTCAGGGCGTTTTTTTTTTATTTGCTCGTGTGGTCTGCCAGTTCCCTGACAAACATCGCAACTACGAACGAACAGCTCCCCGCCTATAAAATACCCCGTCCAGTAAAAATCACTCAGCAGTCTCGCTTTTGTCTTGGTAATACCGAGATGGCATGACCAGCCTGTCCGGTGAGAAAGTTCTAGAATGTTTTCGCGTTACTTCAGCGGGACCATGATTTGGTCAGCGCTCGCGCCTTTATTGCCCTGAAACTCGCGGTATAAAATGCCCTTACTTTCAAAAAACGAATTACTGCCTGCGCCCTGCTTTTCAACACTTCGGCAGCATTTTTCCAAGGTTAAATTGTTTTTCATTTGTTTTTTGATGAACGTTATTTGTCGACAGAATATAACACCTTAAAATCACAGCTCATGGGAGGAATGAAAAACGATTACGGTTCGCCTTCCTCGTGGGCAGAATTATGCGTGTCTGAGCTTGGATCGCCGCTATTAACTGATTGACTGCGTTTTTGATCCTGGGCATTGACATCGCGTGACGGAGGCTCTTGGTGAGGGGCCGTTTTCGCCCTCGACCTCGTGACAACCATTACCGGGCTCATATCGAGTGTGACGCCTGTATTCAGCAACTCTTTTGCCGTTCTGCCGCAAAATAGAATTTTAGGAGCGACTGAGAAAACAGGGAGAAGAGAGTTGGGCTACGAAAGTTTTCAGCTACTTGTACATGAAGAATGTTGATACTAAATGAAGGAAGCGAACTCTAAAATTGTCAAGCAAGTATTTAAACAACAGCAGAATACCAAGGCGAAAGGAAACGTCGGTTAAGAAGAAGGTGAAGGAAATAGAAAGGGACATGCGGAAGATTGTAATGTTTACGAAATCATCACAGATACTTGCCGAACTTTCAAGTAGGAAATTGCAAAAAGAAAGACCTACGAAATTCTCGGCGTAGTTCTCTGCCGTTCGAGGCCAGAACGGGAGTATTGCGGACCAAGACGTACCGAGTCAAATACGAAGGCACAGACATGTTATGTATGTCCCTGCCGTGGTGGTGTAGTGGCTAAGGTACTCGGCTATTGACCAGCAGGTCACGGGATCGAATCTCGGCTGCGGCGGCTGCATTTCCGATGGAGGCGCAAACGTTGTAGGCCCGTGTGCTCATATTTGGGTGCACGTTAAAGATGCCAGGTGGTCGAAATTTCCGGAGCCCCCCACTACGGCGTCTCTCATAGTCGTACGGTGGTTTTGGGACGTTAAACCACACATATCAATCAATAAATCGACCAGGAACGTTATGTAGTTTGTGTGGAAAGAAGGAGGAAATGGCTGAACATTTGATGATGTTCTGTAAGGGGCTCCACCCTATACACCAGAACACAGCGAGCTCAGTGCATGCTGCCATATTGAAAAACGCGTCGCACCATCTGTTGCAAGCACTGCCACGCGAGCAGACACTCCGCAAATCAAATGCGACACTGCACAACCCGAGTCCGGCTGCAAGGATGTTTCGCGCTCTTCCTCTCCTGAAATTTTGTGCTGATTTTGTGTGAAACGTCGAGGAGGCCTTCCGCGACGGTCCATAATGTCTACAGCCCATGGATTGCAGACTTCGGAAGCAACTTCATCAGGTACGTACTATTGCGATTGAAAGAAACGCGAACAGCGGAAAGCGTTAGTCGCATTTCGGCGTGCCTTGGCTGTGGCAAGGCAGAATTTGTGCTGTAAATCGACGTCAACGTAGCGCTAGAATATCGCTCCAACTTGCGCTCACCCGCTGCATGTGTTTATTATTTTCCACTCATGCCGGGCAATCGGAATACACACACGTTGCGAAAGTTCCAACCAGAACAAGATGACGCCGACCGAAAGCACAGACTGAGCTAGTGAGTCAAGGCATCCCGCAGATATGCTTTTCGCGCCGTTCACATATCTTTGCAATGCTATAGTACGCCGATACAATTGTATAAGCGTGTCGTGCTTGCATCCACGCGTGAGTCGTAATATATCCTATTACTGACATGCAGCCTGTGATAAAGTACGGCAATGATTTGGTGCCGCATACTATACAGGCATACTGCACGCAAATCGCTGCTGTAAAGCAGAACAGCTGGCGTCGCCCTTGAGTAAATGCAATAAATATATTTACTTGTACACCTCTACTCGTAGCTTTTCTTGCCGATTGCGATTATATCCACTGGCGGCGGAGCTCGGTGTTTTTTGTTGCGGATGGAAATCTCTCCAATCAGGATACACCACACCAGCACGATTGCCGCATCGTGTTGGGATCTTTACAGACAGTGCTTAATAACATCTTACTCTTGCTCTGGTTGTTTTTGCACCCGAAGACGGGGCAGTGGAACCCAGTTGACTTTCTATAAGCTCGAGCAGCGTGAACAGGTGCTCTTATCACACTTTAAAGTCCCAGAGCCACTGCTTGTCATGCTAACGAGGCATGCCTAGGCAGTTCAAAACAAATTGTGGCGTCAAGGGTATCCCGCCGAAGGCACCTGGATGCGAGATAGGCGTGCTCTCGTATACAGCCCAAAATAATGGCACGAAATTTTGAAAACCATTGTGGTTTAGGAACAGTGAAGACAAAATAGATTTTGAACGGGCAGAAATGACCCGGAGGAGGCTGAATGATTGGTGGCTACAATGAAGGCGCGAGTGAAATTCAATCCTCTAACACATCGTGATAGCTTAGCAGTACGTTATGTTGGGCTAGTTGGTACATATTAAGTTGAAATACGTGGCGCCCATGAGGAGAACGAGAAGAGACAGAAAGAGCGCCAACTCACAACTATATAAGTTGTGAGTTGGCGCTCTTTCTGTCTCTTCTCGTTCTTCTCATTGGTAACCTTGCACCGCGTATTTCAACATCGTGATAGTACTTAACTTTATAGCTAGGTGGCATAAGCCGCCGCCGTATCTAAAGGGCACCGCCGGATACATCCATCCGTCCATCTGGAGATTGTTGCTGGCGCATTGAAATTCCTCTGCCTCCCCAACTTTTTTCGTTCCAAGCGGTTTTGTTATTTCAGAATAAAAGTTGAAACTTTACCAGGTTCAAATATTCATTAACACGAAAATGTCTTGTGCAGGGTGCGAAGGTCGTCAACAGAGATAGTTCCACTCACGCGCACTAGCATTTTCGTCTGTTGATGGTATTACTTGATGCAAAAAAAATTACGAAAACGTTAGCCAGCGTGCTATTCCTCCACAAAACACTGCCCGGTAAGGAATAAATGCAAGGTACTTCAACGTGCTTAGATGTAGGTGCATGTTAAACAGCCCCGGGTGGTCAAAATTAGACAGGATACCTCTTGGTCCTTGTAATCAAATTGCGGTTTTGTGCAAATCTCCTTTAATAATTATTACCCCTCTAATAAAAGAGAATCGTTACTTCACGAGAAACGTCTGTCATGTGTTTCGCTGCTTTCATTTACACATGAAATTGTTGAAGCATAGTGGCGCTTGTTCAAAGTAAAGGCTATATATTTAAATATTTAAAACGCGCAAGTATTTCATATCAAGCACACAAGAGAAGTGTGGTTGTTCCGCGAAATATATAAATATTCGAACCACACAAGTATTTCATTACACTAAAACGAACCACACTAAAACGATGCGGCTGCTCATGGCTAGATGTTACGATGCGTATTCACATATTTATGTCAACGATCACCATCAGACTATCACTGTCAGGTGGCACTTTGAAGAGAGGCAAATGCTCCGCACAAGTCCGAATAAGAACCTACGAGAAAAATTGCTATAGGGGCAATGTGACAAAATTTAACTATGTTATAACATAGCCTCTTCATAATTTCATTCTCCCGTTTTGATTTGATATGGGGGGTTTAACGTCCCAAAGCCACCATATGATTATGAAAGACGCCGTAGTGGAGGGCTCCGGAAATTTTGACCACCTGGGGTTCTTTAACGTGCACCCAAATCTGAGCACACGGGCCTACAGCATTTCCACCTCCATCGGAATTGTAGCCGCCGCAGCCGGGATTCAATCCTGCGACCTGCGGGTCAGCAGCCGAGTACGTTAGCCACTAGACCACAGCGGCGGGGTTTCATTCTCCCGCAATAACATAATTGAGTGACACTGTTGTGATAGAAAGCTTCGCCTCACTTGCTGGTTTCCCCAGTGTGCAGCCAAAAGTGATCACTGTCGAAGAGGGGGGGGGGGGGGGCACCCACCCTGGCTGATACGCCTATGATTTCTGCTTGGGTTCATTGCACTCTTGCAGCTGATGCCGTCACTGCAGATAGACGCATACGTGTGCCCAGAGTTGTCTGCTTGTTTATATCATGACCGACAGTGCCAGCAGCCAAGTGCTACTGAGGTGGAGAGTAAAGACATTTGTGGCAGCGTGCTTGTAACGTGATAGATGCCCTAAAAAGAATTCTGCATTATTAGCCTGTTTGCATGCATGCAGGTCATGTTGATAATGATGAATGCCACCTTTTATGTCTCTGGAGTAGAAGGTATACATTTGGTTTAACTGCGTCGGCGAATGTTTCTCGAACTCATTCGATTGCCTAATTCATTCAATTCTATTGGGATTATATATTTCAGTGTAGCAGTCGGATAATCTTATTAGATGAAAATGTCATTCCATTTTAATGACATTGAAATGTTCAGTGTGACAGTGTTATTACACAAGCTGTTTGGAAATTAATAGATTTCATAAAGCACACGCGATAAATGGCATTAAGTGCACGGAAAGCGCGTGAACATATAGTCACAGGTTTCACCTAGATGTGGAACAAGTTTTAGCTTTTACCTAAAACAAAAGATCCACCTAAGAGGAGAGTGAGCAGAATCTGCCTCATATTTTCACTTTGTAGGGTAAAGGGAGTTGCGATGAACCTTAATATTCACCACCCTGATGGAAAACTGTGGGTACACCAAGATATCCAGAATACTTATTTCATTATTTCTCATTACTGCATTCTTATAGACTTATGATAGTTAGGGTGGTGTATAGATTTCAAGAAATTCAGGGTTGAGTAAACAAACAGGTTATGGTATCACAGGAATAACAGTGCTGCATATACAAAAGTAAACAACATACAAAATATTATCACAAAAATGTTAATTAATTATGAGCTTGAGTACTAACTCCTGTTCATTGTTGCCTATACAATGTAACTGTCACACTACACCTTCTTACACTATTTGACATTCACCTATACTGAGACTCGCACCTACCGTAAAAGGCCAAGCAAGCACTCTCCCCCCCCCCCCCGCAAGCAAGTGCCCCCCTCCCTTTTGCGGGAAGCTTTAAAATAAGTGCCAGTGACTATTCGGGGACCAAGCAAAAGCCCCTCTCCCAAATTGGGTAAGATTATCATTCCCCGTAGGAGCGGGGAGGGCACTCGGTCGAAATTTTATAGTACTTGCACTGATAAGTATTCATATGTCTCACACCCACACTTTACTCACATCCACACATACTGTTACGAGTAACTTGTTTAATGAGCTATTTACAGCGCAGAGAACCCGACGAGCAAGATGGCGTCAGACCAGCATCCAACGGAAAAACCCACTTCGTCCTCCTCTTTCTTGCAGCCGTGTTTAGCCGCATTTTTGTATCATAACCCCCGGCGGTAGAAGCACCGTCCCGGTGCTAAATTTACGCAGATGATGTCGAAGGGGGGTAATAGGGCTTTAGCCGAGCCACGTGAACGGTGTCGCTCGGAGCTGACGATGACTTTGTTGGATCGGTTGGAACAATCTCGTACGTGACGTCTGTCACTTGGCGAACGATACGGAATGGTCCAGTGTAGGGCGACAACAGTTTTTCCGACAGTCCAACACGCCGAGTAGGTGACCAGAGGAGCACGAGAGAACACGGAGAAAAGTGCACGTCCCTATGGTGAGAATTGTAGAGCTGTTGTTGGCGCGCCTGTGAAGCCTGTAGACGGTTACGGGCGACTTGGCGCGCGTGGTCGGCGCGGGCAATGGCTTCACCAGCATATTCAGTGGCCGCAGGTAGTAATGTGTCTAAAGGTAGAGTTGGGTCCCGGCCATATAGTAGATAGAAGGGCGAATATCCGGCAGTGTTGTGACGAGATGAGTTGTAGGCGAACGTCACATACGGCAAATGAATGTCCCAATCATGGTGGTCTTGCGCAACGTATTTGGCAAGCATATCGGTTAGGGTCCTGTTAAGGCGCTCCGTGAGGCCATTTGACTGTGGATGGTACGAAGTAGTAAATTTGTGCTTGGTATGGCAAGACCTCAGGATTTCATGAACGACAGCTGATAAGAACGTGCGGCCACGGTCGGTAAGAAGTTGACGGGGAGCACCGTGCACTAATATTATGTCGTACAGCAGAAAGTCCGCAACGTCGGTAGCGCAGCTGGTCGGGAGTGCTCGTGTGATTGCGTACCGCGTAGCGTAGTCCGTGGCAACAGCAATCCATTTATTTCCAGCTGTGGAGAGTGGGAAAGGGCCCAACAGGTCGAGACAACTCGAAAAAAAGGTTCGTTGGGAACGTCGATCGGCTGAAGGTAGCCGGCTGGGAGGGCAGACGGCGTTTTGCGACGCTGACAGGGCTCACAAGCGGCGACATAGCGTCGAACCGAGCGGGCAAGTCCAGGCCAAAAAAACCGCCGTCGTACCCGATCGTATGTGCGAGAAACGCCCAAATGGCCCGTCATGGGAGCGTCATGAAGTTGATGCAGGACAGTGGAACGCAGGTGCGCTGGGATGACAGGAAGTAAGTCTGATCCGAAGGAATCAAGGTTGCGGCGATATAGGATCCCGTCTTTCACCAAAAACATTCGTAGGGACGGGTCGCGAGGCGTTGACTCCAGTTTGTCAATGATGGCTCGTAAAGAAGCATCCCGACGTTGCTCTTCACCAATGTTTAACAGCTGCGACACGGAAAAAACGTCCGTGATAGCGTCAGTATCGGTTGCTTCGTCAACAGGGTAGCGGGATAAACAATCCGCATCCTGATGTAATCGCCCTGTTTTGTACATCACAGAGAACGTGTACTCTTGAAGGCGTAGAGCCCAACGAGCGAGACGTCCCGTGGGGTCCTTCAGGGAGGCTAGCCAGCAGAGCGCGTGATGATCCGTGACAACACGGAATGAGCGCCTGTACAGGTATGGGCGAAACTTGGCGACTGCCCATACAAGGGCGAGGCACTCACGCTCCGTGATAGAATAGTTGCGCTCGGCTGGAGATAGCAGTCGACTTGCGTAGGCTATAACACGGTCGTGTCCGCGTTGTTGCTGCAATAGCACAGCTCCTATGCCATGTCCACAGGCGTCCGTGTGAACCTCGGTTGGAGCTAATGGATCAAAGTGAGCCAAGATTGGTGGCGTTGTAAGCAATGTCGTAAGTTGTGAAAACGATGACGCTTGGTCATGGCCCCATGTAAACGAGGCGTCTTTCTTCAAGAGCTCTGTGAGTGGGCGTGCAATGGTCGCAAAGTCCTTAACAAAGCGTCTGAAATATGAGCACAACCCCACAAAACTGCGGACATCCTTTGTGGTCTTCGGAACGGGAAAGTTTGTGACTGCGCGAATTTTCTCTGGGTCTGGACGCACGCCTTGGGCATCGACAAGGTGACCGAGAACGGAAATTTGACGACGAGCGAAGCGGCACTTGGAGGCGTTAAGCTGGAGTCCGGCTCGACGAAAAACGTCCAGAATAGCTGACAAACGATCAAGATGCGAGTCGAATGTGGGCGAAAAGACGATAACATCGTCAAGGTAACACAAGCAGGTGGACCATTTCAGCCCTTGGAGCAATGAGTCCATCATTCTTTCAAATGTGGCTGGTGCATTGCAGAGTCCAAAGGGCATCACCTTAAACTGATAAAGACCATCAGGAATGAATGCGGTCTTCTCGCGGTCCATCTCGTCGACGGCTATCTGCCAGTACCCTGAGCGAAGGTCAATAGTTGAAAAATAAGTGGCACCGTACAGGCAGTCGAGGGCGTCGTCGATGCGAGGTAAAGGATAAACGTCTTTTTTTGTTTCTGTTAAGGTGACGGTAATCGACACAAAAGCGCCATGTTCCATCTTTCTTTTTAACAAGGACGACTGGAGAAGCCCAGGGGCTGCATGAAGGCTCGATAATGTTTTTCGCAAGCATTTTGTCGACTTCGTGTTGTAATATTGCACGCTCCGACGCCGACACACGGTAGGGGCGTCGGCGAATGGGGGTTGCATGGCCAGTATTTATGCGATGGGTGACAATGGTCGTTTGGCCCAAAGAGTTGCTGGCAAAGTCGAAAATGCTACGATAGCCCTCAAGAACGTGGCAAAGCGCCGCAGCTTGCTCAGACGTAAGGTCCGATGACACCATTCGCTCGATGTCGGCGCCCCAAGAACGTGATGGAGTGGAACCACTGACTGAGCTGCAGCAATCGTCAACTCTGAAGGGCTCGATATGGTCATCTTGGAGAGCAGTAATTTTTGCCAGGGAGATACCCTGTGGCAGAACTTGGGTGGTGAGTGAAAAGTTGACCAGTGGAAGGAAGGTACGGTTTCTCTTAATCGTCAGAATCATATGTGGCACAGCAACCCCATGCGTAAGCATCACTGCAGGAATCGGGGCCACCATGTAATCACCATCAGGTACTGGCGGCGTGGAGGATAAGTCGACATGAGTGACAGAGTTAGGAGGGAGGCGCGTGAAATCAATGCAGCAGAGGCTGGTTTGCGGAGGGCTGGTCGGGTCGGAAAAGAGGGGTAAATCGAGATGGAGAGAACCAGCTGAACAGTCTATGAGGGCAGAGTGCGTGGCTAGAAAACCCATACCGAGTATGAGTTCATGAGGGCAATGTTCGATGACGGCGAAAAGAACGACAGTGCTTCTCTCCCTAATAGACACTCGCGCAGAGCACATGCCAAGAATAGCAGCAGTTCCTCCATCGGCGACTCGTACAGCTCGGTTGAGGGCGGGCGTGACAACTTTTCTAAGTCGGCGGCGAAGGTTAGCACTCATAGTGGACACATGCGCGCCAGTATCTATCAATGCACTGACACGAACATTGTCGACAGTAACGTCCAAAAGGTTCCGGTTCGTTGTTAATGTTAATCGAGGATTTCTTACGAAGGTCGTCAACGCAGCTCCACCTCCAGAAGCTGCACGGCCTAGTTTTCCGGTCGGAGATGCTGCGAATAGGTCGGGGAGGCAGCGCGGCGTTGTGGGGGCGACCGGGACTGACAACGAGCAGGGGATGGTGACCGGTCGTAGCGAGGTCTGCTCAGAGGTGCTGTAGGAGCGGAAAATGTGGTCGGCGTTGATGGAGAAAGCGGTGGGGACGCCTGGCGAGCAGAAGTGGTGTGATACTGTGGTGCATAATGGGACGGTGGAGCCCAGCGGCTGCGGCAGTGACGAGCGATATGGCCAACGCGTCGACAGTTAAAACATATTGGCCTGTCATCAAGAGTACGCCATTCGGACGGATTGCGTTGTATGCGAGGTGCAGAAGGGGTACGATAAGAAGGCTCAGCAGAGTATACGGTAGGAACAGGATGTAGGCCGACATTCGATAGCTCCTGACGAACGACCGCTTGTATTAAAGAGATCGTGGTCGGGGAAGGCGCAGGCGTCGGTAATGTCGTGGCTACCGGTTGTGCTTCCTCGACCTCTCGACGGATGATGCGTGTAAGGTTGTCATATCGAGGGGCCTGGTGGAAGGCGTCGTCACACGAAGAAGTGGCCGCTGTGTTCGGAAGGCGCACGATGCTTTGGGCTACGCGGCGGGTTTTAGCTTGTTCGAGACGTCGGCATTCTTTAAGGATTGTGTCGATGCTCGAGACGTTGTTAAAAACCAGCAGGTTGAAAGCATCGTCAGCAATGCCTTTCAAGACGTGGTTAACCTTTTCGTCTTCCGACATGGACTGGTCGGCCTTGGAACAAAGGGCCAAGACGTCAAGAATGTAAGAGACGTACGATTCGGTAGAAGACTGGGCCCGTGTGGCAAGAGTCTTCTTCGCAGCGAGCTGACGACCAGATGAATCGCCAAACAGGTCACGTATCTTTTCTTTGAAGAGATCCCAGCTCGTTATGTCTGCTTCGTGGCTTTCGAACCATGTTCGGGGAGTGCCGTCCAGGTAGAAAAGCACGTTGGCGAGCATGAGCGTAGGATCCCATCGGTGAGTAGTACTGACGCGCTCGTACCGCTTCAGCCAAGTGTCGACATCAATCGTACCATCACCGGAGAAAGTGCCGGGATCCCGGAGGTGCGGTATTGTGACGTAGGTGGTGGCTTGGACTGATGAGGGCGGCGTAGAGGAAGTACCAGCAGTCGAAGCAGTCGAAAGGTCGCCGATGGTGCGACCGCTGCGTGTCTCCATCGAGGTACGGGGGTCGTCCACCTCCACCAATAATGTTACGAGTAACTTGTTTAATGAGCTATTTACAGCGCAGAGAACCCGACGAGCAAGATGGCGTCAGACCAGCATCCAACGGAAAAACCCACTTCGTCCTCCTCTTTCTTGCAGCCGTGTTTAGCCGTATTTTTGTATCAATACACTGAAGATTATTCCCTCTACTCCCCCCCCCTTTAGTACTCACCCATTCACCTCCTCACATAAATGAGTGTTCACTCATGCTAATGCTCGAGTCTACTCACATCACTCGTCACTAAATCATACTCACACTCTCTCACTGAATGTCATGAGTAGTCACTCGCATTCAAATTCACATTGACACACACTCATTGAGACTCAATCACATTCATGCTACATGTGAACTGGCACTCATGTAATTAATCACTCATGTTCCTACACGGGTTTATTCATGCCGCTTGTCACCAACTCATATTCCTATTTTCGAATGATTAGGTTGCCTATATAATGTAAGTAAGTATGCCGGGCTAGTTTCCACATTTTTTTCAGGTACATGTTGATGACTGCAAATGATTCAATTCAAGATGAGTTTGGTTTGTATATGTAGTATCGTGCGGAGGGCGCGCCGCACAGAAAACACAGGGCACGGCGCAGAAGCGCCGGCCGACACGAGGTACGCAGCAGCCGGTAGCCAATGAGACACCCCTTTATTGTGTGCAATGCCGCGCATATATACACAGGGTAGCGCCCCCTAAGTACAAAAATACTTTGCATGAAACCAAATCCGGCAACCATGAGATCGAAACCAAAACACCACATCATACCCCCCTAGCAAGAAAAGGACATGTGGCTCTAAGATCTTTGTACAATGATTAACGGAACATGAGTGAAATTTATACAATTTTAGAAGAATGTAATGACACATAGAATTTCTGTATTGAAAACCTTAATAACACCCCCCTCCTTTTATCGTAAAGTACCCAATTGAAGAAGAGAGAAGCAGCATGAGAAGGACAAAAAAAAAGCAGCTATGTACACAGCGCGCCATGGCTGAAAGCACTTAAACAACATACAACACAAAATCCCAGCATACCAGTGTATCCCTTATACAATAAATAAATGTAGACCATACACACAACAGTGCACACATATGGTACACATTCCAGCATACGAGCAAGAAAGAATTTAGGACACGAAGTCCTTAAACCTGGACGGTTTCTTACGCGAACGCTTAGAACCCCGAAGCTCATTGCGCTCTGAAAGCTCCCTTGCGGAGCAGCAAGTTCGTTATGTGAGGATGAGCCTATGGCTCGTTTATGTGCTGCTCAAGCACCGCTAAGAGCATTGAGGAGTCCGACGACTCGTTTAAGCGTCCCTCAGTTGTAGCTGGGGTCGGAGAACTCTGACGCGAAACACGGGAACCTGAAGGTTCGGAAGCATGTCCATTAGAGTTAGGAAGGATACTGGCATTGGGGACTGGGCTCGTCAGACAAGTATTGATACCGAGCCTGAGAAGAGTCCGAGGACTCTGAAGCGTACTCGGTGAACGGTAAAACTTTATGGTGGCTGGGCACCACAGCCGGGTTTGAAGCCGGTGCCTGAATACCATTTCCCCTAGGGAAAGATGGTGATGCTGCACCAATCGTGGAACCGAGGCAGAGTATTGCGACTGGTTCTGCAAGGGTATTGAATAGTGCAAGCGTGAAGGTGCTTCCCGTTCGGAATGGACGATTACAAGTTTAGAAGCATTCCGAACCGATCCATCACTGAGCCTACATGCATGGGATCCCACGGCCGACATAACGGTAAACGGACCTCTATACTTGTGTTTTTTCCTGGAACATGTACTTTGACTTTTTGGCTAACCTTAATGACTGGAGGTTTGCATTCTCGCTTCTGATCCACATAGTTCTTCATGTACTCTTGTCTATGAATAACTCGCCTCTTTATTGTATTGCCGAAAATGACTGCAAATTAAAAGGCAACGGCAGATCAGTTATGTTAACCGCTGTGCGATGTTGACGCTTGATTGATGATATGTAGGGTTTAACGTCCCAAAACCACCTTATGATTATGAGAGACGCCGTAGTGGAGGGTTGCGGAAATTTCGACCACCTGGGGTTCTTTAACGTGCACCCAAATCTGAGCACATGGGAGGTTGATGCTTATGAAGCAACATCGCTGGAGACGATCCCGTAGTTGCCTGAGCTGAAAAACGGTAAGTACCCAAGTACTCCGTAATTGCCTTCTTTAGAGGACGTTGTTCTAGTTGGGCTAGTTAAATGCAGTTTTTCAGAACCCTGTTGAACCACTCAACCTGTCCATTGGCTAGAGGATAGCAGTTGGAAGAACAGAGATGTTGAATACGTCGTTCAGAAAGAAAAGTTTCAAACTGACGAGACTTAAAATGGGAACCATTGTCTCTTACTAAGGATGCTGGAGAACCTTCACGGCAAAAGACTGAAGTCAAGAATGCGATAACTGCATCAGACGTAACGTCTCGAACGAAACAAACCTCAGACCATTTGAGTAATAGTCAATCAAAGTGACTGCGGAGCGACAATCTGAGGGAACATTTGAAAGAGGACCAATAATGTCCATGCCAGACTTCTCCCACGGTTTCTCGGGAAAAGAAACTGGTTGTAGGGGTGCAAAGACAGGTTTCGCCGATTTGTCGGCACCCTGACAAATGCAACAGTTCCGAACCGCAATGTTTACTTGTTTGTCAAGGCACGGCCGCCAATACCTGTCACGAAGCAGCTGCTTTGTACGAATTCTGCCTGGATGATTCTATGGGCTAACTGAATTAATTGCCCCCTGCAAGTTTCTGGAACTGTAACACGTTCACCGCGGAAAATTAGCCCATCGGCATAAGACAGTTCGTCTTTCACTGCAAAGTAAGGTACAAGTATTGAAGTTACATGCTTCTTTGGAGGCCTCCTCACAGCAATGTATTGAATAAGCTTTTGGAAGGTACCATCATTAGCAGCGGCTGCCTGTAACTCGTCTTTATTTAAGCATGTAGCGACTAAAGCAATTATTCCTTCTTCCTGTGCCTGTGCTGGCGGAAGCTAGGCTGGCAGCCGAGATAATGCGTCCGCTACGACATTATCGGCACCTTTGCAACATTATACAGAAAAGTTATAATATAACAGCCGGGCGCACCATCGAGAAATTCGTAAGGGGCGTCGCCCCACCGCGCCAGCTAGCAGCAAAGTAGTTAAAGCCTGGTGCTCAGTCTGTAATGTAAAATGCCGACCCCAAAGATACGATCATTTTTCTACCGCAAACAAACAAGCAAGAGCATCGCGCTCCCCTGCTGAATACCGGCGTGCCGCCGGAGACAATGTTCTAGATGCAAAAGCAACAGTTAGCAGCTGATCTCCTCTCTGTTGTTGAAGCACTGCTCCGATGTCAGCATTGGATGCATCGGTGGTAACTACCACCGGAAGATTGTTATCAAAAATATTTATGACCGGGTGGCCAGCAAGTAGTTCTTTAACCTGGTTGAAACAGGCATTGGCCTCAGCGGACCAGTTAAACTCCGACCTTGCCGGAGCATGCGGCGCAGAGGCTCAACAACATCAGCATAATGTGGTTGAAACTTTGCATAATATCCAACTAACCTCAAGGAGTGGAGTGCTTTAACATCAGTTGGAACAGGGGCATCAAGAATGGCAGCGACTTTAGGCTCAACTGGCGATAACCCGCGAGCACCTATGTTATGACCTAAGAATGTAATTTCAGTAGCAGCAAATACACACTTGTCATTAAGCTTCATGCTACAGGAATCTATTAGAGACAACACACCTTTCAAGTGCACATCACGCTCTTCCCGATTACGGCCCCAAACTAAAATGTCGTCTATGTAACAGATAACACCTAGGCACCCCTTCAGTACATCACTCATCATTTTTTTCGAAAATAGCTGACGCAGATGCAAGTCCAAAGCACACTCTGCGAAATCCGTAAAGCCCTTGATGCGTTACAAAAGTAGTAAGGTCACGACTCTTCTCCGCTAACTCAACCTGGTGGTATTTGGATGCAAGATCAAATGTAGAAAAAATTTTAGCACCCGTTAACTGTTGTAAAAGTTCCTCGACTTGGGGTAGAGGGAACCCGACCGCCACAATGGCCTTGTTCGGCTCACAGATATCAACGCACAGTCGGATGGAATTGTCCCTCTTCGGACTACGACCAAGGGAGACACGCAGTCCGAAGAATCCACCCTCTCAATGATGCCAGTCGATTGTAGTCGTTGCAGCTCGTCGGCAACTTTTTGCCTCAGCAAGAAGGGAAGACAACTCAGTTTGGCCGCCACTGGCTGCAGACCAGGTCGACGCTTGACACGGTGAACGTAATTCTGGACGGTGCTGATGTCCGACGAAAATAGGTGGTGATACTCCGGTGGTGCATTCACCGGAACCACCGAGTAGTCGACTAGAGAACAAGTTACGGTCTCACCTCTGATGATCATTTTCAGAGCTCGGATGTTATCTAATCCCAGGAGCGAGGTGCCTTTGTCCGTGACGTAAAAGGGAATTGTGGCGTAGTTGCCGTCGTACGAGACTGTTGCCTTGAAATAGCCATGATTATTTATGGCTTGATCTGAGTAATTCTGTAGAACGAGGTGCAAAGGTAGCAACTTGATATGCGAAAAGTTCTCCTTAAAATCTTGGACGTTGAGTAAGGACACAGATGCCCCAGTGTCGATGAGCATGTTGAATGTGGATACATTGATCCGTACGGGAAGATGAAGTAACGGTATTGGTCCCCGTCGATGTGCCTTGATGACCGGTCGGCTGCGGAGTAGTGCTGCAGACCCGCGTGAAATGTCCACGACGTCCGCACCGCGAATACGTTCGGCTCCTGGCAGGGCATGCGGCGGAGTTGGCCCAATGCCGCATCGATCCGCAACGGTGGCAGTCACCTGCGAGAGCCGGTGGCGAAGCGGGAGAGGAGGTGTCCGCAGCAGCGGAGGCCAAGGAGGTGCACGCAGGAGAAGTCCCGCCGGTGCCATCTTGCCCGAAGCTTCGGGAGGGCGGCCGCCATTTGTCCTGGTATCTTGAATCGCTCGGCGAGCTGAGCCACCATCTTCAATCGGACACGGCGACACTGCGTCGACTGGCGTTCCAGATAATTGTAGCAACGTGCGGTCGACGCGCTCCTCCTCTCTCGCTACGGCGAGCGCCTTTTGTAGTGTGAAGTCCTTGCCCATCTTGAAAAAAAGTTCTTTGTAGGTGCGGCGACGCGATGCCAGAGACGATCTGGTCGAAAGCGAGGATATCGCCCGCCGCGCCGAATTGACAAAGCTGGGCTACTCGGCGTACCTCCTGTATAAAATCTACCACCGACTGGTCTGGGTCCTGACGCAGGGCTTCGAAATGGGCGCGAAGACATGCTGTTCCCGGTTGAGGGTGAAAAATTTCTATAAGCAGCACAAGGGCTGCGTCGAACACGCCCGGCATCGTCTCCTGAGTTGGCCGGTCGACACCCGGTTCATTTTTGGCGGCACGCAGGTAGGTGTAAAGTCCCTTGACGCCATATGGATGGATGGATGATATGGATGTACACTTTAGATCGGGCGGCGGCTAATGCTGCCTAGCCATAATACTTAGTGAACCAAAACTTAGATTTATCTTTTTTCTCTTTAAATAGTGAAGTTGAGGACTGATACTTGGCAGATAAGGGTTTATTTTCACTCGTGCCTTGACTATAGCCACCAATCAGATAACCTCCTTCTAGTTATTTCTACCCGCTCAAAGTCTACTTTGCCCTCCCTGTCCTTAAATCCCAGTGCTTTGACCAACTCTGCGCCATCATCCTGAATTATAAGGTGAAGCCTTTTACAGAACATTTTCAAATGTTCGGCAACTTCCTTCTCTTCGTCACAAACACTGCATACCGTGTAAAACCCTTCGTATTTGGCCCAATATGTCTTGGTTCGCAATACTCCCATCCTAGCCTAAAACAGTAGAGAACTACCCCAAGTATTATCATAGATCCTTTCCTTGGCAATTTTCTGCATAAAAGTTCGATAGATCTCTAGTGCGGACTTCCTAATCATGCCACTTCTCAACATATCAGTCTGCGTTTCTTTCACCTTCTTCTTAACCGATAGTTCTTTATGGTTGGGCTTACTGCTCTTTTATAAGTATTTACTCGTCAATTTTCTAGTTCGGTTCCTCCATTTTGTATCGACATTCTTCATGTACAAGTAGCTGAAAACCTTCCTAGCCCAACGCTCCTCCCCCATTTCTCTCAATCACTTCTCAAATTTTATCTTGCTGCTAGCTTCCCCGCCCTCAAATGATGTCCACCCCATATCACTTTGTACTCCCTGGTTAGGTGTATCCCCGTGAGCTCCTAAAGCAAGCCTACCTATTCCACGTTGCTTAATTTTTAATCTTGCTTTAACTTCTGATCTCATGTAGAAGACCGCATTGGCGAACATCAGACCAGAAACCATGAACCCTTTCCATATCCTCCCACAACATCATACTTATTGTAATTACACAGTGCCCTACTTTTCATCGCGGCTGCGTTCCTATTACCTTTAGTCGTTACATATATTTCGTGTTCCCTTAGGTACTCGGTACCATTACTTATCCATACGCAAGATAATTGTATTTATCTGTTATTTCCAGCGTGACCTCCTGTGTCCTAAGCTCCCTACCTTCATTACCATTAAAAATTATGACTGCTGATTTTTCCTTACTGAATCTGAAATCTAACCTATCTCCCTCATTACCGCAGATGTCCATCAATATCTACAAATCTTCCTTATCGGCCATTATCACTACATCATCTGCGTACATAAATGCTGGTAGTGCCTGCTCAATGAGTTTTTCTTGTTTGACGAAAGAGAGATTGAAGCCAAGTCCACTTTCCTGTAATTTGGCCTCTAATCCTTGAAGGTACATCATCCATAACAATGGAGACAGAGAACACCCCTGCCTAAGCCTCCGTTTTACCTCTGTGGGCTTGGATACCTGTTTTCCCCACTTTATAACTACCTTGTTACTTTTATAGATATCGTTTAAAAGATTAGGGACGCTATCTTCCACGCCTAGCGTATCCAGCATTCCTCACAAGTCCTATTGAACCACGCTATCGCACGCTCCCTTGATATCCAAAAATGCTAGCCACAGGGGCCTGTGTTCCTTTTCTGCTATTTCGATGAACTGCGTCAGTGAGAACAGATTGTCTTCCAACCTATTGTGTTTCTGAAACCCATTCTGCAGTTCCCCCAGCACCCCCTCATCTTCTATCAATGTCTGCAGTCTTTCCTTTATAATCTGCATCGCCAGCCTGTAGACCACTGATGTCACTGTTATAGGACGGTAGATGTTTATGTCAGCTTTGTCCCCCTTTGCTTTATAGATCAAGCTCATCCTGCTAAGTTTCCATGCATTGGGGACTTCACCATCGATTATTATTTTCCGCACTGCCTCTCTTAAAGTCTGCCTATACTTTGGACCCAATGTCTTTATCAGCCTAATTGGAATGCCATCTGGGCCTGTTGACGTACTACTAGGAACCCTATTCTCAGCCCTTTCCCACACTCGTTGTGAAAATGGAGCCATTGCACCACTTGATTCGTCCTTGTCTATTGTGGTGCATAAAGTACTTCTTTGTTGAAATTTTTCTGTCACCCTCGCTCTTATATATTCAATAGCTTCGTCCCCTTCTAGCCTGGCACCTTGGGCTGTAGTTATAAAACTCTGCTCTAGGCTCGTCTCATTTCTTAGGGAGTTTAGATGGTTCCAAAATTTCGCAGCTGCCTTTCTATCTTTTTTATGTACTTCTACCAGCCACTGAGCTCCCTTTCTTCTAATCTTTTCATTGATCAGAAGGGATGCAGCGCTTCTACAGCTTAGAAAGTTTTCCCATTTTCTTTCAACATCATCTGTCGGTTCACCCCGCTGCTTAGCATGTCTGTGTTCCCTGGAGGCTTCCTGACGTTTTGCTATGGCTCTCTTAACTTCCTCATCCCACCAACTCTTGGTTTTGTGTCTTCTTTTCCGGAGTGACTTGCCTCGTGCCTTAGCAAGCTCTAGCTCAAACAGTCTCATTAGATTCGTGTATATTTACTCTGCTTTATTATCCTCAGTGATTACTTTCTCAATTTGTTTAGTAGCTATTTGTATTTACCTCTCTGAATAAAAATTTTTTTCTGTAGTTGCTTATCTTGTCTCCTTCACACTTTCTGTGCTCTTCCAAAACTTACCTTGATACGTTTGTGATCACTACCCAGACTTCTGGAGGCACATCCATCTATGTGCACTCCCCTGAGCTTATCATACATCCTATGTGACATGAGTGCGTAATCTATTGTTGACTGAAGCCTTCCTACTTCCCATGTTATTTGCCCTTCACACTTCTCGGTACTGTTGCAAATGATCAAATCATGCCTTTCACACATATCCAAGATCATTTTGCCTGTTGGACCAGTATACCCATCTATATCTTTTATGTGTGCATCCATACCTCCTAGTATAATTATCTGCAATCTCCTCCTAATTCCTCAATGTCCTTTGATATACACTCCATCATTGCCTGGTTTTCTTCTCTGGCCTTTGCTCCCGTCCACAAGTACACCAAACCAAGGAGTGTCATCTGCCCAGCTACTTTCCCTCTTGACCATAGATGCTCCATGCATCCCTGCTTAACTCTTTGCCAACCCATACTTTTATGTATAGATGCACCAATTCCACCCCCATTTTTGCTGCCTTCTGTTCTATTGCGATATTCCCATACGTAGTCTGGATTGCAGGGTGGTTGCTCCATGTGCCGAAGATGTGTCTCCACAACCCCATATACCGTCAGCTCCTCCTGCCTCAACTGCTCTTCTATCTCTTCCCACTTTAACCTATTCCTGCCACCCTGCATGTTAATATGCCTACGTCTGACTTAGCTCGGCTCTTGTGCTCACGTCGATTTCTTCTCTCATGGACTTCGTGTGGCTTGAATATTTGTGCTCCTTTAGGTCCGTCTTTGGCTATACTGTTGGCCTCAGGGCTCTGGGTCCCCCTAAAAAAGCTGTGGTTCGGCGACCCATTCTGTTACCGATCCTCCTGCCCGTCGCACCACTGTAGTGAATGCCATCCTGTGGAAAGGGGTGAGCACCGGGCTCGTACACGTCTTGGTTAACTTCCATTACGCTGTATCCGAGTTGCCAGCTCAAACCCTTGATCACACAATTGGCCTCCACTACCCTCCTTTCAATCCCACGAGGCTGCCCCCAGACCTCTGGTACTGTGCATATGGTCACATGCACACTCCCAGAGGTTTCTCGAAGCTTACGCATCCCATCCTCTAACTTTCTTTGAAGGTTCTGATCCTTGCCCTTCAACACATCATTGAGCCGAGCATAAATAATGACTAGATTTTCGCCCTCCATGCTGTTTTCTACAACCTCCTGAGCTTTGGCCACTGCATCCACCATGCTCTTCCCTGACTGTGCCTCCACCCTGGCTCTCCCATCTTCCTTTACTGTCTTGAAGACGCCATCCCTAACCCTGGCTACGTTAGAGTCCCCCACCACTAGGACCCTTCTATGATCCAAGCGCTGGCTTCTTGTTTGTGATGGCGCGCCTGTTTGCTTCACCTGTTTCTCTCTCTGCCGTCTGCCCTGTGTTTCTCCCCTGCTTGAAGACTGCTGCGCCACCGAGCTGTATGTTCTCGGAGCCTCCGTGCTGTGGCCAGACACTGCGGCTCCCTGACCTCCCTTCTCGCCTGTCGCCTTCTTCGCTACCCACACCTTCCGTCTCACACTGCTCGGGGCCGGGGCAAAGCGCAATAAGCTCCTTTACCCGCTGATCTAGCTCGGTCCACCCTTCCCGTTCTTTTCGAAGATCGCCTTTCATTTGCTCTAACAGACTGGCGATAGCCTCCTCCCACTCATGCGACGCTCCGAGCTATTTTTGGAGTTCTATCCTCTGCTCCCGTTCCGCCCTAAGCTCCCCTTCAAGCCCCTTGATGCTAGCTTCCATGCGCTGCACGGATGCCTTCAGTGCCTCGCACAGCCTGCACACAAAGCTCGCCTTCTGCGCGTCGGCCAAACTCGTGAATGCTGTCTCATCTAAGTAGCACCAGCGCTTGCATTCTTCGCACTGCACCAGCTCACTCTCGCTCGTGGTTTTCCTAGCCTCCTTAGCCATCGCCCGCCCGATCATCGGACCGAATGCCCGACAGGCCTACGTTCAACCCTAATCCCGCTATCCAGCCGCCTCCGTTAACTCTCGTACCTCAACAACTGTTTGAAGCTGCCGCCTACGCCGCACACAACGTGTTCAATTTCGCTAGTAGCCTCTCACTAGGTCTCCTTCGTGTTCGGCTCTAGCTCTTTAACAAGTAACCGGGCGCCCCGACCTTCCTCGAAACAGCCGCCTAGCCCGTTCACGTGGTCAACGTCACTACAACGTTGCCCGTGTCCCAAACCTACAATACTCGCAACGCTAGCTATTGATTAGGAGAGAAAGAAATAATAATGGTTACACAAACACAAAGAAATGAAGAGAAACTTATCTCTCGTTGTGCGCCAATCAATCTGGCCCAACCTTGCACGACCTTGAACTAACCGTGGCCACCGCGCCCTCTGGTGAGCGGAAACGAAACCGGGCCACGCATCTACGGCAGCCGCCGTAGGAGTTTGAGAACTGGCAGGCTCTAGTAACGTTGGCTCATGCGCCGCGCGGCGCAGCAGTCTCTGCCTTGTATGAAACTCTATGTTCTAGACACTATAATACTACCATGTTCGACGATTGTTCGATGTGACGCATTTTAAGGCCCACGTGAAAAGTATTTTTTTTCTTCGCTCTAAACAAATCCAACCAAATAAGTAAAAAATTGTGCGTGCAGTGGGGGCCTAATACCGGATTTATTTTATACAAGTCCTGAAGCTGACTGGTGGCAGAATAGATAATTAGTTACACACTCCTTAAACTTAACTACCAGAAACCACACGGAACGTTTTTCTACAATTCCTTACTTGGAATGTATTACTGAGTGCCTTGAAATTATGCCACGCGAACTTGACGCGTTTCTGACCACGCATTGTAATTCGTGACTGAAAGTTGTAATGTTAATTTATTAACATTAGCGAATTAAAACTTTTCATCTGAACACAATGACAGTTGGAGTTTCAATGTTAGCAGATTTTTGTGTTTTAACAATGTTGCCTGAATTAGGTGCTACTTTTAAATTAAAAAAATCATAAAAAGTGACAGCAATGTTGACAGGTTTAAATGTTCACCAATGTTGCCCGGTTTTTGTTAAGTCTCATGTTTTCCAGTAATTTAAAATTTTTGAGAATATATACACATTGCGATGAATACCTTCCTGTCAATCTTGTTAATTTGGTCATCAAATGCTTATCAAATTTCATACAAGAAACACTTTCATACCGCGTGTGACTCTGTGGCGCTGCGTTGCTCAGCAACTCTGTGTATTAACTGAACATGTTTAAAAACGTGGGCGTGCGTGGTGTCCCGCGAGGACGATGTTACCCTTCTAGTACACTGTAACGATGTCAGTTGGAAGATTGTGAGTATAAAGCAAGCAATCAAGGCTTCACGCGTTTTTCCCTCGCGCCTTCGAGCGACCGGTTCGTCGTCGGTTCCCCAGGAACACAAGCGTTTTGAGGGGGGGGGGGGGGGGGGCGGCTCTCCGTTCACCCGGGTATGGTGGAGAACCTAACCCGGGGGGCAACTGACGCTGCCCTGGGATAGGTTCTCTCCAATCTGGTGTTGCAACTGCGGCTATCCGCCAGCAAGCCACACTCACAGCGGTAAGCTTCCTCGGTTGCCTTCTCTTCTGGTCTATACTTTAGCGGCCGTGAAAACGTTCCAGCATACATGTCTTCATGTCCGAGCTGAAGGCAGATGTCAGCCGTGCTAGTCGCGTAACAGTTTGGATTATGGGATTTTGCGTTAACCGAGGGTTATGAGGTCATGTTCGTCTTCTCGCATTTTATACCTCAAGTATATTGCAGAACTTAAGAACGATTAGTTAATGGCATCTTGCACATTATTGATGAAGTTAACCGGGGGCCGTAAAGGGAAGTGTTTCGGTTCACCCGGTGGCACGAACCTTTTCGAGGCAAAAACGTTCGGTTCACCCAATAGCCGCTTAAAACCGGCTTGACTTGGCCTAAAGTGTATAAGTAGACGACGTTAGAATTGGTGTGTTGGAAACATGACCTACTACACTCCTGACCTGTTCAGATAGCGGGGTTCCTATGGGAGCGCGTGTCCCCGCTCTCGTTCAATCGCTCGCCGTAGGTGGCGCTACCTATAACCTGTTCGTCTGTTTCTTTACGGTTGTTTTGTAGGCGCTGGTATAAGAATGCCTGCATTCTGCAGTGAACTGGCGGCATATATGTGACTATTTCTTCCCATACATTGCTGGTTAAGCAAGGTGTTCAGAGCGCTTGAGTATTTATAGCACACTGGTTGACAAACGTGGGAACCCGTAGATTTACACGATGTAGGGCAGCCTATGCGTGGTCGCGTGCATTTTATTGCAAAAAAATTCTGAATGTCTTTTAGTATTATTATTTCTGAATAATTCTAAATTTTGGATCATAAATACGCACTACGAGTGCTTTGTTGGTCAAAATTTGACCACAAAGAGTGAAGATGACGTCAGCGAGCAGGTGCTGCCTAGCGCCACGCCGCTCGTAGGTTACGGCCCTAGCGGCAGAAGGTATGAACTAGAACGTGGGCGCTGGAAGAGGTGCTCTCTGGGCAGGTCAGGAGTGTAGTAGGTCATGGTTGGAAAACATTTTTCAGGCGATTTAGGCGTTCTTTATTCTGTGGTTCAGGTAGAGTTCCTCACTAGCTTGTGACACACAGTCTGTGGCGGGTTCATCGTATTCTAGTCGTGATGTTTCCTTCTCCGATGTTGGTGTTGGATTGGACTGTAATCTGTTTGAAATGGCGAGAACCGCCTCTGCCCGTGGGGTCGTGGTCGCTTTCTGTTGTTAGAAAGTGATTCATACGCAAGTCGCTGCCGCTTTTCTTAATTCCTGTGATGTCGCCGTGTTCAGGAGCTTCTCATCCGTGCTTGTCGAGTAGTTAACGTCATTCGCCCGAAGCACAGAACACCTACCAGACCGAAGTGTTTGCCACCAAATCTACAAGCAATGATAACGAGCATAAAATAAAGGCCTTTGGAACGCGATTTGTGAATGTTGGTCTGACGCATGTACTACGCGGATGTATGGTAGGTGCATGCGTGTTACTTGAGGACCGACCAAACAGCTGGTGTCACTTGGGAGGAAGCATATACTTGTGCCGACGCTTTCGTTGAAGCTTATTCTTGCGTAAGTGCGCGAGATAGATACGGAATGCACAAGTTGGAATTAGAGAACGTTCTTGTCCGAGTGGCTTTATTAAGCAGTCGCAGATGATGGCAATTTGTTTGCTTAGCAGTGTGTGTTTAGATTGGGGTAACCAACAGTGAAGGTAGTTGTGTGGGTGAAGAAATTAGTTTTCTTTGTTGCGGTGCCTTCCAAACAAATCCGTTATTTCTTCTCTTCATTGCGTCGGTCTCTTGATGTGGCACTAAATTTTGCTATGTGCTCTTCGTGACACTTCCTCTCGCTCTAGAATGCTCTAGTACACGTTGACGCTAAAGTTCAGCTGAAGTGTTTAAAGTTCCTTGCAGCTAACCACAGCAACATTTCTTTGTCTATGTGATCAGTTATACGCACGTTATTTGGCATGCCTTTTATAACACAAAACGTTTCTTTTTTTTTTTCGTTTACTGAACAGTCCGGAAAAAAATCGGGGACATCTGTCCCGACTGGGACAGCGCGGGCAAAGTCTTGGACAGTCTAGCAAAATTCGAGACGGCTGGTAACACTAGTTTAGGCAAGTGTATAAAAATGAAAAAAAAATGTAAACAAATAGAAATTTCATTACTGGGAGCATTGTCGAGCTTCAATTGCTAACCCCGGCTGCATTTCCGATGGAGGCGGAAATGTTGTAAGCCCGTGTGCTCAGATTTGGGTGCACGTTAAAGAACCCCAGGTGGTCGAAATTTCCGGAGCCCTCCACTATGGCGTCTGTCATAATCATATAGTGGTTTTGGGACGTTAAACCCCACATATGAATCAATCAATTGCTAACCCGTAAAGGTCTTTTTAAAAGTTAACATTGCCGCAATACAGCAGTGTCATGGGGTGAAGTGCTTGCAGTGTATTGCAGTAAAGCATACATAACGCGCGCGCGCGTGTGTGTGTGTGAAATGGAAGCGTAGCACTGCTATTAGGCCTAATGCGATGCGCCGTGCTTTGCCTCATTACTGGTCATGCGACAGACGGCATCAGCACCAACTTCAACCTTTGTAAAGAGCCCATATGTTCCCCCCATAATTATTTTTTTAATTGTGACAAGAGCTTCACACTGCAGTAAACTACTAGTATATCACATGAATAATTTAAAATTGTTGCATGGCCCCTAATAAAGCAGTGAAAAATACCTGTGACAGACTCCTTGGTACTCCAGATTTTGTGCCATCAGATATGTGCTCTAAAATGAAAATGATCATTATTATTGAAAGATATATTCAGGCTAGGTACTGAAGATGATTGTGCATGTTTTGCAAATTTCCTTTTAAAAACTCATGCTTCACTTTATCGGGATTTCTTTAGTAATTAAGAAAAATAGCTCCCCAAGAATGGTCTAAAATTAAACACACAGTTTGTCATGGGGCAAGTTGAGCTTAGCAAGAAAATGATTTATGAAAACCATTCTGTCGCATAACTAAGAGCAAGGTGGTTTCAAGAAACATGTTGACCTGAGATGATGGCACGTGTTCAAGCATCTTACAAAGGCTGCTTGTTGTTATAATGTGGCTGTAATTGGACAAATGTCTGTCATCAGGTGTGGAGATACATCGCATCTCTGATGATCAAGTTTTTAATGAATGGGTTTTCAGGGGTGCTAAAAACTTTTTTTGAAGGGGTGAGCATTAGAGAGCATTACTTTATTAAAGTCTCCAATTTTATTAGGTTAGCACTGAGGCTTGCAGGTATGTTAAATGAGCATGGTCACTTGAGTAACACTCAGAGGTCAATAATTCTAGGGTGAACAGCAAGGTATGTATGAAACAGGATTATGCAAATCGCAGAAATAGACATAATGAAGTTGTCGAGAAGACTTTGTTAACAGTACATTTACAGGCTTCATGGAGAATTTGCTTTCCAGCAGGGTGAATTTACTTTTGCTGATGCTTTGCAGTTCATAAGCACTGGTTTTACAGACTGCACGTGATGATCTTAGTTTTTCAAGGTTCATGTACTGATTAAAAAGTATAGGATCAAGAAACTTGAATGCCCTCTTAAGGCATAATCAGGCTCACCATAGAGGTAAGCGGTGACATTTTAGTGAGTTATATGTGGGAGGTCTGTGTACATAACATCATAGTAATCTTGCAATGCTGTAGCTTTATTTGTGTAACGAGTGAAGCTTCTTTTCCTGTTAAAAATTTCTACCAAGCAAACAAGTTCCAACAGTAGGATTTGCCCTTGGGTAAAGCAGGTGGTAAGAGTGAGCTTATTCAGGAGCCCTTCAAGAGTACCAACTGAAGGAATTAGTTCCTATAGGGCAAAAATTCCAGTGCACCAAGAAGGGCAAGGGAGGACGGTGCAGGTGAACATTTCAGGAGGGTATCTTCTGGACATCATCCTTCTCTACCCACAAGCTTGTATGGCCAATGTTTAGCGGACTCCTACGAACATAAGCTAGGTATAAATGTTGCTTCTCTATTGCAAGATGACAGACCATATACCTTTTGAGAGTCTCCTCACCACAAGCCCTTACATTAGCCTAAAAATATTTTTTTCTACAATGCCCTTTTTTTGTCCTAAACAGTTGTCTCAAGCAACAATATGCACATTGTGATTGTCTAGCTGGTTGGAAAAAAGCTGAATAAATCATTTTCTGAGCAACTGCAGCCAATCAATTTATGTGAATGGACATGCATCTTCACTTTCACATGCAAAGTCTGGTGTTCCCCAGGGATCAATCATGGGACCAGTTTTGTTTCTCATTTACATCAAAGACATTGAACATGGTTTGTCATCTACTATCAAATTATTTACATACAACTACATCATTTATAGAAAAATTGACAGCACCCAAGCTAACGAGTCATTATAGTTGGACCCTAATAAATTCGCATTTTGGTGTCACCATGGCAAATTAACACTTCCAAAACGAAGGCTATGACGTTTACAAGAGCACATAAAACAGAAATGAGTCAATATGAAATTCAAGCTCTCCCCATTGAAAAAGTATCCCTATTTAAATATCTTGGAATTCATTTATCTTCTGACCTGCCTTAGAACAAGCGCATCGATATCATAACTAGTGAGGTGTCAAAAGCACTTGGATTTATTAAAAGAAACCTTTGCTTGGTGAACTATACCTCTAAAATGCTAGCATACACTACACTTGTCCGTTCAAAGATAGAATATGCATCCATCATCTAGAACCCACATCAATCATATCTCATCGATTAACTAGAATCAATACAAAATGAAGCAGCAGGATTTATCACCAAGTAGTATTCTCGCAACTGCAGCACTACAGATATTACACACTCACTTTTATTACCCCTTCTTGAAAAACGCAGACTGTCGTCACTGTTGTTGCATTTTCATACATTTTATCATAGTAAATGTGCCATCATGAAGCTTGTACAAACACACCTCATAATATTTTGAAACATATTGATCACCAATTCAAAATACACCCTTTTTTGGCTAGCACAATTATGTATCAACACTCACCATTACTTCGAAGCACACATCACTGGAACACACTGCTGGGTGACATCGCTTGATTCATTGGTCATGCCGCCTTTGTAAACCAATTCAATACTTTCTTGGACATATGACTTACCTATCTGTGTGAGCTTGTAAGTGCATGTATGTGCTTATTTTTACTCTTCTTTCATTGTAAATATATTTTCTCCTTAAAGATGATAGTCTCGCTTGGGATACTCCAACGCAAAAATTTTGGTCTGTCTGTCAGCAAAAAGGCTCAAGTACGACCACATCCACAGCATCCACCAGTATTGCTCAAGTTTCTGCGTTCATACTTGTACGATTGTCAATAAAAAGCAAATATTGAGCATATTTGAGGCACAATATCAACACGTCGATATTGTGCACTGTGTTTATTTATACTAGAAAAGGTATGAAGAAGTAATTCTAAGCACTGCAGCTGACAATGCGACGCTTCGCATGAAAAGGCGAGTCTCCTACGCTTTGCTAAGACAATACTGTGCTGCTACCTGTCTTGAAATCTACAAAATATGGCCTCCAAGATTGCACGCATGCTGCATGCTCGCTATACCAAAGGCCATCCTCTCGTTTTCTGAAATTACTGCCAGAAGGCGCTCATGTCTCACGCAACACCTCCAGGATCGCATTCATCAGTTTTCTCGTGCAAAACATCAAATAAATATTTCTGTCTATTCACTCTTTTCAGGCGAAATACAATAGTCTTTCGACGACATTTTTAGTCTAATATGCAGATAGGGGGCAATTTTTTTCATAGCAATTTTCTGTATATATATTTTTTTGCATTATAGCTGTGTCTCTCTTATTGAGTTTTCATTCCTGCCACAATTTTTTTTCCTTTTGCATCTTTGTCTATGGAACTGTATTTTACTTTGTTTACCACTTTAATTTTATAATGGCAATGTTCTGATTTGCAAATTTATTGTATAACTAAAACCCTCTGTGTAATGCCTGAATGGGCCTTTAGGGTATATATTAATAAAAAAAGTGTTGATGCAAAAAGCGGGTGACTGAACGAATAAGTTTATGCCCTGTTACTAACGCTTAATCAGGAACGGGTAGCGGCAAGTGTGAAAAAAGCAAAAAGGCAAAAACTATCAGTTTTTATTTCAGTGAAGATTCATGTTGCCACTAAGAGCTGTTGTTTCAGAAAAAGACACTTGGTAAATAAATGTTTCAGAGTATATTCAAAGAAATTTGGAGCGTTTGAAGACTTGTGATCCGCTAAGAATTTCTAACTCAGAATCTATCATCTTATCACTAAGTGAACAACCTTCTTTGTGCCTTAATGCATTCGGTATAGGCGTAAAAGATTTATATTATTGTTTGCCCCAATGTGAAGATTTGAAGTGTATAAAGCTGTGCATGAGAGAAGATAATGATGAGTTGTTGTTTCAGTGCCAGAGTGGCATCTCTATTGCGTCGTTTTTAGAGCTCATGCAGGCCACCTAAATTCTACCGTTGTGTCTTGGAAGGGAAATAATTTTGTCCAAAAATCTGGTATCTGCATTGAATCATGAATATACCTGTAATTAGTTATATTTTTCTTGGGTATGTATACGGGCAGCTGCAAAAGCATTTGAATTGGTTATCATCACGCGCTGTTTGATATGTCCATGACTTCTTAGTTCTACTGGACATTAACAATTGCTCTGTACTGGTTGCTAATATGAAGAAAGATGTTAAGGAAAACGAAATGTCAGCATTTCACTTTGAAGTTTCAAAAAATTGATGAGCTACAGTTTCTCGTTTTAAGACAGGCTTTCGTCAAAGATCACATATATAGCAATACCAACCTAGATTCGTAAAGCCAATTCTGAATTTTAATTCTGGCCACTCAAGACCATACAGGGAGCCATTGCGTCAACTGTGCTGGGTGCCGCTCTTCAGAAGTTACGCGAGCACCTTATGGCGCATGCATTTGATACACAAGTTGCTCGCCTTGCGAATTCTGGCTTTCCGGGGGACGTGATTTGCTCCTTGTCGGAAAAGCTTATTTCAAAGATCAAGAAGTTTTATCATTGTGATTCTAGTGTACCAGAAATTAGCAAGAAAAAGAGGCAGGCAGTTATCCCATACATACACAGGATAGCACATGGTTTGAAAAATGTTGGTGCTCGTTATTGCAAAAACATGTCATTCTCAGCACCTAATAAAGGGCATAATGTGTGTACTTCGGTGGATAGAGCATTTATTTATTTATTTATTTATTTGCAATACCTTCAGGGCCAAACGGCATTACAGAGGGGAGTGGTTGCGAAAGAAAAGACAAACATTTTCACAAATGCAGCGGCGAATCTTACATTGAACAGAGGACCTTAATTATACAGGTTAGCTAACAGGCTTTATAGCAAACAAAAACGCCGGAATGATGAGAATCACATCAAGACAGAAAAAAATGACAAGAAAATAACTACTGTACAGGAACAACACAGCATTGGGTAATACAATACTTTGTTGGCTGTAATTACACATAATTAGCTGAGACACTTTTGAAATGAAGGTGATTTACAATGGTTGCCACTGATGCGGGAAGCCGGTTCCAGTCCTCGGAGGTGCGAGGTATGAAAGACTGAGAAAAGGCGCGAGTCCTGCAAGAAGGCAACCCGACCTTATGGGAATGATCCAGCCGGGGTGAGATATAACTAGGAGGCAAGATAAGACCGTCCCGCAGCGATGTGTGATGAAACAGCTTGTGAAACAAGTGGAGACGAAACATTTTACGACGGGATAAAAGTGAAGGTAAGTTGAGGCTAGATTTCATGGCTGTTATGCTAGCTGTCCTGTTGTAATTAGAAAGTATAAAACGAATTGAGTTATTCTGCACCATTTCAAGAGAGTGTATTAGGTTGGCATGACTAGGATCCCATACTGCAGCGGAATATTCAAGTTTAGGTCGTATTAGTGTAGTGTAAAGAAGAAGTTTCAAGAAAGAAGGGGCCGTTGAAAAGTTGCGACGGAGGTAACCTAACATTCGGTTAGCATTTTTAATGACGTAATTACAGTGAACAGTCCAGGTCAAATCAGTTGTTATATGCACCCCAAGGTATTTATAGTTTGTCACGGATTGAAGAGGGGTGTTATGAAGGTAATAGTTTGGAAGTTGATGGTTCGCTATCGAAACACGTAAAAATTGACATTTCTTATTGTTTAGTTCCATGAGCCATGTTTTACACCAAAGACAAATGGAGTTAAGATCATGTTGAAGAGAGGTAATATCGCCATCACAAGTTATTTCTCGGAAGATTACGCAGTCATCCACAAATAAATGAATATTGGAGGTAATGCAGGACGGTAAATCATTAATGTATATAAGAAAGAGCAGTGGGCCTAGTACGGAGCCTTGTGGTACGCCGGAATGAACGGCGCTTGGTTCAGAGCTTACATTATTAACTGAAACAAATTGAGAACGATTTTTTAGAAAACATTCGAGCCATGTTAGAAGCCTGGGATCTATATTAAGTTCATTTAATTTGTGCAACAGCAAGTTGTGACAGACTTTATCAAAAGCTTTGGAGAAATCTAAGAATATGCAGTCGGCAGAGCTATTTTGGTCGAGAATAACGTTTAATTTGTGTGTAAAGGCTACAAGCTGGGTTTCGCAAGAGAATGTTTTTCTGAAGCCATGTTGGTGACGCGTAAAAAACGAGTTAGACTCAAGGAAGGTTGCAAGGTTAGAGTACAAAATGTGCTCCAGTATTTTGCATGGAATGCTAGTAAGTGAGATCGGTCTATAGTTTAATGGGGAATGCTTGTCACCGGACTTGTGAAATGGCACAATTTTGCCAATCTTCCATTCGATTGGTAATACGCCTTCGTGAAGAGACTGTTGAAAAATTTTAGTAAGAATAATGGATGAGTAGGCACAGGTACCTTTAAGGAACTTGGTGGTAATCAGGTCGCATCCCGGGGCGGATGAAAATTTGAGGGACTTAATTATGTTTTCTACACCAACAGAATCTATCATAATTGGGAACATGACTGGGTAGTTATAGCATATCTTAGGTGGCAGAGGAACATTAATAGTGCGACAGAAATTGCCAGTGAAAGAGATGTTGAGAGATGAAGCGCACTGCTCAGGGGCTATAGCGTCTCCAGAGCCATTGATAAGGGTTATCGTTTGTTCACTACTTGGGTTTATGACGCGCCAAAACTTTTTAGGATCGTTGGATAGCATGGATGGAAGAGTGGTATTGATAAATGTGTCTTTAGCAGATTGGATGACTCTGATGTACTCAGCAGACGCTAATTTGTAGGCATTCCATCGGGCAGAGTTGTTAGGACGCTTTGCTAATCTGTATAGACGCTTCTTTTTGTTAGATAGCCGTTTAATGTGGTTATTAAACCAGGGGGCGTGTAAGTTTGTAGTGATAGAGCGGACGGGGATGTATTTGTTGGTCAGTTCATCTACCTTACGTATAAACAGATTCCAATTAGTTTGGACAGTGCATTCATCGAAACCCTCCAGAAAAGTGTCAAGAAAATTGCACAGGTCATTGTTAATGCCTTCAAAATTTGCTTTATTATAATCGCGAAGTATTTTGGTGCTCTTAAGCGGCTTCGGACGCGGGAGCTTAATGCTGAACGACAATAAAGAATGATCACTTAGGCCCGGTGCATAGGTAATGTTCGAAACCACGTTAGGAATGGTTGTTAGTACGAGGTCAAGGGTATTGGCGGTTGAAAATGTTGTTCTTGTCGGTTCATGAACTACTTGAGAGAAAGAAAATACAGAGCACAGGTCGACGAATCCTTTGGCTAATGTTGATAATGGAAGTACGGTAGGTGGCTCGGTAGCCCAATTAATATTAGGAATGTTGAAATCACCCAATAGAAATAAAGGCAGGCTAGGATAACGAGAAGAAACTGTATGTGTTATGTCATGAAGGTCATTTATGAAGTCGGAAGTGTGATCAGGGGGACGATAGCAAACGCCCACGATTATTTTCTGATAACCAAGTTCAATGATGGCCCATAAAATTTCTAAGTTGCTTGGGATATGTATACAGTGGGATTTGAGGTCTTCCGAAATTGCCAAAAGGACACCGCCCCCTTGACGGTTATTTCTGTCGCAGCGATAAATTGTGAAATTACGAGTGGTTTGAAAAATTTCGTTGTTTTGTACCTGCGAGTGTAGCCAAGTTTCCGTTAATACGACAACATCGGCGCAAGTCGTATCTATGGCAGAAGCTAAGGAATCGCGTTTGTTAATCACACTGCGAATGTTGGTGAAAAGAACTGATACGCAAGGAATGTGGCGACCACCGCCCCTCACGCCCCCCTATGCGCTAGACGAATGCGCAGCACTCCCTTTGTGTTTTACCGGCGCTACTGGGGTAGCGGTTGCACTCACGGTATCAGTTACAGAATTGTAGATATAGTGTTTTTTGTTCATTACAAGCTTGTTATACCGAATCTGGAAATCGTCTGTGTGAGTCTTGGCAAATTCGTACAATTTCTTTCTTGCGTGACGCGTGGTAGGCGAAAAGTCCTCGCTTACTGAGACGTCTTTTTCCATCAGTTTTTTGCGTACGGAGAGTAGTTTGTTTTTAGTCTTAAAGTTCGAGAATCGCACCATAATTGGGCGACATTTACCTGGATGATATTGCCCCAAGCGAAGCGCACGCTCAATTGCAGTCTCGGGTAACGAGTCTAAAACGTCACGCAAGACTTCCCTTACGTGCATTGTGTCAGCAGCCAGGGAAAGGGGACAAATGTGTCTCCAGTCATGTCCACAGGTATGCTCCTTGCACTACTGGCGTGGTTTATGGGATTACACTGTCTTGCAGCTGCAAATATTTAGGTGAAATTGGGCGTTACATAAACGTGCGCTTAAGAGAGCATGAGCTAATGCTATCAGATGCTAAAATCACGTCTTATTTGGCAGCTCGTTGTAGGCCATGTGGATGTGTGCTCAGGGCTGGGCAGAGATGCCCGAAAAAGTATTCTGGAATACAGATATCGAAATGCGAGGTTTGGAAGCATAAAATACAGATACTGAGATAAACTTGTAATTCATGTGACAGGATCCTTCAGAGATACGTTTGCAAAAAGACAAAAAAGTATTCCAGAATATATATACTAAAATACTTTTGTCTATGTCGGGGATAGTTACACTCCATACAAACATTTGTTATGTGCAGCATATTTAAAATGTGCAGCACATTGAAACTTGCAAATTAAATTGATTTATTATATTTTCGCCATTCTCTGAGTGTCAGTAAGGCATTACAAAGGATGCTTACACTGCACATAATTGTTAATAACCACATATTTACAGATATCAGTTGCAATAAAAAACTATGCCATATGAGAGCATCAGTCACACGCATTGTACACTGAAATCCGGAACTCAACAGCAACAGTATTAGTTATGCTAGAAGGAGCATAGTTCAAGCGAAGTGCTGGAACCATAAACAAACGAACTTCCAGTTGAAGGTGTAGTGTTTTCTAGAAACATCTTAGAAAAGGCAGAAAGAATTAAGAACGGACAAAACAAGGAATGCGAAAGGAAACTAAAAAAGACCTCTTTCGAATCGCTGTTTGGCCATGCTGGCGTTTTTCAGAAATGCTCTGCAGAAAGAAGTATCTTAGATGGCACTCGGCACCAAATTCTTTGGGTGGTTTGTGGCTTCCGCAATAAGCTCCAGTTTTTCAAACGGGTGCTGCAAAAGAAAAGTGAAAAAAAAAGAGAAAATAAACACTACTCGTTCAATTGGCATGAGGAAATACATTTAAAAAATGGTGCCCATTGTGCAGTATACAATACTCCTCACAATGAAAATATCTGTGCTGGAATTCAATATAGCAGTATAACATTGTTGTCACGCTGAAGCAGGCCATCATTCAAACACATTCCAGTTCTGCCTGAAGGAGCACAATGGGATGCGGGTAGCAAAGCAACTAGCTCGCTTTCAAGAAGGTAGGAGTCAGTTTCGCCCTCTGCAGAAACGTAGAAATGGTGGATGCATATCTTGCCGTGGACTGCCAAGGTCACAGCAAAAATTTTTTTCCCCATTGTCAACACGTCTCAGCTCATTTACGAAAAAAAAAAAAGTAACGGGATACCCGTGTCCTGGATAGTATCGTGATACATGCGATACACCGTAAAAGTATTTCACTACTGAGATACAAATACATTTTTGAAAAGTGCCTCGATACAGCAATACAGGCACTCAGAAGTATCTTTTAAATACTATTGTGATATTACCCAGCCCTGTGTGTGCCCCACTTGTAGAAAACAAATATCAAATATTGACATGTTGATTAGAGCTTGTGTGAAGTAGCCAAAGCATTTTTCATTAGATCTAACAACAAGTGCAAAAGTATTTCATGTAACACTCGTCTAGATGAAGAACATAAGGTCTTAGAGGAGACATGAATCATTCTGTGTTGTAACACATGTGTACATGTGCACAGTTTTGATGAGTCAATATTTTCTACATATGGTCTTTCTTTTTCCAAATAAATTTCAGCTGTGCAATCAGCGCTGTGACCCTCTCTGATTGCTTCTAGCCCGTTCCTTTGTAAAATATTCTACGGTGAACACTCACCAATTTGCCTAACTCACGATTCTGCATCTTTTATTTACCTATGGAATCGGGGAAGCTGTTGCAGTCTGACAAATTCCTTTTTTCCTCCCCATATTCAAACATCAGTGCTTCAAACGCTACCCCAGCTTTTATTGCAGGTGTCTGAGTACTTTCATTGTGCTCCACGTGTCAGAACACAGAGAAATAAAACACCAACAAGCATGTGTGCATTGTATAAAAAAAAAAAAGAGAGTGAAAGAAAGGATAAAGTAAATTTTGCTGTACGGTTTCGTTGTTGCGACATTGTTGTTAGTCGTTGTCAAGACAAGGTTGCATAAAATATGTAAGTACTCCTGTTTGCTGAAAAGTATATTTTAGACATGTACAAATGAGACGGGGATGCAAATCATTAGTAAATACAGCAGTCTAGGTTAAGGTAATCTAATGCAATTCTAAATGGCCTGCAGGCTATAGCCATTATAATGAACTAGAATGTGCTCCAGTAAGCCAACTGGCCGGGCTGCCGCATCCTTGTTTTATATGAATGCCACGAGATAGTGCCACCTTTACGTTTCCTAGCAGCATTGGCTGCACTGTTGGACTATCGCAGGCTCTTTCAAACTTGCAGCTGCAGTTGATTTTATTTGTGTGGTTGTGTTCTGGTTGTTCCGAAAACCAAACAGCCAACTTCCTCATTGCCTGGGTCACAAGTTTTGTTTTGACCAGTACACATATTTTTTTCATATTTATCACATACACTCACAACATTATGAGTGTGTGTGCAAAATGTGTTCATTTGTTTTATATGAGTGCCTCATATTTTATTTTTTTTACCGCTAAAGTGTTCTTTCCACCGCACATTTTTCCAAGCAGACATTATGGTTATGGAGTTTGCTTTTAATCTATGTGAAAAACCTGGAAAAATCACTAAATTTGAAAAATTAAATTGATAAACACCCTGTTGTGGCTTTGCTAGCAAGTATGCCAGGAAACAGACACATGTGCAGTATGGAAGTGTGCAATGTAACAGTCATGTGCTTTCAAGAAACGTCGCATACCTACGCTTGAGATACTTTTCTGACCTTCCAAGATTCAACAGATGTGTCAATGACACATCACTTCTTTCCTAGCATGAAATGCTTTCAAGAGTCTACATCTATCAGGACCCCTGCCTGTGATCTTTTTCAGGTATTTAATCTGAACTGACATGCCCTAATGCTTGCATACTTTCACAATAATTTGTCAAATTTGTCCATACACTCTTAACAGCCTGTAAATTCACTCCTAACAGCATCCCCTCCACTCTTCCAGTATAAGCCAAAAGGGTGATTACTTACAATACCATGCTTGTGGAACATTACTATTTATGAATCTTACAATTGTTTGATGAAAAAAAATTAGGGGACCTTCAAGGTTTGAGTTGAACACAATAGTGATATCCTATCCCTAGTGCATACTTTTTGCAGGGTAACATTACTTGAAAAGTTTATACTACAGATTATTACTACGTAATCAATATTTAAAGTGGCTTGTGCTAGTAAGGGTTTTGCATATAGATGCAGTCTGCGTAATGAATTTTTGAATGGTGGCTAAGCGAGCTTGTTGATACGTATACATAGTTACTTTGAAGAGCGCAGAGATGGGACACAGGATAGACCACCCAATACAGGTACTGGGTAGTATGCTTTAAACCATGAGCGACTATGTGCATGAAATGTTTTTAAACTTGATATGTACCCAGTACATGGTCCTAAGAGAATACTCCAGTAGCATTTGTGCCTTTTGTTATTCATGAATGGCTTTAAACAACGAAGTCATTATGATAATCACACGTTCTGATGGCCAGTGGCAATGCACATTTGTACCATGAAATACTGCGATATTACATGTTGTATTGTGAAGCGTGTATACAAGACTTGTATATTTGTAAAGCATGAAAATTATTTTTGAGCAGGCACGTGGCTTTGTGGTAGAACGCCTGCTTGCCACACAAGCAGCTTGGCTTCTATTCTCACTCAGACCTAGAAGGTTTCATTTGTTATTCTTTTTATTTCCAGGTTTTTATATCATGGACCAGATGTAAAGTGAGCATGGAGAATTTCATGCACTAAAAAAATGCGAACACTGCAGCTGTACAGGTGGAATCACACTTGTCCAGAGCAGCGGAGCGCATGGCTCTTGTTAGCGACGGCTTCTATGTCACCTTAGCTACATGCTTCTGTTCACGCTTAAATTATCGCACAAAGGCCTAGCACGCCGTATGCCATGTTAGATATTCATACGGCATGGGCATTAACATATTTTTGCAGAAAACAGCAACTGAAGCGGTCGGCTGGGTGTTTTAGACAAGTGTGATTCGATCTCTAGAAACATTAAGTGATTTAACACTCCAAATTTAATTTTGTTGTGTTCAATTCAACAGTCATGATTTGCAAAACTGTATATGTTTTAAAAGTTTACTAATGTTTTAAAATGTTAAGTACACCAAAATAAAAGGAAAACTTGTGCAACAGTGTGATACACAGCACCCACCCTGGCACATTAAAAGAAAAGACTTGAGAAGTTGTATAGCGCAGCTGGCTACTCAGCTCCAATAATGTGCTTGTACCAATGAATACTTACGCTTCCTTAACGGTTCTGTGGATTTCGAGGGCCTGATTATTTCCTACGGCCAACCAATTTTTTTAATGTACATTTCTTTTATGTCACTGGAAAGTTTGTAATTCAGAGTGTCTAATTATGCATAGGCAACACAAAAAAAGGCAATGAAACAGTTTTCACCAAACGTTGTTGCTGATGGAGTCTTATATGCAACACATGTTGAAAACAGTGGCCTACAGCTGTTCGCTGCATTGGTACCAAATTCTGCCATGACAGAGTGCATGAGCGAAGTGCTGGAGAGATGGTGTGTGCATGCACTGTGGTTAAATGCAGGTTTTTTGTTGCTGTGGAGGAAGCTCCACTGCTGAGCATCAATTCCTTAACCTTTTGATGGTTAATAGGATGAATGCATCCCACTTTTTCCTCAGTAAAACTTTCTCTGCCACTTTACGTTGCCATCAGCACAATGCCTTCCAGCTGTGGTGTACCAGAAACATTAATGAAACTGAAAAACTATATATTGCACATTTACAATGCATGATATCAGTGATACGTAGAGCTTAAAATCTTTTATTCTGTTAATATTTTTTTTCAGCCGGTGTCATATTGCATACCAGGTAGCTAAAGTTTCAAATTTATGGTATTCTTCTGTTCAGATTTTTTAGAGAATTTTAGCGTGCAACAATAGATTTTCTTTCTAAATTGCAAAAATTATATCTGCCTAAAATCATTGTGGAAGTGCACTCGAATGAAAAATGAAGCAGTTCCTTGCATAGCCTAACAACATAGCATACATGCATAACTGTTTTTTCATGTTTGATGGATGTCACAAAACAGCACCTTCTTTGATATTTTTTATCATCATGAGGAGAGGCATGAGACCAAAAGCTGTGGCTAAGACACTGTTGCTAAAATTTCGGGCCAAAGGAAAAATAGGGCAAAATTGCTGCTTCATACAGCCAGGAAGCCAAAAAGAACACGAATATTCAAGATCATCAAATCATGCAAGATATTTGAGAAAAGCAAATATGTCACACCTGAATAGAGTTCACGAATATGATGCAGCATTTGTAAACGCACTTACAGCGTTCAGTGCATTGACACCACATCGAAGTGGCTTGCCATGATTCATTACCACAATTTTAATTATTTGGGAAAATGCAGGCTTAACTGAGATGTTTGCTCTTATCCATTGCAGATACAAGACAAGACATGCATAGACACAGCTTCGTTTAATGTGAATGAAAAGCAATATTCTCCTTTTTTTTATTTTCATATGAATGCGTGCACTCATCTATGCCTGCTGTTTTCTCCTTGTTTTTGACGAGTTTCAATATTATCGACCCCTACCGACAAGACAGACACAAGCTGAAAGGGTTCCTGTATGTGAAGACCTTGGGACAGAGCCGCTATACTCAATGCCACAGGCAGAGGCGCAGAATTGTGTAGAAAATCTGAAATTAAGGTTCACTGCAATTTTTTTCCCACAGTTTTAGAAGTGTTCCTCTGTACTGCTTCCATTGGGCCTTTTTGGGCAAGAAATTTGGCAGCAGAATTACAGTTTAGTGCCCTTATGAGACAATGTGACACGTGTTGCCCCACTTATTCAAAGATGCTCCATGGGTCGATGAGCCACATGCGTCCCACTTTTTTCTCATAAATTGATGGCCGTATTTTAGTGAAGATTGTGTTACACTATTTTTAGGCATGAAGTTCTGCAAATTTCTGTTATTATGTGAAAAATATCGATGAACTCACGAAGGGTAAGTTAAACTGCATAATAAGCAAAATTGAAAGTGAGAATGCAATATATATACTATATAATTTTAAGCCAGATTAACGATTGTCTGGGCTGCAGCAGGCAATGTGCAGAAATTCTCCAGAACACGATACTAAGCTTTTGCCACGAAGCGGTGCAATGGCACAGCTGCTGTGATTTTCAAACACCATTTCAAAATACATATACAACTCAAATTACTCAAGGGAAAGGGAGCTTGACTTTATCATACTTCTGCATGTTTCCAAATAAAGAAAGATCTATTTACACTTCCTGGCCAGTTAATTGCTGTACCCCTAAACAGACATAAAAGTGAAAGCCATGACATTTGGTAGTCTAACAATAGATCTAGGGATTTCAACATCACATCAATGTGATTTGGCATAAGCTGTAAAAGGTTATTCAATCAATCATACATTGTTACCCTTTTATGCCAGTTTTAACGCGATAGTTTTAAAAATCTCGTGGGCATCGTTGATTGTGACTGATGAACCTTGTGAGCAACCGGAAAAATCAAGAAAGATGCAAATAAAATAAGTAATAAAAAATTTCCCAATTTGCGGGAGGATCAAGCCCAGGCTGTTTGCATGGCAAGCAGGCGTTCTACCACACAGCCACACATCTGCTTGGAAATTAAGGAAAATAACTTCATCTGCTTGAAAATGCAGTGAAAATAATGTTAGGCTTTGCAAACACATGTGTCCTGTATACTGCCTTCACAATTCAATATGTAATATCACAGTAATATTTCTTGATACAAGTGTGCATTGTAATCAGGCATCAGAACATGCGAGTATCTTAAGGACATCATAGTTAAAAGGTGGCCAGCCATAACAAAATGCACACATTTTGCTGCACACATTTCCTTCAGACCACATAGTGAGTGCATATTAAGTTCGAAAAGATTTCATGCACCAAGTGTTTGAAGTACGCACTAGGGCCAGGGTATCGTTATCGTGTTAAATTCTTGAAAGCGAACCTTGAGGGTCGCCCAATTTTTCTTTAAGTAATGGAAACGAAGCATTATTCTAACCATGGATATTTTTATGCCAGCAATTAGACTTGTAGGTTAGCTCAGTGAGCCATTTTTGCGTTTATATCAGGTTTATTTAACTCGAGGAAAGCAATATTATTTTCAAATGGCACTGTATGCCAAAGACGTGACATGGTGTCTATTGTTGGACATTAATCTCCAGGTATCCTCGGCCCTCCCTCTTTCCCTCATTGAAGGGCCCGTTTTTTGTTTGAGAAAAGGTGGCAACACTGGTGGCCGCAAAGTGTGAAAATAGTACAAAAATATTGAAGCAGGTTGTGTAGACAACAATCTACAGACAGTGAGTGGCATACAGAATTCACTTGGCTGTCTTCAATGTGTGTGTGTGGGGGGGGGGGGGCATTAAAAAGTTGCTACAGGGTCAAAACAGATGCCTTAATTGTAGTGGCAACTATGCAAAGGGCAGGTGAAAAGTCTACTTAAATCTTCCAAACATGAGCGTTTTGAATTCGCTGTAGTTTTATCTCGAACGAATTAGGACTTGAAAAAAAAAAAAAAAAGAAAACCTAGTCCTCATATATTTGAAAGAGGCACATATGGCAAGAAGGCTGTTGATAAACCAGGAACAAGTTTAGCCATGCCTTCATTGTTGTCAATTGTGAGCACACAATACATACAACAGCGATACTTTTGGGAAGCACACCTTGATGTGACCGAGGTTAGGGGCACAGGCTTTCACCCAGGTGCCGGGGAAGGAGACACCTTTGAGAGGCTTCTTGACGACAGAAAGACACGATTTATTTACATATTTACAGGTGTAAAAAACACAAGGCGTTGAGATGCGCTTTTACAGGAGACAGGACTGGCCTAACGAAGGCCACAGAGAGAGCCCTGAGCATACACCCGACGCGCTTTACATATCCTCGGTCCGTGCATGCGCCTCTCCTCAAACACGAACTGTCTGTCCCAGCAACGCTGATGCGTGTTCCCTGCAGCACACCCAGACACCTCTTGCGTTTCTGCTGGACGCGTACCACATTTGGCTGGTACGCCAATGAGCGTCTATTGCAGACTTGGTCCTTGCACTGCCAGTCATAACATTTGAATGAATACTGGCAAGCTAACTGGCACCTCCGAACCTGTGCAGCTTTAGAAGACGGGTCCCATCTGCAATGAACCACTTCTTAGCAGCAGAAGGAAAGAAAACAAGCATACTTCTTGTTCTTTTTTTTTTGCTTACCCGAGGCAATATTCGAACCAGCGAACGTACAATTGAAAGCTGAGCATAATAACTCTTCAGCTATTTACGCACGGTGACAGAAGAAATCATAGCCTTAAATAGTAAATAGTATAGGGGGTGGGAAAGGCAAGGAAGGATGCAAAGGAGAGAATGAAAAACAAGAAAACAAGATGGGAGAACCATTAGAAAGAGGAGAAAGAGACAAAGAGAAGGGGAGAAACCAATTGCGTAGAGAGAGCAAAATAGACAAATATATTAACTAAAAAAAGCAGGCTTGCGCAAATATTCGAATGCTTCGAATATTTGAAGGAACAGTACTGTATTCAAACTCGCTTCGACTCGATTTTAAATTATTGAAAATATTGAAGTATTTGCAATGAACAAATAGTTAACATTGATCTGCACATAACCTCCTGTAAAGGTGATTTGACTGCAGCATAGATTGCTATGCCGTGAAAGCACCTGTCCAAGGGAATTCGCACTGCCGCAAAACCTCTTCAAAGTTTAAGAGGCACTGCACCACTTATTGAATATGGTCGGAAAATCGCGGCCAATCGGTAGTCAAGACTCCTGAGAACACGTGAGCCAATTATTGTTACGCAGCACGAGGCCAGAATTTCTCTATAAATGTTCAAATTCACCTGAAAATTGCTTTCCTTTCATTCGATAAATTGCGCTACAAGCTCAAAAATTACCCATTACAGCCATTGTATCAGCGATTGACTGATTCGAGCATGGCACGTTGGATGTTAATGGGGCCAGGCTCACTTGGACTATGATCGAGTCGTGAGTTTGAGTGAGTACAGCTGAGTAATATTACATGAGTTTGAGTTAGAGTGAGTGTGGCGCGAGTTAGAGTGAGTTAGAGTCAGTATTATCTACAGGGCTTAGTTCACCAAGAAAAAAGTAAATGTATGATAAGGCTCGAGTCACCCATGCAATATACTGCGAACTTTGTAACTCTATAAAATGACATAGTCGAGTCTCAGAAAAAGTAATTACTGAAACTGTCCACAGTAGAAAACACGATTTCAGCGCATTAAAATCTGGTATGAAATGCTTATTTTTTTATATGTAAGGTTTAACGTCTCAAAACCAGCATATGATTATGAGAGACACCGTAGTGAAGAGCTCCGGAAATTTCTACCACCTGGGGTTCTTTAACGTGCACCCAAATCCGAGCACACGGGCCTACAACATTTCCGCCTCCATCGGAAATGCAGCCGCTGCAGCCAGGATTCGATCCCACGACCTGAGGGTCAGCAGCTGAGTACCTTAGCCACTAGACCACCACGGCGGGGCTACCTGAAATTCTTAATTCTGATTCTATGCAACCGTGTCTTGTGTCGCAACTCGTTACACTTAACAGATGGCATCATGAAATGCTTTCGGTCGACATGAACAGGCAACGATGGCATCCAACAGCAAGGTCATTCTAGGGTGAAAGGTATTTCACAGCTCAATGCGCACTAAAGGACAAGTGCATATCCAAAAAACAAATGCGTTGTTCACCATCGAATCCGTGCTTCTAAAGCAAAGTTGGTAATCGAGAGCAGCTGTAAACAAACGAGGGCTGCGAGCAGTCCCATGTGACAGCATCTAGCCAAAACCAACTCGGCGCCAGCCTCGGAGAGCTTCGAGGAGAGAGAAAGAGGGAAGTGTGCTTTTAACCACATATATTGTGACTTACCGAAGTTGCAGGGGTGTTCGCACACCTCTCCTACTGGGCGCAAAGAAAAATGAGGATGACAACAAGAGTGAGGAAAGCCGCAAAGCAAGTTTGGGTGAAGTTGTTGATGCTTTTAACAACGCTCGCACATTCTTTAGCACCCACGACTATGACGAAGCTATGCAAAGCGTACTAAGCGGTCAGCCATCAAACTCCTTCAAAGCAATGTCATTATATGAAACAGAACAAGGTCACCAACAACCTTAAATAAATTTTAATTGTGCTGTGTAACTGCAAGATTTGCATATTTTTCAGTTCTCGCTGCAAATAAATTGTGACAACGAACAGAGATTAAGGGGCTCGACTGTACAGCAGTTGCAATAGTTGAAAAAAAAAAAGCTAAGAAATTTCTGTGCACAAACATTTGTGGTGTCTCACATATCATGTTACTAAATTCATGTTTTTTAGAGCTTGTGTGGGTTGCATCCCCTTGTTGTGATGTCCCCTTGTTATGATGTAAAGTCGGGCGTCCCTCAAGGCTCTGTTCTCGGCTCATTGTTATTTCTAATTTATATTAATGACTTACCCTCAGTAATTATTAGTCCCACTAAACTATTTGCTGATTGTGTTTTATGACATGAAATCACTAATCAGCATGAAAACTCTATTCTTCAATCTGTCTTGAATAACATATAAAGCAACTGCTCGCAACGGCTTATGTTCTTAAATCCCACCATAAATGCTAAATCATGCATTTATTGCATTGCCCTGACTCAACAAAATCTTTCGGCTATGCCATCAATAACATCAAGCTCGAGTCGGTAACATGATATGAATAGCTCGGAATTCGCCCCGCCGCGGTGGTCTAGTGGCTAAGGTACTCGGCTGCTGACCCGCAGGTCGCGGGTTCGATTCCCGGCTGCGGCGGCTGCATTTCCGATGGAGGCGGAAATGTTGTAGGCCCGTGTACTCAGATTTGGGTGCACGTTAAAGAACCCCAGGTGGTCAAAATTTCCGGAGCCCTCCACTACGGCGTCTCTCATAATCAAATCGTGGTTTTGGGACGTTAAACTCCACAAATCAATCAATTACCTCGGAATTAATATTGCCAATAACCTTTCTTAGCATGCACACATTGAATACATCACTAACAATGCTAACAGATCTCTCTGCAGTGGCGTACCAATTCTTTCGTGAGTGGGCGGGCAAGCCTACCTCACTCGTCACCAGGAATATATATATATATATATATATATATATATATATATATATATATATATAAATATATATTTACTTACAAGGAACCTTATCAAAGCGGAAATGTTGGCAAAATTACACTATGTTGTAACATATCCTCGTAACAATTTCATTCTCCTATAGAAACACAATTGAGTAAATGCTGTTGTGATAAATAATTACACCTTACTTGTTCGTTTCCCCAGCGTGCAGCCAAGAGTGACCACTGTCGAAAGTGGGGTGGCTCAGCCCCCCCAAGTTTTCTTAATGGAGGGGGGGGGGGGGGGGGGCTCGCGTCTCCCTTGCTCCCCCACCGGCTGGTACGCCTATGTCTTTCTGGTACATTTGCAGAAGTTTTTCCAACGCTTCATGTCATTTAAAATTACAACTCTACAAAACATTAAATAGACCCTAGCTGGAATATGCTGCTCATCTTTGAAATCTGGTCAAAAGATATTAACAACTATAATTGAACCAATTCAGAAACATTCAGCACGTTTCACACACTCAAATTATTCTCACTCAGCCAGCATTTCACCGACGAAATCAGACCTTGGACTAACAAATTTGAAACTTCGAAGAAAAATGTCCCATGTATTTCTTTTTCAAAAGATCAGCTACCATAAATGTTCACTTAAACAGGAAATCATCTCAGCATCTTCATACATATCATTGCATCTTCATTCCTTTTTCATTCAAGGTTTTCATTCCGTTTTACTGCACTAATTTTTTTTCAGACTCCTTTTTAGCAAAAATGAGCACTGAGTGGAACCGCCTTCCACATTCTATCGCTTGCATGGAGGATGCATCATCATTCAAGGCTGCACTAACGAATTACGTCTTCAGCCTATTGTAACTTAGTTTGTTTAAGCATGTATTTTCATTAATATATTGTATTGCTATGTTGTGTTTGTTGCCTTTTTTGTTTTTGTATAACCCTACCCCCTCTGTAAGGCCTTTATGCGCCTGAGGTTAAATCAATGAAATGAACCGCATGTGCCCTACAGAACATGCCAAGCTCAGTCCGTTTTGCAAAAGAGAAAAAGGCTTCCTCTCACATATCTTGGTAGATTGCTCAGAACTCAAGACCCCCCCTTCCTTCCCTTTCCCCTAACACCCTCAATATCCAACCTCTTTGGCATGGGAGACCTTGATATCCAGCCGCCTCCTACAAGCTCAACTGGCACTGACGAACAAGGGCCAAGATCTACTGAAAACATATGGATCCTGTAACCAGTGAACCACCTCGTCTGGTGCCGGTGTGCACCACCAACATAGTTGGGCTCAACAAAAGTTAATTCATCTCTCTGATTCTCATCATCTCAATTGCTTACCTGGCTACCACGATTCGTCGGCTGCACGCCGTCAGCCTTCAGCATCCTTATCAGCTCGCGTGTGCCGTCCACGAAACCGTAGCCGTTCTTGTGGCACAGCACCTGCAAAATGGCATTCGTCTCCCCGGCATCCGTGTTGAACGCCTCCAATTCTCCGACAGACAGCGCCCACTGGCACTTGCGCAAACTCGCTTGTCTCGGCAGAATTGCAGACACTACAACACGGATTGATGGATTGACATCAAGAATTCTGGAGATTAGTGATCGGAACCTGGCAATCATCACGAGGGGTTCTTCACCGACATTGTTTGTGCCAACGTGAAGAACGACCACGTGCACATCTGCCAGAGAATGAGCAATTAAAGAGAACAATTTTTCGATCCGCACACCGCTGAATGAGCGAACCTCGACATGTGTCCTGGAGCTCAATGTGAAAGACCCTGCGAGGTCCTTCAACATTGAGCCTCTGGCAACGAGTGCACGGGTCATGTTAGGGTTGGCTTTTCAGCAGCCGCACACGAACACTTCAAGCACACTTAAACAGAGAAATAAATGCGAACAATCTACAACGCGAAAAGTGCAACAGAATTGACAGGCACAACTGGAAGATCACATGCAATCTCCCACACGATACGGTAGCAGAATCCGCCGGCTGTCAACGGTTAGAATGGTCCGCACAGTCAACCGCACAACTGACCACCACTGAACATTGAGGGCACAGTGCTAGAGAAAAAAGTTACGAAATGAGAGCTTTTGCCGGTATGCTTTCTGCGCACGTGCCAAAGGCAGGCGCAAGGCAGTATGGGAAGACGAAGCACAAGCCGCTGCAGGGCTTTGGCCGACGAAGTTTCGTCTGCTCGACTTGCACCCTTGCTTGCAGCGCGTGGGAGCGTGTTGCGCTGTTGCAGCGCGTGCATGCGAACACGTTGTTGCAAGACTAACGCGGGTTTGTGAGTACGCAACGTACACATACCGATAGCTCCACCGACAATAGACAGGGTGCAGTATATTTGATTCCTAAATGGGTGATGAAAAACTCCTTAAACAGGAATGGCTGTGCAGCTGGGCGGGGTCGTCCGGTGCTTCCTTGGCAATTTTTTATGGCAAATTCTGGTATCGATGCGGCGTCTTCATTAAAAAAAAAAAGCAGCGTTAGGTGTCAGTGAAAATTCGAGATAAGAGCTAGCCGGAGGAGGTTTGCACCTTTATGTTTTCCTTGCGGCACACAGCCCTTGCAGGAGCAAAACAGGCTATCAATACAGAGTTTCAGTGCGGCGGCTCCAAGCAGCTTGCATACATGAGCCCTTGCGTTCTTTTGTATTCTCCCCAGGTGAGACGGTCAGTTCAAAGAAATGCGATAGCGTGCGCGTGGTACAGGCAGCTAGGGGTACCCGACATTAAAACGCACTAATTCCTTCAGTTGGTACTCTTGAAGGGCTCCTGAATAAGCTCACTCTTACCACCTGCTTTACCCAAGGGCAAATCCTACTTTTGGAACTTGTTTGCTTGGTAGAAATTTTTAACAGGAAAAGAAGCTTCACTTGTTACACAAATAAAGCTACAGCATTGCAAGATTACTATGATGTTATCTACACAGACCTCCCACATACAACTCACCAAAATGTCACCAATTACCTCTATGGTGAGCCTGATTATGCCTTAAGACAGCATGCAAGTTTCTTGATCCTATACTTTTTAATCAGTACATGATCCTTGAAAAAACAAGATCGCCACGTGCAGTGCATAAAACCAGTGCTTATGAAGTGCAATGATGCCATCGGAAGCATCAGCAAAAGTAAATTCACCTTGCTAGAAAGCAAATTCTGCGTGAAGCCTGTAACTTCATTACTTCTACTTCTGCAATTCGCGTAATCCTGTCTCATGCATACCTTGCTGTCAACCCAAAAATTATTGACCTATGAGGGGTTACTCATGTGACCACGCTCATTTAACATACCTGCAAGCCTCAGAGCTAACATAACAAAATGACTTTAATAAATTAATTATATATATTATTAAATAATAAAGACTTTAATAAATCAGTGCTCTCTGTTACTCACCCCTTCAAAAATATTTTTCAGCATCCCCTTCAAACCTGTTTTTTTAAAGACTCAACAGGCACAGTGACGTGACTCATGAAAGGCATATCCGGAGCTTTTGGTGCAACTAAAATCTTTTTGGAGCAGCATAAAAGCCGCCTGAAGCTTTTAAGCTAGAGCTGTTGCACCACATGTTACAGGGAACTAGTTCATGAACATATGCATGCATGTTCACTTGGACTTCTGCTCAACATAAACGTACGCTTTTTGCTTTTTTGCAGACATCCCCAATTTATATCAAGCTACCTAGCGCTTTCCGGTAATTCACATGGCATTTGTAAATGACTCTGGCTTTCAGCGATATTTTAGCTACAATATTGAAGCACGGACTGGTAAGACTATTTATGCATTGCATTTACTTACAAAAAAAAAAAGAGTCTGATTATATAAATGCTTTTATTAGTACAACCTAATCGTTCAATGTGTGGAGAAGTGGTTGCTGTCATAGTTTATGTACAGAATTGTTAGGTTCCTGATTAATGAGCACTTCATAAAAAAAGGGTTTTGTAACTGGTCCTTACTGCCAATTATTTATTATGGCTCGACAAAATTTAGAGTTATGGGGGAGTAAGTAGTTACACTTGGCAAACTGTTTGACATGTACAGTCGTCGAGGTCGAGAAGCCCAGTCGAGACATACTGGAATAGTGGAACACCATGCTTTCTAGGAGGAGAAGTAACAGTGATTGTACAGCACGCGGTACTGCTGATAAAATTTGCCTACTGTATGGACTTAAAACTTAACCATTTTGTATGAAATATTTTGAAAGTAAACTGTAACAAATAGGACCACAAATAAAAAAAAAATAACTAAGTGGTCAGTTCTATATGCAGGTACTAAATTACTGTATTTTAATACAGTAAAGCAAGACTGTTGTCCAAGCACAACTAGCTCATTATTACTTTTATCTGACAGTAACCACAACAGTTAGAAACTATTTGGCTGAAGTCACGTGGCAACTTTTGTAGTTTAAGCGGGTTCAAATTGTTAAGAAAGTTGGTGCCCAGTAACGTTTTCAACTACATTGCACGTTCATGTCCACTGTGATGACATCTCCAAATTGCAGGGGTAACATATGAATTTCAAGCGTATGCCATATACTTGCTCCCTAAGAGAGCACAACAACGAAAAGTGCACGCATGCTTAACACAAATAATGAAATTTTTGAAAAAGATGTAGCAGGTTTCGTCTCTTGGTGCAGGTCCCTGCAGGCACTTACCTAATTACCACCCCATTTTGCCAACAAGCAGCCCATGTAAGACGTTCGAACATGCGCTATTATGTCGGGTCATAACCAGTTTCCTCTAACCACCGTGCACTTAGTTCTGCCACGATATAGATTTCAAAGATTTATTTCTTGCAAACTGTGTGAGTAATTGTAGACCACCCTTCAAAAATTCTTTTCGTGCTTAATCGATAGGAAAACATTAGCTACAAGTTTTCTAAGTTTCTAAAATACGAATGGTAATTCAATTGTGAATGGTAATCTACACCCAGCCGTAATAAATATTTCCTTTATAATCATTTTTAATTTGAGGCATGGCACAAATTTTGAAGTACGACTGAAGCCTCTAATATGCATGTTTCGTTTATTTGAAGGTGCCATTTAACAATCTTGAATTAATCCTGCAATAAACTAAAATCTGAATGCCTTGCAAATTGCCTGCCACAAAATGTATTTTACTAGGTAAATTGTTCTGGGCTTGTTACACAAGCTGAAGATGATGACGATACTGACTGCCGCATCGTCACTGATGAGGCAGAGGATAGCGCGTGTACAATTTAGGTGCACACACGAGGCCCAATGTCAGTGCTACATTTCCAATTTACACACGAGCGCGCGCAATATGTATGCTTTACCGCAATACACAGCGTGCACTCCACCGCAAGGCATGACTGCCTTGCGGCACTGTTTAATTTTAAGAAGACGCCTAAGGTGGCAATTTTGACCGAATATTTATAGTGCTCCCAGCATATCTTCAATTTTATTTCTTTTTTTTCTTTGTATACACCCACAAGAGCAGACATAGCTTAGAAAACCGATTATCGTAATCGGCGACAGCATATTTAAGCCACTTGGAAAATAACGTCATGTGAAAGCCTGGTAATATTCCATCGCTTCCAACTTGTGCATTTTCTATCTGTCTCACGCAGTTATGCAAAAAGAAGCTTCAATGAAAGTTTTCGCGCAAGCATACACTTCACCCAAGTGACACATCGATCCTTGCACAACACACGCACTTACCAGAAATACACGTACGGCGTACATCCACAAATAGCATAACACACGGTGTTCATGCTCGGGCAAGTCGTTACCACATTGCTTATAGACAGTATTACAGAACGAGACCACGTATCCATGCGCAGAGGCGGTTCTCGCGAATGCATACAACTCCCGCTCAAGCAAAGACCACGGATAAATAACCACCGCACGGTAAAGATCCTCACAAGTTAGTGAGGAACCTTAGACATTTCGTTCCCACCACTTAAACATCCCCCAAAAATGTCCAACACGGCGATTCTGTCGCCGTCTATTCATACATTTTCAGCCAAGTCAAGCCGGTTTTAAGCGGCTATTGGGTGAACCCACCTTCCTCCGTGGGGTGAACCGAACGTTTTGGCCTTTAAAAGGTTCGTGCCACCCGGTGGCAGCAGACGCGGTCGCCGTAAAGCACTAGCCGCTGATTGATTTCTGCAGTTTAACGTCCCAAAACGACGATATGATTGAGAAACGCCGTAGGGGGGGGGGGTTCGAAAATTTCGACCACCTGGGGTTCTTTAACGTGCACTCAAATCTGAGCACACGGGCCTACAACATTTCCACCTCCATCGGCAATGCAGCCGCCGAAGTCGGGATTTGATCCCGCGACCTGCGAGTCAGCAACCGAGTACCTTAGCCACTAGACCACCACGGCGGAGCAAAAAGTACTAGTCGCTGCACGAATGCGTGTATTCTCATTCAACACCTTGAGGGTCCGTGAACAGATCGAGGCCATGTGATGAATCGGGAGACGGGCAAATAGCAACGTTACTAGACTAGTCTACTAATGTTGGGCAAACAGGAAAATGGTCAATGGTAGATATCGACTTCGGTCGTTTCTAGAATGAGCGAAAAACTAGAAAGGGCGTAACGCGAAATAATTATGCTCAAGTAAGCTGCTGATTCAATGTAAGAAAAAATGATGCTAATATTGATGTTACCCTATATATCCATGAATTTTAAACATGCATTGATGGGGTACGTCAAACTGAGTAATGTTTTAAGGCATGCTTCGTGGTCCCCATATATGTAAAAGACCTTCCCCCCCTCATAGTTTCATACAATAATACCTAGAAGGGAATCTGGTGCTAGTGTCAACGTGGGCTCGTCCAGCGGTACGTGTTATACCCCCATGGGAAATATGGGAAGTGCAGGCTTCAAATCTGCTTAGGATGGATTACGTTCTGGAGAGTCTCAACGCTTGTTTGCGGAGTATAAAACAAAGTGATATGAAATAATATTCAATCGAAACTTGCTTCATTTCTTTGTGCGTAAACTTTATCGCAAATAGTTTCTGTAACCATGAGGTAGAAGTGAAACCTGAACAAATTTAACCACCATGGTGTGCATCGCTTAGCCATTGCGTTCCAGATTTAGCATCAAGAATAATGAAATATTTTTAAAACACTTGACAACAAATATGCTTGTCTTTCGCTCGAAAGTATGCATTTTCTATTTGTAAAAACAACAGTGCATTATCAAGTGAGAAACACTTAGCATTTCATCAGCTGTGATGCCAGGTGCGTCTGCCCAAGTGATCTGCCCTTAACGTACCTCTCGTTTTGTTCTGAAGTCGAGTCAGTGCAGTATGACAGTGCGTCTGCTTAGCTTCATCGTCATTTTGCAGTCGATTCAAACAAGTTTAGGTAAGATGCGCTTGTGAAAAAACATGAACTCGATGCAATATCCCGTACTGGCATGAGACGCTGCATCAATGCACAGTGGCGAGTGGACGACGCTTCTTTTAAGCTGTCAATTTATGACTCGTAAAGCTCCGAAGTCGCAGCAAATCAAGAGACCTTGTGGTCTGTAGCCTCTTCGAACAACAAAGGCACTGCTTCAGCGCTTTTCACTGCACCCCACTACCTGCGCTGCGCAAAGAACGAAACTGAAACTGTAAAAAAAGATCTGTAAGCGGTTCGCTAGCTACGTTATCCAAAATGGAGCCTGTACAAGCCATTATTCCCATGGGGGTATGTAATCGCAAAGCCACATTCCTCTCTAGGTATTGTTGTATGAAACTCTCAGCCCACCCCATCTGTTACTAAGGGGGCTACGATGACATGTTAGAGCACGTCATGATATTGAACACTTGCTTTATTTAAACGCATTGCACACAGCGGCCGCGATAACTATATGCCAGTCGCGATCTTCAAATCAGCCAATGGCTACATCTTTCGAGCGTGTGATGCAGTTCATTCTGTGTTTATGGCATCACTTTTTTTCAATGAAGCATAAACGTTTTATATCTGAATTAGTCATTTAATTGAAAATTTCCTGCTGTGTACTGCACCATAATTTGTCTCGTGAATTGGCGCTTCATCGGAACTTCTACTAGACAATCGGCATTTTCCGACTATGTTAAAAAAAGTATTGCCAGGCCACTAACGCAGTTTGAACTGATAAATTATTACAGCTGAACGGTTCTGCCCGAGGTTTGAGAGGTTTTGTAGGTGAGGGAGAGAGAGAGAGAACTATAAAGAAGTGTATTACTTCAGGCATGTCCCGTCGCCCCCAGCTGTCAGTCGGAATCCCTTGAGACACAGCAGCAACCACTTGACTGATTATGTTGCGCTGGACGTTGGGGTCTGGGCTGCGGAGCACGGCCTTCTAAGATTCTACAGTGTGGAAGAAGAAAATTATGATTACTTATGATTACTGTTAACAGACATGTGCTTCATTGGTTCACCTCTTCGTCACCTTCCTCCTGTTGCTTTTCTGCTTTGCTCTCAGAGTACGTGTGCCAGCAATACAATAACCTCTATGGAGTGAGAAAAAGTACAGAGAGAGAGAAATTTTTGTTGAGGCGAGGTTCGAACCTGTGTACGCACAATCCGAAGGCGAGCGTCTTAACCACTTGGTTAACGAGACACAGCATAGCCTTGTATAGGACGGCAAGAGGGTGGAAAGGGGAGTGGAGCTGAGAAGCATGACACATAGCCTGGGGCAGGGGGGTGGGTTCGGCCCAGGTTTCTCTTGAACTAATGATGAAGGGTGGTGGTTTGGCCGAAAGTAAATTATGAAAGTGGGTGTGCTTCTAAAATAGTAAAGGTCTTCAGCGAGTGCCTCTTCCCCCTCCCGAAAAAAAGTTCCTGCTTATGGACCCGGTGAATAGGAAGGAAAGGGAAAAAAGAGTTGAGAAAAAGAGAGAAATAAAGAATTAAGAAAGAATTTGGCACAGAAAGAAATGGAAAGGGGTACAAAAAAAATGATAGAAAGATCAGTGAACGACAGCAGCAACGCCATGTATAGACTCAAGCGCGTAAAAATGATTGTTAGGATATAACGTCCCAAGACCACAAGCACGTGAGAAAAAGACATGTAAACAGGACAGGAGCTAGTCCCGCTTACGCCCTATCCTGTGCGTCTCTTTCTTACGTGTTTGTTTCACTGTGCTTGTAATAATCCAAAAGTTATATACACCCACCAAATAGCCCAAATTTCTGCGATGAATGGAGTATTTGGCACTGGGCCGGAGAAAGAGTGGTGAGAGCGTCAAAGCCAAGTCAGGTCGAGCTATGTGCCCACCAGCCTCTGCTGTGGCACAATACTATGCAATACTGGCCTTATACAATACTTTTTTTCTATGAGAATGCTGTTCCTGCTTACTTTGCAATCTTAGGATCTTTGTTAGCATCAATTTAACTAACATTATTGTTTTAATTTTCCAATTTTCAGCCAGAACCTTGACACTGAAATGTCACTGGCATGTCGCAAATATCAATGCGCCCTTTTTCTAGCGGCCGTGTTCGCTGAACATTTACTCAAGCTTAGCATATTGAGTGGAGCAATGCAATCCACTTTTTCCAGTAAATAATTGTGCGTTCACTGGCCGACCCTGCCAAAATCTACAGCGTCGCAGTAAAATAGTGTTAATTTTCTCCTCGAGGACGTGTGTGGTATTTTCAGCCTGCATGTTTTCAGACACATCAAGCATCTTCACGTGGCAAGAGTGAGACAGACCACTGTCACAAGGCACGCGGCAAATCTAACATCATTTTCAACGAATCACATTAAGCAGACCTAATGTCCTTTTACTTGCGTGCTGTCACACGACGAAAACAAATGTCATTTTTTGAAATGATGACCATGACCTTAGCCCTCCTGAGCCGTGGATTTTGGGAGAAATAAAAATATACTAAACCTTGCATGTAACATGCATGTATCCACAAAAATAATGTTAATGGATAAAAAGGTGCTCCTGGAATATAAATGCGGCTGTTTCACACAACTTGCGACAGCTGCACGACATTCGTATACCAACTTGGCCAGCGATATGACTTGGTGTGAGTACAGTGAACTGAAACGTGGCGCATGACTGACTTCCCGGCTACAAAAATAAGGCGGTAACAGCGATTTCGTGTTGTCACCACCTTGGTCACCACAGCACGTGCAATCGGACGATCAACATCTGCGATACAGGCAACAATAACAACAGAGCACAAATGAAACGTGGCTGGCGTCGAGCCGCTGAGGTTGAAAGTATGAAAGTAGCTTTTTTTTAGTAATTTTCTCTAGTGCTGTTATCAAACGAGTAGTAAGTTGATCTAGTAAAGAATAAGATATTTACAAATGATAAAAGTTACGTATATGCAAGTTGACAGTCATCTCCCTAAAGGGCCCTGGCATTGAAACTACTCATTCAGCCTGAAATCAAATGCGAATGTGTTTTAGGAACTCGTTCGACAGAAAATGTCGTTTTCATCTAATGGCATTAGTTTTCTCATGTGATAGCAAACAAATGACGTTGTGAATGAAGTTGACATTCACTGTAAATGACATTATATTTGCGGTGTCACAGCGGTATTGCTTTATTATGTGAAATAATCTCCTCGTCGGTGCCTCAATAAAGGCACAGACCACTGGCCAGATTTTGCAATACTGGAGGAAATGAAAAGACCACGAATAATAGCGACAGTTTCAAGCATTCATTCTTTTTTTTTTTCATTTGAATAGCATTATATTTTTAAATTCTGTTTCAGTGCCACGAAAAAACCAGTATGTCGCACAGCCTCGTGGAAGAGCTTTTATGCTGCACCCGGGAGTCATTATGTTTGGCAAGCGTAGTCTGAGGCTTTTTATGCATGCCATAATTAGTGCTCAAGATTGAAATACATATGTTATTGTTTATTCTGAATCGATTCTGTTATGCTTACGTGGCAGAAGGAGTTTACGCTGAGGTGTGTCACAGCTTTCGAGACTTGTTGAGCAAGTCGAGCTGCTGCACATGCATGCGGAATCAACACGCACACAGCACACAAATGTGAACCGCTGTCATGTTGAGATGTCGTTGTTTGCAGCACGTGTTGTGTGCAAGACTCTACAATTGCCATGAATGTGAAAATTCTGATAATTGTTTTGTGGCATCTTGTTACCATAATGGTGATTCGTTTTCTTTATGTACAGCTAGGATTACTACATTTTCTCCAACAAAAAAAAAAACGGCTCTTCGATGAGGGAAGAGGGGGAGACGAGCTACCAGGAGATTAAATTGGTGTTGAGCAATGCACGCCTTCTCAGGTCCTTGGCCTGCAGTGCCATTTAATTCAACACCGCTTTTCTTGAGCCAAATAAACCTGGTGTGGCAAAAACGGCACACAGAGCTAGCCTGGTAATCTAATTGCCGGCATAAAAATACCCATAACCAGAATGATTCTTCGTTTACTGCTCTGAAAAAAAGGCTAATGACGGTGGCTGTGGACTGGGAACTGATCCACTGTTTGCAAAATTTGCTGAGCTGGTCTAAAAGTAGACAAAGGGCAACCCTATGTACAACCTATTGAATCCAAGGAGAGTTCAGAGGCATTATTTGTAGTGTGTCAATGTAATGTAGTAATTATGAAATGCTTAATGCTTGTAAAAGAGTACATGTAGACTAAAAAGACAGCGTGCTGCGGCTAGGAACAGAACCTACAACTTTCAGATTATGTGTTCAATGTTTTACCGGTTCACCTACAGCGGCGGTCGTCGTACTGTGCACTACTACAACCTTCAGTTGACTGGATGTGTTGTCTGAAGGTTGTTGGTTCAGTTCCTCTGAGTTGAAATTTTTACAGCGAAAGCTTTTTGTGGCTAGGAGAAATGTAAAACCCCCCGGCAGCAGTGTCTTCAGCGGTCTTCATTGGCTGTGTTATCAGTTACGTCATTAACGTTGTTTCCAAGCACGCGCATTATTGGCTGCGTTGTGAGCTAGCTTGCGATGTCAAACACTTAAAACAACACGGCAGTGAGGCGTCAATGTTATGATTGTGGGAGTGCGCTCGCTCAGGCGGACGGTTGCTTTCGGCGGGAGTTTAGCTTCGGCTGCAACGTCTGTGACCGCCTGTGGTTCGAGGACAACCACTGTAATTAGTGCGTTGCAAAATCATTTAACCGCTCATTACACTCTTCTATGACCTTGATCATGCAAGACACAATGTTTGCCATGTGAAATGAACACTGTAGTGAACCCAAGCCGAGCGTGTGTCTAACCTCGTTAAGAAGCATGAACTTGTAAACAATAATTGTTAAAGGATTCAGTGCAGCGATGGGTTGAACTCTCCGCTAAACACTGGGGCCTGACGTTTCAGCTTTCACTGGTTAATCATTTGTACTGAGTGCTTGGGAGGTGATAGTGTTTTTTTTAATTTATTTACATTTGTATCATAATTACTGTTATATTTAAGGACTAAAAGTAATGACCTTGGCTTCATTCCCTGTTTGTTTTATGAACATGCACATTCTGAGATCAGACAGTTTGACTGGTAAGCTTTTCGTTGCGCTGAGAAAAATGGGTACCACAAAAATTGGTTGTGCTTTTCTTTAAACAGTTCACTTTGATGATTTCCTTACCAGAGTCTAACCCATGTGTGGGAGCTGCTGTTTTTTCGGCGACTTTCCAGAAAGAACTGCCCTTGGCCCCCAAAACGTTTTTCTGACCGTCTAAAATGGTGGCTACGCTGAAACGCTCAATTCATCCTCATCTGATGGTGTGTATAAGCCTTACCTGGATTTCATTGCTCTCAGGGCTGGGCAGATACTTTTAAATCGTGTTGCGATGCAAGGTACTCGATCAAGTAGTAGTCCGCCTCGGTGAAACAGTGCGTAGGGTGCTCGCCTGCTGACCCGATGGTCGCGGTTCGATACCGGCTGCGGCGGTCACATCTCGATGGAGGCGAAATGCCAGACGTCCGTGTATGGTGCGATGTCAGTGCGCGTTAAAAAACACGATGGGGGTAGAAATTTCCGGAGCCCTCCTTTATAGCGTGTCTCATAATCATATCATGGTTTTCAGGCCTAACACCCTAGATATTATTATTGGGCTAGAGGTATGCGAGATAACAGATAGAAGATGATATGGCAGTAATTTCGTCTGATGGCATGCTATTAAATTCTATCCTAACCTGCTAAGGTACATTGCCAGGTAAGTTGGTTGGGATTGATGCGGTGTAGCCCGTCAGAACAGGGACACAGGAAAAAGACACACAGTGCTAAATTGTGACTAATGTTTTTATTTGTGATCACGCATGTGATTTATACAATAACAGCAGGTCGATAAAAGCCCAGGCAACAGCATGTAAAGATACAACACAGAGCATGTATGTTTCATCACTAATTGTACCACACTCTGCACCCACCTACATTTAGGAGATGGCTCCAGATACTACTTCTTTTTGTTAGCCGTAAAAGTTGAAAAACGCACGCTCCCAAGCTTTTCTTTCATCTTGTCTGTTTCGTAGGCTTTAATTATCAATCGTTTCGCTCCTGTGGACAAATATAGTCACGACATTTTGTACTAATGTGACCGATGACTACATAACTTGTAATCAATGATAATTGGTCCTACATTAAACGAATGGCGATTATACTTGTCACAGTTGTTTCTTGGCGCTATATGGCAACACCTGTCCATGTTGTGCCACCTTTGTGTCTGCTTTCATTTTATAGTCGTATTTCATTACATTTCTATATGGTGTAGCCATTCTGCAGTTACTGCAATTACCTTTTTTTCATGCAATTAGGAAAATTAAGGAACTTCGTTAGCTATAAAAGATGGAACCATCTTATCCAGAAAAAAAAAGCGAGAAAATCTTTCGATTATTTTGTACAATTTTCATTTTTTTATCCTAGTGAGAGCGTTAGCATACTTATGACGAATTCCATTAAGAAAACAGGAGTAGAGGTTCAGGGCACTGAAGAGTGGGTGGGGGCAGAGCACTGAGAGCAGGGCCACTCAACCTGCCACTGGAATGCGCTACACTCCCGGAGGGCAGGTGAGAAGGTGGCGAGTAGGAAGACTATGTGACTGAAACATTCGAAGCCCCGGCATATTCTTTGTGGGGCAGCAGCAAAATACGCGTGAAATCGCTCAGCCACATATTCTTCATTATCCTAATGCCTAGTATGCTTGTGCAACGACTCATTCGGCAGACGTCCAGCTGTCATCATAGCCATCCGTACAAAACAGCAGTGTGAAACTACACATGATTGCTACCATTGCCGCCGCGCTCGCCGGCTGAAGAAAAATTCGGAATTTCTTAATTTCAAGAGCCATGTGACTCGTCGTACTGCTCCTTCTCCACTTTTCAGGCGAGAGCACTACAAACTGCTCCTGGCTGTTCTCGGCGCAGTAAAAGCACTCTCGCTCTACCAGTGTATGACAGTGCTCTTGCACCTGTTCGACCACTGAAACACGCCGGCTCTGAAGATAGCACTTTCAGCGTGCTTTTGAGTGCTCCTGCTCTCCCATTGAAATTGGCCATAGATACGCTCGCGAGTTCGTTATTAATAATCTATAACAGGTGTCTCAAGCTCGCCTTGCCAAGCAGGCTGCACCACTAAATGCAGTCCCGCGAAGGCCAGCGCAGTGGAGAATGTTGAAGGGCGAGGAAGATCTCGATCGAGATATCGGCAAACATTGCCAGTAGGTCATTATTGTAGGGTATTTCGAGTTAGGATCCGAGAGTTATTGATAAATCCACACAATGACTTAAATGTCAACTCCTATTCTGAAAAGAGCTTTTTGTCCCACTGTTATGGTTCAACACGTTGACCAGATGAATTGCCTTTAAGAAATGATTGAAACCAGACATGTCTGAGTCATGACTACTTATTCATGGACATACTTATTAAAGAAAGAAAATGGAGCAAAAAGAGTCATGTGTGAGTCAGGCCACTAACGATAGGTTAGTGGGTCATGTATTTGGAGCCTGTGATCTATATAGTGCAGCTACAAATGCCCAGGCACCAAAGTGTGTGCTTCATAACTTAACTGCGAATAACATTGCTTCATTCAAATAAAATGCCAGTCATAATTTAAGCAGTATTGTCTTTTGTGCTCAAAATAGATTAGTGTCATTCTGAAAAAACTTGTGTTTTCTCCGCCTGCGTAAGCAGGCGTTTTGTGTGTAGTGACACCACGGACCCGAGCTAATGGGGGCTTTCGACTGCCTCCTATGCCTAGCCGTGCATGGCTTTGCTGTGTCTGGGGAAAAAGGGGATCCTGGGGGTTGAGCCGACGCCGGGTGATTGGACCTTTAAGGCCCCCTGGCAGAGGCAATACACCTCTTTGGCCCCAGCTTCACGTAGACGGCACCCCTGGGCTGACCAACCCAAGGGCAATCAGCAGTCACCTTTTCCTATCTCTTTCTCTCCCTAGATCTTCGTCTCTATCTTCTACTTTATATCTGTCCTGTTGTCTTATTTCTTCTATTTACTTCCGAATTATTTGGCGGCAAGGGTTAATTTTGTGTAGTTACTCAACCTTGGGCAGTTATATTTGGTTATACGGGCAATGTACGGCTGGCGTCTGCAGTCCTATACAAGCGCTACAGCGTCCCCTAGTTGGGCTCCGTGGTGGATTGTCGCCATTTCTGCCGAAACAACCAAGCTATTATGAGAACACCTTCATTTCCTCTACTACTTGATCGTCTCCCTAAAAAAAGGGTGCGCACCCGAGAACTTGTGTGTTTCAACCGCCCCAGCCTATTCTTCCCAAAATTTCACGTAATTCACTGTGAAACTTCGAACAAACAAGCAAGATAAAAATCTCCATTTCTTGTCTCAAGGTCCCTGACCGAAGTCTTTGGACTAGGTTACAAGGTAACTAAGATTCCAAGTGGTAACCTCCTACTCAAACTAACTGAGTGACAACAATTTGAGAAACTTTGCCATCTAACAGCATTCGGCAGCATCCCAATATCGGCTTAGCCTCACCACTCTATGAATACCTCACGTGGAGTCGTATGAGAAGCAGACCTCCTCGGACTGTCCGAACAGGAACTCCTGGAAGGTTGGAAAAAGCAGAATGTAACTGAAGTTAAACGAATCATCATCAGACGCGACTGTAAAGAAACGCTAATCAAGCTTCTCATTTTAACATTTGTATTTTAACAGTGTACTACCCACAAACACTGAGACAAGTTACATCGAACACTCCGTCCACCCATACATTCCGAACTCTAGACGTTGCTACAAATGTCAGAGATTTGGCCCCGGCTTGCAGAGCTGCCGAGGTGAAAACACTTGTGCAAGATATGGAAACCAAAGACGCGCCTCTGATAAGTGTACTGACACACCCCGCTCTATCAACTGTGACGCTAATCATGCAGCCTACTCTCGTTCCTGCCCAAACTAGAAGAAAGAAAAAGGGGTTATCACGCTTAAAGTAGAAGAAAACATCTCATTTAAGGAAGCCCATAACAGATGTGCACCATTCTATACAACACCTTACGCTGATGCGGCGTGCCGAGGGGCAACGTCGCACCAGCTCCCGCCACTCCTTCGGCCATCGCAAAGTCAGCTGTGGCACCTGCCACCTAGGCGGTAGCAGCCCAGTATGTTCTGCCAACTCACGAAGAGGTACCAGTGACCCCAGGGTCGTCAGGTACCAAGGCCTCGCCAGGCAAGGTCCGAAACTCGGACCATCGGCCCTCGCGTGCGGGCATTCAGTGCCTCCCAGGAGGCAATGGACACAATGGTATTCCTGGTACCGAAAGATCGGCGTGGCTACTCAGACCGCCCCAGGAAGACAAAAAAGCCGATAACAGGGCCCGATGACGGCCCTGTTATCTAAACTCGGATCTCCCTCTGAACAACAGAACCCCATTTCTCGTACACGTAGCGCTACTTTACTTTCAGGACGAACGCACAAATTATACAATGGAACGTCAGGGCCCTTCTTAGGAACCTTGACGATGTCCAAGAACTCCTATACAAACATTCGCCGAAAGTGCTGTGCGTACAAGAAGCAAACTTAAAGTCCAAACACACCGACTTTCTTCATAGCTACATTATTTTCCAAAAGAATCGTGATGATACAATGGCATCATCTAGAGGAGTAGCCATTATAGTTAATCAAGGGATTGCATGCACGCACTTACCGCTTCGGTCATCCCTTGAAGCAGTGGCTGTTCGAGCGGTACTTTTTAGTAAACTCGTCATCATTTGCTCTATACACATACCTCCACATTTTCAACTGCACAAACATGAATTCCAGTCATTGATAAATGAACTTACCGAACCCTATCTTGTCCTAGGGGACTTTAATGCGCATAGTAGTCTATGGGGCGACTCTCGATATGCGACGCGCAAGGTCGCCTAATCGAACAGTTTCTTTTCTCTTCCGGAGCCTGTCTCCTGAATTGGAAAGAGCCTACATACTACAGCTAACAATACCTACTCCTCCATCGACCTAAGCATTGTATCTCCGTCGTTTCTATCCCTACTTCAATAGGAAACCATTAATATTCCTTACGGGAGTGACCATTTCCTAATACTTTGACTACAGCAACATTATATGAATGTCCTTCACAGGTACCCAAATGGCTCACAGAAAAAGTTAATTGGAAACAGTTTCGAAAAGATACTTCCCTAACCTGGGCTGACCTGTCTGCGTCAAGCATAGAGGCTGCTGTGGACTACTTCACAGCTTTTTAATTGACGTTGCCACCAAATGTATTCCTCAAACAAGTGGAATATCTGGCAAATGACGTGTCCCTTGATGGAGCGATGAGTGTAAAAAAATGCGTAAAAAACAAAACAAAGCGTGGAGATTGCTCCGAGAATCACCAACGGCTGAAAATCTCACATATTTCAAGAACACAAAATCCCAGAGCAGGACGACGCGCAGACAGGCAAGAAGGGAAAGTTGGCAAAAATTCTTATCTGGCCTCACTTTGTACACACATTAGGGTAAGGTCTGGAACATTGTGAGAAGGGTGGAAGGAAAACAAGCATATGTGCTGCCTCTGGTGGACACACAAGGCGACAGCTTAGAAGACCAGGCAAGCCATCTAGGAGCACACTTCGAGCAAGTTTCCAGCTCGTCACAATACTCTTAAAAGTTCCAATGCTAAAAGGCAACGGTGAAGAAGCATAACCTAGATGCTAAATGTACAAAAATACGAGGCATACAACCAACCTTTCTCTTTAGCTCAACTACAGGCATCTCTGACCTGCTGCAGCAATTCTGCCCCAGTATCTGATCGTGTGGTCTATGTAATGTTGAAGAACCTATCTCTCAAAACGCAAAAACCCTTACTTCACCTTTACCATGCCATCTGGTTTCCCAGTGACATCCCTTCAAGCTGGAAAGAGGTCATTGTCATTCCCATTTTGAAAGAAGGCAAGGAACCATCCTCCGTTGCGAGTTACAGGCCCATCGTACTTACAAGCTGTCTATGCAAACTTTTTGAAGGGATGATAAATAGCCGACTCGCGCATTTCCTTGAAACTAACAGCCTACTTGATCCATACCAATGCGAGTTTCGAGAAGGCAGATCTACCATTGACCACCTGGTACGTATCGAGGCACAGATCCGAGATGCTTTCCTCCATCAGCAATTTTTCCTATCGGTCTTTCTTGATATGGAAAAAGCCTATGACGCTACATGGCGCTTTAAGATATTGCGAGACCTCTCACACTTAGGTGTCCGAGGTAACATGCTTAACATAATTCAAAGTTATCTCTCCAATTGCACTTTTCGTGTCCGAGTGGGGAATGTCTTGTCTCGAAGTTTCGCACAAGAAATGGGAGTGCCACAAGGTGGTGTGCTGAGTTGCACACTCTTTTATTATAAAAATGAATACCCTAAATACCTGTATTCCACGAAGCATGTTTTATTGCATATACGTCGACGACGTGCAGATAGGCTACAAATTATGCAACCTCACAATTAGTGTGCGAGCGGCAAGTTCAACTTGGTTTGAATAAGGTAACTAAGTGGGCTGACGAGAACGGTTTGACCATTAACCCACAAAAGAGCTCTTGCATTTTATTCTCAAGAAAAAGAGGTCTCTATTCAGATCCGAATATTGACCTGCATGGTCAGAGGCTACCAGTGAAGTCTGAGCAAAAATTTTGAGGCATTATTTTAGACAAGAAACTCACATTAAACATCTCAAAAGCAAGTGCCTGAAAGCAATGAAAGTCATCAAGATTTTATTGTGGACATCATGGGGCAGTGATAGAAAATTCCTGATGAATCTCCATAGAAGCCTTATATGCACATGTCTAGATTATGGGGCGATCATATATCAGTCTGCAGCACCAAGTGCCTTGCAAATGCTTGACCCTGTCCGCCATTTGGGCATCTGCCTTTCTACGTGTGCTTTTCGCACTAGCCCCGTAGAAAGCCTCTACGCCGAGTCAAATGAGTGGTTGCTTCACCTGTAGAGAATTTACATGTTCTTTGTATATTTCATCAAAGTGATTGCAGACAATAATCACCCCTCATATTCCACTATTAATGATTTGTTGAGCTCCGCTCTGTTTCGAAACAGACCTTCGGTGAGGCAGCCCTATTCAGTTGGCCTGAAGGGTCTCGCTGAGGAGGCTGGTGTGTCACTTGAACACAGCTTAATGGCTCCTGCGGCATACCTGCCACCGTGGCAGTGGCAGATTTTAGATTGCGATGTGTCTTTTCTAGAAGTTACAAAACACGTTCCCATTGCCCGCATCCGCACATTTTTTTGAACTTCAACACAAATGTGTCCTGAGTTTTTTTACAGATGCCTCTAAGTCTAACTCTTCTGTGTCCTATGCTGCTGTCGGGCCATTTTTTTCGGATGCTAGCCTTCTACATCAAGATACAAGTATATTCACAGCGGAAGCTTACGCGATACTTGCGACCGCTTAACATATTAAACAATTACAACTACAAACAGCAGTTATTTACACGAACTCTCTTAGTGTGATAAAAGCTCTGCGTACTCTTAAAAAACAAAAAAACCCCTGTCTTCGTCTAACTTTACTCTATTTTATGCATACTCTACACACTAAAACAACATGTAGTGTGCAGGGTGCCAGGGCACCGTAAGATCTAAGGCAACGTGATGGCGGATCAGCTTGCTGCATCCGTCCACGAAAACACTGCCACTACACCCATATTAGTCCCGGCCCTTGACCTTAAACCGTCTCTCAAACGAAAGCTCAGGGATTACTGGCAGAACAAGTGGGATAGGCACACACAAAAGATGTTATTAAGCCACACCTTGTTAATTGGCAGCCAGTATCAAAATCACGTCGTACAGAGGTAACACTAACAATGCTCAGGATAGGGCACGCATACATGACACACTCATACCTTTTGTCTGGCTGCGATCCACCACTGCTTGACAGACCTGGCGAAGCACTAACAGTGCTTAACATTTTAATCCAGTGTGAACACTTAGACGTTTGCATGTGGGAGGTAGTGGCCAGATACTGCACCAGGGTGGCCAATCCTTCTCTGGTGAGGGAGTGCGTTCCCGGTGGCGGTTACCGGTGAGGCCGCACCTCAGGCCTCTTAATGCAGTTCCATCAACACGCGGGGTTTTTTTTTCCCGGTTGGGAACTGCGCGGCACCGGGATTTGAACCACGGACCTCTTGCATGCGAGGCGGATGCTCTGACCACTATGCCATCGCCGCAAAAAAAAAAATCCGCGTGTTGATGGAACTGCATTAAGAGGCCTGGGGTGCGGCCTCACCGGCAAACACCGCCGAGAACGCACTCCCTCACCAGAGAAGGATTGGCCACCCTGGTGCAGTATCTGGCCACTACCTCCCACATGCTTACGTCATATAACTCATGGCCCTCAGTCCCCAGCAGCTGCGAAGCAACTGACCACGGCGGCGGTCAGATCTGCAACGCAGCAGAGGGTGCTAAGAATCTCTGGATCCGGACAGGCCGCCATTGGAACCTGAACTTGGCAACGTTTAACGCTAGAACCTTATCTAGTGAGGGAAGTCTAGCTGTACTATTCGAGGAGCTAGAGGGTGTTAAATGGGATATAATAGGGCTCAGTGAGGTTAGGAGGACAGATGAGGCCTATACGGTGCTACAGAATGGGCACGTCCTTTGCTACAGGGGCTTGGCAGACAGAAGAGAACTGGGAGTGGGGTTCCTAATTCACAGAAACATAGCTGGCAACATAGAGGAATACTATAGCATTAATGAAAGGGTGGTAGGTATCGTAATTAAACTGAATAAAAGATACAAGATGAAGGTAGTACAGGCTTACGCGCCTACATCCAGCCATGATGACGCTTCAGTTGAAAGCTTCTATGAAGACGTGGAATCGGCAATGAGTAAGGTAAAAACACAGTATACTATAGTGATGGGCGACTTTAATGCAAAGGTAGGGAAGAAGCAGGCTGGAGACCAGGCAGTAGGAGATTATGGCATCGGCACTAGAAACGCCAGAGGAGAGCTACTAGTAGAATTCGCAGAACGCAATAATTTACGGATTTTGAATACCTTCTACCGAAAACGAGAAAACCGCAAGTGGACATGGAGGAGCCCTAATGGCGAAAATAAGAACGAAATAGACTTTATAATGAGTGCACACCCTGGAATCGTGCAGGATGTGGAAGTGATTGGCAAGGTACGATGCAGTGACCATAGAATGGTACGGTCTCGAATTCGCCTAGACTTAAAGAAGGAACGACAGAAACTGATACGCAAGAAGCCAATCAATCAGCTAGCACTGAGAGGGAAAGTACAGGAATTCAGAGTGTCGCTGCAGAACAGGTACTCGGCTCTTAGTGAGGAAACCAACCTTAGCGTAGATACAATGAATGATAATCTGACGAGTATCATTACGGAGTGTGCAGTGGAAGTTGGAGGCAGGGTAGTTAGACAGGACACTGGCAAGCTTTCCCAGGAAACGAAGAACCTAATTAAGAAGCGTCAAATCATGAAAGTGTCAAGTACAACAGACAAAATAGAACTGGCAGAGCTTTCGAAGTTGATTAATAGACGTAAGGTATGCGATGTAAGAAAGTATAACATGGAGAGAATTGAACACGCTCTGAAAAACGGAGGAAGTGTCAAAGCATTGAAGAGGAAACTTGAGATAGGCAAAAGTCGGATGTATGCACTAAGGGACAAAGAAGGCAAAATAACTACCAATATGGATAGGATAGTTAAAATAGCGGAGGAGTTTTACAGAGATCTGTACAGTAGCCGAGACAACCACGACCTTAGTACTATCAGAACTAGCAGTATCCCAAATTACACCCCACCAGTAATGATAGAAGAAGTCAGAAAAGCTTTGGAGAGCATGCAAAGGGGCAAAGCTGCTGGTGAGGATCAGGTAACATCAGATCTGCTGAAAGATGGAGGACAGATTGTGTTAGAAAAACTAGCCACCCTGTTTACGAGGTGTCTCCTGACGGGAAGAGTACCAGAGTCTTGGAAGAACGCTAACATCATCTTAATACATAAGAAAGGAGATGACAAGGACTTGAAGAATTACAGGCCGATCAGCTTGCTCTCTGTAGTATACAAGCTATTTACAAAGGTAATTGCTAACAGAGTAAAGAAAACATTAGAATTCAATCAACCAAAGGAACAAGCAGGATTTCGAACAGGCTACTCAACAATTGACCACATTCATACTATCAATCAGGTAATAGAGAAATGCTCAGAGTATAACCAACCACTATACATAGCCTTCATAGATTACGAGAAGGCATTTGATTCAGTAGAAATATCAGCCATCATGCATACACTGCGGAATCAGGGCGTAGATGAAGTATATATAAATATTCTGGAAGAAATCTACAGGGGATCAACTGCTACCATAGTGCTTCATAAAGAAAGCAACAGAATACCAATCAAGAAGGGTGTAAGGCAGGGGGACACAATTTCCCCAATGCTATTTACCGCGTGCTTACAGGAGGTTTTCAGAAGCCTAGAATGGGAACAGTTAGGGATAAGAGTCAATGGAGAATACCTTAGTAACCTGCGCTTCGCCGATGACATTGCATTGCTGAGTAATTCGGGGGACGAATTGCAACTCATGATTATGGAGTTAGACAAGGAGAGCAGAAAAGTGGGTCTTAAAATTAATATGCAGAAAACGAAAGTAATGTACAACAACCTCGGCAAGGAGCAGCGCTTCGAGATAGGTAACAGTGCACTTGAAGTTGTAAAAGACTATGTCTACTTAGGGCAGGTAATAACCGCAGAGCCGAACCATGAGATCGAAGTAACTAGAAGAATAAGAATGGGGTGGAGCACATTCGGCAAGCACTCTCAAATTATGACAGGTAGATTGCCACTATCCCTCAAGAGGAAGGTGTATAACAGCTGTATCTTGCCGGTACTTAGCTACGGAGCAGAAACCTGGAGACTTACAAAGAGGGTTCAGCTTAAATTGAGGACGACGCAGCGAGCAATGGAAAGAAAAATGGTAGGTGTAACCTTAAGAGACAAGAAGAGAGCAGAGTGGATTAGGGAACAAACGGGGGTTAGGGATATCATAGCTGAAATCAAGAAGAAGAAATGGACATGGGCAGGGCATGTAGCGCGTAGACAGGATAACCGCTGGTCATTAAGGGTAACTGACTGGATTCCCAGAGAAGGGAAGCGGGTCAGGGGGAGACAGAAGGTTAGGTGGGCAGATGAGATTAAGAAGTTTGCGGGTATAAATTGGCAGCAGCAAGCACAGGACCGGGTTAACTGGCGGAACATGGGAGAGGCCTTTGTCCTGCAGTGGACGTAGTCAGGCTGATGATGATGATGATGATGATGAACACTTAGACACTCTAAGAAAACAACTTTTCATTACCCTACCGGCAACAAATGCCATTTCACCTGGCTATGTTTGTTGGTAGGGAACCACTTTTCACTCATAAATCAGTGTTGGTTTTTTTAAGAGATGTCCACACTTTTAATGTATTATATCAAGGCATGGCGTAGCGCGACCACTCAAGAGGGGCTGATGCTGCGGTGGCTTCATTAAAAAGCACCTGCCTCACACCCCTTGGAGACAAGGGTACAGATGAGGCACTTGTGCTAGTGTCAAACACCTCCACCATGCTTTATTATCAGAACCTCTCGCCATTCATTCTTACTATACATTTCACATCACTGTCATGATTTTATTACTTCTATATTTTACCCGCCTTAGTACGAGGAATTTCAAAGCCCTTATACAGCCACCCAACACATTCATTGTTCACATCTCGTCCTATGACCTGGCGCCCTTTGGCCATCAAATTGCCCTTGTGCCAAAAAAAAAAAACACCGCACATCAAATAACTTGTTGAGGTGGCTTTGCTTCACTCTTCTTATGAGCTCTTTCTGGAGTGTTCTGGCAGAAAGATAAAGTGAATGTCATTTCAGTCAGTTTTATTTAGATGGCTTTGTGAAAAACATTATGAGCTTCAGAAGCAGTCACTTCAAGAAAAGATCCAGTGAAAAGATCGTCTTTTTGTCCCACAACAATAATCGGCATCTATCTTGCGTTCTTTTCCTTGAAGTGTCGCTGCGCAACCGGCACATTTAGGTCATGAACGACATGCACGTTACCAGGGCGACTTAGCTTTCTTAATATGAAACTGGCCAGCCCTGAGTTTTCAAGAAAGGAAGTGCAAGCAAGCCAGATGATGATTATCGTTGCGGGACGAAAAGGCACCCTTTTTACTCGATCTTTTCTTTGGAGTGGTGTTTAACCAACATTTATTGTTCTGTACGGGGACGCTGTGACAGCAACTCGTATAATCAAATGCATGATCTATGTTTTATATATTTGAAGTACAGATACCTATACGAATCTTCGAGCAGTATCGCAATACAAATACAACATACTCAAAGAGTATCTTAGATACAAGTATCTGTGATTAGGCCAAGCGTTGGTTGCTCTGAGTGAGGCTAAAGCACTCAGTAGCTGTTTTTTTTCCCCATGTTTCAGACTGTAATGTAATAGGAGAAGCACAGCCGAGAGCCGGTCCATTGGTACACCTGGAAGCTGGTGAGGTGTGTGAAAGTGGTGCACCTGTTGTGCAGCACACTGAAGAAACAGATAACTCTGAGATTGCAGGACTGCACTGCGATGATGTAGGCAATTTCATCAATTTGATGAGTTGTTTGTGGTGTTTCACGTCCCTCGGGAACTCTGGTTACGGGAGACACCGCTTCGGATAGCTAGGGACATTTTTCGCAGTTTCGTGTTCTTTGATGGGCAGCGAGATCTCGCAGTACGTGACCCTGTAGCATTGTTTCCATTGGAAATGCAGTAGCCACGACTAGGATCGAACCAGTGTCTTTCCAATCGACAGCCAAGCACCTGAACCACTGAGTCATTGTCGGGTTGGTAATTAATTTTTGTGGTACCCTCCGTGGTAACCTAGTGGCTAAAATGTTGAGCTGTTGATCATTAAGAGGCCGGTTGTGCCAAGGCAAGGTGGCACCTTGGCCTGGGGGCAAAATGCAAAAACACATTCGCTTATGTTAAGGATCTCCTGGGAATAAGAATAAGTTTGGAGTCTCTTTTGGCTTTTCTTTTCGGAAGGCAAAGCAAAAATAAGTGAGCCTAAAATTCTCACAAAATTGAAGTATAACAGAAAAATTATTGAAGGTTGATAACCCAGATTAAAATAAGAAACTGTCATGCATCATAGTCATTTCAGGCTTGGGCGATACAACCAGAGACGAAAAAATATTTTTCATTGCGATAGCAATTATATGGACACGCTCCGGTGGATTTTGCCGCCGGCGTCGCTGTCATTCACCATACATGTATGTGTAGCTATGTATCTGAAAACGCAAGAAATAAAAATAATCCAGAAAAAGACTTTGGCGCATAGAATCGAACGTCCAACCTCTTCTTGTGAGGGTCAGGCTCCTTTAATGTTGGAACGGCAAGCTATTTATATCCACCACTTACTGGTGGTGACGCCCATCTTTGGGGAACTATTGTGTTTTGAGCATTACCAGCAACAAGGGGCACTGAGCGTGCGTCGCCAGATTGTCAGGAAGCGGCGGCGCGTGCTCATCTCGCAATGAGGAGAATCGCACGCCTTGGGCTTTCACCGGAACAATTCTGTTGTAGGTACTGGGCGCATAAAGGTCACTGCCCTCGTTGTACAGTCTCTGTTTGCGAAAAGAACCCCAGGTGGTCGAAATTTTCGGAGCCCTTCATTACGGCCTCGGTCATAATCATATGGTGGTTTTGGGACGTCAAACTCTTCATATCAATCAATCATTGTTATAAAAGCAGAGCTGACACTGGCTCCACCTTTGTCGCTAACTTGATATGAGTTCATATTTAACGCTCATTGTTTTGTTATAACATCAGATAACCAGCACTGCAACCACAAATGACATTGTACCAACCTTACACATGCACAGTGTCTTTTCTGAAGCAGTTTCAAAAGCTGGCGTGGCTGTGTAGTAGAATACCCGACTTCCAGGCAGGTGCTTTGGTTTGATTGCAGCAGGAATCTTGGCTTTCATTCTTCCACATTCGTCAATGCAACATTATTTATATCATTCTTTTGTGATGCTTTTGAATTTAAGTACCAATTACTTTTCTTGCCGTTCCTGGGCAGATATCAAAAATTAGGGGACCCTAAAGCTTCATCTTTAGAAGTTGAACACGATAGCGACATCCTGTTCCTAGTGCGTGCTTCAAACACGTGCATGAAAGCTTTTTGAATTTGCTATGCACCCACCACGTGACCTTAACGGGAATAGGCGCAGTAGCGTGTGTGCCTTTTGAAGTGGGGTACCGGCTTTCAACCACGGAGCCATTATGACAATCACGTATTCCGACGCCTGTTGGCGATGAATGCTTGTACCATGCATTACCACTGCAATATTTCATGTTGCATTGTTAAACTTGTATACAGGATGCATGTGCTTATAAAGCATGAAAGCTACTTTCACTGCATTTTCAAGCAGATGAAGTTCTCTTCACTGTTTTCACAAGCAGCGGTATGGCCGGGGGGCAGAACGTCCGCTTGCCACGTAAACGGCCCAGGTTCAATCCCGACTCTCCTTCAGTGTTTTTTTTTATCATTTATTTACCTTATTGCAATGTTTTCGATTTTTGTCACCCATAAGGTGATGGATTTTCGCTCACAACCAACAACGCCGACGCCGGAATTTCGGTTACACGGTCTCTTTGATGCTATTGCACTGAAATGCCAGTAAGCTGTGGTGTATACTCGCATATTGTGGACTGTGGTTTATGGGTATGTACTGCCACATGTGTCCGGAGTGAAGGGTCTGACAAATTACATTATAGGATTTTCACATTATTTGTGTCATGACCAGACAGTCGTATTCTTCAAACCGTCATTATTTGTATCGATTTCAGTTCATACTATCCCCCATATTCAGAAACGCTCCTCGACTTCAACTTGACTTGCCACCACCTTCATTGCAGCACCTTCGAGACGCGTTTGTGCTGCACTAAAGGCAGTGGCAAGTCAAGTTCAAGTCTAGAAGCGTTTCTGAATGCGGGAATCAGTTGGGGAGATCACGAAAGCATTCAGACCAAAACTGTTGGATGGATAAGGAGGTAGAAATAGGAATCTCACTCTGAAGTACTGAGAAGCCTCATCTCAGAGGCTTTTCTTCTTGAAATACCGCTTCTCGCAGAGTCTCGGGCTCTACAATACTGCAGAGGACAGCGCAGATAAATGAAAATACGGACTGCGCGGCTGGAACTGCATTGTTGCAGGGCCAAGGCACTGCTTCCTATGGCAAAGAGCCAATCACATTGCAACAGGATGGAAAGGCGGGCTAGTTGATAATTCATGATGGTTCAGCGAACTGGGAGCGCGGGGGTAAACACAAACACAAAGCAAAGAAGAGGCACACAGCATGAGCGCTCAACCAACAACTGGTTTATTCTCACGTTTGAAGGACATATAAGCACACAAGGGGGCGCATGTCAACAGAAATAAGATGATAGTGTGAGCAGCAAGCGTGGCGTTCATTCGAAGCACTTGTCTATGATAATCGATAATTTGTAGACAAGTGCTTCGAATGAACGCCACTATATCTGCAGAAGCTCTGTCCCCGTAGCTTTCCCTTCAGTGCCAAGAAAAGTTGTCGCCGAGTCTAGAGGCATTGGCTGCAGTAACCATGAAGAGCAGCCACATTGGCTTTTCCTGGATTTTCCCTTTTCTTCGTTTTTTTTTCAAAATATTCATATTCATTTATAATTTTAACCATAGAATTAACCACAGAACGTTTCCTATGTTGATTTTTGCCCGGGGAAACATAGTAGTTCATTGTTTTATTATAAGAATGGACGCAGGTCCTGGAATAGTGAAAATTGGCCAAAAAGCCAATTTTTATAAAGTTGCATTTTTTTTTAAATTTTATATCTCTAAGCACACGTTCTCAAATTGTGAACGCTGAATTCGATCAGTAAATGGGTTAAAATTAGTTATAGAATTGCCGTGGCGGTCACGAAATGCCCCGCGAAAGACACGGAGGAAGGTAAGGAGCGGCCCTGACGTCACTCGTTGTGAAGCCGCGATGAAGCCGGAAGTCGGCCATATTGACTAGGCAGATTCTCCTCTCTTGTTTACATATGAATGCGAAGCAGAAGGCGCGACTCCCTCTCCGTCTCGGAAAGCACGTGGGCTGCGCAGCGCGTGTGTCGTGACGATCCGAAACTAATGGAACTGGGCTCATCACTGAGCCAGCGGGACACCTTCAGCGAAATCGCTCCGTCCGAGTATTAACGGGGAGTAACAGCTCGCCGACAACGAAGCAACTACGAGAGAACGCGTGCTAGATGCACTGACAACGGCGAGTGCTTTCACGTCATTAATTCAGCAACTGTACAGACAACACGATCGGTCGTGCGCCTTCTACGGTTGCATTCCGCCACGCGGCCGACGCAGCGTCCTGCCCCTGTGTCCGTGTTCCGCGTGAAACTAACCGGCGTCAGCATTCTGCGACCGTGGTGACTTTGAGCACGGTGCAAGTGACACTTGAACGCGGTTGCTGTTACGTTGAGATTACATGCAATGCTGGTGGATAGTGTACCAAGCGGAACAGAAAAGGTGTTTTAATACGCACATGCAAGTTATTACTGTACACACACAACACGAAACTACGTATGTGCACATGGTCCTCACGGCGCGTCTTGCTGGGCTCAACAGCGTCGTCCGTTGTCACAAGCAGGAGCACTGCTCAACCGTTACTGACCTGCAAGGCGTTCGTCGTCATTGAGCTTCGTCATGGTGCCCAACGCAATTTCGCTGAACACTAACTGCTTCATCCGCGTCATCCGCCGCACGACACATAGATATGCACTTGTTCCACGCACTGTTGAAACCCCGTGATGGACAAAGGGATTAGTAAACGTTGCTATGAGTAATGTAACAGCCAGGAGAACACTGCGTAACCAATAACGCGTCGCAGAGCACAGATATTGCCCGCCGCGGCTCAGAACGAGACCTGGGGAGGCACACATTCCGCCGCCAGCCGCCGCCGCTCACTGCTAGACCAGCTCCACTGCGCAACACGTAACCATAACAACGCCGCCATTGTGCCTACTAAATATGGCCGCCATGATGTCATTTCCGCCACATTTTTTACGCCCTGCGCCGACTGGGCATGCCCTCTCCTTACCTTTTTCCTTCCTCCGTGGCGAAAGATAAAATTTATTTGAACTTCTCCCGTGCGCCGCCGGCGAAACAGCCAACTGATCGTCGCCTTCTTGAGCTTGTTTTGAAGCTGTTTTTTTTTTGTGCGCATTTCGCACCCTTCAAAATGGCATCGCATGCATGGAACTATAGAGTTTCTTAATATACACTAGAGGGAACTCTGGTGCTAGAGTCGCACGGTGCTTCAGCGAGCATGGGAATGATGAGTAGTACACAGATTTGTCTAATCTTTGTACTTCTGGTCTGCTTCTGGCTCCGTGTGTGTTCCTGTGACTTGGAGCTGTTTTCTCACGAAATGAAAATCTGTGAATGTTCAGTGGTTGCACTTCACCACCTTATTCTTTTAGGCTTACCATTCCGAATCGGGTTACAAAGTTCAAAGCGGTTTGTTCTTTCCTTCGAAACAAAACTGAAGCTCGGCAACAAACAAAGCCACAAGTACGATTTGCCGCGTCCGCAGGTACGAAGACTAGGCAAATCTGTGTACTACCCATTATTACCATGATCGCTGAACGATCACAGCGCCAGAGTCCTCCCTAGTTAATTTTAGGAAACTCTATGTATGGAACGGCTGCCCTTGCCCCTTTTCCGAAGCCCCCTTCCCGACCGCTCATTGGCCGGAGCGCGAGCGTGCCAAGCGATCCCTCAGTTTCTCGCTTCCCATTGGCTGATGCGGCCAAGGCTGTCTGCGTTTTTTTTTCTCTCCCATGTGTTACTTGTCCGCTACCGGCTCCTGTCACGCGCGTGTTCGTCTGCTTTCCGCTCATGCTACAGGACCGACGCAACGACTCTGCGGTTTTTTGTCGGTATGACTGGAAATGCTTGTCTAAAAAAGAAGACGCGTCAAGCGTATGGCAAGAAACGAAGGTGCCTGTGAAACGCGCGGCAGAAGAAAGTTGATAACGTGCGGACGAGTTTGCCCGATGCGGGCGAAGCGGTCCACTTCGATGAAGGTGCTCATCCGCGGGCACCTGTCGTGTGCACAACGATGCACTCTCCGGAGCCCAGCTGCAGCACCTCTTCAGATTATCACGTCGTCGGATCATCTGACACTTCTAGCAATATACAGGCCTGTATTGACACGGCGTTTTATTCCGTGGACAAGTCTGCAGAGTGCGCCAAGAATGCAGCAAGCTTGAAGGAATCCCTCACATGGCAGTGCGTGATGAAATGAAAGTTCAAGCTTCTAGATGTTGATCTGGAGGACGGCGGCATAGAAAACTGGACAGAATTTGGCATTATTGACCTGGCAGTGATAGACTTGCTATTTCGGCTTGACGCCTGCCTTGAGTGTGGTGAAAAAAGCATGACTTTCTCGAAGGCCAAGAAAGAGTAAGGGCTGTGTTCTAAGCTCGTCGTAACGACCAGCATTTGTGACTTTGGCGAAGAGCGGTTTTCGTCCCCACGTGTAGCTGACGAGACCGACACCAAAATAAGGCCATTCAAAGTCAATTTGCATGCCATGAAGGTCATCAATAGCATCTGCAAGGGAGCGACGGCCCTGTCGGACTTTTTTGCCGTAATGAACATTTTGCTTCGAGGGCTCCACCGCAAGACCTATCAAAGCTACATGGCGTTAATGAAGGAAGCCTGCAGTGAGACAGCTGCCGAGTGCAAAGTAGTGAGCGTTGTTTGCGTGAAAGAGCTCTATGCAAAGTTCCGCAACGCGCCCGGCAACGTCGACATTATATATGATGGCACTTGGCTCACCCGCAAGCACAACTCGCATATCTGTGTTGGGTGTTGGCTGCATTATTGAAATGCACATTAATCTCGTTATAGACCACATCATACTATCGAACTTTTGCCTGGGGGCACCACAGGACCCAAGGAAGGGGAGGCAGGACGTTCTGCCTAACTCATCCAGCATGCCCCTCTGTGCCAGAAGAATGTCGACTGCAACGCTGGCCAGATAGAAGTAGAGGCAGTGCTACGCTTGTTTGGGCAGTCACACGGCAAACATAAGCTTCGATACACGATCATGCTGTCAGACGGTGACAGCAGAATATTTCATGCACTCACAAAAAATGATGTCTACGGTTTCATCAATGTAGCCAAAAGGACTGTAACAATCATGTGCACAAGCGTATGGGAGCTGCGCTATGTACACTAGTAGAAAAAATGAAAAGGTCAAAGTGGTTCACTAGGTGGCAAGGGCAGGCTCACACAACAAAAAACCAAGATCGCCTCATACTATGGTTACGCATTAAGAAGCCACAAGAAAAACCTTCCAGGCATGCAGAGAACAGTGCTGGCTACTCTGAAAAACATGTATTCTACTGATAAGGCACCAAAGCATGACCTCTGCACTGAAGGCCCAAACTCATGGTGCAAGTACCAGAGAGCTGTGGCAAAGAATGCGAAGCCCCCACCACACAAGGACAGCTTACCCGATTTTGTGAGCGAGGCACTGAAGCCTGTGTTCAGGCAACTGAGTGACAGTGCACTCCTGGAAAGGTGCAGTGATGTGCTCACACAGAACCCCAGTGAAAGCCTGCACTCAGTGATTTGGCAGCAGGCCCCTAAAACACAGCTTGCATGCTTGCAGAGCATTGAAAAGGCTGTTGCAGAAGCCATCAGCCGCTTCAACCAAGGCTTAGCGAAAAGCAATGTACAAATTGCTGAGAAGCTCGGCTACAGTGCTGGCCACAACCTGGCTTGCTACAAAAACAGGCTGCGAAAATTGCAAAGACAGTGTCTGGACCGCAGCACAACAAAGACTAGACTTGCAAAGCGTCAGAAGCCAGCAGGGAACTCCGCTTACAGCCCCGGTCTGCTGTAGAACTCTGATCATGGCAAACAGTGACCATTCCTTGTAAAATAAATATCGCTTGTTTACAACCTGAACATTGTGTAGGTATGTTGCATATGCTAGAGCAACATTAGTAAAATTGAGTGCATTCCTTTTGCTTGAAACTCAGTGGACCTGACCGCAAAGTAAAAAAAAACTCTCCTGCTGTGCTGATGACTATTTCTTAGTTTTGGAGCAAGTTGTGGCCAGTATTCTGGGAGGGCACAACCATACATTTAGCATGGTCATTAACGTAAAATCTAGAGCTACAAAACGATGTCAGTAATATTGCCGTAGCTTCACTTTAGGAAAAGTTACAGTTGCTAGAAACTACAAATGCGTTTTTCTCGGTTCGTAGTTTTTGCACATTTCACTCGACCTTACGGGGGTTTTTCTATCTTATATTTGAGTGAGAGTGACAAAGTTCGTATTATGCTATTCGTCTTCAAATGATGCAGGGGGGATGCTATTTTAATTTCTCTAGAACCACTGTGGCAATGGTAATTCAAAGATACGAGGAAATTTGAGTAAAATGTTCATCATAAGTGCTTCTCCATTTTCTTGCCCATAAAATGCCTTCAAATGGAAAAAAATAGCTTCACCCCCTATAGCAACTCTTCGGCATTGGGGTTATGTTTTTAATTTTTCGTTTTTTCATGGTGAAATTGTGAAAAAGTCCCTTAAGAGATAGGCAATCAATTCAAATTCATACTTTAATATTTTCTGGACCACTTGAGCTATTAAGAAACAAATTACAGATTTCAAATCAGCATGAAAAACTACCTCCGGCAGTGAAGTTTAGTTGAGATTGAGCCAGAAATAAAAAAAAGTGTTAGAGCCCATGTCCCCCCTTAAACAAAAGCGCATTAGTGCTGCAAAAACGGCAAGCGTTTACAGTTTGCGACTTTCACCGGCAAAGTGATCGTCATCCTGTGCAGCGGCCAGTGTTGCAGACCACAGGATTTGAAGAATACACAATGTAGATAGAAACAGTAAGATTTTTAATATTTCTACTGATTTTCTAGAGAAACTGCTGCTAGGTTGTACACTTCTGATGCTATGCTTTGTATTGTGATACTAACAGAATAGCAATTAAGAATGGTAGCCACTTTTTTTTGTTTCTCTTTACAGAACTCTAGATGGTCATAATTAATCCAAAGGCCCCACTACAGTGTCTCATATCATGGCTCAGGCACATAAAGCCTGATATTTACCCTATTTACTCGTGTAATGAACCCACTTGCATAATGACCCCACTTCCTACCTTCGTCCATGAAAAAAGAAACAAAAATTTTGAGATGTGAAACAGCTCTTTGACTAGCCTGTGTAACGCTGTCCCTCTATCCGCACCGCTTTCCTTGTTGCAGGTGTTGGAGCGGTGCCAAGTAGCTCCTGCCCTCCTAGCAGTGCGTGGTGATGTCTGTCTTCCTCACCTGCCTAGCGCTCGCCACGTGTCAGCTCTCTCTCGCTTCACCCTCTTTTCTCCTCGCAATGCTCTAGCCCACTCCTCACGTGGGTATCTTTCACCCGCGCCACCTCTCTCCATCTGTTGGCGAAAAGAAGCCAGGAGCTGGCGAGTGCGCGCGCTCCCGACAATGTAGACAGCGCACCGCTGCTTGCTGCGTGATCGCACCGATGGGCGGTACGCCGTCATGGTATGCTTCCCGCTGGTGTCCGTGTACTTTTCTCGGCTGTCGCCAGCATTGCAAGGGTTGGCGAAGCTGATCGCATTTGTGAATGGCGCCGTCAACACCGACGAGGCGCGAGCCAGAGACGCTGAACGCAAGCATTGGCAGTAGAAGATCAGTGACACCGACTAGATGCGATTCAAGAACACCGATCACGTTCGAGAACACAGACGGCGGGCCAGTAACACCAACGAGATGCGAGTCTAGGAAGCTGAGTGCAAGCGTCTTCAACGCGCCCCATCTCTCCTGTTTTTACATTTCAAACAAAGGTTTGCTCGGGTAAACGCTACACCGAGTTTGGCTTCAAACCATTCTTCCAGCGATCCCGACAACGTCCGTTTTAACCGGGTCAATGCTGTGCCCACCGCAGCTGCTTCGCATTCCATCAAGGTTGCCTTCGGGGAGATGGTCCATAGTTTTTTTTTTGTTAATGTATTTGTTTTATTTCGGTATGATAGCCAGTGCTGTTGATGATCGAAGCGAAGTTAAATTGAGCCATTACAAAGTTAAATCAAGCCATTAAATCAAGTCAAAATGATAAATAAAAGTCAAAACATAGCATTCCAACCATGCTAAACAGTTGCGAGCGTGGACGACCTCAACAAAACTTGAAAGTTGCATCTTTTATGGCAAAGCGCTATCTGTCGCAGGACAAACCTCTTTGCTGATAGCGCCACGCAAGCACAGCGGCACAAAAACATAGCGCGTGACCTTTAAAATGGCGTGCGCGGCATACAAACACGCCGCTCATTCGCCAACTTGGAGGCCATGCAAAGCGCAACCGCACCCATCGTGCCATGGCGTGTGGTGCACTCTCATCTACCGCAAGGATTGTGCGCCACCATGCGATGCTGCATTTTTGTTGTCGTGTTTATCATTGTGAACTTAGTTTGGACACCTGCTGTGCGGGGTGCGTTTGGCCGGCACGCTAGCTACATGACTGGGTACAAACGGCATGCTCTGCAGCATTGGAACCGAGCGGCTGGACGACACTTCAGCGTTGATTCAAGCACTTTCGTTACGGAAGGAAACAAAGAGATTTGGGCTACAAAAAAAATTGTCACGCATTTCACGGCCAAAACAAGCAAAGCTGTCACGCCAAATTTTCGCTGTTATAAATCCCGCAACTTTTTTCTCCCGTGTAATGAACCCTCCCCTTAAATTGGTGCCAAGTTTTCTGAAAAGAAAAAGAGAAAAAGGAGGATATATTATGCAAGTAAATGTGGTAATTAGTACATTTGTTCGCTTTATTTTTGCCAAACATTGCTTCGTGGTGCTCATGGTGTGGATTTTTTTCATCACCCACCTCAAGTGCAGCTATGTTAAAGGCTAGTGATCAAGGAAGAGGCCTTGGAAAAAAGTTGGGAAACGCGAGACATCACTGTGATGAAGCTGGTGCACCGACTGTTCTACGGTGCATTCAGCATGGAGGAGCTCAGAGGCAAATGCCTCCGCTATCATTCGAGCGGAAGAGATCAACTTGATCCTGCTCAGGTGAATGCGATAATTGGTGAGGTCATATATTGATTAGAATGCAGGCTTTTTTTTTTCTTGGGGACCACGGGAAAAAAAGCACTGTTAGAGATGTATCAGACTTCGGACTCGGTGAAGGTAATTGAAGGTTCTTTATTTTACTACGTGACCCTAAACAAGGGGCCCTGGCTCGTTTGAGGAGAGAAGTGGTTTTTCTGAGCAGCTTGTCTCACTAGCTGCTCATGGTGGACTTTCCATTGCTTCGATGATGCTCTCCAACCCCCATGGTAATGACGTGACCCGGCCACGGCTTCCCAGGTGCCAGCCACTTGGGCCGAAGGTTAAAACGTAGCAACGCTTGGTTCGAAAGCAAAAGGCGCAATGACAGGCAAATACCGCTCGCTTCACGTAACCATTCCAGGAAAGAGCCGCGGTTAGTTCACCATTAGTTTAACGGCCAATGCAGTGGTCTCCAGCTGGCAGGGTGTGAGAACACGGCACGAAGGTATCCAGGGCTGCAACATAGATATATCTCGGACAAGCCGCTGTCAAACAACAAGCTCCTTGTCGACGTCCCCCCCCCCCCCCCCCGTAGAAGTCCTTCATCGAGGCTGATTTCGCCGATGCAGGGCCAAAAGAAGACACGAGTGTATGCTGTATGAATACTGCTCTTCATAAACGCATGGGTACTGTCACACACATTCTCAAACACTCGGGAATGGCAGCGGGCGAGGGATCTGGCTGCCAGACAGTATACTCAGACCTCTAGGTTGTTTTTTTTTACTTTCTTTTGACGTACTCAGCTTCCAACTAACAAAATAACATTAGAGTTGCACGAAAAGGCATGACCATTCCATAGAATTGCCCTTAAACCACTCTAACCCCTCTGCTCAGACCATCTGAATTTCTGTTTTCACTTGCTTTCTTGTATTTCACTTTGAGATTGAACTCTTGCAAAAGGAGGCTCCACCTCAACAGCCAGCTGCTTTTTCCAGACATCTTCTTAAGCCATGACCGGGGGCATTGATAGGTCTTTACCGTGAATTTGGTTCCCTGAAGGTAGCATTGAAGTTTTTGAACAGCCCAAACAATACCTACGCATTCTTCCTCTGACGTGCTGTAAGCCTCTCGCCGCGGAGTCAATTTTCGACTGAGGTACAGCACAAGGTATACTTTGCCCAGCTCGTTTATCTGAGGAGCGACACCATGACCACGACCACTAGCGTCGGACTGGAGGATGAATTTGTGACTGAAATAAGGTGAAGCCAGGACTGGTCCTAGTGACCAAGCTGTCTTCAATTTCAACATTTAGCATTAGTCCAGCTGACTTTTTCCGGTTCACTCTTCCTCGGACTATCCGTTAGCGGGCGTTGGGAGTGGGTATATGATGTCGATAATACCTGGCCATTCCCTGAAATGATTGAATGTCTTTGTTCGTCAAAGGCTTTAGAAAGTTTAGTATTGACGCTACCTTCGCTTTTATAGCATCGTGCTTACCGCGCCTTATCTCGTGACCCAGGTGACAGTGGCTTGCCCCAGCTGGCACTTCTCTGCTTTAACTGTCAAACTAACTAGCTCTGAATCTGTCAAGTACTTTCCTCACGTGTTCCAAGTGGGAACTCTAGTCATTCGAAAAAAACAGCTTGATTGTCCGAATAGGGCAACACGAACTCATCGATTCCCTCCAGTACCAGGCCCATCAATCTCGAAAAACAATCTGGTGCGTTTTTGAGGCCAAAACTCATTGTCGGAGCTTGAAAAGTACTGAAAGGCATTGTAAAAGCTGCATAGTGACTAGCTATTTTTGTTAAAGGCACTTGCCAGCAGCCTATCGCTAAATCAAACGTTGAGATAAACTTTGTCTGGCTAACCAGCTACACTCTTTCTACAATGTTTGCCAAAGGATAAACTTTATCCTTTGTGATCGCATTTATCTTTCTGCTATCCACACAAGGTCATGGATCCTATCCCAGTGTTTCTACCAGCATTAATGGGGAGCAGTAATTGCCGCTTCCTGGCTTGATAACGCAGAATTTGAGCATGCGACTGATCTCACTTCTCACGGTCTCTTGATTTCTAGGCGACACAGGCAATATGCTTTAGGTGTAAATGAGACTTCTGATGTTAGTTCAATGTCATGTGTTTCCAAGTGTGTCCGATCCAGCTTCTTTGTGAAGCATTAAAGGTAGTCCTCTAAGACTCTTCCTAAATCCTCAGCTTGATCATTCTTCATTCTACTCTTGTCCTCAGAGCACGCAATGATTTGTTCTACAGCTGGAGCTGTTTCACAGAGAGAGAGAAAGACACCTCCATAGTAATGTCCTGAGAGTAGTTGAAGCCAACGCTTATCATTGCCTTCCTGTCAAAATATGCCTTTAAAAATTTACATTTACCTCACTATGTTATTTCCGCCGGTCGGTCCCACAGGACCTCTGGCTTGTTCTGTCTACTTAGATGCAATATCATCACCTTGTCGCCAACCTTCTATAGCCTTTTTCTCGCACTGTTATCGTATAGTTCCGCTACGCCGCGTCGCTTCCTCCAAACTGGCCTTTACAATTTTTCAAGTTTCACTCAGCCTTCGTAATAGTTCAATTGCATACTCTGCTACGCTCCGTTCGAATCTTTGGCTGAAAGAGAGCGCGAACCTGTAGTAGTGGGCTTCATAGGTTTTATAGATACGAACCATTTGTTAGGGAACTTGGGTGACTTTCAGCGTATCTGTCCGTTAGTCCGCCTGTCCACGACTTTTAGAGCTCTCCTGGCTGTAGTTCCGATAATGGTATAGATACTAAAATTGGTATGGCATAACATGGCTGTATGACAAGTATAATTAACTAGTCATAACTTGAAAATCATGAGATGAATGTAATGATTTATATTTCATGATCTTGCTGCTCTTGCGGTAGGTTTCGTTCACAAAACATAGTGCAAAACTGGTATGGTATGACATGGCCGCATGGCGAACATAAGTGACACACCATAACGTGGAAATCATGACATGGATGTCTTGCAAGACATGACTACACACAACGTTCATGGCGCTGTCGCGGTCATTTCGCTAGCGCGATATACAAAATTTGACTTACAGGATGTGAATGGATGACGAAAGTATACGACTAGTGCAAACATGATAATCATGAGATGCGTGTCGGGTAGGAATGTGACTACATGCCACACTCATGAGTTCGCGGTCGTTTCGCTAGCTTCACATATACCAAATTTGGTGTTGGGTGCAAACGGGTGACGAAGGTAAATGACACACCCAAACCTGATAGTCATGATATGCATGTCATGTAAAACATGACTACATTCTACGCTCATAGCCTGCTCGCAGCCGTTTCGCTAGCTCCATGTATTCCAAATTGGGTATCATGTGACATGAATGGACGACAAAGGTATGTGACTGGTGCAAACATGATAAGGCATGCGTACCATACAAGAAGATGATAACATACCACGCTCATGATGTACTTGCGGCCATTCCGCTAGCTTCACATATACCAAATTTCGTATGACGTGACATGAATGAACGACGAAGGTATATGACTGGTGCAAACATAATATGACATGCGTACCATACAAGAACATGACAACATACCACACTCATGATGCGCTTGTGGCCATTTCGCTAGCTTCACATATACCAAATTTCGTATGACGTGACGTGAATGGATGATGTAGGTAGGTGACACGTCCAAACATGATAATCAAGATATGTGTGCCGTGTAAAACATGACTACATGCTACGCTCATGGGCACTATATACCAAATTTGTAGGCTTGTGCGAATATTCGAATGACTAGTAGGGTATTCGAATTTGCTTCGATTCAAATTTAAATTATTGAAAATTTCGAAGTATTCGCAAGGAACAAATAAATGTATATTAATCCGAATGTATGGCTTCTAAAGGTGGTTTCACTGCAGTGTAAAAATGCTGAACCGCGAAGCATGTGTTCAGGAGAAATCTGCTTTGCCGCGAAGCCCTCCTACAAATTTAAAGGGGCCCTGCAACACTTTTTGAGCATTGTCAGAAAACGCTGCCGTTCAGTAGTCGAGGCTATCGAGAACAGGCGAGGGAAATATTATAGCACAGCACACGGCCCAGGATTCAGAATAAATTCTCAGTCAGCTGAAAATTGCTCTCTTCTCTCGGCAAATGACTCCTCAAGCTCAGAAAGCACGCACGATCATATTTTCTTTCCTTGTGCTATCTTTCCCTGCTTAGCTTCCAGTGCTTTTGTCCGAACGAGAAAAGAGAATGTATTTGCAGCGTGCGAGAGAGAGAAAAAAACTTTATTAAAAAGTCAGTCAATTACTTCAGGCATGACCCGTGGCTCCTAGCTGTCGGCCAGAATTGGGACACAGCAGCAGCAACTTGCGTACTTGACAGATTCTAAAAATTTTTACAGCGGTGAATTCATGAGGCAGTAAGCATCTTTAGTGAATTCATTCCATGGCTACTTGATAGTCTGACGGCCCCTTTATGTGAAAATATTACCCTCAAATAAATTCATTTTATTAAGCTTAAAAGCTTGTTATGACGGCTTATATGCTCTAAGTATAATAAATATTAAAATGGTACGTATTTTAAGGGTTATGATTTTCATCCTGCTGAAAGTGAAATTCTGCTACTACTCAAAGTTGTTTCGACTTACTTTGATGGAAAAAAGAAATTCCATTTGTACGAAGGCCCTATTTCAAATTTAAAAAATATTGTGCAAGTTACTTAGGTCATGATAAATATGCCCATTTTTCTTTATGTGTCATATATACATTCAATTTCAATTAGAAATTATTTGACCAAAATTACTATTTACTTCGAACCTAAAACTAACTAGTCGCACAAGCCTACAAATTTGGTATCGCATGACGTGAATAGATGGCAAACGTAAATGACATGTCTGAACATGATAATCATGGTATGGAAGTGATGTACGGCATAATTTTCATCCACCTCGTAACGTTGTGCACACTTTGAAGTGACATATCAACCTTCTACATTCATGCTTCACATATCGCTGATTGCAAGTGTGCGTGGTACCTGTTAATTTTTTTTCCATACAGTTCTGCGGGAGCAAAAATGTCCCTTCGTGCGGCACAGTGCGCAAGGCGAAAAGCGCGCCTGGAAGACAACAGTCCCAGTCTACTTTTATTTTATGGCAAAAGACTGTCAGCTCTTTCTTTAGCATAGCGTGCCATCTTTCAGCGCTGTTGCTTTGTGGGTGATATACGAAGCTGTGCGAAATTTTGATCCCGCTCTTCTTAAGAAATGTGGTTGTAAGTGCACTTGTAAATGAAATCCCTTGGTTTGATTGTATTTTCGTTGGAAAACCAAGGCAAGAGAACGCTGTCGAAAGGGCATCTACTACCTGGACTGAAGTTGCCTCTTTCAGCGGAATGGCTTTAGCGAATTTCGTTGCTGGACACAACATCATCAAAAAGTATTTATACCCGGACTTCGTCTTGGGTAAGTGTCGAACAATATCGACAACCTTTGAAGATAGTTCCAAAATTACAGAGACCTTTACCATTGGGGCCTTCTTTTTTCGTTGGTCTTGCACACCTTCTGGCACGTCTGACAAGTTTGTAAGAACTCCTGTGTATTTCTGAAACAACCTGGCCAGTTTAATTCTTGGACTCTTTTTAGTTTTGTTTACTCTGATGTGACCTGCCCGGGGATGGTAGTGGCAAAGATTCACGAGGTTCTTCCCGTAATCGACTGGAATGACTATCTCATCAAAGTTTCTGTCATGGTTATGTTTGTAATTCCAATAGAGGATATCATCTCTCCCCTTGAACGTAATGTTTTTTGACGAGAAACCTTCACCTAAGCTGCTGCACATGACACTGAGTGTTGGGTCGTTTTTCTGTGTGGCCCTTAAGTGTGTCTCCACCAACATACAGTAGTTTATGAAAATAAAGCGCAGTTGATCTCACCAAGGTGCCCTCGCGCTCAGTTTCAGTGAGCCCTTAGGAACCGGCGCCAATACGAGGGTGAACCGCTTCAGTGTCGGCTTCATTTTTTTCTTTACTCACATGCTCCTTGACCTGTGTTTATTCCTCTAAATTTCTCCTGGTTACTGATTCTCATTCTTCCACATCAGGTTTGTCTTTGCTATCTACATAACGCAACTGCGCTGAAAGCTGCCTGGCTTTTGATCGCGTCAGCACAATCACCTATGCGTCAACGTGGGCAAATGCCTCTCTTTGCTCCTTCAACAGCGACTCGAATTTTCAGTCGGTAACTGGCACCATTTGGCAATATGCATTCCCAGTTGGCTACTGGGACTAGTTGAGAATGCATCCTCAGTTGGGAACATATTTCTAATTAGGAGCGTGTTTCCAGTTGAGAACAGGCCCTATTTCCCATTGGCACCCCAAAGTACTTGTACTCCAGGTTGCTCAAATAATCTTGTTCCCCAAAGTACATACACTCCAGGTAGCTCAAACAATCTTGAACGTGCAAATAATGATAATTCTCAACACATCAAATACTTCAAAGGATTTCATTTTGAGTGTAGAAGAATATATCATCATTTATTAACATCACCAAAAATATTACACTGCCCAATAGGCAATTCCTACTGTGTATCTGACTTAAAGCAGCACTGTGGTTGCACTAGAGTGCAAAGCGTTACACTGCTAGGTTTTCAAGTAGTGCTGAAGTTTCGTGCTACAGCTATGCATCTGTGTCGTTCACCCGTGACCAATGGGAGAATGTTGCTGCAAAATAAGATGTAACATGTGTTACATGCATGTTTCAGAAATGCACAGACACAACAGACCAGTCTCCTAAAAATTCACACTACGCAGACTATCTGCAGAGATATCATGCGTGATCTAATCCAATTTTATTAAAGTCTCTTACCCCAGCAGCAAAAGCAAAACAAAAAAGCCGCATGGGCAGTATGGCGAAATGATACGAGGAGTATCTTGAACACACTTTATGACACTTATGTGGAAGCTTGATTGACGTGGATCTCTATATTTGGGCAATCCAACGCAGTCGTAGACGATTATCTGGAAGCACTGTGAGAATGTTCTTGCTCCACTGCAGAGAGGCCTCTGAGAGAGAAGCGAGTGTCAGAGGTGGTTGGCAAGATAAGTGGCATCATATGTGATGCATGGCTTAAATGCATGATTTAGGTGCAATTTTCCTGAACCCCCGTAAATTTTTAACTCTGAAATTAATCTTTTCTTCCACATTCTGCCCTGTCAAAGCAAACAACACACCCTTTTCTGGCCAGGTGCCTCCCCCTCTCTTTCTTTTACACTCAAACCTTGTTATAACATAACGGGATATAATGAAATAATGGATATAACGAAGTAAATGAAATTCCCCTTGAAAGCTTCATTGATAACCATGCATTTTAAACCTCGTAATGAAGTAAAATTGACTGGTAAATAATTATGACGAACTGAATTAGTCTATCAAATAGTCTACCCAAAAAAAACTACCGTTGTATGATAAGTATATCGTTTTCTCCAGAGTTCGACGCTCATTCGGCGCGGCTCTTTCAAAGCTCTTGCACCGACCTTACAGCCACGCCATGCGCAGTCAAGAGACCGGTCCTCCTCACACAGCCAGCGGAGAGAATTGAGGAAGCGCTCAGCGGGTCACATGACCGAGAATCGGCACCACGATGCAGAGATTTCCCTCTCACTTAAGAACACATGATGGGGAATCTTCAGAAGACTTAAATTTATTCACAAATTAGGAGACATCTGTCATTCATTGAAGTAATCAGTGATGCACATCTGTATACGTTTGCCTTGTAGCGAGTCAATTTTGCACGCAGTTTGCAAAGCATAGCAGCAAGGCTAAATCCAGCGCCAACACTCTCTAAAGACGACGCCAACAACAGCATGCGTCTCTGCCGCTACCCTCTGCACCGATTAAGGAGGAGCGTCTCCACGCGGAGAGAAGCAGATCGATATTAGAGAGAGAGTCAACTCTCCGCAGCAGCTTTTTTTAAAGACGATAGTCTTTCTTGGGGACCTTCAACGCAAAAATTTTGGTCTGCCCGCAAGCACATCAGCCGGGCTGCTCTGGGACCAAAGGATATCTGATCCGTGGCTGTAGAGATGGAGGTAGTAGAAAACACCTACTCCTCGCTGCTTCAACTCTACGAACTTGAGCGACGGGTGTACCCTCCGCCCATCCAAGACTAACCAAAGAAGAGAGCATGATTTTCAGATGCCCACAAAGCATCACTTACATACATGGCCTATTAATGCACCGCCTCTGCCCAACGACACATGGCCACATGTGCCCGCTCTGCAGCGTACCAAACACCCTGGCACACTTGCTCGTGGAATGCCAGTGCCATGCAAACCACGACGTGCAACTGGCACAGGACCAAGCCCCAAGAATAAACGACGACCACGTAATAAAAACGTGGGAGACCAAGCTCGTCCTCGAGGACCTGGAAGACCAGCGACAACTCGTCGCCAGGACCAGGAGGGCAGTCGAAGTCAGAGGGTTCCTGGACTAGGGAACCCTCCCACTTTAGGGTGACACCAAGCCTTGCTCGGAGCACTGTTTCTATATAAACGTTTATTTCTCTCTCTGTCTGTCTGTCTGTCTGTACATTTGTCTGTTTGTCCACTCTTAACGTCATCGGGTACTTGAAACTGCCGACCCCATCCGCAGCGCCCACCAATGTTGCTCAAGATTGAGTGTTCATGCTTGTGCAATTGTCAATTAAAAAGCAACTATTGGGCATGTCTGGGGCACCATAAGAACACATATATATTCTGCATGTGCTTCTTTTACTAGAAAAGGCATACAATAAGTAATTTTAAGGAGCATAGCGCTTATCACGCTGCGCTGACCATGCAACGCTTGCACAGAATGGGGAGTGTTTCCAACGCTTTGCTAAGACGAGACGGTAGTGGCACCTACCCATCGCCTTGCGTTCTACACCTTATCACCTCTGAGATGAGCGCGCACACCCGTCTCAGAGCGACGCACTTTGTTTTCTAAGGAAATTGTCAGATGGCGCTCATGTCTTTTGTGTCACGTGACTTGATGCACTCGTTCGCCTCCGCTGCATGCTCGAGGCATTCTAACGCAGCGTCTCCAGAATACCACTCACCGATTTTCTTGCGCAGAACATCCAATAAATGTCTTGTTCACTCTCTCCACACGCAAGACTATCGTCTTTCGACCACATTCGCAGAAACATGCAGATTTTTTCCCTCTCTCTCTGCGCGCGGCCTTGAAAGGAGAAGGGTCTCCATGTGCAGAGATGAAAATGGGAGAAGCGTGGCACAGGCGCTTGCAGATAGCATTTGAGAGAGAGCAAACAATTGATTTATAGATATGTGGGGCTTAACGTCTCAAAAACCATCATATGATTATGGGAGACGCCGTACTGAAGGGCTCCGGAAATTTTGACCACCTGGGGTTCTTTAACGCGCACCCAAATCTGAGCACACGGGCCTACAACATTTCCGATGAAGGCAGAAATGCAGCCGCCGCAGCCGAGATTTGTTCCCATGACCTGCGGGTCAGCAGCCGAATACCTTAGCCACTAGACCTCCGCAGCGGGGCAGGGAGCAAACAATCCGCCACAGTCTCTTCTTTCCTTTTCTTCTTTTCCTTCTTCACGCGCAGCAGCGTTGAGAGCTGCCACCAAAAAATTAGGCATGGTGCTGAGAGCATTTTCGGAGCGCGGTATGCTCGAAATAACCATTGCAAGTGCTTGGACGTTCTAATTGCAGGGCGTTTTCGCCCATTGGAATGCACGTAGTTTTGACGGGACCACAGTGTGAGTTTGAACTAACCGGAAGTTCTAATTAGGCGTGTTTGAATTAATGAGATTCGACTGCATTTATTTTCCGTCGCATGCATGGTCGCGTAGCTGTACATCGGGCCACGAGGCGGTTTTCTTCTTCGCATGCTTATAGGTGTGCGCCCATCTGAGCATACGTTACCACCATCTGTTATAATTGATATAACAAAATAACTGTGGCTCCCCTTCAACTTCATTATAACGAGGTTTGATTGTATATATATATATATATATATATATATATATATATATATATATATATATATATATATATATATATATAAATATACACACATGCACACAGACTCAAACCTTGATATAACGATCCTGAATATAACGAAGTGACAAATAGCTTTGTCATAAATATACGGTGGTAAAGGGATACTGAACAAAATTTTTGCCGCCAGGATTTTCAACCAAATTGAAAGATTGGGTCCTGAAACCGATCGAACCTGTAGTTTCTGCCTGTAGTTTTCGATGGAGACAACCTGTAGTTTTTCCCTTGGAATGCATTCCAGGTGCAAACTACAAGAATATAGTGAATTTAATGTGTTTTTTACGAACTTCTAATTCTAGCGGCCAAGCAGTGAACTAGAGGAGGTGATGTTGGGCGAGGTCGCAAATGCCCGAAGTGCAGTGTCTAGAATTTTCTAGGCACTGTACCCGAAGTGAGCAAGCCAACAATGCCAGCCGTCGCCCATAGGCCCGTTTACATAGACCCGACGAGGGCGCGTTGAGTCGAAATAAACAGGTTTTCTGGACTCGCCCTCCCCATGTATAAGCGGACGCGTCGGGGCGGAGAGTCGTCGCGGCGAGTCCCGTCGACCCGGAGACTGGGGGTAGGTTCACCGAACTCGCCGCGCTCAGAAAGGGCATGTATAACCGGTCGCGCTGAGTTGACGGCTCGTGACCTCTCCCACCCGTCGCGGTCTCCACTTCCCTGTCCCCATCACTCCGACGTTGCTCTTTCTCTGTCGGCCGGTACGCGCGCGCTAGGCACGATGACATCCTCGCGGGCTCCACGCACCAAGTGGACAGATGATGAAATAACGACGTTGCTAGCTTTAGTGAACGAGAAAAAACTGAGTGATTTGCTCCAATACTGCAAGGAAATATAGGGCGCCGCTTAATTCGTATTAGCGACAAGCCACAACTATTGCAAAAAATGACTCGCGTGTAGGGCTTCAAAGGATTTTCCACAGCATCAGGTACGCAAATGAAAGGCGTTACAACTCATGAATCACGGCGAATTCCTGGAGACACCAGCCAGGGGTGAACAGGGGACGGTGCGTCAGGCTGCAGATACGCCTGCGGCGAGCGCTGTGCCGCAACAGAACCACTGCTGCCATCGCGTTGTGCAGAGTATGGTTGTACACCAACACAACCATAAAGTACAGCTGGTGCAAACTGAGAAAAAATACCAAGACAGCCATCGCGGTGGCGGAGCGACAACTGCGTAAACAACCGCAGCCCAGAGCGGCGAGAGCGCAGGCTTGGAGGAGCGGAAGCCGGTACCGGAAGACGGGCTTTCGGCTCGCCTCGACGCAAAACGTCGCTGCGATCACCGCTCACCTCAACTCGTCCGTGCGAGTTCATATAAACTCGGGCGCGTCGAGGTAAGCTGAACCCGCCACTCAACTCAGCCCGCCCCCGTCGCGTCCATGTACACGAGCCTCGTGTCTCCCGACTCGCTCATTTCCCCCTACTGTTCAAAGAACCGGTGTGAATGGCACTGGTAGTGAGCAATGCTCCCAGCTGAGGCAAAACTTCAGCACCTTTGTGAAAAGGGAAGAGTGGGATGAAAGCAGAGTGGGAGAAAAGGAAGGGGGGACGGGAACACGTGCATGCTGCGTGCAGCCGCTGCGTGCTAACAATCCATCAAAAACGCAGCCAACAGCTTAAAAAATAGGGGAAGAACTCTATTTATCGGAAGAGGCACATCTTCCGAGTAGAATTTCCAAGTTTTGCACGTTTTTTTCTTTTCAATTTTTGTTCCATATCCCTTTAATAATGCAGTGGAACTAGGATTATATGGCTGCCAGTTTCACGACGACCCACGTTTTACAAAGAATTCGTTTGGTCCCAAAAAAATTTTTTAGAAATAATTAGTTATCGGCACGTTACCAGTAAAAAGTAACAATGTTACTGTTACCTAAGCCAAGAAAGTAACTCTGTTACAGCTACAGTTATCGTCAAAATGTAACGTCGTTACTTTTTGTTAACATATAAAGTAAGGCTTGGATTACATGCCAAAGGCCAAATGATAGAATTAGTTCAACAACAACAAGCGAAGAAAGTGTGTAGCGAGTGCAGACGAAGTCCATTGACCATTGACGTTCATTGCCTATGTTCCTCAAGGTGTACCAGGCCTGTTTTTTTTGTGCCTGTTAGGCATACAAACTGTTAGGACACGTGTTCGCGAAATCCAAAGACCACACACGTGCGTGCAATAAGTGCAAAATTATTATGAAATACAACACAGAGACTGTGAAGCCACATACATACATCGGCGAAACTGGCTATAAAGGAAAGATTTCTAATGTGAAACGCGTTCTTAGATGGCAGAAATGTACTAGCCAGAAATTTTGCCAGGGGGCTTAATTATATGTATATTCGTGCGTGCATTTGTGTGTGTGCACGTGTATATATACGCAAGCAAAGTTAAAAAATTGCGGGGCGAGTTTGAGCCTCTTGCCCCTTGGCTACGCCCATGTTAAATAAAGCTTGTTCAATGCTGCTGGACAAGGCATAACTTAGACCTAAACAATGCAACGACGCTGTCTCACGAAAAGAAGTGATAGTAGATAGGGTAGAGGACTCCTGGAAATGTTTGCAGTCATGTGTGACCAATGTACTGATCAACGTCCGCTTTTTTTTTTTTGCCTCAGTAATCTCAGGATGCCACCTACATAGGATGAGAAACCTGTGTAATTTTGTAAATAATTGTTGTGTTAAAAACTTTCGCGCCGAGATAGCCTGCGGGATCGATTGCCGTGAGCATGCGTATATATCATTTGCAAAATGTCAACAGCGAATACAGGGTGGCTCATATTTTGTAACAATTTTGGAGTTTGAATATTCAAGGTATTGACACCTTCTAAAGGGACTCCTTCGGGATTTCCTTACTTCTCTCACGTCACCATGCTGCAGTGAATAAAACAAGTTATGATGACGTCATATCCGCATTTGTTCCAGCAGTTCATAGTTCTCAGTGGCTGGTTGCGAGTGGGTGGCCACGGCACACACGTTGAAAGTTTTGTGTTTGGTGACAGTGCAGCCCAATTCTCTATTCATAAGGAATTATTGATGCAGACAGTGAGGAAGTGCATTGTAGTTCTGTGTACTGACGTAGATGAAAGCTGCGTATGCCAGGTGGGGTAGTTGCACCCAGCAGCTTGTATTGCTCCCTCAAACCAAAACAGACTGGTCAATAATGAGGAGCCCGTAAGTGATTATCTGTCGTGTGCTGCAGCAAACGATGTGTCATGTTATGACTAACAGGCCCCCAGCGACACATAGCGGCAAAAAAATGTGAAGCCAATGTGTTTGTGTCAGTAGTAGACCTATGAGAATCATTTATGCAGAAGTTCTAAAAGTTTACTTTGCCGATTCACAGCCTTTTGCCTTTCAACCATTTTACGTCGCTGTTTCCTAGCCACCTGTTAAATGCTATTAGTCAGGAGTCTTGGACAAAGAAATGCTTCTCCAGCACACCAACTGATCTAGAACCTCAAGTGACAAAAAATGCATACATGCCCCCCCTCCCAGAAAGGGGGGGGGGGGGGTCGACGTGAGCTTAGGATGTTGTTCAGTGTCAATATACAGAGAAACATCGATTACACTCAATTCCAGATATATTAAATTTGGATATATAGAATTATTGGCCATATTTAGCAGTTGAGAAATCGTATTGAATTTCTGATGCTAAAGTACGGGACCGGTACACCTGTATATTGAACTAGCGCACAGCGGGAGATCCGCTATATCGAATGCTGTGCCGCGTTGAAGCCTAGACAGTGCATTTTTCCTGGCAAATATTGATAACTTTTCGGCGACGAAAAGGCAGTGTTATTCTATCGCTCTGATATGGCTCGTTGCGTGGCACTTGCGAGTGCCCCCGTATGTTTGTGCGCAATCTGCAGGTCTTAATGCACGAGCATAGTGTTTTTCAAGAAAACTAATTGCCGAGGACACTGAAATAAGAATTCAAAGCGACGTGGCGATCGCGTTGCAATATTCGCATTCCCTTCCTTGTTAGCGAGCGCACAATGGTATGGGATGGGCATGCAAGCCTGAAAAGCATGGCCTTCGAGATGTGCAAGCTCGTGCCCTATTTTTATTGTTTTCGGTTTTAAAACGCATGTCGCGGAGGTTACGCTTTTTCTAGCTTTTCATATCAAAGCAGCTGAAAGCAGCAGCTGCCAGCTAAAAAGCTACAAGTGACATCAATATCACTAACATGTTGACCGTGGGAACTCAGCCACCCTGACTCAGCGTTCTCTTTTGTGCCTTGTGGACTTGTGTACTTCTTGCTTCATTTCTAATAAATTCTTATTCGCGAGTTGAATAGAACATTGACTCACACATAGCGGTAAAAATCATGACGGATGTTTGGAGCGACGTCGAGTAAAGCACCGTCGTAAACTTTTCTTGTGGGCCCGGTGACGAGTTTCGATGCGTCATGGTGGCTCAACGGCATGTGGTGCCTCAGTGAATTCTGCGACTTAACAGCGTTTCCAGGCACCATCTCATGGCTGCCGTTGTTGCGGAAGTGTACCCATGCGGTTATGCATCATCCTCTGCCTTTGCTGCCGCCGCTAACCAATCTTTTGCCATGATGAAAAGCTTGCATCGGCATTCTGCGACGATCAGCACTGTTGTGACCAAAGGAGCTGAATTCGATCATTTGAAAAGGTTGAATGATAATGAGGATGACTGGAACTTGACAGCGCGCAAGAAGCAAGACAAGCTTATGGACTATTTTCATGCAAAGTAAAGCGTAGGAACTTGCAGTTGACACCTTATTTTCATTATACTGTGAGCAAATCATTATGTTAGCGCTTGTAACTATTTCCAAGGCCTGAATTGCTTGAACTTAGTCCTAAATGCATATATATTATATTTCGAATCATCGATATATCGAACTATTTCGCAATCAGCTTCGAGTTTGATATATTCGGGACTGCCTGAATACGCCCCATGGTTTCGCGACGACCCGCATCTTACGACGAATCGGTTTGGTCTCGGCAAGATTTTCATAGTGGTAATGTACTGGAAACCATGGTTATACGGTGCAGTTTCACGCCGTCCCCGCATCTTATGAGGATTTTCAGATTCTGACCAAAAGAAAAAAAAAAACACCTTTACTCGAATTAAACGTTGTCCAAATATTTACGAGTGCAAAATATGAATGTACGATCCGCCTAGGTTGACGATTGGAAAAGTAAAGAGAGAGGATGTCTTCTCAGATTGAAAGGTGTGTTGCCCTGGAAGTTCATGTGCTTCTATATACGCCTCGATGGCGTGCGTATGCAACTGGGGTCATTACCTGGTCAAGCTCTGTCCACAAAGAGTAGCTTCAACTGGCCGAAAAGCTGATATTTTCCATTTTCGATCTGTGGAAACTTTTCCTTTTGCGTTTGTCGCACTTGTTGTCACAGACTTGCACGCGACTAGCTGTTTTCACTGCGCAAAATTACTTTCACTTTATGTCAATGTTCATAATAACAGCATGACATCACAAGTTACACTTCATAAGCCAACAAATTACAACACGCACAGCTTAGTCCCACACGAAGGCATTCCACGCGAACTCGTGGTCCGTTGCCATTATGTGATAGCCATGACACTGGTCTGACTCTGCTCACGGGAGAGCAGTTTCGATTTCGTTCTCACGCACAGGTAATTTTCGAACTCTTTATGGGTAGAAAGATGTGTATTGGATTCACTTTCTCAAGAGTTGAGAATAAAGTTTCGCTTGCACCTCCTCCAACTAAGTAATGCTGCCATTAGCTGCCATCGGCAAGAATGATTTAATTTACCGTCCTTGCAGAGGCACAAGGTCATGCCGTGGGTTTATTCAGGTGGTCTGTACCCGTTTCTGTGGGCAAGGCTGAGTGTCAATACCTATGATCTTAGTTTTTAGAGTACATGACAGTTTTGCGTGGTCTGCTGAAAGTCTCATAGCAGGGGTTCCATGTATTTATCATAAATTTTTGGATGTAACGAAGTATTTTTGTGTCTGATGTGACTTTATGATGAAGTTTGAGTGTATGTTTCTCTTCCTTGTTTTCACCATTTTATAAATTGTTTTATATGAGTAGCTTTCTTCTGCTGTGTTCTCTTTTCCCAGCTTTTTTTTTTGCACTTTTGTTCTGTCCTAAATTTGTGGTTGGAGGACAGCATACAAATCCAGAGCTGGGCACAGATACTCCGAAAGTATTTTAACGCGATAGTGTTTAAGAGCTCATTTCGCAGGAATTGCAGTGTCGGCATCATTGGTAGTGAGTGAGAAATGATCCTGTGCATAACCAAAAAAAAATTAGAAAGATGCAAATAGAATAAACTATAAAAAAAATTTCTGGGCTAGTGTGAGGATCGAACCTAGGCCGTTTGCGTAGCAGGTAGGTGTTCTACCACACAGCCACGCCTCTGTTCGGAAATATGGAGAAAATACCTTCCGTGCTTTATAAACACATATTTTGTATACAGGCTTCAGAATTCAACATCTAATATCACTGTAATATTGCCTGGTACGAGCGTACATTTCTATCAGGCATCGTAACACATGATTATCATACTACTTGTGGTTTAAAGCCAGTTACCCATTATAAAACGTACACACGGTACGATGCGTGTTCTCTGGAGACCACGTAGTAGGTCCATAAAACATTTCATGTGCATAATTGCTTCTGGTTTAAGGGGAGATGCGGTTCGAAAAATGTCACTTTTCTTCAAAATTACCAATTTTTTATTTTCGCCTGATTTGATAAGATAATTTCCTCTACTGTTCTGAAAGACAAAAATACATGTCAAGACTTAAATGGAAATGCTTTAAAATTGCGTCTAAAGAGCACAAGGTGCCTGTTAAAAGGCCCAAAGTGTGCAGTCTTCGAACACCTTGCCGCTGATAATGCGTCGCCACTCGCCATTGTCAAGCGCATGAGGCGAAGAGTCGAGCCTCACTCTTCAGATAACGACAGTTTCCCTTGCTGATGCAGCGCAATAAATGATATAAAGAAGCATGCTTTTGCGCGTTTTTCGAGTGCCATGACTGGCTTATCCCAAGGTACGGATCGGGGACCGCCATTGGCCGCTGCACGCGTGTATGTGCTGTGAAGCCTACTTGCAGAGTCCATGTCTTGTCGAGCAGCACAGCTGAACAATGCTTTTCTCGTGTATTTATCTCCATTATGAATGAAAAAAGCCATTTCTCGCGCGTGAAAGTCATTGTGGCGACACGCTCTGTAGGAATAGGCTACGAGCAGCTGATTTGATTTGCGGCAGTTGTTGGCTTGCGAAAGCCAATGCATCAAAAGACATCCATAGCCATCAGCCGGAAAGTTCGTTATGCGGCAATGGATGATGTCAGTGCCAATGTAGTGAGTTCAAAGGAGCTCACAGTGAGGAAGCTTAGCGGGGACGACATTGCCATTATGTACGACACGTGGCCCAAACGTGGCCGCAAAATGACATCGGTACTGTTGTGTCCCTTGACACTGGACTTAGTTTAGATTTGGCAGTCCTGTCAAACTTCTTCGCAACTTGCAGTTAGCAAAAAGCTCTGCCAGATAGAGCAGAAGTTTTACAAGCGTTTCATGGCCCTGTCTGTGAGCGAAATGTCTGTGAGGAGTCGGCTCGAAAAAGCAGAGAAAGACAAACTCATGGTGCTGGCGTATTTTAGTGGCAGTGGCCACTACAAGAAGGATTGTTCTTTTTGATGTGCAAATTTCATTGCATTTATAGACATCTGTCATAAATAAATACTGAATTTTAACTTTCAAACTCAATTTTCTCAAAACAAAAATTTTGTCATTTTTTCAATGTGCCCCTCCTTTTTCGGGCACTTTTATTGCTCGGATCTGCATGAAATTGTGCCCAAATTTTTTTCAAATTATGGTGAATATAAATATTTAGTTTATATTTTATTATTTTATAATGGAAAAATAGTATGTAAACCTTAACTAGGGTAGACGAACTATAGACTTTTTTACGTCTATTATTTTTAATACCTATTTCATATCTTGTATGTGCTTTCTAATTAGTTATTTGTATTCTACTCTTCGTTTGAAACATTATGAACTATGAATGGTACAAAGTTACAGAAGTTTAGGGATGAAAAGAAGGGAGCAAAAGGGTTAGGGCTCTCACTTTGTCATTTTGTAGAGCTAATAGTAAGCAACTTGCAAGAAAACTAATTACGTATATAATTGAAATAAGCATAAAAAGTTCTACTAACAGCTCAAGTTTTATTGCTCTAGGGTGAATATTAAAAAAAAGTGTCTTCGAGTAGCATCTCCCCTTAAAGAACGATACCCACTAGACAGAATGCAGCCTTGTGCGAATGCTTGACTGATGCAAGCTACTTTCAACTTAATCGATTACATGGTCGTAATCAACAATTTGTACTTCTCGAGTAACATCATACAATAAAGAACGTGCTCTCAGTGGTTGAAGTACACACTACAAACAGGATATAACTATCGCGGTCAACTGTTAAGGCAAAGCTTCAAGAACCTGCTTTTTATGTGTGTGTGTGTGTGTGTGTGTGTGTGTGTGTGTGTGTGTGTGTTTAAGCTTACCGTAATTTGCAGGACCTTCGGGTTTGTGTCGAGGGGCCTACACGAAAGCTATCATCATTATCAAGAGAAATTTGGTAAATCCCATCAACAGTATTAGTGCACTCAAAATGAAAAAGAAAGTATCACCATCTGAGTATGCACCACCGTGCAGGCTTTCGAAAAACCTATTTATGATAAATATGTATGTGGCACAGAAATTGGCTTACACCCACTACTCCCAGTTGGTACGATAGCACAGTTTGTAGAAGAGAGTTTTGGATAGTGTGCTTGTGGCTGACAAAACTTGTAATCCCTTCGATTGATTTTTGTTCTTTTGCAGAATACACCTGCTCGGTGATTCCCGCCAAGGAAAGCGACTTGAGAATCGCCGTTACGCACTTTTTGAGCGAAATCAAGAATGGTTACACTCCGCGATTCCATTTTTGATGTGAACATCGACAAGGCAACTATGTTGCCACATTTATTTTAAGCGTTTAATTGCATTATAATTGTCATATTTGAATTCATGTTCCATGTTCGTGTATTCTTGTTTTTTTTTCAAATCTAGTCATTAAAACTTTTTGTTATATCATGTGTTACTTTTGTTGTGCCAAAGAATCAAACATTGTGCCAAGAAGAGCAAACCATAAATGTGCTGTGATATAAGCAATTGTGTTGCAAACACCGGTTATATGAGGAAGTTCAATGCATATACCGGTTGCATTTTTAAATGTAAACATTTGGCAGATGTCTGGTTGGGTAGGTAAACTGGGAACCAATTTCAACTCCAATTAAAAAGTATGTGGAAATGCGTAGACCCAATGTTTCGGAACAGACTTTATTCCTTTTCAGGGGGGACTGTGGCTATGTTGCAGCGGCTTCTTCAAGGCACTCGCGGAGCAGTTAATGACCCTCCCATTTTACCGTGGAGCGTAGTTCGTGTGCATACACCGGAGGAAGGGTTCCGAGAAAACTGTGGATGTTTTGGGCCGTTCGTAGTATATGCCACGACTGGACTAGTAGCCTTCTCCTCCAGTTAGTCTCGCTTTCAAGGATGGTCATTGCGTCAAAGTCCATCTGTGTGTCAAACGTCTCGAAAAGCTCGTCGACGGCGCTGTGCACTTCGTTGAACTTCCGGACGCCGTCGGCATGCTCTTTGACTCGTTATAATTTGGGCTGCTGAGTTAGGAGGAGCAGCCCTTACTCGAGTGTATACGGTATTTCAAAACTGGTGTCCAGATTATAGTTATTATACAGACCAGTACCGACATGTTGCTAAAATCCTGGAACAAAATTTCCTTCTAAAATGACCCAATTTGTAACCTCCCTCCACCGCTTCCACTTCTGCCTTCTTCACTGCCCTGGCCCTTGCGGGATTAAATTGCGTGACTGCGGCTCACTGGCTGAGGTTAGACTATAGCATGAGCTTTGTGTGCTTGCAAAAAATGCTGCGGCGAATTTCGATGGAAACTAGATGACTTAAAGATTATTTATCTGATGAGAAGTATAGGACAGAAGTGTGGCTCGTTTTTCAGACCGGAGAACTGCGAAATCGGCGGAGAGCTGCGAAAGATTTGATCTTACAGATATGCATGACGGATATGCTTCTAGATTGGACCTTTTCAACGAGGACTTCCTGGGTGCTGCCATAATCGCCTTGTAAATGGGCAGGATGACAAAAAATACATGAGAAGGCTATAATGTCATTCACTGTACTGCCATGCAGGGCAGCACCTCCTTCAAAAGAGGTGCCCTGTCTCTCCGACAGAAAGGTCCCTGCTGCCGAACCACCAAAAGAGAAATACTTTGCCTCTGCTAGGAAAACATTTTAATGCCTAATTTCAAGAGGATCAAGTTCAATGAAATGAGGTGGATTACAATGGTTGGGGCTCCTATTCTAGGACTCTGATGGCCACGCGAGATCTCCGAGCTCAACCCATTGTCACCTGCTGGCTTCCAGTGGTCAGATTGGCAAGTCGCTTCTCTCACAGCCATGTTTGTTGGTGCAGTGTATTAATCAATTGTCACGGTCAGAAGAGTTTCAAATCTGTTTACCATTTACCAAATTGAGGGCAGTTTTTAATACGGAAAACTTGTATGTAGGTCATTCACAATATATCGCAGTCTCATATTTTATGTATCGAACACATTGCACATAATTTGTGGTAATAGTCGGTTGAAGGCTCTCACAGTGAAGCAAGGCATGCAGGATATGTGGCTATTGTGTTACATGACGTCGGTCTTTGACATTTTATCAAGCACAAAAGAGCCCTTACAAGAGGCAGAAACAGTACAAGAGACGGAGGCCACGCAGTCTTGTGTCTTTTCCTTGAGTGTTTTTTGAAAAGAGTGTCCGAGTTCAGTTAATAACCAACTATCTGGGGTTTCTTCATTGAGTGATAGAACAGAAATCCCTTGTCAAGTGACGAGACAAATGACGGTTTGCTACTACAGTATCTTGTCTGGGAAAGTGGCTTGCTCGAAGCCATTTTGTAAGCTGCATGGTAGGCAAGCTTTTTAGCTTAGCTCGTTGGACAAGCATGCATCATTATCAACTATGTGAACAGTGGAGCACGTTTTCAATACTTCACTTGTAATCTACTGTATCAAAAAGCTACTTAACATATAAGCATTATAAAGTTTAGCGGAAATCTTGTCTGTATCAGGGTGAATACCGGACGGTATCGGGGTGAATACCGTCCTTGCTTACGTTGTGGCCTAACACTTTAATTGTCTTGCTCGCAAAATGGCACTTCTTGGTGTTCATCTGAAGGCCTGCGTTTTCAAGGCACGTGAGAACTTTGTCCAGTCGTTGCCAGTGCTGAGGGACGGTTGACGAGAAAATAACGATATTGTCTAAATAGCATAAGCAAGTCTTCCAATTCAAGCCTCGTAAAACTGTGTTGATCATCCGCTCGAATATTGCTGGAGCATTGCAAAGGCCGAATGGCATGCTGTTGAATTCATACGGCCCATCTGGTGTTGAAAATGCCGCCTTTTCTTTGTCCTCCTCGAGCATGGGTGTTAGCCAATAACCCGAACGCAGGTCTAGGCTTGAAAAGTACTCGGCCCCCTGCAGTGAATCCAAAGCATCATCTATGTGCGGCATGAGGTAAACATCTTTGCAGGTAATCTTATTAAGTGCCCTGTAGTTTACGCAAAATCGCACGGACCCATCTTTTTTTTTTTACTAAAACAACGGGAGATGACCAAGGACTCGCAGAGGCAAGCAACATATCTGTCTGTGAAGAGGTCAGCTCTGGTCTAATAGACGCAGCAAGAGCAGAAAAGCATGATGAACGTCCAATAGAAGGAAGGTCAGAACACGCTGGCATAAGCGGGACAACAGAGAGAGGCTGGCATTCGTTAATGCAAGCCGTTGTGGTGCCTTTAGGAGCTGGAATTTTCATAGACGTCTGGTTTGTAGCGTAGAGGAGTCCGGAGCCATTGTGGAAACGCACTAAACCTGAAGCAAGGTTTAGTGTCTCTTGCGAGACAGCGTGCAGATGGTTGGACAAACACGTCACCAGAGTCGATCACGTTAGAAGCGATGGTAACTATTCGCTGGTGACCAGGTGGTAGCTCAGTATTCTCCGCAGCGAGCAAGCCAACTGGCTTGTCATCCGCATAAAGGGCAGTCAGTTTCTATCATATGAGCAACATTTTCTTGACAGCAGATGGAAGTATTTGCTATAGACAGAAAATCCCAGCCCATTATAAGCAGGTAGGCACACAAACTCAGCACGGCAGATTGTACAAAAGGGAGAAGACCAGCAATGAAAACATGAGCGGTGTACATAGCGGCAGGCCTAATGACGTCCCCTTGAGCAGCGAGCAGTGTAGTTCTGGGCTGGTGACTTTTCGCAGACGTGAGCACAAGGAACAATCAATCAGAAACAAGCACCAGTGTCTAATAAAGCGTCCACGTACACACCTTCTATTAAAACAGATATCGTATTATATGGACGCACTGGAGGAATTTCTGGCTTTTTGTTCGATGCACCTTTTCCTCCAAAAGTTTCAGAGGTTGGTTTTCCGCGCGTTGGTTGGTTAATTGCGAGGCTGGTCGCAATGGAGACAGAGAGCGGCAGAGGGGTATGGTGAGCGGCGTCTAGTAGAGCGGTAAGGAGGGGTTGTCTTGGATATCACAGTTGACGACGGGCAGCGACGTAGCGGCAGATCATAAGGATGGCATTGGAAAGTGGCCCCGCTTGTCCCATCATCCCGTTCGTGAGGGTCAAATCCACGACGCTCGTCCTGCTGACGCTTTCGACAAAAGCATCCAATGTGACCCCGATAGCCGAAGTAATAACAGATCGGACGAGATGGCCGCCATGGTGGGTGAAAGGGCTGGCTAGGCGCACTCGGAGTCATTGAAGCCAGGGGGACAGGCGTGGAGAGTGCAGGTATCGGTTGTACGACAGGTGGTAAACCTGCGAGGACTTGTGCTTACGTCGGCTGAAGTTGTGGTTCCGGAGAATCTACATACGCTGGCCCGGTCATAGACGCCAACTCTTTTTTGATAAAGAGGGCAAAAGAGTGTTGGAGGGGGGAGGTGGACTCGGGGTCACTGAGAGGCCAAAAGATTGCAGCTCTTCCCGTATAATCGCCCGGATCATAGCACGCAATGAGGGATCAGTCGTGGTAGTGTTTTTTGGGCTGCCTGGCGTTAACCGTTGAGCCTTCCTCTAGGAGTTGGCATGTGGCAACAACGTCAGCGACTGTGGTCGGGTATTGTATGAACAAGGCATTGAACGTGACCATGCCGATCTCTTTCAATCGATGGCGAACCCCCTCTGATTCAGACATGGACGTGCTCAAATGGTGACAGCGAGCGAGCACATTCTTTATGCACGAGGTGTAAGACTCACCACGTTGTTGCTTGCGAGCATCCTGTGTCTTCTTCGCGAGGGCTGAACGAACCGCTGGGGTGCTGAAGATTTGATGCTATTGCTTAAAATGTGTCCAGTCCGTGATGTAGTTTTGTTATTGAAAAACCACGTTTTCGCCACGCCTGTCTGATAGAAATAAACACAGCGAAGCTTGGCAAGATCATCGCAGTTGTTAGTGGAACTCGCTCGAATAAACTGGTCCAACCAATCCTCTAAAAATCTTCACCTCGAAGTCCGGCGAACGTGGGTGGCTCATGCTGGTTCGCAGTGATAATTCACGATGGATAGGCTGCGGTAGCCGGAGCCATGGAGGTAGATGCAGGAGCGCTGATTGGTTTGTCCTGAGGCATGTTACTGGACACCTGGAACAGACGACGACCTGAGCGGAGCTCCAGGAGGTAGAGAAGGCTGGGAGAGGACGGAAGCTCCCTGAGCACACTCCACTACTTGTGATGCTTCGGTGAAGGCCACCGTTATTAGGCCCAGAAGACACCATGAAGCAACGACACCCGAGGCACAGAACCCAGGCAAGCCAAGTTTCCCCACCAGATGACCACTCATGATGATCAATCAATCAATCAATGAAGCTTTATTTTCATAAATAGATATATGCAATTACAGGGATTATTTGGACCGATAGCCTAAAGTGGCTAGTGGACGGTCCAATACAATGTGCAACATAAAAAAGTGTACAGGTCAGCTCTGAGGTAACAACATAAAAAAAACAATCATGTGATACAGATAACACAGTAATACATTTTTTCTTGCAGATATGCATACTTATTAGCTTGCAGCTAGTTTCTATACATAGGCACTTATTAAAAAATACAATGAAAATCGAATCACACACACATGCTTACATGTCTTGACTCCACAGAAAAAATGATTTACATGCCATGCTGAAATTACGTGCCGTTTTAATCTCTAGGGGGACTGTGTTCCATATTTTTGTTCCACTAAACTGTATCAGTCTTTCTCCGTAAACATTAAAACATTTGGGCAGATTGAAATTACCATTCGAAGCATGTCGCGTATTGCGTTTAGGAATTGAAAAAAGATCAGCAGGCAAAGGTGAATTTCTATTAATTATGTTATTTACTGAAACAGCAATTTTGTAGTCACGCAACATCGGAACCGAGAGAATGCGTTGTGATTGGAAAATATTACTTACTGATTCACCTTGGCTTATGATTTTCAGTGTACGCTTTTGAAGTCGTTCAAGAGTTTTTAGATAACTGTTGTACGTCACACCCCACGATTCCAGACAGTAACCTATGTGACAATGACACAATGAAAAGTAGAGTGTGCGGAGTATAGCTTGTGGAAAATATTGGCGAGCTTTTATTAGAGAATAGCAGCCATAGGCTAGCTTTGCGCACACACTTTGTACTTGCTCATGCCAGTGTAAGTGTTCATCAAAAGTGACGCCTAAATATTTAAAACAAGGAACTTGTTGAATAGGAGTGTTGTTTATTGTTAGGTTAAGAGATTCGGCGTCAATATGTTTCCTACGAGAGTGAAACACCATATACTTTGTTTTAGTACAGTTAACAGTCAGCTGATTCCTGGCAAACCATTCCGAAATGTTCGATAAATCGGTCATCGCGTCATTTTGTAAATCTGCTAAGGAGTGTCCTGTGAAAACTAAAACAGTGTCGTTCACATGATGAACATGTGAAGAAAGTAGATGTGCCTAATGAATGTCCACAATACCACGTATGTGAAAAATCAGGGTCATGGTGTGTTATCATTCTGTCTTTTGCTTTTCATTTGCACATGGGCTCTTGCGCTACCCTTATATATATATTTCATGTATTTCTTTCAGTAAACTGTATTGTGAGTTCACACGTGTTTGTCTCCTAGCCTTACGTTTTCTCATCCACTGTGTGCGCGCTGAAATGTTACCAAGAATATCGTTGTTTCATACCCAAGAAGCCCACTCGCATAACCTCAGAATGCCTCACTGGGCTGAGAAATGTTCACATTGCAAAAAATATACACTGTGTACTCGGCAACGGCCCAAAATTTAGCCATGAACCTCCTTTGCTGGCTTATTAATTACCGGCACTGAACCGACTAGTTGCCGGAAAAGCCAATGTATCAGTTAGGGACTCTTGCTTACAAGAGGGTGTGGAAGCTCTAGCCAGAACAGGGTGAAAACCTATTTTATGTCGGAAGGGTTCTATGGCAGGCGTTGCGTCATTCTTCAAGTGAAACAATTTGTGTCTGTTTCAAGTGTATAAAAGAAGTGGGTTCAAGGCAATGGATGTAGCTTCATACAACTTTAAGGCAGGACAGGCAGTCTACAGGAACTTCATCAAGTTAAAAGCCAGTAAAACAATAGTTTTACTGAGCAAGGTAGTGGCTTCAAATAACGACTTGGAACTTGCAATTCTAGAACAGTCTATTGCAGCTAGCAGAAACAACACCTTTTTTGTGTTCGTTACGGCCAAGATGCATAGGCTAGATTATTTATTCAGGACGACTGTGAGTGAATAAGGTATCGAGCAGAATTTGATTAGTCAGTTTTTAATAAAGCCAAACTCGGTTGTCATGAAAGAGCCGTTTTAAACTGAGAATTTCTCATGCATCACCCACTTTCTTCAACTGAATCCTTCGATAGGGTACTTGTTCTCGGTTATTGTCAAGGACCATTGTTAACAATGCTTAAGCAGACATTGGCAGACTGGGGAAAGGATTGGTGTTTGAACATGAGTTGCCGGCCTGTGGCTCTTCTCAGTTTTTGGCTTAGCACATTACCTCGCAGAGTTGTCATGCCTGTAAGATTCATTTGCCGAGGTGTGCAATATAATTGCTTCCATACGAGTTGGTGTTATCCAAAAATGAGAATGGCCATAACTAAACAATGCCTAGATTCTGTGCACGTGAAGATCATGCTCACATGTTATGCAGAAAGCTTTTCAAAACCAATTGGATTGATTGTCTGTGGTCTGTTTTCCTCACATGCTCTTTATCGCTGTAGCTGAGCCACTCCTCCAGGATATCTAGGGAGACCAACATGATTCTGGGGTAGAGCAAGAGCAGAAAACATTTAGACTCAAGGTCATACCGCATATGCACTGAGTTGCACACAACCTAAAGTTGGTCGCAAACAGACATGGTATGCCGATAGTTTTTCTGAACCGTGAAAGCTGTCTCAGCTTTTCCATGTATGGAGTTTATTTATTTATTTATTTATTTATTTATTTATTTATTTATTTATTTATTTATTTATTTACAATACCTCAAAGGCCCCAATAAAGGGATTTTACATGAGGGGGTGGGCTATTACAATGGGTTAAAGGGGTAGATGTTCGATCACGGCTTTGAAGTTGATGATACTGGAGTGGTGTACAACGAGAGAGTGGTGTGAGCACTTGGTGGGTAAATAGCTTTCCTGTAAATTATGTGGTCTGAATGACAGTGGGCTGGCTTGATGATGGGAGTACGAGGAGATCCATGATAGAACTTGAAAAACAAGCACAGGCGAGCAACACAGCAGCGGGGTGAAAGGTTGGCGAAGTTAGCACGAGATTTAAGTTCGTTTACGCTTGACTGATATGAATAATCTGAAAAGATGAATCTTGCCACCCGGCTTTGCACTGTTTCAAGTGCTTTAATATTGTTACTCTGATGAGGGTCCCAAACAGCGCATGTGTATTCAAGTTTTGGTCTGATTAATAGATAGCAGTATTCTATCAGATGAAAGCAACAAAGGTGAATACAGCAAGAGGCATGCTGAAGCATACACAAAATGCGCCAACAGCGTCGTTTATGAATTTGCGGTATCCTGCGGCAAAAGACGAATGCTGGCCTGGGGGAAATGCACATGAATGAGCAGGAGCAGAAAAGCGTACTTTTGTTAAAACATAAAGATGGGGAACATTTGCCGATGAATTGCGATTCTCATGAATGCGAACCGTGCCTAAATGAGGTTCGGATGATCGGCAGAAGCAGGGACACCACTGCTCAAGAATTGGCAGGGGTGTAGCCATTAATTTTGGAGGGGGGAGGGCATTCTTTAGAAATGGACACTTTTCTATCTCTACGCCATGAAGAAAAAATATTTCGGGTGAGGGGCACAAGCCAGATGTGTTAGCCCCTGGCTAAGCCCCTGTGTATCTATGATACTTTATTGCCTCTCTCGCAGGTAGAAAGCTATTTCACAGATTGTGATTAGATAGTATGCGCTCAATGTGTGCCAAGCTTGCTGCACCTGTCTGTGCCTTAATTTTCGATGCAGGATATAATGAATAAACAGTCGAAAGTTTGCCCACCCCTCGACCCCTTCCCTCATTATTTCATCATGCAAGGCAGCCATATCTTTGTAGCTTGTACATGAACATTGACGGAGTAGCCCAGCAAAGAGTACTTCTAGCCTGACATGCATGTCTTAAATATCCGTAAAGGCAAACGTGACATAGAGGAGGGACACTGTCTGGGTGATGCAGGCCAGGGACATATGAGGCTATGACAAGATACAGATATGCAATGACAATGAATGCAGTGATTGTGCGAGCAGACCAAGCTAGAAAGAAGCCAGGAGTGATCAGTGCCTTTTGTCGCACAATGCATGAAATAAGAAAAGTAACACTCAAAAGTAACTCTCACACCATCAGGAATGTAAGAGCACTACCAAAGGCTGCATCCATTGTTCTGTGCATGGGTATGGCATGCAGCTCCGTAAAGGTAAAGCTAGGGCTGCAACTAGAGCGCATAAATGTTTTGCTGTGATAGTGTCAGAGCGCATGCTCTAATCTGTTGTGTTCAAAATTGGAAGAAAATCACTAGTTTCTTAGCAAATCAATTCAGCAAAAATTTCTCTAAATAATCTTTGGTGCCAAATTAGTTTTCTAAATTGGATTGGCACCAACATTAATACCTATTGATATTTGCTGGTGAATGGAAATTTTTTCGTTTGTTACATTAGAAACTTCGTAAGACCATGTTTTGCTAGATACAGTTTTAATATCAATTATAAGTAAAAACTGCACAGCGGAGTACTGCGAAAAGTTTGTAAACAGCGGGTGGGTGCTGGAGCCGACGTTTTGACAGCTGGACTTTTTTTTCAAGGCTGAACAAAATGTTGAAAAATTTCCAGAAATATTGTTCTGTATGAGAACTATTGCTTTATAAGAGTGCCTACCCCAAGAAATAAAATTATTTATAATATTGAGAAGAATAAAAATGCAGTTTGATTTTACCTAATATTGTACGCACACACCAATGTCCACAAAAAACTTGGAATGTGCACTGACTGCTAAGCATGGACAAATGTGCTAATCTGGTAGTAAAGTACACATCCCGTACTTTTGTTTAAAAACACACTTACAGAATAATCTACAATTTAAAATTACATTGTACTTCTACAAGAATGAAAAGTCCTTCAATTTTCCTTGTGATACTTCATTTACCAAGACCTAGCATGTACATGTGTTTTGCTGCGTACGTCTCATTATTCTAAACTTACCCAGTATGATGCATCTTTCCTGCGTAATTCTGTTACAATAACTTTGTATATGCAGTAGACTGCTTTTCTTGCGTGATCATCTACTGACGCAACCAGCAGCCAAAGAGGTAAAGCCCACAAGAGCACACAGAACTTAACAGCGCGGGTGATCATACCGGTGTCACACGGACACTTTTGATCACAATCATGGCGTCAGCGCCGAACTCGATCCGGATTAGGCAGCAGCGACATGTTGATCGCGATCAAAAGTACTCGAGTGACACCAGTATTAGTCACCGCTAGATGGTCCAAACTAATGATGATAAAATATGGTGCAGCCCTCAGTCCAATTGCGATTTTGAAGGTGACGACATAGCAAAAAAAAATGGCAGCATATTCACGTGGTAAATGATGGAGAGGGGAGCGAAGCATCCATCCGTCCATTTGTTCTTGCTTCCCTCCGTCCATGCATCCGTCTATCTGACCGTCTGTGCATCCATTCGCCCGTCAATGCGTGCATCTGTTCGTGCGTCCGCACGTCCACCCATGTGTCCGTCCCTGCGTTCGTCCGTGCATCCGCCCCTGCCTTCGTCCATGCGTCCATCTGTCCATGCAGCCATCCATGCGTGTGTCCATGCATCTGTCTGTGTGTCTGTTTGTTTATCTAGTCAACACTCCAAGTATCACCATCTCGCATTTTTTCATCATATATTCGATGGATGGATAGATGGATATGGCTTTACCCTTTAGATCGGGCGGTGGCTAGCGCCGCCAAGCCGTAATACTTAATGAACCAAAAACTAGATTTTTTTTTTCCTTTAAATAGTGAGGTTGAGGATTCGTACTTTGCAGTGAAGGGTTTAATTTTCACTCATGTCTGGACTTTAGCCACCAATCGGATAACCTACTTCTAGTTAATTCTGCCCACTTAAAGTCTATTTTGCCCTGGCGGTCCCTAAACCCCAGTGCTTTGAAAAACTGTGCGCCATCATCCTGAACTATAGGGTAAAGCCCTTTACAGAACATTATCAAGTGTTCGGCAGTTTCTTCTTCCTTTCCACAGGCACTGCATACTGTGTCTACCCCTTCGTATTTGGCCCGATATGTCTTGGTTCGCAATACTCCCGTCCTGTATTAGTGTTCTTGTTTCATTCATTCTTTTTTGTTTTTGACATGTTCACTGTTGGACCATTTTATTTGCCCTTCCTGCTTAGACTACGTGTCCGCAGTATTTGATAAATAAATAAATAAATAAGTAAATAAATTGTCAGTCCATAAGATCTCAGTGAGCCAATTGAGGAATTTCACAGTTGCAGAACCAGAAGTCTTTCATTTCTGAGTCGTCTTTGCTTTATTATGCTTGTATAATTCCTCAGTTCACTCAGAAGTAGTGTTAAAGAATGCATTGCACCCAGCTTGTTACACCTTTAATATTAGGATCTTCCATGATGAAAAGAAAGACAAGAACATTCTTAATAATCGACTCTTGGTATATGAGCTGCTTTTGTAGCACTACTGTCAAATTTGATCATACAGAGCCCAGGTACAACGAATCCTGCTTTATATTTATATTCAAAGCTGTAGTATCATTATTTATCTGAAATGTACATTTTGTAATGATCTATACTTTGGGTATATCAAATTTACCAAATCCATGAGCACAGTTGTTGACAATGGCGAGTTTGTGCGTCTTTGAAACGAAATCGCTGAAGTAGCTGCGCTGTGCCCGGAGCCTTCACTTTGAAGATTTTGTCATTGTCGACGAGAAGGTAGCAGTGATGTAAGTCGGCTGGATGCGAAAATTGTTGCTGACGGGTTGATTTCTGGCGACATGAAAGACAAAGAACTGCCATTTGAAATACGTTGCCTCCACCCAACATTTGTTCGAGCTATCTCTGCATCACATGTGCTGCAACACTGTGTTCATACCCAAAAGAATGGAGTTGAATGGCTCAACATTTCGAGAGTGTAAAATGCAATCAGCTTGGGTGTAGCAAGGCACACAGTGCAAATCAAGAAAACCTGCAAATAACTGCACATTGCACTCTACTGACTGTACCATTGTGGCAGACCAGCTAGCCTGAATTTCTACCTTAGCCACTCCTTTTTTGCTCTCTTGTACAGCTACTTTAAATCCACAACAGTGACATAAATGCAGCTGTAGCAGCTACCACAGCTGAAGGGAACTAAAGAGCCGAGAAGTTGCAAGCTGAGTAAATGCAACAACTTGATAGCATCATTCATATTAACCCATGTCAACATTAGCAAAAGTGTTAAGGTACGGCACTCACTTGGATGAAAAATTCTTGAATAGGTGGTGCTGCTAAAGCCAACTTTGGGACAAGTGGTCTTGTTTTCAAGGCAGCTGCCCTGAAAACGAAGACTGGAAGTCAAAATTTTTACTCTACCGACACCCCCTGTTCAGATTTTTTATCTCTTCAAGCTTCTCTTTGCCTCAACTACAGCCCTAATTGTGCTCACTCAGCGTTTCAAGGCACAACTTGTGACAGCGTAATTCAATCGGTGGCGTATTTTTTGTGAACACCTCATTTGCATAAACTTAGTCGAATGCATTCAGTTAATTTGCTCATAGAAGGTACCAACTTTTTTGCTCTATAATGACCAAATATGGCACACTGTTTGAATGATGGGTGTAGTCAGCTAGAGATATGCATTAAACTATTGTGTTGAATAATAGTTGCAACACGTATGGTGTGTTTGGAGCTCTCTCGGCCAGTCTGATAGAACCCATTTGAGATTCATTTAAGGGTGGAAAAAATGGAAATGTTCGCAAAGCGTCAGGGCCCAAACTCCCCTCTTTTCCACTTTCTGTCACCCGATTCTTGTTCTCAAAGTGATGTCACTTTTTTGCTGAGCAGCGCGGCATTCTTTGCCTTTGGCTCAAGGGGCTTTTTTGTAAAATAGAGCAAGCAGCATTTGAATAAGATGATAAAGATGGTGAGCTGGGATCTGAGCTTGTTCTATCCAATGTTTAGGTGTTGGTCCTCCTTTTCATTTTCGCTCTGTACTATCTCTTTCCATATAGCTTGTAAGAACAGAGACAAACTAGTATAATACTTCATGGGGATTTTTTGTTTGTGATGCTTCATTTTTGAGCCAGAAGTGGAACTAAGAAAATTGATTTTTAATAGTCATGTGAAAAAGTTTTCTTCTATTGCATTCTACATTTAAGATAAAATTTTCTGAAAATTTAGCCTTGATTCATACTTGTGTGGCATAAATTTCAGAAAGAATTTCATCAAAATTAACCACAGTCTTGGCAAAATTTTTGGTTGGCCTTGCATGGTTGTAGTACCACAAGGAAGGGGCCAAGACACTGAACAAAGAAGGAATCTTTGTAATAACTGATTGCGTTGAATGCCCTGGCCAAGCACTGCGCAACTGCATACTGTAAAGGAGCACACTAGAACGCATGATGACCAGGAAGAAAATGTATACTCATCTGGAGTCATCGTTCATCCAAGTCCTGCCAATTGCTCTTAATTGCAGCGAGCAATCATGTCATGCTCCACACTCAGAAACGTTGCTCTATGGTGGGTTTTCACTAACTCGAAGAGACTTCTGTGGAGTAGTCGAAGCATTGTCTTTAATCCTTTGATATGTTGTCTTTGTTCTTTCCTTATACTATTTGTCATCTGATCTGGTGGGCTTCTGTCGTACTCTCAACTTTATTGTAGTACTGTTCACAAAAGTGTAATGTGGTGTCATATATGAGGGAATGTTAGTCTATCGGAAACTTATCAATAATCACACATTTTAGTTGCATATTGTGGTGGTTCTGAGCCCTCAGACACGGACATGAAACATTTATCAACTGGATACAAACACAAAAACTCTGATTGGCCAAATACTACAAATATCACGAAATTCCTAACCCTATGCTTATAGCCCACATAAGCGCGTCAATCGGTGCATCCTAAAATAATTTTGGGACGTTAACCCCACAAATCAATCATCCTAAGATAATTGTTCATCGGACGTCACTCACAGTACCAGGAGCTTGACGACCGACCCATAAAGCGGTAGTATCATGAGTAGTACCCGTGTGCACAATGACCTCGTGTGTTGACGCACGAGCTGAGGTGGAACTGCTCGTTCCCCAACATGCAGGCCACGTTGCGCCCGACGTGGCACCGAGGTCATGCTTCATGTTCCGGCTTGCGATGAACCCGCGTGGATGTGGCACTGAGACCACGATCCCCACCGGTTGAACGGAAACAGCTGCTCGCCGGAAAAGCGAGTGTCCCGACCCGGCGTAGCAGTGCTGCTCCTGCAGTGAGCAAGTGAGCAGCCGGGCAAGCAGCTGTTGTTTCCGTTCAGCCGGCGGGGATCGTGATCTCAGTGCCACATCCACGCGGGTCCATCGCAAGCCGGAACTGGAAGCATGGCCTCGGTGCCACGTCGGGCGCAACGTGGCCTGCATGTTGGGGAACGAGCAGTTCCACCTCTGCTCGTGCGTCAACACACGAGGTCATTGTGCACACGGGTACTACTCATGATACTATCACTTTATGGGTCGGTCGTCAAGCTCCTGGTACTGTGAGTGACGTCCGATGAACAATTATTTTAGGATGCACCGATTGTCGCGCTTATGTGGGCTAGAAGCATAGGGTTAGGACTTTCTTGATATTTGTAGTGCTTGGCCAATCCGAGTGTTTGTGATTGTATCAAGTCAATAAGGGTTTCGTGTCAGTGTCTGAGGGCCCCAAACCACCACACATATATTTTAGTTTTCGTTCATATTTTATATTTTGGCTTCGATGGAAAGGTCATCTATATTTGTGCAAATATGGCATTAAAGTAAAAACACTTTTGGTTTAGTATATTTCTCATTACTTCATTTTTATTTTTCATGAAAATGTCAGGATCTACATACTAGTAATTTTTAAGACTTGAAGAGTGCAATTTTTGGGTAATTTGAAAATATTTGTAGAAACCTTTTGCAAACACTAGCAGACTAAGAGATACATTTGTAACTTGTGGTGTTTTTAAAGGATAGTCTACTCCTTGCTTACTTTTTTGCAAGTAGTTATACCAAACTAACGCTGTATTGGAGACATATTGTGTAGCCCTCAATTATGTCAATTGTTGTAGTTGAGAACCATTGAGAACGTATGCATTCTGCAGGGCTACATTTATTTTTCTATTCTAAGGAGAAAGGATAATTGTGGAGTTAGCATAGTGCCATTCTTGCAGAAAGGCCATGTCTGCATGCTGTACACAGTGATAAGGAGAGCATACAACGATTTGTCTCAATCGTGAATGTAGCCTTCTGGGTGTATAAGCAGGCATTGCTCTCTAAATATTAATATGATACTGCAGCATTGAAAGCTGTGCCAAACTGAGTGCGTGTTGTGTGCGTGGTATTCAGTTTTTGTTTCTATCGTTTGTATTCAAGACTAACGCCATCGGGAGAAACAAAAAACTTGCGCACATAGATAAGCAGTAGTTCCCAGCTGTGAATTGATCGCCGCAAAGAGGCAGGGTATCCTGCGTACCGTTGCATCAGTTTGCTGAAACTTGTTCGCATGGCAAATAAAGATAAGCACTGTCTCTTCTGCTACCAGTAAATAATGAAGCAACTAAAAGTATTGCAGTTATTCTATGTTCGTATAGGAAGTGGCACAAAGTGAAGAATGTATACTGAAGCGTTTGTTTGCCCAGATAAGTTTAGTCACATTTGTTCCATTGTGCACATAAGATCGCAAAGGTCTGCAGTGTGCAAAGAAAAATGTGGTCAAAGGCATGTCAATTGTTTCGTCAGTTGTTGTGCACAAGTTAAGCGCAAATATCCTTCTTTTGCCCACATGCACATCAACTAGGTCGATGTATCGGCACGCTTCTCAGCGAGCATTCAAGTCCATTGAATGGAGCCTCTGATCTTGCCTCTCTGAGTCAATAACGCAAATGTAATTCTATCTTCGAAAGAAGTGATTTTGTCACTGTGCTTTCAACAACGCTAGAAATTTCGGAAGCATATCATGTCACAAATAACGCTGCAACCTGTCCAAGTCTAATTTCTTGTCATGTAATGATAGAGAAGGTGAGCTTCATTAATCAACTGCACACATGCATGCAGCTTCATTATTTGACTTTTGTGCCTCTTTATGACACACACTGCACCTCCATTTTTCAAATGTTTCTTTTTTTTTTAACACGTGCACTACTTGTGTGAGTGGGCGCTCGATGGTGTGTGTATTCTCTTACTTGTCCGGCTTCTTTCTTTTTTTGCTTTAAGTATTATTCTAACCTGTAACTGTACGTACTAGGGCAGGGCAGTATCCAAGATACATGTATTTGAAATGCTATCTTAGATAATCTTTGTGTATCTTGTATCTCAGATTTGGGTGCATGTTGAAGAACCCCAGGTGGTATAAATTTCTGGAACCTTCTACTACGGCGTCTCTCATAATCATATGGTAGTTTTGGGACGTTAAATCTCACATATCAATCAATGAGTATCGTGCATCTGTATCGCGATACGTCTCTCAAGACGAGTATCTGTATCTGTATTTCCGTTACATTCGAATGTGTATCGTGTATCTTTTGATACAAGATACAGCGGTCGGAACGCTATACCTTGCGAAACATTAATCGCTGACCTAACTCCGCTGCTCAGGCTGTTGCTGATTCCACTAAGCCACCTGAGTAAAGCTAAGGGCAATAACATTTAATCTTTTTGTCCCACTCCGACAGTCAGGGTAGGCGATGAGGTGTGCGCGTCCCTTTTGGTGAAGCAGGGCTTGCGTAGTCTTTTTGTTTTCAATATTTATTCCCTCTGTAGTTGCGTCAGAGCCATGAAACTTAGCCTTGGCCACTTGAAAGCTCTGCGTACCTCAGTGTGTGCGGCGATGACAGCACCAATTCTGGTGTCGCTCTCCAGCGTCGAACTATAGCACCGCTGGCACTAATGGTGTATCTAAAATAACAAGCACTTACCTATCAGACGATATTTTGGCGGTCTATGCCACTTTCCCTCTGCTGTTTCTACTGAAAGAGCTCTTGAAGTTATAATAGGATTGTTAGCACAAGTGCTTTCTCATTTGTTCTTCACTTGCATCTCATATTCACCTAGTGCTGTGAACTTTTTTTTTCGGTCTCGTGAATGCAATTTGTCTTTTGTAATGTAAAGCGAAAATAATATGTATCTCTGTTTTATCCTTAACTTTATTTGTCTGCTTTATTTGTTCTACTTTTTATACATTTATATTCCCTCAAGTTTGCTCTTCTGGCAAGGCGATTTGGCAAACAAATATGTCTTTATGTGGGCAGGCATTATACGTCACCAAACATTCTGCTTACTGCTTCATAAAATGACCAAATTCAGTTAATATTATTAATGGCAATAATTAGGAGCTACCGGAAAGGAGCTACCAGAAAGACCTTGGAAAAGGTATTCGAGAAACATTGTTAGGTCAAATTGTCCGTTTCCTATTAACGTTCTAATAAGTCATTTGGAGTAATTTTTCATAGGCACTGATTTCTTTATTATCTTACTTTAACAGGTACGTTAATGATACTTCATGACTAATTGCCATAGCTATGAGGAGTGCCACCTCTATCGTGTATCTCGAGTTATTCACCATTACTGCTTGAAATGGAACGGCTATCTATTTTGGTTATAATTGTGTTCCTTTTTTAGTACACCTTCTTTTATTTTTTTTATTTTTATGCTTGTTATTACTGCCAGCTAATCGTAGCTATGGGCAGCTGTAAGCGGCATTGTCCCGTGACAACGTGTGTAACTATGCTGCCATGCGCTATATTTTTTTTTCGTTTTGTTGTTATCGGGTCGAAGCCACAAAAAATTATGACCGCTCGGCGCAAGCCGCCCGCATTGTTTCGTAAACTTTGAGATTGTCGCAGATTGTGCTGCTAAGATTATGCGCAAATCCTGCTGCTACAGCCGCATATCGATAGAGGTGAAATGCTAGAGCCGCATGCACTTGGAGTTGATTGCATGCTGAAGAATACCACATGGTCAAATTTTCTGGATCGCTCACTTCTGCGGTCCTCACAATCATATCGCAGTTTTTGGACATAAAAGCTGAACGGTTATTTTTCAGATTACGCGCACTACGTGTACTCTTACTAATTCGCGAGCTTACTGTGCAACAGCGATAACATAGGAAGGTCCAATCACTGCTGTATAAATACAAAATGCGTTCTGCCGATATTCAGATTACCGAAGGCCGACAATACTTAATGTCGCTATCAGAGTACAGTGAACTTCGTTTGTACTTTGAATTGCACAGTTTTCTGCGAACAAGTTAGCTTATTGGTGAATTTCATTTTTACCAGAGTGACTGGCGCTTTATTCAGGGTCAGCATCACGTGACAGCACAGTACGTCTGAGGCGTTTCTGAGGTACACACGTCCTCTCGCTCAAAAAAATTTATTGCACCTTAGTGAGTATATAGATAACGAACAATTTATGCCAGCAGATATTCAGAATAAGAAAAGAAATAGCAGCCTTATGCGCTCTATGCAGGCCTCCCTATTTACGCAATGTTCCATAAAAAATATCCCTACCAGCATTTTTGCTGCTGTACACCAGTGATTAAGCATTGCAAGACAGTCTTTTATGAACAGGCTGAAACTGCACACTGGTATTTGCACCATCATGCGAAGGCTTCTAATTGAAGCTCGTGTGGCAATCCGCAAGCTGGTCGGCAAAGTCAGCAGTGACTCCCAGGAATTCAAGAACTGACAAGCAAGAAGCACTGTCAGCAAAGTGTCTACAGAGAAGGGTGGCAGACCGGGCTAGTTGGTACTTCATATTCAGAAACATATTAGCGTGGAAGCAAACAAAAGGTAAGAAAAGAATAAGTTACTCAGAAGTAAACTATTTCACTATGAGACAAAAGTTTTCATATACTAATAAAAATTTCATTAAAATTAAATTGGGCACATTTGAAAAGTCTTAAAGACATCGTTTCTGTGCACATGCGTTTGCTACTAGATTTTGGGTGGTCTATAACAACAAATTTGCTAATGTATCGAAGTATTTTAAGATACTATTCACAAGTATTGTATCAAATACAATTTTCGCGGAAGTATTCTGTATCTGTATCTCCAATACGTTTTGTCCGAGTATCTTGTACTGCAGCGTGATACATTTTCAAAGTATCTTTGCCCAGCCCTGTGTTGTGCCAACAAAGGTTAGTAAAGGCTTAGTGTTCATTTTATACATACAGTAAACTCTCAATAATTCGAAGTTACTGGGACCATTAGTCGAATTAACAGATGATACAAAAAGTGGGTTGCAAGGAACTTTCAATTATTGCAAATTATAATCAGTGCTAGCCATTTGCTGTGCTGACTAGTTTGCGGCTCCCAGCGCTATGTTTTCCAGCAATACAAGGTCAGAGTTTTGCAGCAAACAAGGGGGAACGCTGAGCCTCACTGTTGCAATTGCAAAAAAAAGAAGAAAAGAAAGAAAGAAAAACATTGTCGTGATCAACTGAAATGTGTGCCTGCGAAAATTAATACATCTTCACTGCAACGACGCGTAAGCAGCATGTCGCCCGCATCTCGGTGCATCAGCACGTCATGATACGACTACTCGCGTATTCTTTCTAGTAAAATAAAGAAATAAATAGTAGGCAGTGTGACGAAATTTGCTATGTTTCGGCTGGAAAACATGATCATTGAAGAATTTGAACTGAGTTTCCGAAGTAGGCATAGCAGGCAAGAACTCCGCCAGCACTGCAAGTGCGCAAATTGCTGGAGCAACTAGCACTCGTGTGTTCGCATACGTCGCGAATTTTGCCTGGCTGCCCTTTAATAATTTATTCATATTCCCAGAAAGAATGGATAAATCACGACAGGCTGACGTTTTGAGAAGCATGCGACGTGCTTCCCACGAGTCATTGTTGTGTTGGAGTGAACCACATTTTGTTTTCGGCAGGTGCACATTTCAGTTGATCACGAGTTTTTATTTTAATTTCATTTTTCGTGCTGGAAGCATCAAGGCTGGGGTGCTTCAGCTGCTACACAGTAGTGTCACTATAGTACATTGCCTAGTAGCTCCTAAGGGCTGTCGTTGCTGCGGTACTGCAGCTGAATTGAGATTGGGAATTGGTACACTACATCCAAAGTTTTTGAATTAACCCGAATGGTGCTGAGCACCGCTTCAAATTGTTCGCTCAACCTTACATTCCGAATACGGGATTGCTGAACTACTTCGAATTAGGTGGGATTTTGAAATAACCGAGTTCGAATATTGAGGTTTTACTGTAATTCAATCAATGTGCATACCGTTCAGTGAATGCATCTTATTTCACTAAATGCCGACAATACTTTTTACCATACTCTTTAAATATCAGAACCTCACTTCGTACTCATCGACAGTGTTGATGGATGTTGATTCCAAAATAATCTACAAATCAGAGACCAGTCCTGCAGTTCATAGATAATGGGTTGTGTATGTGTGTTGTAAGACACACACACACACACACCAAAAAAAAAAAAGAGTGACACTTCTGAGCCACTCAGCTGGTTGAACAGTGGGAATGATGAAAACTGTTGAGAGGCCATCACAGCTAAACACTTAAGTTGGTCACTGAATCGCGCAGTAATGTGTTGTAGTTTGTCAAATTCACTGTATCTAAACAGTTTTCCCACGGCGCAATCGGAAGGCTAAAGCGTCAGGCCCGTGCGCTCATTGTGACGATTTCTGTGGCATACCCACTATTCTCATGAACACTTGCATGCCCGTTGGTGGCGCTCATTTGCTTGAAGATGGTCTATTGTTTTATGGTTTTACCAGTTATTGTGTTGAAGGTAAATGCGAATTTCTTTTTTGTTCGCATGTGCATTGGCCAGACTGTTTGATGTATTAGTTGAATGGAGCCGACGTAAAGCACAATAAATTTGCACCATCAACCTAATCTCAGAGGAATTTCAGAGGTGATATAAAGAGGCCGGATTTATAGGCACTAAAAAATCGAGTTTTAGGCACCTAAAACAGGCAGACAAAATATAGTCTTTGGCCCCCAATATTGTAAACATACCCACAATAAGTTATTGCAATAATTCCTGTTTTCGAAGAAATACGTGCGGGACCTATGTCTACAACAGGAAAGCAATAATGCTTTACTTTATTATGATGCAAATGTGCAGTTTAGCATAGCTATGCTTTTTTTATTTCTGCAGTGTTTGCAGAACATGATCTCTCCTTTTATTGTTCAGCATGATTAGTTCAATGTCAGTCGTCGATTAAACACGCTTTCTGGGTGTCTTTCTTTTCGACATGGCTGAGAAGGGCAGCAGGAGCAAATAGCCAGACCTCTAATAGGCCAGAAGAGTCTTGTAGCCCCGTATAAACCAAGTAGGATCGCACACGATGAATTTCTCGTCTGTCTGTGAACACACTAAAGGGTCCCTCACCAGGTTTGAGCACTACGAGCAGGCAAGAAAAATGCATGCAGTGGGCGCTCCTGGTGTCATCTGCCAAGACTTGCAACACTACGGGCCCCGTAAAGAGGTAAAAAGGCAGACTCGGCAAGGAATGGTTCTCCGTATGTCAAAGTAGTATGTGACACTGCAAGAATTATTTGACGCTACGTGTGTAATTTGTGGAATCTGTTGCTTGAATAGAAGTATGAAGGTTGACAGAAATATTAAAACATACAAATAAAATCTGCGTACGTAATTATTTTTCATCTCTGTATTGAGTGAGATTAACGTTAGACTAAGCTGCCTCCATTTCGTTTGCGTTGGTGTTCTCATCGTTCTCGCATGATGCTAGTGTCTGCTCTGACAATTATTGGCATGTTCCTGGTGCATCGTCTCTTAGATCAGTTCCAGCGGTGTGACACAGTGTATCATGGTAAGGGTACATGGTCTATGCCAGCCTCTGCAAACGTGTAAGCATAGAGGGATCATTTCCACATAAACAGGCAGTACAATACAGAGAACATTGAAACGACACTGCTTGCATGCACGACCTGATTTTGGCATACTTTGCGAACGTAACCTTACTTGCGCATGACGTGTTAATGCGTCTGTGTCATGTTATCTTCCGGCTCCGAGTTGCTCCGATACCGAAGTCGGCAGGGAAAGTATTTGGCTTACAAAGCGTACACGCATCGAGTGGTAGTTTTCAAGCTCACCTCCTCGCATCCTGCTTCTGCGGTTCCTAATGAACCAATTAAAAAAATTCTTGTGGCACAAAGTTTTTCTTTGGGCATGCAACAAGTTAGAGTGTCTTACTAAAATTTTTCATGTCACCTGTTCCTTACACAAGAGAGCAGACGCCGGGGAAATGCTGGGCAGGTGACGTGACACAAATGGATACTAGTGTAGAGTCTAATAGGCCTTCTTATTGGCTAAGGGGCCTTCTAGCCTTGACAGTGCTAACAGGAGCTTTGAGATGAAGTATAGGTTGTACCCCATAGAGCTCTGAAAGCCCTATTTTGCCTGATAACATGAATACTGGTATCCCTGTACTCGAAAACAAAAATTGAAACCAAGTATCACTTATATAGGCACCAAATTGGAAAATGGGCATTTATAGGCACTTGTAGAAATTTAGGTACAAAACTAAAAAATAGGCATTGAAAGGCACTATAAAAATGCTAGGAAAGTCCTTCTTAACCCCTAATTTATGCTCATATATCAAAATGGCGCTACAAAAATGCAAGAAATAAAATAGGCATTTACCTACATTGAGGTCTGTAGCGATATAATATTTCACAAATAATGCCACTCGTTGTCACTTTGTGTAAGTCTACCTTCTTGATCGTTACAAGACATGAAATTCAATATTAATCAACTCGAAAAGTGTTCCTTAGTTGCTTAAATATTTTTGCCTCTTTGACACATGCACTGAACCCCCCCCCCCTTTTTTTTGCGCATGCACTAAATCTTCAGTTGAGTGACAGCCATGGTGTGTGTATTCACTTCCTTGTCCTGCCTTTTTTTTTTCGCTCTGAGTATTATTTCAACCTATAGTTGTGCTAACGGAGGTTAATAAGCACTTATCCTTCATCACACATATGGTAAGAGCAATTCACATGCCGATTAGTGGATGTATCTTATTTTACTAAATGCAGACTATACTTTCTAGTGTACTCTTTCAATATTTATTACACTTTGCATTGTTCTCATCGACAGTGTCGATGGTAGTCGATTCCAAATGCATCCACGAATCGTAGATATCTTTTTTCTCTATCAATTTATGCTGTATAGCACTGGTAAAAAAAAAAAGTCTCCTCTGAGCTGCTCATCTGGTCCTACAGTAGGGCTGATGAAAATTGTTCAGAGGTTGTCTCAACAAAACACTGAAGTTTATGGTTGAATGACACAGTACTAAGTTGCACCTTTTCAAATGCACTGTCTAAAAAGTTTTGGCTTGGCTCTATTTGCAAGCTAAAGTGCAAGGTCTATGCACTCATCACGGTAGCTTATGCGGTGTACACACTTTTCCCATGAACACTTGTACACCCGTTGGTGGCACTTGTGTACTTTAAAAAGGTGTATTGCACTAGTTGCCATTTTAAGCTGTGAACACTGGTCACTGAGTGAAAAATCTTGCTGCATTTCTATACAATGTTCTAATTTGCTGCTTTTAGAGTAAGTTATCACTGCAAAAATATTGCATGGGTGTGGGCGTTTCAATGCATATATTAATTATATTATGTTGCTTTTAATGGCTTATAAATACCATTTAGATGTTCACTATGACAGTAACTAGCACTCTAATAATTGCAATCAGCTGGTGACGGCTAATGTTGCTATGTAAATTTCAACCGCAGGATCCTAAATTTCAGTTTCTTTAGTTATATTAATATCATTTAGTTGTCAACTTATCGAACTTCTAACTACACTTCCATTATTCAAATGAGACTTTATGGCAACAAACAGTCGAATCTCTTTAAACGGAGCCTCAAGGTGCTTGGGAGATATGTTCCATTTAACAGGAATTTTGTTTGCAGAGACAGATGTACTATAGGAGTACAGCATCAAATTACAAAGCCAAGGAAATTGAAAGCGATCTGTCTGAGTGTTCCTTCTGTTTAACAAGCTGTTTACAGTTACAAAAGTTTCACTGTGATTGAAAAGTATGAGATTCTGTTTACTCTGTTTTGTGGGAAACAAAGCTGCATAGCAGAAACATTGTAGATAAAAGCCATTTTCAGATTTTGAAAGCTTGTAATGCCTACGGTAAAAGCATTGAATATACCTTCTAAGCTCTGCAAGTACAGAATGTTTTCGAACACAACATTATTTTGATCGTTGCTGAAACAAATGGCTCTCCATGTTCAGTAAGCCTATGGGCTTTTGCTTTTTTTTACATTTTTAAACTACATATTTGAGCCAGCTATTGGCGAAATTTTCTTATTCAGTTGATCATGCATTTTCAGAGTTGCCCTTCATTTTACCTAATACAGGTGCACATTTGGTTTTGTTTAAACAATGCATGTTTTACATCGAGCTAAAAAGAAGTTTGACTGACAATGTTTTGATTGGCTTCATTTCATCGTACGACTTCCATTGCTACCTGCTTTTTTGAAGTGCCTGTGATGCCTTAACATTGACTGGTTGTTTCCTCCAATTTTCAGGACTTCATTAGAGTCAAAGAAGATAAATTTTATTCACCTGTCATGAAATGACCTGGGCACCCCAAGAGTTTGCATTATTTTTTTATTTGCTCCTTGTGAAATGAACCGGCATCTTCCAGTGCCTGCACTGACTGTGTATAATTACCGATGCTATGAATCTATGGCTTTGTTTCAATAAAACATGGAATAAAAATTTTCCCCACATTATCAAGCTAGTGTAGGCACTAGGTCTTGCATTTTTTTTCATATTTGCTATCTTCAGTGTTATATTACTTAGTAATTCTCAATTTATTGGTTCATCAACTGCTGCAAAAAAAAAAGCTGTAAGTGAATCGCCAAGCCATGTATCAGCATAATGAACATGTTGCTGAAGGAAAAGAACCACTATTGAATTTTAATTTTCATGGCTTTGTCTGTAGAGATCAATAAACCAGTACCTGTGTTGATTGCATTGCATGGCTTATGTTTGTCTTCCAATATTTAAGCCTAGCACTGGCAGAACAGTTTATGTAAAACTACTTTATATACATTGCAAGGGTAATTTATGTCAATCCGTGCACTATATTTATGCGAGAGTTTATCTCTGCACCAATTTAGCCTCTGTTAGAATAGTGACAAGCTTAATAGTCTTCATCTTTATGCAAATGTTTAGATCACCAGGGCCTTTGTTTGGAAGATTCTATTTCATTTTTCATTCTTTTTATCACATGTACCTACATATGTTCATAATGTTAGACGAAAAAAAAAATCATTTTAAAACATTATCTCCAGTCTTTAAACATGAGTACAATGAACTAGCTGCTTTTTTCTTCTTCACTCTTGCTCTTTCTCTTTTTTTTAATGGTATACTCTCAGGCTCTATGATCATTCTATCTCAGATCGAACAATAGAAAAAAAGTTCAGACTCTTGTACTTGTTTTCTAATAAACATGACAACTAGTAAATGGGGGCATTGTTAAGTTCTGTGAATAACAAGAAGTACAAGATTTTTTTTATTAACTTGTCTTCATTTGGTGCCATTTGAGTTGCACGCACAATTTTTTTCTTCCACTTCAAATATTTTGGGGCAGTCTTACTAATATTGCAGTTTCTTTTTGAGAGATGGAAGATAGTCAAGTACACTGGTCAATACTCGGTTGTGAAATTGCGCAGCTCTGATATTCATTTTATAAGTGCTTCAAGGCTTACGTTTGATGCAAAAAGGATGTCTAGGTTCTACTGTTTGCACAATTTTAAGGAGAACAGGACCATTAACTACAATGTTCTTTCCCAGTAGCCAAAATCTGGTGTGCACGGTGCCAGTCATTCTCCTCACCCAAAACCACCGCTGCTGGAGAAAGGCAGGAATGTACATGAGGATTGTAGTGCCCAGTGGCATACCAACTCTTTCGCGAGTAGGGGGGCAAACCTACCCCACTGGCCAGCCGGAATTTATATATATATGATATGACGCTATAATGACTGGGAGACATGGCCTGGCTCATTCGTCATGTGTTTATTCTATTGTGATTCTTCCTTCTCTACTTCTACCATCGGGTAACTATCTTCTTACATCACAGCGTTCCCCCTCCTCCCGAAATAGTGCACGAGCTACAAGCTATAAAGCATGAACAAGTGGAATCTAATAATAAGAAATAAATGACAGAAACTGCAGAAGTTCCATGTCACATGGAAGTAACATAAACTTGCACAAACATTTCACACGAGAGGGCAGCAGTGCGGTGATATCTAGTGGAACTCTGGTGGGCGAGGCTGACTGTTGTGTCCTGGCCAACAGAAGCACAGCTTGAATGCAGAAATTGGTGATGACACAGCAGTTCTTGCGAGGTATGAACTAAGGTGGAACGCCTTGGTACACTCACAGCTGGAGCTTCGCAGACATTGTGTTCTTTGTCGTAAATGGTATGCATCGGGCACTACCAATTTGCATACTCGTTGGCTGACAGGGCGATGCCTCTTTCTTTCCAAAAATTGGGGTGTGGTTTTATGCCGTTTGTGTCATTTGTCTCCTATTGTTCCAATTGCATTGATTGTAGGCTCGGTTTTGACCTCTGCTGAAGAAAACTTACACTACATCCGTTGCGAAAATGTCCTGGTTTTGATGCTTTCCTTGTCGCGAGCAAGACATCTTGAATATGTCGTTGCCTCACTTGACTCGCTTGCAAATGTCTTTCCTTGAGCTGCGAGCGGTCTTTTGATGACTGCGGTTGTTCTTGTAGAATAACATGTCGCTTAACCTGGTTGATTTGCTTGGTCTGACCTTGCTGGTGTTGCGAAACATTCTGAGGATGCAGCCCTACTGGAAGAGAACAATATTATTTTGGAAAATGGACGTAGTGCTCAGTGGGTAGCCGTTGCAATGCTTTTCGGGCAGTGAGGTTAGTAGGACAGACTTTACTGCAGGAATATCTGTGGCGCCTGCGACACCGTTCATTGCGGAGGCTTCTGGCACCAGGCAACCTGTAAGGGGTGGTGCTTTTGAGCCTCCTGTGTTTGGATTTTCAGGTGCCTGCGCACTGAACGATGACACAACAGGCATGGTTTGGTCAGATTTCAGTTGGGAATGGCTGTAGTTTTGTGCAACTAACGATGTGAGCTGTTCTGGCGCATGAATCTGGACAGTAGGTTCAGGGCTTGGCTGAGTATCTTCCGATTTCGATAGTTCTATCTCGACCATAGTGGGTGTGTGAGATGTGAGGTGGGCGTTGTGAGCGATGGAAGAGCCAAATAATGAAAACCAGTGGGTGGGCCAAGAGTGCGATACTGGGAGTAAGCTGTTCAAATGCGTGAAGACTGATTTTCACTGTTTGAGTCGTCATGGCGTAGTTCAGTATTTTCTCTCGTCTACTCTGAACAAGGCTTCCTAATGACATGAATAGTGAGGGTTAGCAGCACTTGATGAATTGCTGCATGGTCAGTCTTCAAGCTGGACTATAAATGCAAGACAAAGCATGAAGGGCATCAGTAGGGTAAGCAACATCTCCTGTCAATGTGTGAGCCACGACATTGAAAATGCCGACTTCCGTGCAGAAGAGAAACCTGATGGAAAGCTGTGTCTTTTAAGAAAAGAGCGTGAACTGCGGCGGCTGAGTTGGATTGTCTCCAGATTAATGGTAAAAAGGAAGTACTTGTTCGGGTCGTTAAAACGAGCAATCATATCTTTATCTTTAACCATGATTTGTTGTTTTCAAATATGTGCGTGAGGTAGAACTTGAAAGCCTCACTGAAGATGCAGTCAGTGAAATTGGTGATCATCTCTCATTCCGGCTAAGGTGCAGCGGTAGCGTGGAGCTCGAACAGGTCGAACCAGTCTTGTACGGGTCCATCGTCTGCTGCCCCAGTGTATTTGGAGATGGGAAGGTCAGTCGATGGTTCCTTCATGACGCTTGTCAATTTGTGCAGCTAGGATATGCTTTGGTAGAATGTGTGTCTTCAGGGCGTCTCGTTGAAAACGTCGTCGATGAAGTGGCAGGCAGGTCTTCATCCTGTCAGCTTATATGACGCTATGATGACAGCAGGACGTGGCCTGGATTATATGCCACGTGTTTATTGACAAGATAGCGTAAAGAGCTCAATTCGCAGAAATTCTGGTGTTAGTGCCGTTGGTTGTGAATGAAAAATTATCATCTTATGCATTACCAAAAAATCGAGAAGGATGCAAATAAAATAAATGAACTATAAAACTCCTGGAGTGGAGTGGGGACGAACCAGGGTCGTTTGGGTCCAAGTGGCCATTGAACCCTGGTCGTGTGCATGGCAGGCGGATGTTCTACCACATGACCATGCCTCTGCTTGCGAAAACAGTGAAAAGAACTTGCTCTGCTTAGAAATGCAGTGAAAGTAGCTCTCGTGCTTCACATACATGTGCGTCCTGTACACATGCTTCACAATGCAACATGAAAGATTTCAGTAATAATGCATGAATGCATGGTACAAGCGTTCATTGCCAACGGGGGGTCAGAATATGTGATTATCATAGTGGCTGTGTGGTTGAAAGCTGGTATCCCACTACAAAAGCCACATATGCTACTGCGCCTATTTCCTTAAGGCTACGTAGTGGGTGCATAGCGAATTCGAATAGGTTTCATGCACTAAGCGTTGGAAGCATGCACTAGGAACAGGATGTGGGTATCGCGTTTAACTCCTAAAGGCGAAGCTTTAAAGTTCCCTAATTACTTCTTCCTTTTCTACTTCTACCATCAGTCACTGCCTTCCTATATATATATATATATATATATATATATATCACTGGGTCAGTCTTCAAGCTGGACTATATCTCCTGTCAATGTGTGAGTAGACACATCAATATATATATTGATGGCGGTCACTTTTATTCACAATCAGGGTCGACCGAGATCTGTGCGTCGCTATTTGAATTCCGGATCGTGTTGATATATATATATATATATATATATATATATATATATATATATATATGGCATAACGGGAGCGTTGTCAACAAGGATAAATATATTTATTTCCAAACACTTTCGGGAGGGGTCCTCCCTTCATCAGGGGATGAGTTATACTAACATGAATTTCCAAACTTCGTTGCTGCCGCGTCCCTCTCGCCTTGAAACATGTTTGCGAGAGTGAGAGGGAACTAAATAAAGGAAGAACCACTGTCAACACTGAGAACGAAACCAACTGTCCGTGTACGTCCACATCCGTTTCTTATCACGTGCTGTTCAGTTCTCGACGTGTGTCGGGCCACCCAAGATTGTCGCCGTGGTGCCGGGAGGGTCCGTGACGGCGTGCGTAAAGAAAGGGTTTCCCCGTAATGGGTCGGTCGGCATGCGGCGTGCGTAAAGAAAGGGTCTCCCGTTAATGGGTCGGTCGGCTCTTTTTACCTTTAATCTTCGTCCGTTTCCCTTCAAGATAAAAAGAGCTGACCGACCCATTAACCGGAGACCCTTCCTTTACGCACGCCGCATGCCGACCGACCCACTACGGGGAAACCCTTTCTTTACGCACGCCGTCACGGACCCACCCGGCACCGCGGCGACAATCTTGGGTGGCCCGACACACGTCGAGAACTGAACAGCACGTGATAAGAAACGTATGTGGACGTACACGGACAGTTGGTTTCGTTCTCAGTGTTGACAGTGGTTCTTCCTTTTTTTAGTTCCCTCCCACTCTCGCAAACATGTTTCAAGGCGAGAGGGACGCAGCAGCAACGAAGTTTGGAAATTCATGTCAGTATAACTCATCCCCTGATGAAGGGAGGACCACTCTCGAAGAAACTGTTGGGAAATAAATATATTTATCCTTGTTGACAACGCTCCCGTTGTGCCATATCCCATACCTTCACAAATACTAACTGGCCCATTGAATTATTACTCCCACTATATATATATATATATATATATATATATATATATATATATATATATATATATATATTGTGAAGAAGAAGAAGAAAATGCATTGTTGGCAAGCAACATCGCCACCGCCGCTTGGGTACTGGGGGCTGGGCTTCGCTCGCTCGGCTCGTGCTGATCATCGCCGGCATCTGTTTGACCGTTGCTCTTGTCCGATCGTGTTTCGTCGTAGGACCACCGTCGCAACAGTCGCCAATAAACCCTTTTTCAATTGGTGGAGGGTGCTGACATTCCCCGTCGCCTGAACCTGGGTGCTGCCATTCGCCGTGGCCTAAACCTGGAGCTGCGCAACCGAACGCTACCTCCCATCATGGCTACCAACAACGCACAACCTGGCTCTTCCACTCCATCCCCCAGCAACCCCGGCGTTCTTCGTTTGCGAGAGCCCAAAGTCTTTAGCGGAGCTGATGAGACCGACGTGGAAGACTGGTTCGCTAACTACGAACTGGTGAGCGCAAACAACAAGTGGGATGATGCGGACAAACTGACTAACGTCATCTTTTATCTCACTGACGTGGCCGAAATGTGGTATAACAACCACAAAAACGACATTACGACGTGGTCCATCTTCAAAACGTCGTTTGCTGACGTTTTCGGCCGACCCGCTGTCCGCAAGTCCAGAGCCGAACAACGCTCGCGGACTCGCGCACAGAAGCCATCTGAATCGTTCACCAGTTATATCGAAGACATTATTGGTCTTTGCAACCGCGTGAACAACACCATGCCCGAGTCGGAGAAGATTCAACACATCCTCGAAGGGATAAATGACGGCGCATTTCAGATGCTCCTGGCGCGCAATCCTGCCACCGTTGCGGAACTTGTGACGTTATGTCAAAGCTTCGACGAGTTGAGGAAGCAGCGTGCCCTGACTCGGCCATTTTCCTCACACGCTGACTTACTATCAAGTCTTACTTCTGTTCCTGATTACTCAACAACCCTGCAAGAGATCAAAGACTTTGTGCGTGAAGAAGTAGCTCGGCAGCTGTCGTTGATTCCCTTCACGCAGCAGCCGCCTTCCTCTCGTCTGCCCTCCCCACTCCGCGACGTTATTGCCGAAGAGGTAGCTCAGGCTGTTCCCGTCGCTGCCCACCAGCAGCCTGTGGCCATGCCTGTTCCCATTGCGCCGGCTATGCAGCCCGTGGCCGCGCCTCTTACTTATGCCCAGGTGGTACGCAGCAGACCTCGCCAGCAGCTTTTGCCACCCATGCCTGCAGTTGCTCCCCACTCTACCCCTCTTTCGACACCTTGGGCCGCACCGCGAGTCAGCAATTCCTGGCGCACTGCCGACAATCGACCGATCTGCTACGCCTGCGGTACTCCAGGACACGTGGCACGATATTGTCGTTGTCGCTTCCAATCGCAACACAACACTACTCGGCCGTTACCGTATGACCCGCAGCCCACGCACCTACCTACTCCCTATCCTTCACCGCAGTATGGCTACACTAATCTTCCCGAGTCTCAGTCACCCCGGCCCCCAGCTTCGACTCACTCTCCCCGCTCGCCGTCTCCTCGCAGGCGATCTCTGTCGCCAATGCGTCCCCGACCCGCTTCCTCCAACCGGGAAAACTGAACGCCGCAGTTCCAGAGGCAAGAACTGCGCCGTCATCGAAATGCCCAAGTCCTCGCACTTCACCTGCTAACGTCGTCGCCATATCTGTCGATGGTGTTTCTACCTTTGCCCTCATCGACACAGGTGCTGCCGTTTCTGTTATAGCCACCCAGCTCTGCCGCTCCCTACGCAAAGTGACCTAGCCGCTCTCTGGACTATCGCTTCGTACGGCTAGCGCACAATCAGTTCGACCTCTCGGCACCTGTACAGCCCGCATTTTCATCCAAGGCTCTATGTACGTTGTCGAGTTCATCGTCCTTTCGGTGTGCTCGCATGACGTTATCCTCGGGTGGGACTTCCTGTCACATCATCATGCCGTCATCGACTGCGCACGCGCTGAAGTTCAATTTTCGCACCTGTCTGACGAACCTTTGCACGAAACTCTTGAGCGGTTCCCAAAACTCGTCGTACGTGAAGACACTGAAATTCCGCCAGCCTCTCTTGCCGTTGTCCCTGTTTGCTGCGATGACCATAACGACGCTACAGTAATATTTACACCTTCCGACATTTTCATGAGCCGCAGAGCCGTTTCCTTGCCTTTCGCTACACTTGACGTCACTGCGGGCCAAAGCAATATTTTCGTTCACAACCCCCTTTCTGCACCGCTTACGCTACTTGCCGGCGAATGTCTCGGTCGAGTGGAGTACCTCGATTCCTCTTTATTTCTTAACATGCCAGACGAATCGTGCAGTAGCACCTCGACCGAATTTCATGCCCTTTCCCCACTGGAATGCCCACCGAGCTCATCGAGTGACACCTTCTCGAGTTCCATCGCCGACACCTTAAGTGCCCATGAACGCGCCGAGCTTCTTAATCTCCTCCAGCACTTCGCGAATTCATTCGACGTTTCTCAGCCGCAATTGGGTCGGACTTCCGCAGTGCACCACTACATTGACACCGGTTCACACCAGCCATTGCGTCAAAGACCGTACCATGTCTCTGCTGCAGAACGTCACGTCATTAACGACCAGGTCGAAGAGATGCTACGCCGTCGCGTTATTCAACCATCGCACAGTCCTTGGGCATCTCCTGTCGTTCTAGTTCGAAAGAAGGATGGATCGATTCGCTTTTGCGTCGACTACCGGCGATTAAACAAGGTGACGCGGAAAGACGTCTAACCACTACCGCGCATCGACGACGCCCTTGACAGCCTCCAAGGAGCCGAATTCTTCTCCTCCTTAGACTTACGATCTGGATACTGGCAGGTTCCTATGGCAGAAGCTGATCGCCAGAAAACTGCGTTCATTACACCAGATGGCCTGTACGAATTTAACATAATGCCATTTGGTCTTTGTAATGCTCCTGCCACGTTTGAACGACTCATGGACAACACACTGCGTGGACTGAAGTTGGCTGTGTGTCTATGCTACCTCGACGATATTGTCGTTTTCTCTCCCGATTTTCCTACACATCTGCTTCGGCTCCAACTGGTTCTGACGTGTTTAACCAACGCTGGGCTCCAACTGAACCTTAAAAAGTGCCGCTTTGCCGCGCGAGAGCTGTCCATCTTAGGGCACATCGTGTCCAAGCATGGTGTTCGACCCGACCCTGCAAAATTGCGAGCAGTCGCTGAGTTCCCGAAACCTACTACACTGAAAGAATTACGCAGTTTTGTCGGACTATGCTCGTACTTCCAGCGCTTCGTGCGAAATTTTGCGTCGATCATGTCACCACTGACCAACCTCCTACGCGGTGATGCAGACCTTTCATCCTGGTCTTCTGACTGCGACGTCGCGTTTGCCACGCTCCGTAGTCTGCTAACATCTCCTCCAATTCTTCGGCATTTCGACCCAACAGCTGCAACGGAAGTTCACACAGACGCTAGTGGGGTTGGTCTAGGCGCCGTCCTCGCCCAACGCAAGCCGGGCTACTCCGAATACGTCGTCGCTTATGCGAGTCGCACACTTACTAAAGCTGAGGCCAATTACAGCGTCACTGAAAAAGAGTGCTTGGCGCTAGTGTGGGCGCTTCGCAAGTTCCGCCCTTATTTGTACGGTCGCCCATTCGACTTGGTAACGGACCACCATGCACTTTGTTGGCTCGCCACATTAAAAGATCCTTCTGGCCGCCTAGCTCGGTGGGCACTGCAAATCTAGGAGTACGACATTCGTGTCATCTATCGCAGCGGACGCAAGCATTCTGACGCCGACGCCCTGTCGCGTTCGCCTTTACCTCCCGACTCGGCCTGCGGAACCACTGGTACCAACTCCGTCGCATCTCTCGACCTCGACTCCTTTACCAGTGAACAACACAAGGACCCGTGGATCGCTTCCCTTTTTAACTGTCTCTCTGGATCGTCAACCACTGCGGTACCACGATCTCTCCGACGTCAAGCTGCACATTTCACCATTCGTGATCGACTGCTACACCGACGCAACTACGCCCCCGAAGGTCGCGGGTTCGATTCCCGGCTGCGGCGGCTGCATTTCCGATGGAGGCGGAAATGTTGTAGGCCCGTGTACTCAGATTTGGGTGCACGTTAAAGAACCCCAGGTGGTCAAAATTTCCGGAGCCCTCCACTACGGCGTCTCTCATAATCAGAAGTGGTTTTGGGACGTTAAACCCCACAAATCAATCAACTACGCCCCCGAAGGTCGTAAGTGGCTCTTGGTTGTCCCGCGCAGCTTGCGATCACAAATCTGCGCCTCCTTCCGCGACGATCCCCAATGTGGTCATGCCGGAGTTTTCAAAACTTACGAACGCATTCGCCATCGCTTCTACTGGCGCGGAATGTATAATTTCGTTCGAAAATTCGTTATGGGCTGCACTGACTGTCAACGCCGCAAATCACCGCCTTTCCACTCGTCCGGTGCGCTTCAACCGCTTCCGTGCCCTGCCAAACCTTTCGATCGGATCGGAATCGATCTCTATGGCCCTCTACCGACAACATCAGATGAAAATCGGTGGATCATAGTCGCTGTGGACCATTTAACACGCTACGCTGAGACCGCCGCCCTTCCAAGTGCCACTGCGCGGGACGTAGCAACCTTCATCCTTCATCGCTTCATACTGCGACATGGTGCACCTCGAGAACTACTAAGCGACCGAGGTCGAGCCTTCCTATCAGAAGTCGTCACGTCTCTGCTTTCTGAATGCCATGTTGTTCATCGCAAGACCACGGCATACCACCCGCCGACTAACGGGCTCATGGAAAGATTTAACCGCACCCTTGGCGATATGCTCGCCATGTATGTGACATCCGATCATACTAACTGGGATCGCATTCTTCCATTCATCACGTTCGCATATAACACCGCGACACAGTCTACCACAGGATTTTCACCTTTCTTTCTTCTTTATTGACGCGAACCATCTCACACCATCGACACTCTCTTTCCATACCGTCCTGACGCATCCGAATGCCCATCTGTGTCCGAAGCTGCCCGAAATGCGGAAGAGTGCCGTGAACTCGCACGCACCTTTATGTCGCAAGAACAACAGCGCCAGAAAGAAAACAACGCCGACTCTTCACAAAGCCCCAGCTATTCCCCGGGATCACTTGTATGGCTGGCTGTTCCTTACCAAACCCCCGGCATTTCCTCAAAACTCGTTCCAAAGTACGAGGGCCCATACCGCGTTTTGGAGCAAACCTCGCCGGTGAATTTTTTTATTGAGCCACTTTCCCCATCTGACGACATGCGCCGGCGTGGACGTGACATCGTCCATGTCACCCGCCTTAAGCCATATAATAGCCCTCTGCCTCCAGACTCTTAGGTCGCCAGGATGGCTCTTTTTTGGCGGGGGCAAATTGTGAAGAAGAAAACGCATTGTTGGCAAGCAACATCACCACCGCCGCTTGGGTACTGGGGGCTGGGCTTCGCTCGCTCGGCTCGTGCTGATCATCGCGGGCATCTGTTTGACCGTTGCTCTTGTCCGATCGTGTTTCGTCGTAGGACCACCGTCGCAACAGTCGCCAATAAACCCTTTTTCAATATATATATATATATATATATATATATATATATATATATATATATATATATATATATATGCTGACCTGGCACCCAAGCGACGACAGCATCCGAACACGCAACGGGTCCCACTTCAAGGCACCGGGCTACGGAACAGACTGTGAGGCTGTTTACTCTTTTCTTTTGTGTGTGAACCTGATCTGCAAAAATACTCCAGTTAATCTCGACAGAACGCGTATCAAAGTTAATCAAATAACTGTCGAGAAATGAGCCCCATGCATTGTTAATGGCCTCAAAATTTGCTTTCTTCTAATCAAGAATAATTTCCTTACCTTAGTTCTTTTAGGAGCACTACCGTTAATAGCAAAACTTATTAAATAATGATCGCTAATACTAGGCAGAAAAGTTATAGGGGAAGCTAGATCTGGACGATTAGTTATGACTAAGTCAAGCGTGCTCGCAATGGTGGAGGTGATTCTGGTCGGCTGGGTAACGAGTTGGGACAGGGAAAACACGGAACAAATTTCGCAAAATTCTTTCGCCTGAGTAGAAAAAGATGTTATACCAGGTGGTTGTGTGTTCCATAACAGATTGGGAAAATTAAAGTCACCGAGTAAAAACAAGGGTGATGAGGAAAACTGAGATGAAACAATGTTAATAGCATCATGTAAATATTCGATAAAGGTGACAGATGATGAAGGCGAGCGATAGCATACACCAATGATTATCTTTGTACGACTGAGTGTTAGGCAAGCCCATGTGCATTCAAGCTTGGTTTTAATGTCTATATGAAACGACGGAACATCTTTAGAAATGGCGAGAACAACACCCCCTCCTCGGCGCTCAGTGCGGTCACATCGGTAGACAGTGAAATTAAAAGCTCCATGAAATATATCACAATCAAGCACATGTGCAAGAAGCCAGGATTCGGTAAGGGCGACAATTTTAGCGCTGCACGTGTCGATTGTTGATGACAACGAAAAGTATTTGTTTACAACACTTCTTGCATTTGTAAAAAGAATGGGCAGGAAAAATTTGTCTGCATGAGGTGATCGGCCACTTCCCTCATTGTTTTGCTATTGTGCCGGAAACCGTGCATTCGCACGATTTAGTCCAGCATCTGTTGCATTCTGAATCAGTTCATGAACAGAATCGTTAATAGCGTCGTACACGTAGCATTTATCGTTAAAAATAATTTATTGTAACAAAGCTTGAAGTTGGAAGAGCCAGGCTGGGCGGTACCGAATTCAAGGAGTATAGATCTAAAGGGGGCACACGACATCGTAATCTAGTTAGCATGACATCCAGTTGTCTACTGTGACATGAGTCGATATTACATCGATATTGTAAATGTCTACATGATGTTACTGATTCTATGGCATCAGCCCTGAGTGAAAATTTTTGATATCTTATCGCGGTTGTATTGGCCAGTGCCATGTTGATCTCGACTTCCTTTTTCTGCTTCTTGTCCTCCACACACGGGACACACCCATTGCAGAGAATTAGCCGAGTAGAAGGTGAATTCTTCCCATATTTCAATATTATGTTATTTTTAGGTCTAATAGTACAGTAATTAGATGCTGATTTTATGTACCAATTAGTGTTACGCATGCCAAATTTAGCAGGAGCTTTTCTATCAGCAGTGAATATAGTTCTAAACAGCACAGAGAATATCCCTGCGGCTGTTCCCCATTGTAGGGGCCTAAAACAAAAGAAGAACATGTTTTCACAGTTCCAGGCCCTATTTTCGAAGAGGTGGTACTAGTATATTTTTACTCAGTACATTGAATTGGTCAGAAGATATAAAAATTGACCAATACTTTCACCTTGATTACAGGAAAGAGAGAAAGGGGAGTTCAGTAAACCTGATTTATGGATATAAAAATTTAGGGAAGTAACGTGGCAACAAAATTGCGTGATGGCGAATTCAGTTATCTTTGAACTAGCCAGATCACTACGCCAAGAAAGTAAAAGCGTGTTTGTAATTCGGCGAAGTATTCGGTGTTGGGTGTGATGAAATATGCCCGATTTATGTGTACAAAATTGCGCCACCGTGATGTGTGCTGTTCAAGAGAAAACAGACATTATTGGCACGGAAAGCAACAATATTCAAGAGAATCAGCCATTTCATGTTAAAATAGATCTTTGTGGTGAGGCACTCAGATGAAATGGGTACCCTTAAATTGCAAGGGAACTAGTAATTGAAAACGTTTCAGTATAGGCTCACCCTCGCACGTGGAAACAGAAGAACACATAGACAATTAGAAAGTTAAACGTGCCTCTACCGGAAATAAAGTAAACGTCGGCGTGAAGCTAATAGTATTGCAGTGAATTTAACAAGGAAGATAGGAATAAAATCAGGCAATCGCAAGAAAAACGACCAGTGAAGCTCGAGGCAAAACATTCCTGCCAGGCCCCGCCACGGTGGTCTAGTTGTTAGAGTACTCGGCTGCTGACGCAAACATCACGAGATTGAATCCCAGCTGCGGTGACTGGACTTTCGCTGGAGGCGGAAATTCTGTAGGCCAGTGTGCTCAGACTTGAGGGCACGTTACAGTATCCCAGGTGACCTAAATTTCCGGAGCTCTCTATTACGGCGTCTCTCATAATCAAATGGTGGTTTTGGGACGTTAAACCACACATATCAATCAATTCCCATGCCAAATTTTTCATACCATTGCGAGGCGTCTGTCGCAATAACCATATCGGTTGGCAGAGAGCCAAGATTCTCTTGCAACAGTCCGCTGAAAATGCTGAGACGTAATACTTTGCCGTAATTTAGAAAGACATTATAGTAAAAGATTTGTACAGAATTATTTTGCGTTGTTATAGAAAGCAAACCGCCAATCTGTACATTTGGAGGATGGAATATTGATTGGACAAATATAACTTGTGGTTTGTGCAATCTGGACCAATGCACAGAGAAAAACAAATCAGGATTGCAAATAAAAATTATTTGATTGTTGGTAGAGGTTCCTTCGTAAAATCTCAATAAGTCTGCACTGTAAGAATGATAATCAGCATACAAGGTGAGGTGTTGGCGCTTCAAAGTAGAACGCCGTTTTAGAGGCATACTTCAATATTCCTAAGCATATCCGTAACGCCTCTCTCTAGAATTTAACTAGTGGCTGGATCTTAAAAAAGGACACACCCGAACTCTTAACACCAGACGGACGTCTATTTTATGTATCCTCAAAAGTGCCTTCCTTCTCATTCCAGATGTACGGCTGCTCAGCCTGCGCAAAACACCCATTCCACATACACTCCTTTTGTTGCGACGTATTCACTCAGATGGTGCCAATTCACATCTGCATTAGATATAACTCCAAGGTGTTTGAATGATTCTTCTTGTGGAATATTTTGGAGCTTATAAATAACAGATATGTGCACGGAGTCTTGAACAGCAAATACAAGAATAGCACACCTGTTAGTTTTCAGGTTCAGCTACAAACCGTCAAGCCAGTTTTCCAAGTCATTTAAATGTATTTGCAAGTTATATAAAGACTATGACTTTCATAGGCCGTAGAAGAGAAAGCAAATGTGATTGGCATAAACATGTCTTCACATCTGGCTGAACAGATAGCACTGAGCAGGATGTTCAACACTGCGAAAGAAAGTACGGAGGCTTCAGGTACACCGCGGGTTTGTTTGTGCTTGCAAGAAGAAAGGGAATCTCGGAAGCGATAAAATTCTCTTAAAATATTGTAACCCATGCTACAGTATAAGGAGAGAACCTATGTCCCCATAACTGTATAATTAAAATAGTAAGATCCACGCTATATTAAATGTCCAAGGTCTCTAAATAAAGCTGAGTACTGCATTTTGTGCAAGGCATTAATATTTCGACTTTATAAGGTCTATATGCGTGTGCCATATTGAATATCCATATCTAAAACTAATTTCGTAACAGCTCAGCGATTGTTTCTTAATCATGAATTTTAATTTGTGGCTGTAAAGAACCCTTTCAATAAGCTTCAATACATTGAGTTTTAAAGCAATCGACGTTAGGTTGTTAACAATATAGCTGCCCCTTGCTTCTTAAGCAACCGTATAAACTTGGCAATCTTCCAATCATGGGTCATCCATGCCTTCATAAAAGAATAATTAACAAGACCTAAATGACAGCTCGGATATTCCTATCTTTAGAACTGTACCTGTTATTCCGTCGCGACCTTGTGCTGCATTCGGCAATCTTTCCGTAGCCTTATCTCATTCGGACTTGAATGATCCAGACTCTGTGTACTTCGAGAAAGGGAGTGTCGACGCAAAATTGGGAAGTCGGTTATCCAACCTACATTCTTGATTGGATAACCAAGTCCTTGAGCTCTTCTAGTCCTTGAGCCAATTGCATTAAACAAACCTGTAGTTTTTGCGTGGTGCAAACCAGCGAGGCTACATTTCCTGGCATCAGAATCTTTTTATAGTACAGAGAAAATTTAACAAAACGCGAATGCTATCCGATTTAGACAAGTAATCGAACTCCCTCACGCATACCCACGAAGGTGATTGGGCAATGGGTAGAAAAAGTACACACAGTGTCTTACTGATTCCGCTATTTGCGTGAAAAGAGAGCGAAGAGACTCGTGTTTCATACAGAATCACAATAAATTCAAGTAAGCAATTGCAGTCATTTCTCAATTTAGAAAAAAAAAGTGAGGCAGAGTCTATGTCACAATGAAGGGTTAGCTCGAGGGGATGAAGTAGAAGGAAATACACGTTTTTTTTTCACTCGAGTGCATGGCTACGTGTCCCTTTTCATTTATTTTTCAATATTGGATGGATGGAGGAACTTGTACAGAAAAACGCGACTAGCGCGTAGTTAGCTTCTCCCACGTTGTGACGGGCAGGACTTCAGCAATGATGTCAATGACGCATGCGCTCTTTGGGATCGCTTTTTGGAAGTATGCCGCTACTGTATCACCAACTTTGTACCGAACAAACGTAAAAAAACTAACAAACGCACACCTTGGATGACACGCAGTATCATCCATCTAAAGCGGAAATTAAAAAATTGAAAAAGAGGCATGCCCAGCGAGATGTGATCCAAAAGCTACAAAGAAGCCTGGCAAGTGAAGTGCAACAATCAAAAGACTATTACTTTAAAACGTTAATGCCAAACTTTATTAAAAGCGACCCAACAAAGTTCTGGAGTTATCTATCCGATAACAAAAAGCCAGTGACGTCAATTTCTGTCAAAGGGCGCACGGTTACAAATCGCAGTGACATCGCAAATCACTTCAACAGTTATTTTCAGAGCGTGTTTGCCAATTCAGCAATATGTGTACCAGAAACGTTTTTGTTTGAACCATGTGAAGCGAATTTCATTTCTTATTCTGGTTTGGTTTCAATGCTTTTAAACTTGAAAGCAAAAAAAATGCTGTGGTCCTGATGACCTTCCCAATGTGTTTCTTCGGCGTTATGCTGAATGCGTCGCCAAATTTTTTGTTGTAATCTTCCAAGCGTCCCTGTTAACTGCAACACTACCACGTGACTGGAGGATCGCTAGAGTCATCCCTATCTTTAAAAAAGGGGATCGATGAATTCCGGATAACTACCGTCCTATATCTTTAACTTCAACATGCTGCAAATTAATTGAACATATCATAGCCAACCGTATTCTTGAATTCCTTGAAAGACACTCGATTCTAACAAGCTTCCAACATGGTTTTAGGAAAGGCTATTCGACTGTGACTCAACTGGTCACCGTCACGCACGAGTTTGCAAAAGCCCTTGATAATAATGTTCAGGTAGACACAATTTTTCTTGATCTTAGCAAAGCATTTGACAATGTTCCTCATGACAAATTAGTTCAAAAATTAAAAAATATAAATCTTCCCGAAAGTTTGGTAGCGTGGGTGTCTAGGTATCTGATGAATAGAGAGCAGTATGTCTTAATTTATGGTCATGCCTCGAGCTGTCTTCCTGTCACATCCGGAGTGCCTCAAGGTAGTGTTCTGGGGCCGTTGCTTTTTCTGTTATACATCAATGATATCGTCACTGTAGTTACACCCACCACTCATGTCCGGCTGTTTGCAGATAACTGTATTTTATTCCGTGAAATCTCCAGCATGCAAGATCAAATAGAACTTAACACAAACCTGGACAATATATACAGTTGGTGCAGGGATTGGGGCATGGTTGTCAACGCAGAGAAAACTGTTTCCCTCCGCATAACGCGCAAAAAATCTCCATTCCAATTTCAGTACACACTGGGATCATGCGCGGTGAACCAAGTCAACAGCTTCAAATACTTAGGTGTAACGTTCACTAGTAATCTTTCCTGGAACTTGCACATAGAAAACATCTGCTCCTCCGCCTTTTGAAAACTGTGTTTCTTGAGACACAAACTTCGTAATTCGCCTCCAAGTGTTAAACTTCTTTGCTACCATTCATACGTTAGACCAAAACTTGAGTATGCTGCTGTAGTATGGGACCCGTATACCAAAAATAACATCGATAAATTGGAAAAGATTCAGAGGAAAGCTGTCAGGTTCATTTTTTCAAAATTTCGTCGCACGGATTCTCCCTCTGAATTAATGATTGCCAATAACATTCCCAAGCTTCAGTTAAGAAGACAAAAATTTCGTCTCGATTTCCTCTGCTCACTTACTAAACATGAATTGGCTATCGACCCCTCCCTGTACATATCCGCCCTGACCACAAAACACACGCGGCACCATAACCCTAGATCGCTAACACCATACCAAGCGCATACCGATACTTACAAATTTTCATTTTTCCCGCGCACCGTGGCTGAATGGAATTCCATTGCTGAGCCATACTTATTAGATACTGTATAGCCCCATTTTTTGTTAGTGTTGTTAATTGTGTGTTGGATTGACAATGCAATGTCCGCCCTTTCTTTCTTTTTTTGTCCCTTTTGCTATTTTTGTATTATTGTGCTATTCAAGTGCTCGTCCTGCCAGGACCACAACTGTGGTCTGCAGTATGTATTAAATAATAATATTAATAATAATAATAAGCCTGACCGCCACATAGTGGGCTCTATGAATAGCCCAAAGCTGATCCCCGTTGTTGGGGATTCTGATGGCGAAGCACCACTTGGCCGGACTGGCTTGTGCCCACTAATGAGGGGCATTGCCAGAACGTATGCTCTTAGTTGGCTGTTTCCCCAGAACGGAGGCATAATATTTTCTGAAAATGCCCTATGAGGTTCACGGCCATCTATTATAGTAGGTTCGCAAAGTGCAACAATTTATAGTATTGCTGTATCATAGTAAAGCCTTTGTGTGCTTGCGCTGGTGACTCCGCTTTTTCAGCGATTGACTCGCTTTCGGGAGCTTATAGAAACATCGTCGCGGATGGTCAGTGGTCATGCGGTAGTCACACTCGATGTGGCTTCTGATATTTTTGAGCGTGTTCTTCCGACGCGTGAATACAGAGAACGCAGAGGCACCAGGTGAGTGCCCTTGCCTGAACTTTCTTTTCGAAAAAGCACAAATGTATTGCAGGGAGCTCCCTTCTGATATTTGGAATACATCAGCCAGGAAAACAGTCCTTGCGAATTAGAACTTCAGTTTGCGCTTACTAAGCGAAAGTTGTAGTTCTCGTCTGGTTTCCCTGGAATCATTAGCAAGCGTCGTCTAGTCTCATCGTCCTGCAACTCCAGGCGTCTTCGCTAGTTAAACACGTGAAGACCAATGTCATCGTCAATCATCGCGGTTTGCGTGCGCGCATCGTGCTCTGATCGGTTTCAGGAGTTATTTCGGCCCTCGAGTCGTATTTAGGAAATGTAGAAATACAGCTGCGAACCATTTTTTCGGCTACTGTAGCTTTTTCGGCAGTTTACAATATGCACAGAAGCGTCGCCTTTTGAGAAATAAACATCAAGTGTTATGACTTAAGGTTTTTCAACGAGGCATCGAGTCCCATAGAAAAGCGCTGACACAGAACATGAAGTAGCCAGCAGTACGTGAAGGCTGCATATTTCATGGGTTGATATCTCATTATAGGTTGAAACGCACTGAGAAAAGTTCGGGCACTGACACTGAATGCGAGAAATGAGAACTTTAGCTACAATACATGCCCGCTAACAAAGTTCCGCCGTAATGACTAGCGCTCCTTTCTAGCCTGGCAGAAAGATTCGCGGGTATACATTTTCCTCGCTTTCCTCCAGGTGCCGGTAAGGTCGTACAAAGCCAGTATCTTACTCTGCGTGCGAGAGCGTCTCACGTTTCTAATTGCGCCCTTGCGGAAGGCTGGTAGTTACTGTTGCACTGTGATCTCATACGAGAAACGTTGTTAAGTTTGGCCTGGAAATTCGTCTGGGCAGACGCCATTGTGCGCAAGCCGGTCCACTGGGGAGGCCCTCAATCCCTTCGGCGCCCAGTCTGACAGACGCTGTCGAAGATTTGAGCAATCATCCAGACCAGGCGGCAAGCAAAGACGAGTTTCCGTCTTTCAAATGTGGACCCTTTTGTCATCTCTTCGAGCAGAAGCGGTGACTGATAGCCTCGGCCACTCATCGGGCGACGGGGAAGCTGGCGTGACCGGCGCCAGAGCTGACGGCGGAGCGGCGCTTCTTTAATCCTCAGTCAAGTAGCCGACCGGCCGACTGCCTATGCACGCCAGGCATTGTCCTTGCTGGCCGGAGGATGAGACGTCGTGTCGCCGCGACGCCACGACGAAAGAGGACAACAGGGACGGCGTCTTCCTGGAAGAGACCGCGGCGGTCACCGCAGATCGCCCCGCTAATTGGGCGAGCTGTGCGGCGGACCCTTTGAAGTATGCTGCCAGGATCGTGGGAACTCTCGGCTAACGGCACACACACGACGAGGAAGAGCCCTGCTGGCGCCACCTTGCAGTGCAGTGTTCACAACTCAAAATTGTACGTTCACGTGGACCATGCATGCTCGTCCCCCTCACCTGTTGTGTGTGTGTGTGTTGTGTGTGTGTGCCGCAGAGTGCTGGACGGCGCTCTGAACCATGTAACGGTTCAACCATCACGCTCGTGGTTTGTGAAAGCACTAACCTTTCTTTGCTGTAAATATGTGTAAATAGTACCATAAACCTGTTCGTTCTCGTATCCTCCAGCGACCTTCTTTCAACATCTTACAACTGGTGGCAGCGGTGGGATGCCATCAGCAGCGACCTTCCTTCAACATCTTACAACTGGCGGCAGCGGTGGGATGTCATCGCATCGCTCCAGCGAACTTCCTCCTTCCGACCCATATCAACTGGTGGCAGCGGTGGGATGCCATCAGCGACCTTCCTTCCGCAACCTTAACAACGTGAATAAACGGGAAGGAATTGATCCCAGCAGTGAACCTCCAGCGACTCGCATGAGAATGCCCGAAACTGACAACCGAGAGGCTTAGATGGTGCACAGTACAGCGTATGTAAACTCACAATGCATGCGCTGGCACTTCTCGTTGGAGTGAACGCGTTCTGAGAAATTGATTATGTAGCACTATGCTTTGAACAAGACCAGTGTTGATTCCTTCATTACTTGTGCACCGATAACTGGAGATTTTATGTGGTACGAGGCTGCTCCAGTTCGCACCGGCGTAAGTGCTGCAAACGTGAATGGACGTTAGAACAGTGTATACATGGGATATCTATGCTGCGCGCTGAAATATTCTCTACAGTTCTGAAACTGTTTACGCCAGGGGAAATAACGGCTGCATGTTCGCAAATGACAGAAACCACCTGGTCGCATCGTTATCGTTTCAGGAAGCAGATCGACGAAAGCTACCAAATAAACACGAGAACATTACGGGCTTCGCGCATATTTATTGAAGTGTTCTGGGGCATATATGCCACGAACAAGCAATTTCTGTACGAGTAGCCATAGTCTGGACCCAGGTGCATTTTCGATTGAGTCAAAGCGAACGTTGCTCGACAACTATTTCTTGCCTTCACAAATTGCTCAATAAAACCGCTACGATTGAAGTATTGTATTGCTATATAAAGTCACAGTGCAACTGTAATGTCAACCGAGGTTGCGAAAGTCTTCATGAAAAATAACGTGTTAAATCATGATGCCAACGTGCAGCTTCACTTAAAAAAGATGCTTATTGTGCATCACAAGCATGCTTAGATGCGTGCTGTGAAGCAAAAAAAAAGGTTCCCTAAAAGGTATGACTCTGTCAGGGCTGCTTGAAATATGGAGTTTAGCATAAAAATCATTCTCATAGGAATGCTGTCACAAACATCGACAGAATGAAATTATTAGCTCAGCAAAGTAAGCAAAACCTAAATGTAATTATGAATGTACAAAAAGATGCCGCGTGTATAGCTCTTACTTCACGTTTTAAGCGGGGCCATCCTTGACTTGTTAAATGCACTTCGACCCAACGAGGACAACGCCATCTACGCTTGACAGAAATTAACAATTAACGAAGTCTCCTCCGATTGAACAGGTCATAGCAGTAATGCGTGTTCAAAGACTTGCCCATTTTGTGGTGTGACGAGAGGCCGTTGTTGCAAAGGGCCACTGTACCGGTTGTATCGTGTTAGCTGCCTGCGCATGCGCCTTTTTGTATCTGCCTTTTGCTTATCACTGTTCTGTACCGCTTGGCTACGATAATGCAGCTGCCCCACGATATATATACCGGCACGCTGCCACAAATACAGGTTTTTCTTCATTGTTGCTTCAAGGCTGCGTGTTTACTGCTGGACACCGGAACATGCATGTGTCAGAAGTGGGGTCGCGTTCACCAAAGCAGTGACAACACTCAGAGGGGCGTCACCGTGCACCTTCATGATGGAACTACTGAAGCCACCGCAGCCATTGGTGCTCTCGGGAAGTACAGGAAAGAACTGGAGCCTTTTCAGGCAGAGGTTCGAGCTGTTCCTGCAGGCCACGGAGCCGTCGAAAGAACCGAGGGCGGAGGCAGCCAAGACAGCACTCCTGCTCAGCGTTGCCGGAGAGGACGCCCTAGAGGTATTCAACAACTTTGCCTTCTTTGAGAACGAAAGCAAGGAAGATTACGCAACTGTTACGAGCAAGTTTGAGGCGTACTGTCAACAGCAGCAGAACGAAGTATACGAGCGTTATGTTTTCCGCTCAAGAACGCAAGCAGAGGGGGAGCCCTTTGAGCATTTCGCCCGGGACTTAAGGCGGCTTGCACGAAGGTTCAATTTCGGCACCTTGAGTGACTCCATGGTCAGGGACCAGATTGTTTTTGGAACAGTTAATCTGAAATTGCGCGAGAAAATGCTCAAAGTTAAAGATCTCACGCTACAAAAAGCGGAAGACATTTGTAAGGCCGACGAAGTATGCGCTGAGCAAAATAATGCCTGGGCTGGTACAAAGAAGGAAGTAGCGCCGATCAAGATGCACCGGCAGGCCAAATGTGCAGCGTGTGAACAATATTCCGAATGTGCTGAGGAATGTAGGGTGGAACCCGAGAAAGCAATTGCACATGTTAAGGCACGCAGACAATTCAGGTGTTCCCGGTGCCATCGTTCCCACGAGGGTGGAAAATGCCCAGCCTTTGGCAAAACTTGTTTTCTGTGCCGGGGCGCTAACCACTTTACTTCCTGCTGCAAGAAAGGGCCTCAAGTCAGTGAAGTACGCGACGAGCAAGATGACTTTGATATCCTCGATGTCAACGTCGGCAGCAAAGCTGATTGGCTGATCAATGCAACAGTGGCTTCCAAACAGGTGTCTCTTAAGGTTGACACAGGCTCACAAGCCAAATTGTTGCCTCAGTCTGTGTTCCAAAGTCTAAAATCGAAGTCCGGGTTACGGGAAAGCTCCTCTGTTCTGCGCTCATACAGTGGTGACGCTATCAAGCATATCGGTGTTACTACGCTACAAGTTGTCGCGAACAGCCACACCGGTTACTTCGACTTCTTCATTGTTAAGAAGAGCACCCAGGTGTCACAGAACGAGCGCTCAAAATGGGCGCGCCGCCAAATTCTTGCGATAACGCGCCGGAGTGACGCCGTGAGGTCAACGAAAAAGAAAGAAAAAGAAAACAAACATCTAAAGGCTCCCCGGGCACGCGAGCCTCTCCCCCGTGGAAGCGTGGCTTCGCCGACGAACCTCCTCACCCCACAACGGCGGCCGAGCAAGCACTCGATTTTTCTGGAAGGAAAGGGGCGTGTTCAGCCGGGTTGAGTCATCGGTCGGGGACGGCCCTCGTACAGTCTCGCGCCTCTCCCCAGCCTTCGCTGCGTATCGCGCCGACGAAATGACGAGAACCTTCTGGAATGTCGCGCGGAAGGTATTTAACCGAGCAGCGGAGATGAGAGATCAGGAGAAGACGGAGTTAGCGCCAGAGCGCGTTGGATATCCCGCCGTGTAGTCGGCGAAGGTTTTGTCCGTAGGGACGAAGCAGGAGATGAAGAGGATTTCCACCTGATGGGTGAAGGCTCGAGCTACAGGCAAGAGAGTGTGTTTACCGCTATCGAGCAAAGACGCGTGGCGACAGCTGCGTGTGTGAAGCCGAAGAGTTCGGGCGAAGAAGTTTGAAGCTTGGAGAGTGGCCAATTGAAGACGCGAGGTTTCCTGGAAGAGAAACTTCGAGGGCGCGGAACGACAACAACGCTGGACTTTGAGTGATTCTCGGAAGAGTCTCATCCAGACTTTTGTTCCAAGGACTTTGGACTGAATAGGTTTTCTATCTCTTTAGTCTTTAAGTGTCTTGGTTGTTAAATGAATGCGACTGCATTGTAGTGTGAATTGTTGTCTGTGTCCGTTGTTTTGAGTGTGGCTGATTGTACTGTGTAGTACGTTGGTTGATTGGTGACATATTGTACTCAACTATTGTGGAGTGTGCATTCTTGTGTATTGTTTTCGATCTGCCATTACTGAGAATATAATTTTGTTTGTTTATCAACTCTCGGCTCCGACTTGTTCTTTGGGCCACAGCCGGCGTCCGCTGGCGCGCCAAAAAGGACCACTTCTAAATTGTCCACGCTTTCGTGGTGTGGTTCGGGGGGCCGATACTTCGGCCCTTGGAATTAGCCCGGCGATCGCCTCCCGAATTAACGGGACCTGTGTGCGACACCAGGCCATCCTGGGGCTGTCGGCGAGTGAAGCTTTAGGACTGGTCTCTCGTACTGTCGACGTAGTGAATACAAGCAGCACCATCCAAGCGATGACAGAATTTCCCGAGTTGTTTCAGGGCATCGGCTGTCTAAAACGCCAGTACCACATGGTTCTGCGGGGGGATGCAACCCCGGTGGTCCAACCGGTACGACGGGTGCCCCAGGCGCTGCTCCAGCCCTTGCGAGAGGAACTGGACCGCATGGAGTATGAAGGCATCGTGGTCAAAGTCAGCGAACCGACGAATTGGGTGAGTCCCTTTGTCGCCGCGAGAAAAAAGGATGGTAAACTGCGTGTCTGCATTGACCCCAGGCGCATCAATGAGTGCTTAAAAAGAGAGCACTATCAAATGCCAAAAAAGAGAGGACATTGAGGCTGAGCTGGCCGGTGCCAAGTTTTTCTCTCGCATCGACGCGCAATCTGGATTTCATCAAATTCCTCTAGATAAGGCTACTTCGAAGGTGTGCACGATTGGCACGCCGTTTGGGCGCTACCGTTTCCTAAGGCTGCCTTTTGGTATAGCTTCGGCACCTGAGGTTTTTCAAAAAACCATGAATGAAATATTCGACCAGGTCCCAGGAGTGCGAATATATATCGACGATATATTGACATTGGGTAGCACGAGGGAAGAGCACGACGCCCGCCTCCGCACAGCCTTGCAGTTGGCCAAGAGCGCCGGCCTAACGCTCAATGCTGCTAAGTGCAAATTCGGGGTCACCGAAATCGACTTTTTGGGCGACGTGATAAGCCAAGACGGGATCAGACCTAACCCCGAAATGACAACACCATTAAGCGAGATGCCGCCACCAGTTGACAAAGTCGGCGCCCACAGACTGCTAGGGGTGGTCAACTATTTTGGTAAATACATACCGCATCTGGCGCAAAGAACGACGCTCCTGCGAAGCCTACTTAAGAAAGACACCACCTTCGAATGGTCTGAGAACCATGCCCGTGAATGGAAATCTGTTTGCGCTTTACTGAGCACTGCACCGTTGCTAGCCATTTTCGATCCTCCTAGGGAAACAATTAAAGGTCATCGCAGATGCTTCGAAAAACGGCATCGGTGCGGCTCTCCTTCAGCGTTATGACGACAATTGGCGGCCGGTAGCCTACGCGTCCCGCACAATGACCGAGACTGAGCAACGATACGCACAAATCGAAAAAGAGGCAATGGCAATCACTTTTGGGAGCGAAAAGTTTTTTCACTTCGTATACGGCCGCAAATTCGTCATTGAGACGGACCACAGACCGTTGATAGCAATTGCTTCGAAGGCCATTGGTGACATGCCGCCACGACTTCAGCGGTTTTTTCTGCGTTTTCTCAGATTCGATTATGTTCTTCACTTTGTCCCAGGTAAACAAATGTTCCTGGCTGATATGTTATCTAGATCGTCGCCAGTGGCACCGGGTACTATGGATGACTTCGCAGAGGATGTTGACGTTCATGCAGTGAGCGTGTCTTCAGACCTGGTAAGCAAGAAAATGTTTGCTCGTCTAGCTGAAGCAACAGCTGCTGACCCAGATTTACGAACTGTGCTACGCTGCATGAGAAACGGCGAAGAACTACAAGGCTGCTTGAAACCATTCAGCTCAGAGTTGACCGAAGTTCAAGGGATTGTCCTGAAAGGAACAAAGGTCATCATTCCTAAGGCTATAACAGCTGAAATACTGGGTCGCATTCATGAAGGTCATTTAGGCATAAATAAGTGCCAAGCAAGGGCCCGTCGACTGGTATTCTGGCCCGGCCTGAATGGAGATATCGGAAATCTAGTGAAAAACTGTGCTATTTGCCAAAAATACGCGTACAGGCAACAAAGTGAACCGGTAGTGCTCAGGCCAACCCCAGAGCATGCCTGGTACAGAATTGGCGTTGACATCTTTATGTACGCCGGGAGCTCCTACCTGTGCGTGTTTGATGCGTTTTCGAACTTTCCTGAAGTCGAAAAGCTGCCGGACACAACGACGGGCACGGTCATAAATAAACTTAGCTCAATCTTTTCTAGATATGGAATTCCCTTAGAAGTCTGCACTGATAACGACCCCCAGTTCGCATCCCATGAATTCTCTTTGTTTGCCTCCAGATATGACTTCCCGCACGTGACTTCCAGTCCAAGATTCCCGCGGTCAAACGGGCTCGCAGAAAAAGGATTTCAAATTGTTAAAAGGATCATGAAGAAGACTGGTGAAAGGAAGGAGGACTTCTGGCTTGGTCTACTCAACTATCGCTCGACGCCACTGGACGAAGGCCGATCTCCAGAAGAATTGCTGCAGGGCAGGAAATTGCGCAATCGGCTGCCCGAATTCAGACCGTGCTCTGGACGCCAGGACTTCAGGCGTCAGTCGCGCCCACCGAAGTCGTCGAGAGGAAAACCCCTGCCAGAACTCAACAAAGATGCAGTCGTGAGAGTTCGTGGGGATACATGGGATCGCAAGGCTGGTGTTTTGGTTAAGGTGGCGCCAAGGTCTTATCGCGTCTTCACAGAAGACAGTCGGGTGCTTCGACGGAATCGGCAACACCTTCTCGCCACACGTGAATCTTTCCAGAGGGACGAAGCGGAGGACTCATCCACCGACGAAGACATGGTCCAGGAAAATTCATGGTCGCCGTCAGTGGTACAACCTGCGTCAACAGGAAGTTCGCCGGAGTCGACGACGTCAACCCCAACGCTAGAACACCAACCAAGGAAGTCCGCCCGGCAAAGGCGAAAACCCAGCCGCCTTGGTTACGACGAGAACTTCAACCAGGTCACGTGTATCTTGATGTCAAAGCTCTAGCTGTCATACGGAGGGAGATGTATCGTGTTAGCTGCCTGCGCATGCGCCTTTTTTGTATCTGCCTTTTGCTTATCACTGTTCTGTACCGCTTGGCTGCGATATAATGCAGCTGCCCCACGATATATATACCGGCACGCTGCCACAAATAAAGGTTTTCCTTCATTGTTGCTTCAAGGCTGCGTGTTTACTGCTGGACACCGGAAAACCGGTGGTTTACTGTATTTTGCTGCGATTACTTACTCTCTCCACAAACATACGTATGAGGAGGGGATGGGATTGGGGTATCATGACTTTTATATACATGTACACAATCTGCTCCAATTACTGTCGATAGTCACCGCGGAGAGGAAAACTGATGCCTGTGCCCCCCCCCCCCCCTAATTGGGTCGTTGGAACTTCTCCCCATTCTCAAAAAAAATTCTGGCTATACTTTTTGGCGGTATTGTTACTTCAACCCTTCTTATACTCTGTATTTTATGAAATAATAAGTGGTGGGATTCAGGGGTGCACATCAAAAAAGATTTTCCTTTTTATTTGTGTATGGGGGGGGGGCAGGAACCTAAGCTGAAGGTGTGGTTGGTCGGGCAGGCAGATGCGGTGAAGTCTTACGTCATGCTCTCTATGCTATGGCGAAAAGTGTCACGGGGGTGGGACAGTCTTCCCCTTCTTGGCTACAGCACGGGTGAAATTTCACATGGTTTACAGGGTGCACTGTTGGGAAACTCTTGATTAAGCTCGACCCCTTGTGGCTCTCTTGTGTGTTCTTAAATTTAACCACATGTTTGCGCTTTGCAAATAGCTGCCATTCAAGCGACGTGTGCCTTAATCTGAAGTGTAATTCATGCCCAAAGCTTAGAATAACGACAGCTTGTGTCCTAAGCTACTGCTGTGGGTCTGTAATATTCTTAGTTTTTGGAAGATGAGATGTTGAATGATAAATAACGACAACCCTACAGTCACAATGGCTTCATTGCTTACATATATTGCATTTAATAAATGTTCCAAAATAGTGAAAAAATATTCTTCTAGGTATCCTGCGTCACTCAAATTTTACGTGGTAGTGTCATGGTGTCACAACCAGATCCATGCCTTAACTCATTGTAAGCTCCCCCTTTTTTTTCTCTTGTATGTTGCTGGGGTAGTGCGAAAATATGCATGCAGTTTCTAATTGAAATAATGTTCTGCCTAGAGTATTCACTGTAAGAACATTCCAGTTCACGACGATTAAAGGTGCTTAGGCTTATGATTTCACTTTAGAAGATGCACCTTTAAAGAGGTACTGACACAAAAAACTTTCAGCTGTCATTTTTCAAACCTCAAATGAAAGGCCAAGCCCTAAAAAAAACTCGGAAATGTACTTCTCAGCGTTAGTGCGCCTTAAAAAGGTAACCTCGCTGTGTTTTTGAAAGCTAGTTTCGATGCCTACTGTAACATGAAGTCAAAACTTTCGGTCCCACACTCGTTCAAAAGAGCGTGACGAGCTGCTCTGCAACAAGGCTTCATTGGTGACACACAAGCGGCCATTTTGAACTTCTGGTGCCTGACGTCATCACAACCAGCAGAACTGCTGTGTAAAGTCGCCAGGATTCGTACTATATTCTGGTGTCGAGCTAGTGTCGATGTCAGTAGGGGCGCCACAGGAAAAGTGATTTCAATATCAAAATAAAATATCTCGGTAGTATCTGCTGAAACTGAAACTTGCTTAGAGCCATCTCTGCATACAGGAGATCTGCATAGCAGTGTAAACACATCTCGGCAAAACGGTGTCAGTACCCCTTTAAGCTTTTGGCATCGTAAGTTTTTGTTTTAAAGCAACACAGGCAGTGTTGGTTAAATGCTTGTTATAGTTTAGTATTAATGAGAAATAACAGACAATGATGCCAAGGAAAGTATTGAGGAGTTCATTGAAAGCAATTGTATTGTCAATATGAAGAAAAGTGGATTAAAAGATAATTTGTCGCCAGCAGGGACTGACCCTGCGACCTTTGAATAACGTGTTCGATGCTTTACCACTGAGCTATGGTGGCGGCCATCCCTTCAGCCACATTATAGGGTGTTCATGATTGTCATTCCAAGGCATGCCTAGCTAATTCAGTCAAGAGCCAATAGAATAATAAAAAACTTGAGAAGCAGCAGAGATGCATCAGAGTCGAGTTACTATTGAAGTATCATTGACTGCAGTAATGTTTAAAATTATGATAATAATACCTGGCATTTAACGTCCCTAAACCACAATGAGGTACAATAGTGGAGGGCTCCGGAAATCGTAACCATCTGGCGTTCTTTAATGTGCACCTACATGGCACAGTACACAGGCCTCTACCATTTTGCTTCCGTCGAAATGAGACCGCCGTGGCCAGCATCAAACCTGCGACCATCAGATAAGCAGCCCAACACCATAACTGCTATACCAGTGTGGCTGACAATGTTAAAAGTTATAGCCGCCAGTGAAGAGGTAGATATCAATGAGGGCACCCAATACATAAGTTATGTTACAGAAATGAGGAACAGTAGTGGGCCTGGCACACTGCTTTTTGGCATGGCAGTGATTAGTGGAAAAAAAGCCTCACTACCACTACTCAGTTAGTGTGCACTGCTGTCAACCGACTAAGTGGGTGGAAATCGAGCATAGAATAAAGCTAGGAAGCCCTAATTTGGAAATTACTTTGTCGAGAAGAGCTACAAAAAGCCTGTCCAAACCCAAAAGTACCGCACTCAGCCAACGTGGTCAAAAATAGAAGCAACAGAATGGATATACTTGATTGGGTGACTGTCGAGGAGGACAATTAAATGCAGATCACATCAGGAGTGGGTCAGAAGAAAACTATCTGTAAGTGGCAATTAGATTGCTAGTGTGGATAATATTTGCTGTCGATTCATCCCAACTAATAAATATGATATAAAATACGATACATTCAATGATATTGCTACCCCGCCCACAGTTCTAATGTCGCTCTTTTTCAAGACTGAACTCTGCCACACTGTTCTGGAGTAAGCAATTAAAAGAGTCTAAAAAAAGGAAGAGCTCAGTCACGAGAACTTGCTTTGAAAGGGTCACTGGTGCTCATGCTCCCACAAGTGTCTTTCAAGGTAGTCCTGGCACCCAAACATTTCAGGGCATAAAGGGCACTGGTATGGCTCATCACCCGAGAGTGAGTGCGCACGTGAGAGACCAATGTGAATGAGTCTGTAAAGCCCTGGTGGCACAAGTGGCACTTATGCAGTTGGTTGCTGGGATGAAGGCGCTGGTGTCTCTTCAATGCAGACACATGCGTGAAGCGCTGTGGGCACAGGAGGCACTGATATGGTCGTTCGCCCGTATGAACCCTGATGTGTTTGTTCAGATCTGATGAATGATCGGTTTCATAGTCGCAGTATGCACAGCAGTGGCGATGCCACTGATACGGCCTCTCGCCATCTTTAGTGGCTGGTCGTGTGAGAAATCTTGACGCTGCACACAAAAAACAACATTGCATACTGAAGCATTGCTTTTTAGTTTTTTGCATTTACCCCTTTCAAAATGCAGACAATGTAGGCATAATCAGGATATTGCGAAGGAAGGGAATGAGAGATTTTAATTTCTCTTATTTATTCATAAAAATGCCTTGAAGACCATTTCTGAAACATAGCACAACTGGCCAGTGCTTTGCAACTATATATATGTGTGTGACTGCTAAAAGACAACATGAATAAAACACACTTGATGTAATTAGAATAGTATTTCTCATCATACCATGACAAATTCCCTTTCATTTCTTCAGTGCTAACAGCTAAAAGATGCACCAAAGACGACCAATAGAACAAGGAAATAAAAACATAAGTTTAAAAAGAACTTTTAGAATCAAAGACTATGTTTATGTAATTTTGATATTCTTAAGCAGTTGCAACAGCAATGAATAATGTTTGCAGTACATAAGTATTGAAGTACACTCAATTGCACACACTAAAGGCATAAACAACCATAGTGCAATATGAGCCCAACAGGTAACGATCAAATCATAGTATGCGCAAACAAACCACTGAAATGATTAGTTGTTCAGACGCAAGGTGATTACAAGCTACAGCAATTACGTTGCGTTGTATACCATACTCTAAAAATTCAGACAGCAGAATATGGCACTGTAACGTTTTCCACGCAACGGTCACCTTGATATTCGTGGACATGCAGCTAGGAAGAGAAAGAAGTGCACAAATTGTTGATGAGCCACCTTATCAGGCCCATGAATATTGCTAGTATATTTTATGAAGTTCTGAATTGCACTGGAGTTAAGAGCTAGCCGTTTATTACATGCTTGTTTGTCTAGCAAGTATTCTCTCCATTAGTCATCAAAGACTAGTATTTCTCTACACATCATCTTTGCACTAACACTGCAACTTTTAAAAAGTTATCTTCTAAAATCTATTTTTAATGTAAGGCTACTTACCTAGGCCTGAAAGATTGAGTTCTTTAGCTAATAACAAGGCATCTACAGTGACTATTAAATCAATTGGGTATTCTCAGCAGTTAAATTTGACACTGAATGTTCCTTTTCAGGTGCACTGGACACCACCACTGGTTTTACATGCCCAGACTTGGTTGCCGAGTTGTTAATTTACTTGGGATTCATTTGCATGTACTTGCACCGTTAGCTCGTTCATTCACATTTATTCAGCCTTATTTCTCATGCAAGTCAACTTTAGGTCAACTTAAATCCCATTTCTTAACACCTTATCAATTCTGCTTATTCATACACCCCGACTGCACCGAGTCCATTAAGCCTTTCGCCTGCTTGAAGCTTTTCTCACATCGCCCACCATCACCTTAAAGAGCTCACTTGCCACTGGATACCATTCGAGTTTATATTGCCTAACACCAGATTTTCACAGCTCCCGACTTGTTTGCTGCCATAACAGAGTTTGTAGAGCTACTAATGCTATATAATTTACCACACACTATACATGCTGCTTTTCTTCTTCTTTAAAAGCTCGCCCCGCCGCGGTGGTCTAGTGGCTAAGGTACTCGGCTGCTGACCCGCAGGTCGCGAGATCGTATCCCGGCTGCGGCGGCTGCATTTCCGATGGAGGCAGAAATGTTGTAGGCCCGTATGCTCAGATTTGGGTGGACGTTAAAGAGCCCCAAGTAGTCGAAATGTCCGGAGCCCTCCACTACGGGGTCTCTCATAATCATAGCGTGGCTTTGGGACTTTAACCTCACAAAGCAATCAATCTTTAAAAGCTCTTCAAAACAAGTATCCCATGTTTTCCAACCTTGGCCAGAAAAGTGAGTGTGCATGCCGAAATAAAATTCGCCATTTTTTTTTCACAACATGCTTTATTATAAAAACTGCACAACATTCTATGATGAGGTAATAACAGTCACTAGCTTCAGCAAATATAAACAGTTAACTGTGCCATCATAGAAAAAATTAATTTATGAATTGTCTGATGAAGGTCCTTTAAAGGCTGAAATCGAAAGTATCACCTCGACTACAAGATTTTCGCTCTGCTTTGGTAGAACTCAGCCATACAATGATACGCGGTGCATGACCTCCACGCGTTCAAGCCCATGGTATGTTTGCATGGTCTGCTTGTGCAGACTTTTCTTATAACACCTGCTTACAAAGCCCATGCCATGAGGCTGTGCACAGCTCAACACAATAAAGCCTGCATGTAAATTTGATCACTGCTTTATTCAGTTTCTCTGCAACATGTTGCGAATCACACGTTACTAGCCAGTCAGGGCACTTCACATAAGTGGCCTAAACAAGGCAAATAAAAACTAATGATGCAACAAGGCAAGAGTTTTTAAAATGTCACTGTATAAAAGAACAACTAGAACACTATTCTTGTGGGATTGATAAAATTGGTAGAAATGTCAAAGAGATCATATTAAGCAGACTCCCACAAGACAATAAGGTACACCGCTCGTACAAATGAGAGCACTCTCCACTTTGGCAACACATTCCCAAAATGAGCAGGGGGCCATATTTTGAGCATCCAAAAAAGAAACTTAAACAAAAAAGAAATGATCTTTGGCACATCACAACAATAGGATCAAATGCAGGCCCAGTCCTTCAAAGAAAAAAAATCCGTTACTAGCAACATAAAGAAAAAGCACACCTTGCAATGGGAAACTTGTTCATATGCATTATTATAGCACACTTCATTGCTACGAGGCACAAAATATGATGTCCTGTGTACCAGTGGTAACAAGCTTTATGTCCTGCATATATATCCTGGCTTCTCAATTGATGAAAATTAAGTGGTTACTAACCAGACCAAGCCAGACTTGGTACGTACTGCAGAAGGTACTGCTTTTGGAATGCAGAGAAACTCTAATGCAACTTGTTGCCACTATTTAGAGAAAAAAATTATGCTAACATAGCATTCGAGAGAGGAATTATAATGTCACTGAAAAACAGTGATATCATCACAGTCAGGGTAATCACATTATGCTGCCATCAAGATCCTGACATTGCGATGACAAGGGCTTTCTCAAGAACTAACCCCAAGACTAAATCGCACCGAGAGAAGTTTTCCAGTTGACTCGGCCAGGTTGGCATCATCACTCTGCCACTGCTCACAAGCCATTCACCCTACTGCACAAGTGCGGTCACTACCGGGGTCACGCACACGCAGCTACAATGCTTGAGAACCAAGACAGAGTCACTTTCATTTTCAACTCATTCGTTTTTATAATAGCTGCACATCAAGACTGTCTGCAACTGCACACAGTTTTAGTGCATAAATCTCTGCATGCTACAATGCAACCACACATTTTCATTAAAAAAGACACATGAACTGTACACATTAATTTATCAATGGATTTAAGGTACCATAATGTCAACCTAAAGCAGTCAGTGCTAAAATGCACTTCTAAACAAATCTTGACGACATATTGAGCGCTAAGAAACAGGGACAGGAGAGAGTGGACACCACAATGCGCTAACTTCAACGATTTTTTATTTTCAGGAAACGCGAACCTATAAATCCGTGTACAGTGGCGCCACCAGTCAATCCACTAGCCAAGCAGAAAAGCCCTTTCTCGATCTAACAAGTCAACTGACGGTGCACTTACACACGTGTCACCTTTGCGAAAGATAGCATGGGCTTCAATTATCTCTCGCACGTCTTTATCTTTATGCTTCGCCAGAACACTGCAGGATGCGTACAAGGGTGTGCAACCACATTCCACGCAATGTACTGACAAATGGCCATAATTATTCTTGTTTTTAACATTGAGCTTATGTTCACGAAGACGGTCATTAAGGCATCTACCCGTCTGACCTATACATATACCACCACAAGTCAGAGGAAGCCCATAAACTACCCCTTCAACACACGCCACAAAATGATCGCGATGCTTCTTGGAGCAACCGACAGCAGGCTTGCGGTGCGGGTCCGTCAAGCGACTTATCCTGCCAAGCTTTTGTGGTGCTGAGAATACTACTTTGATGCCCACTCGACTAGCTACTTTCTTCAGGTTATGAGCAGTTTTGTGCAGGTACGGCACTACTGCAACTCTGCTCCAAGAAGCATCGCGATCATTTTGTGGCGTGTGTTGAAGGGGTAGTTTATGGGCTTCCTCTGACTTGTGGTGGTATATGTATAGGTCAGACGGGTAGATGCCTTAATGACCGTCTTCGTGAACATAAGCTCAATGTTAAAAACAAGAATAATTATGGCCATTTGTCAGTACATTGCGTGGAATGTGGTTGCACACCCTTGTACGCATCCTGCAGTGTTCTGGCGAAGCATAAAGATAAAGACGTGCGAGAGATAATTGAAGCCCATGCTATCTTTCGCAAAGGTGACACGTGTGTAAGTGCACCGTCAGTTGACTTGTTAGATCGAGAAAGGGCTTTTCTGCTTGGCTAGTGGATTGACTGGTGGCGCCACTGTACACGGATTTATAGGTTCGCGTTTCCTGAAAATAAAAAATCGTTGAAGTTAGCGCATTGTGGTGTCCACTCTCTCCTGTCCCTGTTTCTTAGCGCTCAATATGTCGTCAAGCTCCCTTTACCAACACGCCCAAAAAATGGCACTGCTAAACAAATCGCCAGAAAATATACAGAAGCTGTGAAATGTTCGAGACTGGAATTAGTATAGGTTAGTATTTAGTGCCTAGAACAACACTGAGTTATCACAGCAGCCCATGTCTACAGCCATTAACATGGCCGATATAGTAAGGGTGTTTTTAAAAAAACATTTCGTATAGAATAAGCATCATCATAAGCAAGGCACCATGAGATGCTTATGACCAGGAACACTACCCTTCGTATTATTTATGGATGAGTGCCAGTTGGGCGTGTTGGTAATTGTCCATGATGAGACAAGTGCAAAAAAATACACACACTCAGAGAGGACACAGACAAGCGCTCACTAGCAACTGAAATTTATTTCGAAACGAACACTAATAAATATAACACACGTATGAACGTCACTTCCCAACTTCCCCTGTCATCATCAAAAACGTGATAATACAAAATATGCACGCGCCCACAACCGGAAACACGTACCAAGAACTAAGAAAAGAAAACGTAAAAAACACACGAAGAAACATAAAAACGTGACACAGAGAAAAACACTGGGTTATGTGATGTTCAAAAAAGCAAATTCCGCATCTGTTAGTAGAACTGACGTTTGGCTGACGCAACTGTCCCCTCCTTTCCTTATTCTATATGCTTCCATTATTTCTCTCGTCGTCCGCTTGTTGTGCCTGTCAATTATTCGTGTTTCGTAAAATTTCGGTTGGCATGTGCATTCCTTGCAGTGCATCGCAAAGTGTGAGTAAGGGGCCCCCTTTAGTGAACTCTCATGTATTATTTATGCTTTACTAGAAGGGTGTCGTGAAAGTGTGACCAGAACTTTACTTGTTTTTTTGATAAGAGAAACATCAGAACAAGTGTGATAAAAGTGTACTGATGTATTCATTGTACAGAATACTGAAGATATAATATACAAACAACAATAAGGTACAGGAGCAGTGGATGACCTTATTGCACTTCAGAACTGTTCTAGAAAGAATGGGTGTTGCAACGAGAAAATGTTTTCATTCACAATAGATTATGAGCAGTCAGTTATATGTCCATGCTGTAGACATTATAAAATACATCACAATACAGCTTAACTCATACACAACACAAAATATTTCTTGTACTCCAGCCAAGCAGGACAATTTTACATGCAAGCAAACAAACATTAAAAACATCAATAGGTTTCCCTTCCACACGCATCTCTTATTGTAAAGGAATAGGTAACTGTCTGCATGAATAAAAGCAAAATGACTGCATGATAGATGAAGGACCCAGAACAAGAACACCACTGAACATAATGAAAGCGTCTGACTAATCTGAAAACGCATTACTGTCAACTTTCAAGCATGCGCAGAGAGCTAGATGACACAAAAACCTTAACCACTGATATCACCTGGCATTATCATAACTTTCAATCCCGTGCAGACGTTAGCGAAAACCATTTCCGCCGAAATAACCTGATATTTTATGGTATTCCTGATCCTAATCCCAAAGAATCTTTTGCCGATTCAGAGGCAACAGTCATTCGGTGTATCACTGAAAACCTTGAACTAGAAATACAGCCTTCACAAGTTGAAGGCGCACACCGCCTTGATCGCCATTCGCCTGACCGCGTTCATCCTGTAATTGTAAAATTTAGTTCGTTTAAGGTCAAACAGTCGATCTTGTCGGAAGGCAAGAAATTTAAAGACACTAACTACAGCGTTGATGAGGACTTTTCCCCTGCCGTCCGACATGCACGAAGACACCTTGTCACTTTTGCCAGATCAAAATCTACAGCATTTAAATTAAGCTTCAAAACTTTGCTCATAGGTTCTAAACGCTACCCCTCTTTGATGAATCCTCCCAGGCAGTGAAGGAAGTAACCTAGCAATCACTGCGTCATCCGTTATCATCAACTAATCCCCAACCAACTCAGCAAACTACCGTGTCTCTTTCCGTAATCTTCACCAACATTCGCAGTTTCATTTCGAAACGCGAAATCGTCTCTAATCTTGTTTCATCATCCAGTAGCAACTTGCTTTTATTAACGGAAACATGGCTTAATAGTGACGTAAGCGATCAGGAAGTTCTAGCTGACTTACCAAATTTTCAGATCTTCCGTAAGGACCGGGACGGCAGAATGGGAGGAGGGGTGCTCATTGCTGTTAGCCAGGGCCTACCCGCAACTTTGGTAAATATTTCGTCAAACTTAGAAATAATATGGATAAAATACCAAGCTGTACCACAATCAGTTTTAATTGGCATGTGCTACAGGCCCCCACATAGGAATACTGACTTTCCCGGCATGCTTATTTCGGTGCTAAAAGAACTTTCAACAAAGTACCCTAATGCCCATATTATATTGTTTGGCGACATTAATTTCCCGAATATTGACTGGCCTAATCTAACTGTTAACGGAGGACTACAGAGTGAGGTGAGTGAATTTGTTAATGTATGTCTAAATTTCAACCTAGCTCAAGTTGTCACCAAACCAACCCGCGTAACCCAAGACTGTGAAAACATATTAGACCTAATACTAATCAGTATTCCTGAAAGTGTAACATCTATTTCCTACTTGTCAGAAATAAGCGACCATAAAGTAATTCAAGCCGACATTTTAATCACTCCTCCAAAACAACGAACCACCAAAAAAACCATACGACTATATGATAAAGGAAACTACGCTGCTATAAATGATGAATTAAACTGTTTTCTTCCAATATTCAAAGATAATTTGCTTTATCGCACGGTGCATGATAACTGGAAGTTATTTAAGAATAAATGTGATACACTGGTCGAAAAATTCATTCCTAAGCTCAGTTTCCGTGCCTGTTCCCAAAAACCATAGTTTACTAAAACGCTCAAAAAATTAGAAAATAAAAAAAAAACGCCTTTTTCGTTCCGCCAAGCAGCAGAATATCGAAAACTCATGGTTAAAATATTATGCTGCTGAAAAAGCTTACCTCACAGCAATACGAAACGCTAAGCATTCTTTTTTTCACACTCACCGAAATTGCTTGCTAGTAACCCTAGGAAATTTTGGCAGGTCATAAATCCCAACCACTCATGCACTATTACTCGCACTAATGAAGCAGGTGATGTGGCCACTGACTCGGAATGTGCCGACCTGTTTAATAGAGCTTTTTCATTGGTTTTTAGCAACGAAACTGACGTTCCACCCCCGCCACAGCCTACCGTAGTCAGTACTTCCATGCCGCCAATCCTTTTTGTTGAACCCGGAGTTTTGGCAATCATTGATAAACTTAAATTATCTTCATCATCAGGTATCGACAACATAAATTCGAAATTTCTAAAGAACACTCAACAGATCTGTGCAAAATTTTTGTGTCTACTTTACTCGCAGTCTCTTTCCACGGGTGAGCTTCCTAGTGATTGGAAACATGGAAATATCACCCCAGTATTCAAATCAGGTATTAGAGAGTCACCCCTCAATTACCGACCAATTTCAATAACCAGCATTCCATGCAAAATCATCGAACATGTCATCTACACCCGGATTATGGACTTCCTACACTCAACTTTTTCAATTTCGCGCAGCATGGCTTTCGCAAAGGTTTGTCGTGCGAGACTCAACTGGCTATGTTTTCGCACGACTTGCATATTAACTTGGATTCTAACGTACAGACTGATGCCATATTCCTGGACTTTGCGAAAGCATTCGATAAAGTACCCCATAAACGTCTTCTGTTGAAACTTTCCCGCTTAAACCTACACCCCGACGTCCTAAAGTGGATCTGTGAATTTTTAAGTAACCGCACTCAAGCTGTCTTTGTTAACAATGCTACCTCTACTTCACTTCCGGTAACATCTGGTGTCCCGCAGGGGTCGGTTCTGGGCCCGATTTTATTCCTGATATTTATTAACGATCTCCCAACTCATGTATCCTGTAAAATCCGAATGTTTGCCGACGATTGTGTTATTTACCACACTGTTTGTAACGCTTCTGATCAATTAGCTCTACAGAGTGATCTTAACAATGTAAAACAATGGTGCGATGATTGGCTAATGGAACTTGACCCTCACAAATGCAAAGCCTTATCCTTCACCCCCCGCCGTTCTCCACTTGTTTTTCCATATTCCATCAGTAATGTTCCAGTTGAAACTGTTAATTCTTTTAAATATCTGGGGGTCACACTCTGCAACGATCTTTCATGGGGTTTGCTTATCACGAAAGCCATATTATCAGCAAACAAAACATTGGGATTCTTGCGACGTCATCTACGTAACGCACCTAGAAATGTAAAATTATTAGCTTACAAAAGCCTTGTTAGAACTAAACTTGAATATGCTTCCCCAATCTGGAGCCTGTAACAGGCCTATCTTGAAGATGCCCTTGAGTGTATTCAAAACCGTGCCGCTCGGTTTATCAATAATTCTTACTCCCATGATGTCAGCGTATCTTCACTAAAGGCAGAACTTCAACTGCCCCTCCTTTCCCTCCGCCGCCGTATCGCCAGTCTTTCGTTATTTCATAAGATTTTTCACAGCTCGATGCGCATACGCCCACGTGCACGCACCATTACTTTTTCAACATCATTTTTTCCTCGCACAGCAGTTGCCTGGAATGGCCTTTCAGGCGACATTCCTGCCATTACTTGTACTTCTACCTTCACAACGAGTATCACTAATCATCTTTCACTGTAGGACAAACGATTGTTTTCTGCTCAATTTTTATGTACCCAACCCTTATGTAATGCCCCGCAAGGGGTCTTTAAGGAAATAAAATGAAATGAAACTGACATTCACATCGATTTTCGATTCAGGTACACTTGTGAGATTAATGGTATTGAATGTATATGTGGTTTCCAGTGGCTTTTACAAAAGACACCCATGTTAATGCTGGCTAATCAGTACAAACAAACAATTATCCCTGAGATTAAAACTTATGGCACATTTGGCTGGTCAGTTAAGAGGCCAAAACACAGAACAAGGTTATTCAACATGGTAACCGCACTTGTCTGCATGCACGCCAATACCGTAGCGACAGTTATGAAGCAATGCTGTTACTACTAGACCAAAACATTTGATGTTCTTCACAACTCAGCACTGCCACGGAGCTCTCCAATAATGAGCCAACTGATCCTTTGCCGAAAAATACCCAAGCTTTTAGGATTGTCGCTGACATTCATGCAGACTTTCGTGTTTTTTGAAGTAGTCTTTCTTTCAGAACGTCTCTGGGCACAAAGATCACTGATACGGTTGCTTGCCCGTATGACCGCGCTCGTGACGGTACAGTGCAAACTTCAGCTTAAAGCTCTGGGCGCACAAGTGGCACTTGTACGGTCGCTTGCTGGTGTGGACGTACTGGTGATTCCACAATGAGGATGCTTGGGTGAAGCGCTTGAAGCATATGTGGCACTTGTACGGCCGCTCACCAGTGTGAACCCTGATGTGTTGCTTGAGAGAATACAATTTGTCCGTTCCATAGACACAGTAGTGACAGCGGTAGCGGTGCACCTGGCGCAGCTTCTTATCGTCTGTAGTCGCTGAATGCGATGCAGTCGATAAGTTCACTAAATTTGTCTGTAGTCGCTGAATCGAGGACTTCAATGCTGAAAAAAAATAAAGAAAAAACAGGCTAGGTTCCACAGGTATTGCTGTTCACTTAAGAAGATTGATGATTGATATGTGGGGTTTAATGTCCCAAAACCACCATATGCTTGTGAGAGACGCTGTAGTGGAGGGCTCCGGAAATTTTGACGACCTGGGGTTCTTTAACGTGCACCGAAATCTGAACACACGGGCATTTTCGCCTCCATTGAAAATGAAGCCGCCGCAGCCGGGATTCGATTCCGCGACCTGCGAGTCTGCAGCCGAGAACTTTAGCCACTAGACCACCGCGGTGGGGCTTCACTAAATAAAGGTATAAATTTAAAGGGGTTCCGCAACACTTTTTAAGTACCCATGAAATGAATTCACTAAAGAAGCTTATTGGCTTACGAATTCACCACCACTAAAAGTTCCAGGATCTGTCCAGTAAGAGCGGAGCTACAAAAATTGATCGCATGCTCAATCGTATTCCCTCTTCTCTCAGCCCGACAAAAGGGCTGGAAGCTAACCAAGGATGAATGACATGGGGGAGAAAATGCATCAAATGCGCCTCGTGGCTTTGGGCATTTTTTTTCTTTTTTTTCTTCGAATGTACAGCTTCTCAGTGCCATTGCGTGCACGAGTGGACAAGTCACAGCCTCCTGCGGCAGGCCCAGTAATGACCGAGCAGGCCAAACTCAAATCGTCCAATGGCTGATACCAGGCCTGGGACGTAGTAATTTTGAACCTGCAGTGTCCTTTGTTTTGATAATAGAAAGCGATATTTAGCCAACTCAAAATTTATTGTAAATTCAAGGCCGCATGCTGCACTATAGTATTCGGCCTGCGTGTTCTCGGAACCCTCGACTGTCGATTGGCAGCGTTTTCTGACTATGCCGAAAAAGTGTTGAAGGGGCCGTTGAATTATGCAGTTCCACACAACGACAGCACTCAACGCTTACAGCTTATGGCACACTGAAAAAGTGTAGAATGATTACAAACTACCTAGGAGTCTTTAGTGCACACATCTAAATTTTAAACAGTTTTTGCATTTTTCCCTTTTGAGACCTAGAAATTGCAGTCAATTATGAAATGCCACACAAATTTTATGAAAGTTATGTTGATCAATAGAAGTTCCTGAAAATCTGCCGAAGGCAAAATGAGAAACAACGCGTAGCTGGCAAACCACAGAGATTACCTCAATGCAATTGCTAGGAGGACCAGGTCATCGATATATAGGTTCATTTTAGCTAACCATACAATAGGTATCCATAAAGTAAGGGCCATATAGCTATAATGAAATATTCTAACTAGTAATACTAGCTGTCATGGCAGCTCTACTTTCATAAAAACTAATAACAATGAAGACATATTGATCCAATTTCGATCCATCGCAAAAGAAACACTTTTCATTTCTGTGGCACGCATTCTCAACACTATCTGCACCCCTGTGCCAGCAAACATACATAACATATTTGACACTTTTGTTGCTCAGCATATGCAAACCAGCCCCGCCAAAATGCACATTATCATGATGTCAACACAGTTAACCGAGTTTGCAAACTCTACTCCCTGCATGTACCTGAAATCGCGGTCAGCTTTGTTAAATGACAATTCATCTATCATTGTTAATGTGAACCGCCTCTAGCTGTCACTGATTACATCGTGAGTGGCCTTGACCTGAGTGTTCACTGACGAACCAACAACTAGTGGATACCCAAAACTACTTGAGTTCCAATAGAAAAAACCTGAACATGACCTGGCATGTGTACAACCAAAGGCCAAGAAGATGAAATTCGGGCAGCGTTTACTAAAAGACACTTTCATTCATTTTTCTCATTTTCAGTAGTTATATTGTTGTTAGATAATGCTTGAAATACGTAGATAAGCAAATACTATGAACTCCACTCTTTAGGAGCACCTAAGCAGAACACAGTAATAACAAAGTAATAACAAAAAGGCACAAAGAAGTAATGATGCTACAACTCATAGAGAGAACAAATAGTACAAGAGAATAACAGAAAAGATGAAATATTGTTGCATAGAAAGAAAACCACAAAAGGGATCAGGCACAAGTATGCAAGACTATTAAGACATGCAACTGCTTAGAAAAAATAATGTTACACTGAAAAAAAAAATCTAGGCAGCAGAAGTTCACGATGAAAGGTTTCTCATCAAACACTGACATCAGTCTTTCTCGATATTTGGTGACAAACCTGTGAAGAAAAGAAAGAGGTAGGAAAGATTACCAATAAGCATAAATATTAGGCCTACAATTCTGGACTGCACTCGAATTTCGAGCCAGCTAGGTAGTCACAATTACAGTCTTCACGCTAGTAGCTATTTTTGCTTCATAGCACATATCACAGGAATCTTGGTAAACTATGATTTCTCATCATATCACTTTTGCTTTAACTTATAGCTTTTTAAAAGCTATCTTTTTCAGTACAGGGTCATTTCTCATTTTTGCCTAAAACTTAAAAAAACACTCAAAGGCTTCACACCCAGATCCTGATCTAGCACTGTTTATACACACTTTGATAGATAGAGTTGCAACCATGTGATTTGGACACATTCTGATTTGTATAGAAATATTGTGTCAGTAAATTTAACAAATCATTTTGTATTCCATGTACAATAAAGAAAACAACAGGTTAGCTTAGCAGAATTGTAGCCCACACAAAAGGAGTAGAGTTTTTTTTCACGCACCACTAGCAGCCCTTACGTGGTACAAAAATACGAGGTGTTTTCCACTATGCGAATCTAGAAGGCCAACCTGACAAAGACGATGCTAACCTGCTGATGTACCTGAAATCGCGGTCAGCTTTGCTAAATGACAATTCATCTATCATTGTTAATGTGAACCGCCTCTAGCTGTCACTAATTACATCGCGAGTGGCCTTGACCTGAGTGTTCACTGACAAACCAACAACTAGTGGATACCCAAAACTACTTGAGTTCCAATAGAAAAAACCTGAACACGGCCTGGCATGTGTACGACCAAAGGCCAAGAAGACGAAATTCGGGCAGCGTTTACTAAAAGACACTTTCATTCATTTTTCTCATTTTCAGTAGTTATATTGTTGTTAGATAATGCTTGAAATACGTAGATAAGCAAATGCTATGAACTCCACTCTTTAGGAGCACCTAAGCAGAACACAGTAATAACAAAGTAATAACAAAAAGGCACAAAGAAGTAATGATGCTACAACCCATAGAGAGAACAAATAGTACAAGAGAATAACAGAAAAGATGAAATATTGTTGCATAGAAAGAAAACCACAAAAGGGATCAGGCACAAGTATGCAAGACTATTAAGACATGCATCCGCTTAGAAAAAATAATGTTACACTGAAAGAAAAAAATCTAGGCAGCAGAAGTTCATGATGAAAGGTTTCTCATCAAACACTGACATCAGTCTTTCTTGATATTTGGTGACAAACCTGTGAAGAAAAGAAAGAGGTAGGAAAGATTACCAATAAGCATAAATATTAGGCCTACAATTCTGGACTGCACTCGAATTTCGAGCCAGCTAGGTAGTCACAATTACAGTCTTCACGCTAGTAGCTATTTTTGCTTCATAGCACATATCACAGGAATCTTGGTAAACTATGATTTCTCATCATATCACTTTTGCTTTAACTTATAGCTTTTTAAAAGCTATCTTTTTCAGTACAGGGTCATTTCTCATTTTTGCCTAAAACTTAAAAAAACACTCAAAGGCTTCACACCCAGATCCTGATCTAGCACTGTTTATACACACTTTGATAGATAGAGTTGCAACCATGTGATTTGGACACATTCTGATTTGTATAGAAATATTGTGTCAGTAAATTTAACAAATCATTTTGTATTCCATGTACAATAAAGAAAACAACAGGTTAGCTTAGCAGAATTGTAGCCCACACAAAAGGAGTAGAGTTTTTTTTCACGCACCACTAGCAGCCCTTACGTGGTACAAAAATACGAGGTGTTTTCCACTATGCGAATCTAGAAGGCCAACCTGACAAAGACGATGCTAACCTGCTGATGTACCTGAAATCGCGGTCAGCTTTGCTAAATGACAATTCATCTATCATTGTTAATGTGAACCGCCTCTAGCTGTCACTAATTACATCGCGAGTGGCCTTGACCTGAGTGTTCACTGACAAACCAACAACTAGTGGATACCCAAAACTACTTGAGTTCCAATAGAAAAAACCTGAACATGGCCTGGCATGTGTACGACCAAAGGCCAAGAAGACGAAATTCGGGCAGCGTTTACTAAAAGACACTTTCATTCATTTTTCTCATTTTCAGTAGTTATATTGTTGTTAGATAATGCTTGAAATACGTAGATAAGCAAATGCTATGAACTCCACTCTTTAGGAGCACCTAAGCAGAACACAGTAATAACAAAGTACCTAATAACAAAAAGGCACAAAGAAGTAATGATGCTACAACCCATAGAGAGAACAAATAGTACAAGAGAATAACAGAAAAGATGAAATATTGTTGCATAGAAAGAAAACCACAAAAGGGATCAGGCACAAGTATGCAAGACTATTAAGACATGCATCCGCTTAGAAAAAATAATGTTACACTGAAAGAAAAAAATCTAGGCAGCAGAAGTTCATGATGAAAGGTTTCTCATCAAACACTGACATCAGTCTTTCTTGATATTTGGTGACAAACCTGTGAAGAAAAGAAAGAGGTAGGAAAGATTACCAATAAGCATAAATATTAGGCCTACAATTCTGGACTGCACTCGAATTTCGAGCCAGCTAGGTAGTCACAATTACAGTCTTCACGCTAGTAGCTATTTTTGCTTCACAGCACATATCACAGGAATCTTGGTAAACTATGATTCCTCATCATATCACTTTTGCTTTAACCTATAGCTTTTTAAAAGCTATCTTTTTCAGTACAGGGTTATTTCTCATTTTTGCCTAAAACTTAAAAAAACACTCAAAGGCTTCACACCCAGATCCTGATCTAGCACTGTTTATACACACTTTGATAGATAGAGTTGCAACCATGTAATTTGGACACATTCTGATTTGTATAGAAATATTGTGTCAGTAAATTTAACAAATCATTTTGTATTCCATGTACAATGAAGAAAACAACAGGTTAGCTTAGCAGAATTGTAGCCCACACAAAAGGAGTAGAGTTTTTTTTTCACGCACCACTAGCAGCCCTTACGTGGTACAAAAATACGAGGTGTTTTCCACTATGCGAATCTAGAAGGCCAACCTGACAAAGACGATGCTAACCTGCTCACGTACCTGAAATCGCGGTCAGCTTTGCTGAATGACAATTCATCTATCATTGTTAATGTGAACCGCCTCTAGCTGACACTAATTACATCGCGAGTGGCCTTGACCTGAGTGTTCACTGACGAACCAACAACTAGTGGATACCCAAAACTACTTGAGTTCCAATAGAAAAAACCTGAACACGGCCTGGCATGTGTACAACCAAAGGCCAAAGCGAATAATACAAAGAAGACGAAATTCGGGCAGCGTTTACTAAAAGACACTTTCATTCATTTTTCTCATTTTCAGTAGCTATATTGTTGTTAGCTAATGCTTAAAATACGTAGATAAGCAAATGCTATGAACTCCACTCTTTAGGAGCACCTAAGCAGAACACAGTAATAACAAAGTAATAACAAAAAGGCACAAAGAAGTAATGATGCTACAACCCATAGAGAGAACAAATAGTACAAGAGAATAACAGAAAAGATGAAATATTGTTGCATAGAAAGAAAACCACAAAAGGGATCAGGCACAAGTATGCAAGACTATTAAGACATGCAACTGCTTAGAAAAAATAATGTTACACTGAAAAAAAAAATCTAGGCAGCAGAAGTTCACAATGAAAGGTTTCTCATCAAACACTGACATCAGTCTTTTTCGATATTTGGTGACAAGCATGTGAAGAAAAGAAAGAGGTAGGAAATATTATCAATAAGCATAAATATTAGGCCTACAATTCTGGACTGCACTCGAATTTCGAGCCAGCTAGGTAGTCACAATTACAGTCTTCACGCTAGTAGCTATTTTTGCTTCACAGCACATATCACAGGAATCTTGGTAAACTATGATTCCTCATCATATCACTTTTGCTTTAACTTATAGCTTTTTAAAAGCTATCTTTTTCAGTACAGGGTCATTTCTCATTTCTGCCTAAAACTTAAAAACACTCGAAGGCTTCACACCCAGATCCTGATCTAGCACTGTTTATACACACTTTGACAGATAGAGTTGCAACCATGTGATTTGGACACATTCTGATTTGTATAGAAATATTGTGTCAGTAAATTTAACAAATCATTTTGTATTCCATGTACAATGAAGAAAACAACAGGTTAGCTTAGCAGAATTGTAGCCCACACAAAAGGAGTAGAGTTTTTTTTTCACGCACCACTAGCAGCCCTTACGTGGTACAAAAATACGAGGTGTTTTCCACTATGCGAATCTAGAAGGCCAACCTGACAAAGACGATGCTAACCTGCTCACGTACCTGAAATCGCGGTCAGCTTTGCTGAATGACAATTCATCTATCATTGTTAATGTGAACCGCCTCTAGCTGACACTAATTACATCGCGAGTGGCCTTGACCTGAGTGTTCACTGACAAACCAACAACTAGTGGATACCCAAAACTACTTGAGTTCCAATAGAAAAAACCTGAACACGGCCTGGCATGTGTACAACCAAAGGCCAAAGCGAATAATACAAAGAAGACGAAATTCGGGCAGCGTTTACTAAAAGACACTTTCATTCATTTTTCTCATTTTCAGTAGCTATATTGTTGTTAGCTAATGCTTAAAATACGTAGATAAGCAAATGCTATGAACTCCACTCTTTAGGAGCACCTAAGCAGAACACAGTAATAACAAAGTAATAACAAAAAGGCACAAAGAAGTAATGATGCTACAACCCATAGAGAGAACAAATAGTACAAGAGAATAACAGAAAAGATGAAATATTGTTGCATAGAAAGAAAACCACAAAAGGGATCAGGCACAAGTATGCAAGACTATTAAGACATGCAACTGCTTAGAAAAAATAATGTTACACTGAAAAAAAAAATCTAGGCAGCAGAAGTTCACAATGAAAGGTTTCTCATCAAACACTGACATCAGTCTTTTTCGATATTTGGTGACAAGCATGTGAAGAAAAGAAAGAGGTAGGAAATATTATCAATAAGCATAAATATTAGGCCTACAATTCTGGACTGCACTCGAATTTCGAGCCAGCTAGGTAGTCACAATTACAGTCTTCACGCTAGTAGCTATTTTTGCTTCACAGCACATATCACAGGAATCTTGGTAAACTATGATTCCTCATCATATCACTTTTGCTTTAACTTATAGCTTTTTAAAAGCTATCTTTTTCAGTACAGGGTCATTTCTCATTTCTGCCTAAAACTTAAAAACACTCAAAGGCTTCACACCCAGATCCTGATCTAGCACTGTTTATACACACTTTGATAGATAGAGTTGCAACCATGTGATTTGGACACATTCTGATTTGTATAGAAATATTGTGTCAGTAAATTTAACAAATCATTTTGTATTCCATGTACAATGAAGAAAACAACAGGTTAGCTTAGCAGAATTGTAGCCCACACAAAAGGAGTAGAGTTTTTTTTTCACGCACCACTAGCAGCCCTTACGTGGTACAAAAATACGAGGTGTTTTCCACTATGCGAATCTAGAAGGCCAACCTGACAAAGACGATGCTAACCTGCTCACGTACCTGAAATCGCGGTCAGCTTTGCTGAATGACAATTCATCTATCATTGTTAATGTGAACCGCCTCTAGCTGACACTAATTACATCGCGAGTGGCCTTGACCTGAGTGTTCACTGACGAACCAACAACTAGTGGATACCCAAAACTACTTGAGTTCCAATAGAAAAAACCTGAACACGGCCTGGCATGTGTAAAACCAAAGGCCAAAGCGAATAATACAAAGAAGACGAAATTCGGGCAGCGTTTACTAAAAGACACTTTCATTCATTTTTCTCATTTTCAGTAGCTATATTGTTGTTAGCTAATGCTTAAAATACGTAGATAAGCAAATGCTATGAACTCCACTCTTTAGGAGCACCTAAGCAGAACACAGTAATAACAAAGTAATAACAAAAAGGCACAAAGAAGTAATGATGCTACAACCCATAGAGAGAACAAATAGTACAAGAGAATAACAGAAAAGATGAAATATTGTTGCATAGAAAGAAAACCACAAAAGGGATCAGGCACAAGTATGCAAGACTATTAAGACATGCAACTGCTTAGAAAAAATAATGTTACACTGAAAAAAAAAAATCTAGGCAGCAGAAGTTCACAATGAAAGGTTTCTCATCAAACACTGACATCAGTCTTTTTCGATATTTGGTGACAAGCATGTGAAGAAAAGAAAGAGGTAGGAAATATTATCAATAAGCATAAATATTAGGCCTACAATTCTGGACTGCACTCGAATTTCGAGCCAGCTAGGTAGTCACAATTACAGTCTTCACGCTAGTAGCTATTTTTTCTTCACAGCACATATCACAGGAATCTTGGTAAACTATGATTCCTCATCATATCACTTTTGCTTTAACTTATAGCTTTTTAAAAGCTATCTTTTTCAGTACAGGGTCATTTCTCATTTCTGCCTAAAACTTAAAAACACTCGAAGGCTTCACACCCAGATCCTGATCTAGCACTGTTTATACACACTTTGACAGATAGAGTTGCAACCATGTGATTTGGACACATTCTGCTTTGTATAGAAATAGTGTGTCAGTAAATTTAACAAATCATTTTGTATTCCATGTACAATGAAGAAAACAACAGGTTAGCTTAGCAGAATTGTAGCCCACACAAAAGGAGTAGAGTTTTTTCACGCACCACTAGCAGCCCTTACGTGGTACAAAAATACGAGGTGTTTTCCACTATGCGAATCTAGAAGGCCAACCTAACAAAGACGATGCTAACCTGCTGATGTACCTGAAATCGCGGTCAGCTTTGCTAAATGCCAATTCATCTATCATTGTTAATGTGAACCGCCTCTAGCTGTCACTAATTACATTGCGAGTGGCCTTGACCTGAGTGTTCACTGATGAACCAACAACTAGTGGATACCCAAAACTACTTGAGTTCCAATAGAAAAAACCTGAACACGGCCTGGCATGTGTACAACCAAAGGCCAAAGCGAATAATACAAAGAAGACGAAATTCGGGCAGCATTTACTAAAAGACACTTTCATTCATTTTTCTCATTTTCAGTAGCTATATTGTTGTTAGCTAATGCTTAAAATACGTAGATAAGCAAATGCTATGAACTCCACTCTCTAGGAGCACCTAAGCAGAACACAGTAATAACAAAGTAATAACAAAAAGGCACAAAGAAGTAATGATGCTACAACCCATAGAGAGAACAAATAGTACAAGAGAATAACAGAAAAGATGAAATATTGTTGCATAGAAAGAAAACCACAAAAGGGATCAGGCACAAGTATGCAAGACTATTAAGACATGCAACTGCTTAGAAAAAATAATGTTACACTGAAAAAAAAAAATCTAGGCAGCAGAAGTTCACAATGAAAGGTTTCTCATCAAACACTGACATCAGTCTTTTTCGATATTTGGTGACAAGCCTGTGAAGAAAAGAAAGAGGTAGGAAATATTATCAATAAGCATAAATATTAGGCCTACAATTCTGGACTGCACTCGAATTTCGAGCCAGCTAGGTAGTCACAATTACAGTTTTCACGCTAGTAGCTATTTTTGCTTCATAGCACATATCACAGGAATCTTGGTAAACTATGATTTCTGATCATATCACTTTTGCTTTAACTTATAGCTTTTTAAAAGCTATCTTTTTCAGTACAGGGTCATTTCTCATTTTTGCCTAAAACTTAAAAACACTCGAAGGCTTCACACCCAGATCCTGATCTAGCACTGTTTATACACACTTTGATAGATAGAGTTGCAACCTTGTGATTTGGACACATTCTGCTTTGTATAGAAATATTGTGTCAGTAAATTTAACAAATCATTTTGTATTCCATGTATAATGAAAAAAACAACAAGTTAGCTTAGCAGAATTTTAGCCCACACAAAAACACGAGGTGTTTTCCACTATGCGAATCTAGAAGGCCAACCTGACAAAGACGATGCTAACCTGCTTCCTTTGGTACCTTTCGCAGTGCTATCAGGGGACAGTGATGTTTGTGTGTATTTTCTACAACTTATTGAAGCACCACTGATTACTCTGCAATGTACAATGACGAGTGTATAAAGTGCAGACACTTTTCTAAACGTGAAACTTACTATTTGACAAGCATTTTTATAGCCATCATTGTGATTGTGGTAGTACATATGTGCGTATAGGGCGCAGGTTTGCCAACTAATTCATGTTCATGCCTACTAGCACAGGTTGGCCGACTAGCTTTAGACTGCTCTACTTTTCACCATCATGCCAATGTAACCATAAAGCCTCCAATATGGGATTGATTAGTCCAATACATGTGTAACGTGATTACATCTGTACGAAGCAACCTGGTAGACATATAAGCAAGCTGTGTACTTTTCGAGCTGTTCTGAGCACTGCTTAAAGCACCGGCATTTATTTTAATTTTGTGCATAGCTCATGTTCATCCCATTGGCCAATGCTAAACAATTTGTTCATGAAAAACCTGAAAGTATAATATTTTTCAGCTGGTTTTTAAATGAGATGGTCTTTAAATATGCTTTAAATGAGATGTGTACATTTAAATGACTTAAATGCTTAAATCTGAGCATTTGTACTGCAAGGATTCGGCAGTGCAATGGAGCCGTGAATGTACGGTAAGCCATTGCTGGCTAATCCATAGGCACCATTCGTTGACCAACCTTCTCCAGAGGAGTCCAGCTTCCAAAACATGCTTCCACATTTTCTAGTCTAACTCCAATTGCCACTGACATCAGACAACTTCGATAAAGTTCATCACACTAAATGTGTGAAGTCTTTCTTTCCTTGAGAGCCCCTTAATACAAAGGCTCTCTGTCTTCAAGTCTTCGTTTGTAAGTTTTGTGTGCATGCTGTGAAAAAATTTGCCTTTTTCCAGCACGCTCATGCGGTGGCGTCAAAGGAAGCACAGGGTGTCCCCCTCGTGGGAGGCCCAGGCCCAGCCACACCAACTTGCTGGTTTCTGCGAATAAAGTTCAATCCTCACCCCCTCCTGCAACATACCATGTTATCAAAACATTTACTGCCACTTATTATGAAAAATATGACAGTAAACTGTGCTACAAATGAGAAAACTTGTCAATTGTCAGTGCAAAATTTTAAGTTTTTGAAAACACAGATAGACGAAATGAGATATACACAATACAAACACCAATATTACAGTGCTGTAAAATACTGGTTTTACAATGAAACCCAATTTTCTCATAATTTAGCTTAGAAAATTAAAATAACATTCATTAGCACAGCTGTGATTGCACAAACAAAATAGACGGAACTGTTTACAAAGTGAAATCAAGCAAGAGTCTGAAAAGACAATAAAAAACACTACAAATATAACCAGCACAATTTTCTATTGTCATAATAAGTCCCCTAATCGAAGACGTACCTACTGTTCATGCATACATTAGAGAAAATAAACATCAATTCTAGTACCTCTGAGCACTAAACATCAAAATCTAATGTATATCATATTCTTTAGTGATTTCGATTGTGCCAAAAATTTTATAAAAAAGAGACCTTCCAATTAACTTTATCATTGAAATGCATAACTTATTAGCTCTATAATGGAGCAAATGTGCCCCTGCATGAGCACATGGAAGATCAAGACAAAGGGTCATGCCGCAATTGTTAGCGAGAATGATTGAGTCTTTCTGACAGTCACTGCAGTCACCTTATGTCATTAAAGGAGTACTGTCAAAATCTTGAAGGTGAGACGACTAGTGGGATAGATTTTTGTGAACGCACACATGTCACCTACAAAACATCTGTGACTAGCATTGCCTACAACATATTTATAATTCATTTTAAAGTGATCAGTGCTACTTAAGTGCATACGACATGGACCCTTTCACGATGTAAAGTCCAACTTGGTTCTAATTTAAACACGAGTGCGTGTCGGATGCCATGCTCTTTGCACATGCCATCCTGCCGTTGTTAACATGCTGCTCACATGTACACGATATGTGTGGTGAGTGTATTACTGTATTGTGTACAAACAAGGCCAGAAGTGTTTAATCAAAAACTACACCAAGTCCCACCCTCTCTAAGTGCTCTCTAAAACCAAAGTTCTAACTGGGTGCCATAATAATTTGCCATTCTATGCTCAAAACAACGAAGATTTCAGCTGTGATAAGTCTGTTGCGAGCTAAATATAGCAACCTAAAAACTAAGACGTAAAATTTTTGTGCCAATTATCCTTTAGCGCTTCGTGGTCCAAAACCTTTATTGCCCTATCGTCTAGTCTGGTGTAGAAGTAACAGACTCTAAGCTCAAGTAAAATAACTTCACTTACTTTTATATACATGTACTGCAAAAATATGTGTGAACTAATTATGAAAAAAATTTGTCTAGCAATGCCCGACCACGAATTGCTATGGCCGCGCTGCAATGTCAGGTGGGCCTGACAACAGACCGTAAAGGGTTAACGGACACAAACACTGTCACAATCAGTGAATGTGCTGTGTACAGGCACAGGTTGGTGAGCAGCACATTGGTTTACACAGTCCAACAGTAAAGAGACTTGCCCTGAACAAACATGCCACATGGTTCAAACACTAAAACAGCATCACGACATGGTAACAACTGCCATCTTAGAGTGATTGTATCAATGATGAGTGAGGGAGTCACAAGAGAAGGGCCAGCAAATAAAATAAAAAGCTACAGGGGAAAAGCAATACTTCGTTCTCAGAGCAGTCAATGAGTATTATGATGCGACAGAAAATTTCAACTAAGAAGGTGTTGAGAATGAGATGGCAGCACAAAAAACTATGATGTACGGTAGGTCTAGGATGACGACACATGCTGCACACACAGCCAGAGGTTATATGCTGCGTGCTAGAATAGAAGGCACCACATCAGAAATACAGGTAGTCAATTTTTCTAGCTTACAGCAAATATTCTTGTAAATGAAAGAAATTGTAACCCCAGTATCAACACGTGCTATTGTGGCAACTGCAACATGAACAACATCTAGCAGCTAAAATTGAAGCCTTGAGAACGTTATAGAATATTCAGTTCCTGCAGCTGGGACTACACCCATAAGTTTACCCTGACAGTCAATTCTCAATGACACTTAGGTAATCCCCAATGAGTGTATGAGCATCAATATATGTCAAACAGTCTCCGCAGCACATTGCCTTTGAGGTGGCTCGAAAATCGCACAAATAGCTGGAACTCTGAGTTAAAAGCATGCAATATGGCCAACAACACCACAGTTGAAGCTAACAGGGATGTTGATGATGATGATGATGAAATTTGGTGTTTTTTGGCGCAAGGGCCATTTGATGGCCAAAGAGCGCCAGTTCATGGGACAAAGAATGTGGACAGTGATTGTGATTAGCGGCTGTATAAGGGCCATAAAATTCCTTGCAGTAAGGCGGGTAAAAACATACAAGCAATAAAATCATGACCATGCCGTGAAAGGTGTGTGTGGTGTGAACAGGTGACAAAAGTTGGTGATAATGAAAAACGATGGTGGACATGTATGGCATTAGCACAAGTACCTCACTCGTTCATACCCTTGCGTCCAAGGGCCGTGAGGCAAGCGCTTTCCTGCGTAGCCATTGCAGCAAAAACCTCTCTGGAGAGGTTGTGCTATGGAACGCCTAAGTATATGATATGAAAATTATGAATTTCTTTTAAAAACGCTAACAATGATTTATTACTAAAAAGCGGTTCCCTACCAACGAACATTGCAGGGTGTAAAGGTATATGTTGTCAGTAGGGTAATGGAAAGTGTTGTCTTCTTAGAGTGTCTAACTGTTTACATTGAATTAAAACGTGAAGAACTGTTAATGCCTCACCACGTTTATCACACAATGGTGGATCACCACCGGACAAAAGATGTGTGTGTGTCGTGTATGTGTGTCCTATCCTGAGTCTTGTTAGTGTTACCTCTGTTAGACGTGATTTTGATACTGGTGGCCAATGGCCAAGGTGTGGCTTGATAACGTGTAGTTTGTTTTGTGTGTGTGTATCTCACTTGCTCTGCCAGTAGTCCCTGAGGTTTCGTTTGAGGGACGGCTTCAGATCAAGGGCCGGGATTAATATGGGTGTAGGGGCAGTGCTTTCGTGGGCGGATGCAGCGAGCTGATCCACCCTCACGTTGCCTTGAATCTCACGGGGCCCTGGCACCCAGCACACTACAACATGCTGTTTGAGTGTGTAGAGTTTGCACAAAATGAAGTAAAGTGAGACAAGGACCGGGTTTTTTTGTTTTTTAAGACTGTGCAGAGCCGTTACCACACTGAGGGAGTCTGTATAAATTACTGCTTTTTGTATTTGTAATTGTTTAATGTGTTTAGCTGCCACAAGTATCGCGTAAGCTTCCGCTGTAAAGATACTTGTGCCTGGATGTAGAGGGCCAGCATCCGAAAAGGAAGGGCCAACAGCAGCGTACGACACAGAGGAGTTAGACTTAGAGGCATCTGTAAAAAACTCAGGACGTGTGTATTTGTGTTGAAGTTCCAGAAAGTATGTTCGGATATGGGCAATAGGTGCATGTTTTGTAACTTCTAGGAAAGACACATCGCAGTCTATAGTCTGCCACTGCCACGGTGGAGGGTATGCTACAGGAGCCATTAAACTGTGTTCAAGTGAGACTCCAGTTTCCTCAGCTAGACTGTTCAGGCGAACTGAGAAGGGCTGCCTCATCGAAGGCCTGTTTTGAAACAGAGTTGAGCTCGACAAATCATTAATTGTAGAGTATAAGGGGTGCTTCTTGTCTGCTTTCACCATAAGAAAATAAAGCGACCACTCATTTGACTCAACGTAAAGGCTTTCTACGGGGCTGGTGCGAAAAGCACCCGTAGAAAGGCGGATGCCCAAATGGTGCACGGGATCCAGCATCTTCAAAGCACTTTGAGTCGCAGACTGATAAACAATGGCCCCATAATCTAAGCGGGTGCGAATGAGGCTTCTATACAGGTTCATGAGGCATTTCCTGTCACTACCCCACGTAGTACGTGACAACACTTTTATAACATTCATGGCTTTTAAACATTTTGTTTTTAAATACTTTATGTGGGGTACGAAGGTCAACTTGTTGTCCAAGATTAAGCCTAGGAATTTATGCTCCGCATTGACAGACAAGCGTTGGCCGTTCAGTTCAATGTCGGGTTCTGAGTGCATGCCTCTCTTTCGGGAGAACAAGACACACGTGCTTTTTCCTGGGTTCAGCCGGAATCCGTTTTCCTCTGCCCATTTGGAGACCTTGTTTAAACCTAACTGAACCTGCCGCTCACACATTGTTAGGTTGCATGACTTAAAGCCAAGCTGGACGTCATCGACATATGTGGAATACAACATGTTGCGGGGGATGGAGAGGTGCAAGGAATTCATTTTAATAATAAAAAGTGTACAACCAAGTACACCACCTTGCGGTACTCCCGTTTCTTGCACAAATGTTTGCGAGAAAATATTGCCCACACGGACACGGAATTTCCGATTGGACAAGTAAGTCTCGATTATGGAAAGCATTCTACCGCGCACACCCAGGTGAGACAAGTCTCTTAATATGCCAAAACACCATGTTGTATCGTAAGCCTTCTCGATATCGAAAAACACTGAGAGGAAGTATTGTTTGTGGACGAAAGCGTCTCGGATCTGTGCCTCGATATGCACCAGAAGGTCGGTGGTGGATCTACCCTCTCGAAACCCACACTGAAATTGGTCGAACAGATTGTGTGTTTCAAGGAAATGTAAAAGTTGGCGGTTTATCATTCTTTCAAAAAGTTTACAAAGGCAGCTGGTTAGTGCAATGGGCCTATAACTTGAAACTGAGGAAGGGTCCTTGCCCTGTTTCAAAATAGGTATAACAATAGCCTCTTTCCAGGAAGCAGGGATGGTGCCTGAAACCCAAATAGCATTGTATAGGGAGAGTAAAGTTTTTCCCATTTTGAGCGGCAGGTATTTCAACATTTCATATGTGACACGGTCGTAGCCTGGGGCAGAATTACTGCAAGAGTTTAGTGATGTTTGTAGTTCAGCTAAGTTGAAAGGCTGGTTGTATGCCTCGTAATTTGTGCACTTGAATTCTAGTTTCTGCTTTTCTATCTTTGCTTTGTATCTTTGGAAAGCTTCAGTGTAGTGTGACGAGCTAGACACCTGCTCGTAGTATGCACCGAGGAAGTCCGCTTGATCTTCCAGGCTGTCACCCTGTGTGTTCACGAGTGGGAGTGAGTGTACTTGTCTTCCTGCTACCCTACGAACCATGTTCCAGACTTTAGCCTCTTGTGTATATGAATTTATCCCTTGCCACGTTCCATTTCCCAAGTTTTTGTTATCGTCGCAAAACACCACACGATTCATCAGCGCAAACCGCGCCTGCAGTTTTCGAGAAGGTTCCGGACTGTAGTAGATCATTTCGATAAGATCACGCCACTGTGCGAACGGTACAGATTGTTCTGGAACCTACGCCACCGCCAGCGATAACGCTAGAACATTCGACAGCAAGAGTATTTATTTATTTATTTATTTATTTACAGTACCTCAAAGGCCCCAATGAAGGGGTTTTACATGAGGGGTGGGCTATTACAATCGGTTAAAGGAGTAGATGCTCGATCGCTGCTTTGAAGTTGATGATACTGGAGTGGTGCGCAACGTGAGGAGGAAGGCCATTCCAATCTTGTGCGGTCTTGACAAAGAAGGATGAAAGGTGCGCAGTGGTGTGAGCTCTTGGCGGGTAAACAGCTTTCCTGTGATTGGTGCGGTCTGAATGACGATGGGCTGGCTTGATGGTGGGAGTACGAGGCGATCCATGATAAAACTTGAAAAACAGGCACAGACGAGCTATACAGTGGCGTGACGAAAGGATAGCGAGGTTAGCACGAGATTTAAGTTCGGTTACACTTGACTGATATGAATAATCTGAAAAGATGAATCTTGCTGCCCAGCTTTGCACTGTTTCAAGTGTTTTAGTATTGTTACTCTGATGAGGGTCCCAAACAGCGCATGCGTATTCAAGTTTTGGTCTGATTAGTGTCTGATAAGCGAGTAGTTTGACAGAGGTAGGAGCTAGATGAAGGTTTCGGCGCAGACAGCCAAGAGCACGGTTTGCTTCGTTAGTAATGTGCGTTATGTGAAGCGACCATGTTAAATCAGAAGAAAAATGGACACCTAGATACTTGTATGTAGTTACGCATGAAATTTGAGTGTTGTTAATGAAGTATGCTGGAGATGGGTAGCACTGTCGGCGATGGAAAGAGACTAGTGACGTTTTGTTTGCGTTAAGGGACATTAACCACGTTGTACACCAGATTTCAATTTTATGAAGGTCAGATTGAAGTTCATGAACATCTGATGCGTTGTTAATTGGGCGATAAATGACACAATCATCGGCGAAAAGCCTGATGTTAGAAGAAATATTATTCGGCAAGTCGTTAATATATATGAGAAAAAGCAAAGGTCCTAGAACCGTGCCTTGAGGCACGCCTGAAATTACGGGGCGTAAAGATGAAGAAAGATTATTTGCGTAAACGAACTGCTGGCGGTTAGTTAAAAAGTCGCAAATCCAATTGAAAACTAAGGGGTCAAGGTTGAGACAAGAAAGTTTTAAGAACAAGCGTTTATGAGGAACTTTGTCAAAAGCTTTTTCGAAGTCTAAAAAGAGCGCGTCTACTGGTATATTTACATCTAAGCGAGAGCTAATGTCATTAGTAAACAGAGCTAGTTGAGTGTCACACGAAACACCTTTCTGAAAGCCATGTTGGTTTTTATGAAAGAAATGAAGAGGTGCGAGAAAGTTGACTATGTGGGAATAGATTACGTGTTCCATTATTTTGGAGCATACACTTGTGAGCGAAATGGGACGATAGTTTTTGGGTGAATACGAGTTACCTTTCTTTGGGATTGGAATGACCTTGCCTACCTTCCAGTCTTGGGGTACCACTCCAGATGAGAGTGATTGCTGAAAAATGTTAGATAAAATCACACTTGTTACAATTTTAGTGTTCTTCAATATTTTTGTGTTAATGCCATCTATACCCATTGATGAAGTAAGCTTTAACGAGTCGATTATCTTAGAAATACCATTGGGATGAAATACGATTTTCGACATGATCGGGTGGCATACAGGAGGGGCATGGGTAAGGTCACCGTCAGGTTCTATGGTGAATACAGAGCAGAAGGTTTCATTTAATACATGCGAAGTGTAGTGTTCAGGAATTGAAACATTTTGTTCGTCGCGTAGTGTAATGTTCGATGAAGGGGTAATAGATGATGGGTTAATTGTTTTCCAAAATTGCTTAGAATTTTTTCGGAGCATATCAGGTAAGGTAGAAGAATAGAAAGAACGCTTGGCTTTAGCTGCGAGAGAATCAAAAAGCTTTTCGGTTGCCTTGTATTTGTCCCACGCGTACTGGGTGTCTGAATGCTTAGCGGAGCGGAACTGGCGCTTCTTTTTATTTTTAAGACGTTTGAGGGGGGCGTTGAACCATGGGGATGTTGACCTTATGGTTAAGATGACGGTGGGAACGTGAACTTTTATCAGGTGCTGTAGTTTGGTTTTAAATAGGTGCCAGTTTGTTTCCACAGTGCGCATAAAAAAATCGGTTAGAAAGGATTCAGAGAACGCTGTTAGTTCATCGTTTATTGCTCTGTAGTTGCCCTTATCGTATAATGTGATTGTTCTCTTAATTTTCTTGGGATTAGGTAAGTAGCACTGAAAGGTTGTCTGAAGAACAGAGTGATCACTAATGGCAGATAAATATGACACTGTACTAAAGTTATCAGGGTGAGACGTAAGCAATAGGTCTAGAATGTTGGAGGAGTGTTCTGTTTGTCGAGTAGGTTTAGAGATAAGTTGTGATAAGCCAAATGTTAAACAAGAGTTTAAGAAGTCACTTTCAGCGTTGTGTTTTGATGCAGTTAGTGCTACATTTGACCATGTTATTCCGGGGAAATTGAAGTCACCAAATAAAACAAGTGGGGCGTTTGGAAATGCAGTTGTGACAGAATAAATGGCATCATGGAAATGTTGTGTGAAAGACGTATCGGTTTCAGGTGGGCGGTAACACACTCCGATTACAACAGGTGGATTAGACGCTTGGCAATGCACAAAAAACATTTCTAAGGGAGAGGGTACATCAACTATGGAGCACTGAATACTGTTATGGGCGGCCATCATGACACCACCACCACGCTTATTTTCTCGGTCGCGCCGAAAAATTACAAAATCAGGGAAACAGCACTGTAGTTCGGTGTTGTAAATGGATGAATTTAGCCAAGTTTCGGTTAGAACTATAAAATTGCAGTCAGTGGTATCTATTATGTGTGAAAGTGAGTCGCCTTTGGGCAGGATGCTTCTAATGTTCGTATATACGAAAGACAGAGCTGTGCGTGGAAATTCTCGCTCAGAAGAGTGATGTGATTGCTACCGTGGCTGTCGAATGACCTTCTGCTCAGTAGAATCAAAAAGGTAAGTAGTGTTATCGAGTATAAGCTTATCATAACAGAGCTTGAAAGGCTTGCGTTGAGTTCTACCGAATTCGACTAGCTTTTTGCGGGCAAGGCGAGTAGCTGGCGAGAAATCTGCTGTAATCCTGTAGTTGGTGCCCTTGAGTCGCGCGCTTCTTGATAACACGCCCTCCTTATCTTTGAAATGGGAAAATCGGACGATAATGGGTCGATTGTTATTTGGTCGAAAGCGGCCAATTCTGTGAGCGCGCTCTATGTCTCTTGGTTGTAGAGAAGTTTCAAGGCTCGCGCTGCAGAAATCGATTATCAACTTCTCCGATTGCTCCCATGTTTCATGTTCATTGTCTTTTAGCCCAAAGAACACTAGATTTGAGCGTCTAGCCCTATCTTCGGAGTCGTCTAGTCTGGTAGCCAAATTTGCAATCATCTTGGTGCTCTGTTCTGCCATGCCTCGAACTTCATGGATTTGTTCTTTGACTAAGGCGATCGAAGAACAAACGCCCTCTATTTCCCCTAGTCTTTTCTTTATATCGTCGAGAGCTTTGTCATTTTCTGATAATTTTAAGTGGATTGATTTCATTTCATCTAAGAGTGTTGCTTGTCCGCTCTGAATTGCGCTCAGCACTGACATTATGTCATCAGATGGCTGTGATGAAGCGGATCGAGCGGTGGGACCGGGGTTTTCCTCAATATCACCTGCTAGAAGCAAGAGGTTAAGAATAACATGAGTACACTCACAAATCATGGCAATGCAACACCGTGGGCTTGGCAGCACGACTAATGCCATGTATCGGGTACGGCGGGTGAAGAGAGAATATGAACATGTTACCTGCACGAAAGGCAAGCGGACAGCGTGAGCGTGAGGCGTTGCTGACATGCTGCCAAGCCCACTGGAAGCAGGTGACGTTTTGTCAGGCCTTATATAGTGCTGCTGTGACGTCAGAGTGGTCGACGTAGCAGTGAAGCATCCATAGAAGGAAAGGGCATGAGGCAGCTGAGCCATGACGTAGGCAGGGGTGTGCCTGCGAAGATCATCATGCACACGCCGCTCGTCTTCGGAGCCAGGATCTCGTTGAACGAAGACTGTCGTAGTTGAAGGATGGAGCAGCTGGTGGCCCACGAACATCGGGTCTCCATCGGCTACGCAGGGCGGCCCATGGAAGGATGTCAGCAGGCACATCAGGGTGAGTGACTGCACGAAAGGCAAGCGGATAGCGTGAGCGTGAGGCGTTGCTGACATGCTGCCAAGCCCACTGGAAGCAGGTGACGTTTTGTCAGGCCTTATATAGTGCTGCTGTGACGTCAGAGTGGTCGACGTAGCGGTGAAGCATCCATAGAAGGAAAGGGCATGAGGCAGCTGAGCCATGACGTAGGCAGGGGTGTGCCTGCGAAGATCATCATGCACACGCCGCTCGTCTTCGGAGCCAGGATCTCGTTGAACGAAGACTGTCGTAGTTGAAGGATGGAGCAGCTGGTGGCCCACGAACATCGGGTCTCCATCGGCTACGCAGGGCGGCCCATGGAAGGATGTCAGCAGGCACATCAGGGTGAGTGACTGCACGAAAGGCAAGCGGATAGCGTGAGCGTGAGGCGTTGCTGACATGCTGCCAAGCCCACTGGCAGCATGTCAGCGTCGGCAGTATAAATGCCGACGCTCCGTTCGCCGCTATCAGTCACAGACAGATCTGTGCAAGCCTACTGCTGTAATTGGACTTTCCGTTTACCGGTCACAGGTTTGCCCAAATAAACAGTTAAATCCTAACACGAAGTCTCCTGTCTTCGGCACGTCACGACCCCGTGACATCTGGTGGAGGTGCTGGGTACACGGCTTGACGGGAGCGTCCGGTACATGAACGAAGTAGCAGAGACGTCGTCAGGGCCGAGACGTCAAACCACCCTGTACGGTACTTCGGACCGTACAGGGTGGTTCGACGTCTCGGCCCACTTGATTACGAGGTTGTCCCCGACGGCATCACGAACTCTCAACGACGCCGATCGCGACCTGAAGTCGTACATGTCGCGCGCCTCAAGCCGTTTCATGCACGTTAACAAACTGAAACAGTGTTTTTTTTGTATTATTGTTGTATCGTAATTTATTCCTTGTACTTTCTTGCATTATTATTGTACCTTCATCTTTAGTCAAAGCATCGGGACGATGCCTTTTTTCAGAGGGGGGCGATGCCACGTTCCATTTCCCAAGCTTTTGTTATCGTCCCAAAACACCACACGATTCTCAGCACAAACCGCGCCTGCAGTTTTCGAGAAGGTTCCGGACTGTAGTAGATCATTTCGATAAGATCACGCCACTGTGCGAACAGTACAGATTGTTCTGGAACCTACACCACCGCCAGCGATAACGCTAGAACATTCGACAGCAAGAGTATAAATGCCGACGCGCTTCGCCGCTTGTCAGTTGTTGATCGAAGGCTGACGCTCCGTTCGCCGCTATCAGTCTGAGACTGCTATCTGTGCAAGCCTACTGCTGTAACTGGACTTTCCGTTTACCGGTCACAGGTTCGCCCAAATAAACAGTTAAATCCTAACATGAAGTCTTCTGTCTTCAGCACGTCACGACCCTGTGACACCTGATAAAAACTTGTGCCAGCTTTCTCTTCTGGCCTGCCGACGCGTTCTCCTGCCTCAAGATTTTATTTTCTTAAAGCTCTCAAGGTTTTCCGCTGTCGGCGAGTTCCGCAGCAACCTCCATGCCCTGTTTTGTTATTTTCGCACATTCTGACACTCAGTGTTCCACCACGGAACGTGTCGTTTGCCGGGCAGTCCAGATGTTTGTGGAATGCACTTGGTTGCTGCGTCAGTTAGAAAGGCCGTGAAGTACTGCACAGCTTCATCTATGCCTAAACCGCATATGTCAGTCCAACTTAAGTGAGTAATCTTTTGAAATTGTTCCCTGTCGGCTTTGTTTCCCAGCTATTTGGGAACAAGTGGAGGACATTCATATATTATTGGTGTACTCAAAACTAAAGGGAAATGGTCACTTCCATATGGATTATTTATGACTTTTCACTGAAGTAATGGTACAAGTGAAGGAGATGCGATACTGAGGTCTATGAAAGAGCAAGTTTTGTTGGCAAGGTTATAGTATGTTGCCTCTTTCCTATTCAACAGACAAGCACCTGATGAAATGAGGAATTATTCAATGAGACGACCTCGTGCATCACAGCGAGAGTCACCCCACAGACCATTATGTGCGTTCAGGTCCCCAAGGACCAGATAAGGTTCAGGTAGTTCGTCTATTAAAGACTGGAATTGAAGTTTTTCAAGACGGTGATGTGGACGTATGTACAAAAAGCAGACTGTGACAAGTTTGTTTAGAATAACTGCTCGGACAGCCACCGCCTCGAGGGAAGTTTGAAGGGGTAATTGTGTACATGCTATACCTTGATTAACTATAACCGCTACACCACGAGATGGTGGCATGGCATCATCTCTATCCTTTCGGAAGATTACATAGTTACGTAAAAAGTTTGTGTTTGTTCGTTTTAAGTGTGTCTCTTGTACACACAGCACTCTAGGATTGTGTTCATGGAGAAGTTCTTGTAAGTCATCAAGGTTTCGAAGAAGGCCTCGGATGTTCCACTGTAATATTTCTGTCTGCATATTAAAAGAAGAGATGCTGCTGTGTGTACAGAGTATCCTGTGTTAAAGTGAGCTTGTTATTTCAGGTGGCAGGACGGTCGTCCGGCCCCTTTATTGGTTTTTTTATTTTTCTTGGCGCACTCCAAGGAGGCGCGCCGCTCTTTCGGTACCAAGGGTACCGTTGTATCCATTGCCTCCTCAGAGGCACTGGATGCCCGCACATGCGAGCTGGTGGTTCGGATTTTAGGCCTCGCCTGGTGAGGTGAGGCCTTGAGACCAGAGGACCCTGGAGTCTTCGGCCTCAATCTGCTTGGAGGCGGAGTATACTGAACTACTGCTGCCTTGGGGGCAGGCGCCACAACTGATGGCTCGCTCTGCGCTGGCCAAAGGGGTGGCGAGGGCTGGTGCGGCGTTGCCCCCTGACGCGCCGCATCAGCATATCTTGCGCCGTAAAATGACGACACTCTTCTTCTTGCTTCTTTGAATGTGATGTTTTCTTTGACTTTAAGAGTGATTATTTCTTTTTCTTTCTTCCAGTTAGGACACGAACCCGAATACGCGGCGTGTTCTCCGTCACAATTCAAGCAGTGAGGCGTAGTAACACAGTCATCAGATGGGTGGCCGAAGCTACCACATCTTGCACAAGTTTCCTGACCCCGGCAGTTCTGCGAGCCATGACCAAATCATTGACATTTATAACACCGTCTTGGATTGGGAATGTAGGGACGGACAGAGAGTTTGATGTAGCCTGTGTCTATAGATGAAGGCAGTGTGCTAGATGCGAAAGTGAGTATTAAATGTTTGGTGGGTATTTCTTTGTTATCGCGTCTGATGACGATTCGTTTCACATCTGTGACATTTTGCTCTTTCCACCCTTCAAGCAGTTCCTGTTCAGACATTTCAAGAAGGTCTGCTTCTGAAACAACTCCTCGTGAGGTGTTCATTGATCTATGAGGTGAAACAGATATTGGGATATTACCAAATGCTATGAGAGTGACAAGTTTTTCATAGTGGTGTTTTTCAGGCAGCTCAAGGAGAAGGTCTCCACTAGCCATCTTTGTAACCTTGTATCCTGGGCCAAAGAGCTCAGTCAGAGATTTAGCAACAAGAAATGGAGATATGGCTCTGGCTTGTTTTGTTGGGTTTTCGCTGTGCACTACATGGAATTTTGGAAAGCATTGTCTGGGTTGGCTGAAAATTGATATTTCATCGGTGCGCCCTCTCTTAGGCGGAAGACGATCTAGGAGACGGGGAAATGCAGGTGTTCCCATAGTAGTGTACTTTTTTTCGGCAGCAATGGCGACCACCCACCATGGAGTCCAACCAGGGGACGCTGAAGCACTTAATAGGATAAGGCTGTAGACGCCAGCCGTACATTGCCACTATAACCAAATATAACTACTAAATGTTGAGTAATTACACAAGATTAACCCTTGCCACCAGGAAAATTGAAAGTAAACAGAAGAGAGAAGTAGACAGGACAGATTAAAAAAAGAGAGAGATAAAGACGAAGTTGTAGGGGAGAGAGATAGGAAAAGGTGACTGCCGATTTCCCCTGGGTGGGTCAGCCCAGGGGTGCCGTCTACGTGAAGCCGGGGCCAAAGGGGTGTGTTGCCTTTGCCGGGGGGCCTTAAAGGTTCAATCACCCAGCGTCAGCTCAACCCCCAGGATCCCCTTTTCCCCGGACACGGCAAAGCCACGCACGGCTAGGCGTGGGAAGGAGTAGAAACTCCCCCGTTAGCTAGGGTCCGTGGTGTCGCTACACACTTAACGCCTACTTGCGCAGGCGCCCCTGCGGGGGCCAACAGGGATGTTGTCTCAAGAGCATCACATATATGTAGCACAAAACACTGCAGCGACCACAAGAATAGAAAGAAACCTAAATGGTTGCATCGAATATATTGTCAACTCCCTTCGAATTTCCCACATTTGCATAAGTTGAAATGCCACAAAAAATACATGTACAATGCGCACTTCGTTATTTTTGGGGTATATACAATATATCAGAATTGAAAAAGTTACTGCACTTTTTGCCTCAATTTTCACCGTAGCTGCACATCCAAGCATTATAAATCTGTACACTATTTTACCAAATAATAACCCACAACACTTTTGCAATACAACTCCTGTGCAAAAACAAAAGAAAAAGACAGACACTCATAGAATGTAATCACATTGATGTGAATTCACATATATCTCAAGCTAATGAGCACTCAATGTCAAAATGCGATTCTAGAGATGAATATTCTCATTGAGAGAAGGCTTGCTTGAGTCTGATCAGCACTGCAAAGCAGTTTCCTACAATGCTTAAAGAAGAAGATATGGTGCTACAATCGTTGAGTCACCATGAGACTGATGGGTAGTACACGGACTTGCCTGGTCTTCGTGCCGGCGGCTTCAAACACACTTGTGGCTTCGTTTATTGTTGTGCTTTGGAATTTGTTTCTGATAAAACAATGGATCGTTGTGAACTCAATTAACAGAATTAAATTAGTGAGCTGGCAAAGGTCAAGGTGAAGTGTAACCTCTGCATTGAATTTATTCTTGCAACCAAGTGAATGCAGTCACAAGAAGCCAAGCAGAGCGAAAAGACAGTCTAGACAAATCTTTGTACTACTACCAATCATTGCCATGCTGGCTAAGTGTCATGCATTGTAGCTTCAGTTACAATGAGGCAAGCATTCCCTGTGTGCGCTTATGGGAAACTACACTGCAATCTACTGGATGTCAATAGGCAGGCAACAAGTCTGTCACAAGCTAGGTTGAATGAACTCTTATGAGAGTTGTGAAAGCACTGTTAAAACTGGGCATTCTGAGGTGCAATGAAGTGCAATTCTTATTGAGATTTTGATTTCGTTCTGTCCTCACCAGAATGTTGTGCAAGTGTGACCAAACTACTGTGTTGTTCCATAAGAAAGACAAACCTTAAATGAACAACAAATGGCAGGTCAGTGTTCTGATGTGTTTCTAATAAAAATACCATGAGAAGTATTATACAAGACGATGGCAGGCATCAACTGCATTTCAATATAACTTCAATGAAAGCTCAAGGAGCATGAAAAACAACCCCATTCACACTCAAACTGGTGCCTCAATTTGCACAGCCATCAACTTGCAGTCCTTTGAAAACACTGACTCCTTCCTGTAAGCTCACACACAAGAAAGCACTGAAGTCTTTGACTCTAGACAAAGAGGTTTTCACCAGCAAGCACACAAGCACTTTAAAAAAATAATATGCAACAACCTTTCTCAAGCTCATGACGTTTCTTAATAAAAAAAAAAGTTCATATATGCAGAAGTCTTAAGAAATTAAAAAACGACCCATATGTAGTACCCAAGCCAAAAGGAATCCCATACAAGTATCTCATGAAAGGCGTGCATGAGAAACTTGTATAGGTCCTTGTCAACTTTGGTCAAAGGGATCCAAGAGAGATGTATGAGGCCTTTGCTCTCTGCCAGCGAGCCAAGCAATGTGCGTGCATTCCGTCACTTGATCTGTTAGACAAGAAAATCCACTATCTCACGTTGCGCACATGATTAGAATTGTAACCCAATCTCTTTAATGCTTTCCTGTATCTACATATACTTCTTTTCTTCAATAAAATGTTCGCTTGAGAGTCGGTGCCTGTCCTAGTTCCCGATCCGGGAATGAAATGAATTTTTTGGCAATTGAGACTCTTTCTTTCTGAGAAATCTATATGACCTTGAAGCTACACGCTACAAAGAGGTGGTTGTCAGTTCCCCTTTCTTGCTCTTTACACCTCTTTGTGAGATTCCACAGAACCAGTTTCCCGTATGCCACAGTAATTGGCCAACAAAGGATTTGAAGTTGACCATGTAGAGGAGTGCCAGCTAAACATCATGAACCTAACTTTTCTGGAGAGCATATGCTCGTAGCACACATTCTGTTTGAATGATCGATTAAGAACTCTGCAAGAGGAGGCAATTAAGAAGGCTATCTAACGTGGTCAAAGAATTTCATTGCGGGCACCTTGATGCCCTGGCGACAATACTGAAGCAGTGCAAGGACTGCCCCACATGTGTTCTTTGTAGCCCTACGCAGGTTGGCAATGCTACAAAGCTCCCGAAAATCAGTAAAACGTTCTTTTACAACAACAAAAAAGGATCCAACAGGAGAGTTGTTTTTTAAATAGTCACTGACATTCATGCTGACGTTGCTGATGTCTCTTGAGGTAGTCTTTCTTCTGATGGCAGAAAGGGCACTGAAATGGCTGTTTGCCTATATGAGTGAGCAGGTGGCTATTTAGTGCACCCAACTGTGTGAAGCTCTGGGGGCATAGGTGGCATTTATAAGGCCGCTCACCAGTGTGAACCAGAATACGTTTGTTTAGGTTACCTATATAACAAGTGCTATAGTCACACATGTAACACTGGTGGCAGGCCCGATGACGTGGCTTCTTCCCATTATCTGTAGTCGCTGGAATGCAGGCCATCATTGCTGCTGAAAGGAAACAAGATAGGTGACTCAATTTAAATTATGGAATTTTACTTGTGACTATACAGTTATGCCCCGTCTAAGTGAAAAAATGTGGGTAAACTTAGACCTACCTAGGGTTCTTATATGTATACTTAAATCCAACAAGTGTTTCAGAATTTCGCCCTTTTTTAAATCTAGTGACTAGATCTAATTATAAAAGACCAGGCAAACAAAATGAGATTAATGCTCTTCAACGCTAAATATTTCGTGAAAACGCCCCAAAACCACCATTTGATTATGAGAGACGCCAAAGTGGAGGGCTCCGGAAATTTTGACTACCTGGAGTTCTTTAACGTGCACCCAAATCTGAGTACACGGGCCTACAACATTTCCGTCTCCATCGGAAATGTAGCCGCCGCAGCCGGGAATCGAACCCGCGACCTGCGGGTCAGCAGCTGAGTACCTTGGCCACTAGACCACCGCGGCGGGGCGGAAGATAACGAAAAGCCCCGTGCTCTCCTTGCGCGAAAGCCTGTGCCACCTTAGCCAGACTTGCCGTATGGCCATTTTGTGTTGCAACCTCGTTACGACTTTTCTGCTCGAATAAAGGTCATCACATTTGGTGGAGGCTGCTGAGATCCCCAAGCAGACCTGGAGCTCCGCTCTCGCAAGTTGCCCGAGAGACCACCGCGAAACATGACTGACGCAGTCGCCAACCAGCCCGTCCCAGCCCAGCAGGCACCATCGGCTGCCCAGTCTACCAGCCCTGACGCTACTCGCCAACAGGACCCACCAATCTTCAGCGGCAGTGGTGAGCAAGACGTCGAAGACTGGCTCTCCTTGTACGAACGCATAAGCGCCAGCAACAAGTGGGACGATGACTCTAAGTTCGCCTACGTTATCTTTTACTTGGCAGACGTAGCTAAGCTTTAGTTTACCAACCGCAAAACCGCAATCGTCAACTGGTCCTCCTTTAAGACCCTGGTGACTGAAGCGTTCGGCCGACCAGAGGTCCACAAGCTCTGCGCTAACCAGCGTCTGCGCCACCGAGCCCAGCAGCCTGGCGAGACGTTTACTAGTTACACTAGTTACACAACGCATTCATCTCTCGGCTGTGTGTACAGCACGCGTCGTCATCCAAGACGTTTTGTACATCGCCCAATTTTTTGTTCTATCATCTTGCTCTCGTGAACTCATCCTGGGTTGGGATTTCTTATCACGTCATGAAGCTATCATTGATTGTTGCCATGCGGAAGTGTCCCTAGTGCCGATTTGTGAATTTCCATCGCCTGACCATTCACCTCTGCTCTGCAAACTCATCGCTGACGACGACATCGCCTTGCCTCCGAAAGCTTCAGTCCCTATTAGCCTTTCATGTGTGGCGCAACCTGACGCCACGGTGGTGTTTACGCCATCTCCAGTTATTACTGAACGCAAGGGCATCGTGCTCCCGTTTGCCGTTCTTACAATTGCATCTGATTTAACCGTAATGCTGGTTACCAACCACTGCAACTACCTCATTGACTTACTCCGTGGTGAAATCTTAGGATATGTACAACCTGTCGACCATATCAATGATATTATTCTTCCCGACGAAACCCCATGTCACATTGCCGCAATCACTCATGCGTCTGAGCCATCAAGTTCGCCAGCCTTCGACAATGCTATTGACGCAGACCTTCCCTCCTCGCATCGCAGCCAACTTGTTGCTCCCCTTAACAAGTTTCGCTCTTTTTTCAACTTTCAGGAGCCTGCTTTGGGCTGCACCACAACTGTCACTCATACTGTTGACACTGGCTCACGTTCGTCTCTGCGACAGCGTCCTTACCGCGTTTCTGCCGAAGAGCGCCGCGTCATTACGGAGAAAGTAGATGACATTCTTAAACGTGGAGTCATACAGCCTTCTCAAAGCGCTTCGTCGTCACCTGTGGTTCTGGTAAAGAAAAAAGATGGTACCGTTCGATTTTGCGTGGACTATCGCCGCTTAAACAAGATTACAAAGAAAGATGTCTACCCGCTACCACGAATATACGATGCTCTTGACTGTTTACAAGGCGCAGAGTACATCCTTGGATCTGCGTTCTGGGTATTGGCAGGTGCCAATGGCTGAATGTGATCGCCCTAAAACAGCCTTTGTAACGCTGGATGGCCTATATGAGTTTAAAGTCACGCCAATTGGGCTCTGCAACGCCCCTGCGACATTTCAGCGCATGATAGATACCATATTGCGTGCCCACAAGTGGAAAACTTGCTTGTGTTACCTGGATGACATCGTCGTTTTTTCAGCTGATTTCCCGACACATCTTGGTCATCTTCACGAGATTCTGACGTGTCTAACTTTGGCAAGCCTCCAACTTAACATCAAGAAGTGCCACTTCGCAGCACGGAAACTAACCATCTTGGGATGTGTCATCACAAGAGACGGTGTTTTTCCAGATCCCGATAAGCTTCGTGCTGTCGCTGACTTCCCAATGCCCACATCACTGAAAGCCCTAAGAAGTTTCATTGGTCTCTGCTCTTACTTTCGTCGCTTCGTGCGCAACTTCGCATCCGTCATCGCACCTCTGACTAGTCTGCTATCCAACAGCAAAGGTATATCTGCATGGTCACCTGCATGTGACGATGCATTTTGCCAGCTGCGCCGCCTACTGACCTCACCACCTATTTTTTGCCACTACGACCCCCCTGCTGCCACAGAAATTCACGCCGATGCAAGTGGCATCGGTCTTGGCACAGTTTTGGCACAACGAAAAGGCACCCAAACCGAATACGTAGTCGCTTATGCAAGTCGTGCTCTCAAGAAGGCTAAATTGAATTACCCCGTGACAGAGAAGGAGTGTTTGTGCATAATCTGGGCGCTGACGAAGTTTCGCTCGTACTTTTACGGCCGTCCTTTCGACGTGGTCACAGACCATCACACTCTATGTTGGCTGTCCACCTTGAAAGACCCGTCCGGATGCCTGGGGTGTTGGGCACTTCGATTGCAGGAATACAACATCAGTGTCGTATATCGTTCCGGTCACAACCATGCGGATGCCGATGCACTTTCCTGATCGTCATTAACACCAGATGTGGCTTCTCTGTCACCCATTTTTACAACCTTGCCACCACTCGACACCACTGACATGCTTTCGGAGCAGCATAAAGACCCATACCTTGCCTTGTTAGTCGACTACCTTACCGATCCGTCTGCTGTCCCTTCCACGAGAGCGCTACGCCGGCAAGCAGCCCACTTTTCTTAACGAGACAACATTCTGTACCGTCGCAACTACATGCCTGGTGGTCGCAAGTTGCTCCTTGCTGTCCCAACTCATATGCGCTCTGACATCTGCATGAATTTCCATACAGATCCCCAAAGTGCTCACACAGGTGTCCTGAAAACCTACGAAAGGGTGGGCCGACGATATTACTGGCGAGGAATGTATCGCTTTGTGCAGAAATACGTTCAGTCTTGCACCACTTGCCAACAGAACAAGACACCTCCGGGGCACTTTACTGGCATGTTACAGCCCCTCCCGTGCCCGGCTTGCCCATTCGACCGCGTGGGTATTGACCTCCATGGCCCCCTCCCATATAGCGGCTCTGAAAACCGGTGGATTATTGTAGGCGTCGATCATCTGACACGCTACGCTGAGACTGCAGCTCTACTGGCAGCGACCGCCCACGAAGTTGCACTCTTCATGCTGCGCAGCTTCATTCTCCGCCATGGTGCTCCACAGGAATAACTCAGCGATAGGGTTCAAGTGTTCCTGTCGGAGGTCATACAAGCTATCCTCGCTGAATGCAACATCATCTACCGGAAACCTACCGCATACCATCCACAGACAAATGGTCTCACTGAGCGGTTCAACTGCACACTTGGCGACATGCTGAGGATGTACACCTCCTCGAACCACACTAACTGGGACACTGTATTACCTTTTGTTACCTTCGCTTATTACAACGCGACGCAAGCGACCACCGGTTTTTTCCCGTTCCTTTTGTTGCACGGCCGCGAACCTTCCCATCCACTCGACACTATACTCCCGTACCGCCCTAATGCATCTGAGTGCTCCCCGCTTTTGGAAGTCGCCAGATACGCTGAAGACTGTCGTCAGTTGTCTCAGTCTCTGACAAGTGAGGCTCAAGGTCTACACAAGACTCGACATGACGTTCACCACATAGCTCCTACGTTTTGTGCTAGCTCCCTTGTGTGGCTTTGGGTGCCCCCGCACGTTCCTGGCCTGTCTTCTAAACTTCTGGCCTGGTACCGTGGTCCGTACCGTGTCATTGACGCGACCTCGCCGGTGAATTACATCATCGAGCCACTAACACAATCACCAGATTTGCGCCGTCGAGAACGCGAGACCGTACACGTCGACCGTCTCAAGCCCTACTACGACCCCCCCATTGTGCCTACTCCCTGAGTCGCCAGGATGGCTACTCTTCACCCCAGGGGTATTGTAGTGGAGCATACGCATCAACGCGTATGCGCCTTCGGAAGATAACGAAAAGCCCGGTGCTCTGCTTGCGCGTGAGCCTATGCCACCTTTGCCAGACTTGCCGTATGGCCATTTTTGTTGCAACCTCGTTGCGACTTCTCTGCTCGAATAAACGTCATCACACCATTTCTCCTTTCTCTTCCACTCATGTTGCCATCTCTTGCGCTGCCAAGTGTGGATTATCAAAATCAATCCTTCAACTTCAAGCAGACACTTACTAAAAGATGGAGAGTTAATAAGTGCTGTAACACTATCAGACCTGTGAGACCTTGCTGAAGGAAACAATAAATGATGCTCCCACAGTGACTTGCAGGTGATGGCAAAGTCACTTCAAGATATTTACAGCAGCACCGTTTGTGTCGTGCCAGATGGGTCAGAGCACTTTTGTTGAAGACTGGCATGGAGAGAGAAGTTTGGACGCCTACCCAGAAATCATCTGCATTGATACAGCATATAAACTTCTTGAAACAGAAATGTCACATTTCCTCGTTACAGTGAAAGTAGAAAATGGAGCAAAATTATGGCAGCTGGTTATTCCCCAAACGAACGTCATGACTTTAAATTGCTTTCCAAGGAAGCAACAAACTGCTATAGGGCCTCTTTTGATGCTGATAAGCAGAGGCGCTTGTGAAGATACCACTACAGTAGTGCGTGGCTTCTGAAATACATAATTAAGCAAATGAAAAGCCTTTGGCTAATGAAGAACGGTGAGCCCACAAAAATTTTCCCTAGCAATGCCTACCTGTGAAAGTATATTAAGGTATTTGGCAGCATATCTTGGCATATACGATGAAAACTAGCTGACTTATTATTATTGTTTGTTTTGCTCACAGATATTTAAAGCTTCATTTGGCTTTTGAAAAGTAAGTAAAATTGAGAAATACATGGATTGAAAAGGCACGGAGGTTTTGCAGGGAAACAAAAGGAAACTTTCTACATATCTTGACACCAGATATTTCAGTTATATTGAAGGATTTGTGAATTTAGGAAAGTTCACTGACGACTACAGCAAGCACATTAAAACAGATCATGAATTGGTTGTCATGCTGGAGCCATTTAGAGGCAAATGGACTTAAGTTACAGCTACATAGCATTCAATTAATGTGACAGAGTAAAAGAAGTTAACTGGTTTCTTTTACTATTTTTGCAGTACTGTATTTCCATTTCGTGGAAATCGGAAAACCAGATTGCTAGCAAGAATTCTTTTAGAAGTATCAATCCTGCATAAAAGGGCACTTCATGTATATCCGATCTGCTCCGATGGTGCTACTTGGCAACCACTAATGTGGAATGCCTTTGGCCTACAAGACAATTTCAAAAATGTGCAACACAATCCATCCTAGTGACACTACTGCACTTCGTGTCAAATTTTCTGCATTTCATTAAATATGTGCTAAATGCAGTCATAAAAACAGGCTTCAATGCTCCGAATGAAAGAATACACTGTATTATTACCTTCATTATCTGTGAAGTATTGTCAATGCATGCCATGCCCCTTGTACAGTTCCAGTGCTTGCTTAGTGCAATTTTTCGTTGGTTGATCTGGAGCGATCCCTGAAACGAGTACTTGGATTTTGCTAATTTGAATGTGCCAGCAGAAAGCAAGAATGCGCCAAAGTTCACAGAAAGTCTATGTGGCATAGTGCCTCGTCTACTCTAACGTACGTGAGTTGCAGAGTGTAAACAACGAAGAGCCTAGTGCGCCCTCTCGGTGCATAGCTCGCATGACACTTTGTGGGCAGCCATGTCTCGGCACCTGTGAAATAAACGCTTTTTGTTACCAACAAGCCTTGAGGAGATTCACTTCTTTTCGTGCTCCGCGAGCTCGCATCATGGTGTTGAAAGTGAAATACTTCATTACGGCATAAATTTAGCCCGAAAAATGACGAGGACAAGAAAGTGAATACCACAAGCTCTTTTACGTCATAATAAATCAGAAGCAACTCGCTCGCCTCTCTGTTTTGAATTACTTCTGTTGTCCCTTCTAGCCACTGCTCTTACCCTAAACGGTCTCCCACAACCATGATGACAGACTCTGCTATGACAGCTATGAGCGACACAACAGGCATCCATACCTCTAAATCCACCACAACCATTACGGTTTGAACGTGCCTCCTAGTGACCTGCGTAGATGACGACTGCCGCTGTGAATCTGGACTTGTCTGATGAAAGCAAGAAATGCAGGTGCTAACCCGGCTCTACATAAAGGGCTGTAAAGCGAGACAAACTTTCAACACATTTTCACTCTCCACAAAGACATCAGAAACTTCATCCTTGCCACGGCAAAGTTTCAGTTGCACTTTGTCTAAGTTAGATAGGTTATCTACGAGTTGGTATACTTCGAATGACATGAAAAAAAGCCCTTTGAGGCAGTCAACCAGTACGTCGTTGCCATATGCAGCGTGGCAGAGAGACAAGCATGCGACTACAGTGACTTGCAGCATCATCTTATCTGCGACTGGTTCGCACTTGCATTCCACGAAAAAAAAAAAAACCTTTCAAGCTCTACAGCAGGACACTAACCTCACACTCGCCATGTCACTCACTAAGGCATTCTTAAAGGAATCCAAACACAATCAGTAGCAGCAGCTCCTTGAGGCCTCTCACAGACCATTTTCTCTCAAGTCAGAATACACAGGCCTCGCTTGACAAAGCCTCTCACAATCATCGAAGCAAAGGCACAAACTTCCAATGCTTCCATAAAACCCCATGAAATAGGTGTAGTCAATTGTGTGGCTACTGCAATGGACTGTCTCATTTTTGTTCTCTGTGCCCACCAAAGATAGATAAGTGCTCAAATTGCAACAACATTTGTGATTTCACGCGTGTCTACGGAAAAGTTCCCTCAAGAGACATCTCAACACTCGAGCAAGGAACTTCAGCTATGTTTCTTGGTGTCGGAAACCAAATCGCTGAAGCTCAGCGTGACTCTAGACTTATCGCAATCGACCTGAATGGCTACCTGAATAATTTGATCGCAAAGATGTACATGGATGCTCAAGTCTTTGTTGTGCTGACTATCTTTATGAGAATTTCTGAACATCTTGGAGCGGCAAGAAATACCCTCATAGGACCGAGAGGCAGCAGGGTACTTCAGATCTTTGAAAACTTTGATACAATGATCACGTGGAGGTCTTAAAGATGATCTGTGTAGTGCAACAGCTGACACGCCCACTCCTTTGATTACCTGCCATAGAAAATTGAAACTCGTTAAGCTTCTTTGTGCCACAGAACATGTTGAACTACATCCCAAACTCTTCGGCAGCGCTGGGTGCATACAGCACTCCTCTCAATCCTGCATCTGTGCTGTACTCTGTGACCATGGTAAGGTGCATTCCTGTACCCCTACAAAAAAGCAGCAAATCAGGAGATCATCAGAATTTAATAAAGAGTGATCCATCCAAGAAGGCTCCAAAAACTGCTGCGCTGGCATTGATCCAGTAGTGAAACCCTCAGGAGGTTTCCGAATATGCGTGGACTTCACCTGCCTCCAATCTTCGGTCCTCATGAAAGACTTCTCTCTCGTCAGCAGAACAGATGCTCACTTTGTCGGGTGAGGCAACCATTTTCTCGAGACTAGATGCAAATTCTGGCTTTCACCAAATTGGTTTCCCCATCGCATTCCAAGAGCTGACAACACCCATAATACCAGTAGGATGTATTGTTTCACAAGACTTCCACTCGGCATAACATCAGCACTATATATTTCCAAGAACACATGTCTGGTATCCTGAGCACACTAATGGGAGTTGTCAACTCTCATGGATGACATTCTCGTCTTTTGCCACTATCAAGCCGAGCACAATAGAAACCTTGACACAACTTGATTGATTAACGTGTTTAACGTCCCAAAACCATCATAAGATTATGAGAGACGCCATAGTAGAGGGCTCCGGAAATTTTGACCACCTGGGGTTCTTTTACGTGCACCCAAATCTGAGCACACGGGCATACATTTCCGCCTCCATCGGAAATGCAGCCGCCGCAGCCGGGATTCGATCCCGTGACCTGCGGGTCAGCAGCCGAGTACCTTAGCCACTAGACCACCGTGGCGGGGCAACCTTGACATGACTTTCAAGCAGCTTGCTTTCCTTGGAATCAACCTCAACCTCTCTAAATCTGCTTTCAGAATGAAGGAGGTGACCTGCCTATGTTGTGTCATCAGTTTTCAAGGCATACATCTCAACTCTAAAAACGTCAAGGGCATCACTGTGGTGTCATGATTTCGGTTCCGGTTTTGGAACCGGTTGGCTGGCCCATAAGGGGCGTTGTACATGTGTATATAATAGCATGCTTGTGTACATAAAGGGAGTTCCTGCTTGGCTACAGGCTGCTGCGTACATCGTGTCGCTTGGCGTTTCAGAGCCATGCCCCGTGTTTTTCGTGCGGCGCGACCACCGCACGATACTACATTTTGGCAATGAGGATCTGCAATCCACGAGCATCATGGGAATAAGGTGAGCATTGAGCCTTTTTCCTCATGCTGTCAACTCAGCACCCATGCAAGCTACCCCACCGATGCGGTACTTCCTGAAGTTTACCTGCTTGTGACACACCGAGACTATACCTGCATTGCTCTGCGTCTATCCTGCCAAAATGTGAGCCATTCTTCATTCTACTTCTGTTGTGCGGCTTACATTCATGATGCTACCTAAAGATATTTCGGCAGATTGACGCGACTGCGGACTTTTACACGTGGGGCGGCTCTACATTTATTTCCGCATCTGGTCTGTGTCGGCAGCAGCATGTTCCCCGCAATTCCACCACCTCCGTTCCTGCAATGCCCTGGGGAACGCTTTCATAGTACAGGCAGCGTTGGAACATGCCAGGGAAGAGGAGCGCATTGACAGCGCGTTGAAGCAGCTGGCTGCTCAACAGGTCGACTCGATTACGTGACCCGAGCATCAACGCCGCAGAGTTTGTCCTCGACCCATACTGCTACAATGCTACGCCACCAACTCTGCTGTGCCATCCCCCCCCCCCCGATGTCTGAGGAAACTTCGCAAATTATACAGGGCCATTCTTCAACTTCACATGCAGCAACGATCCCTGCTCGGACTGAGAGCGTGCTTGCTAGTGCTGCACCTGTTAGCGTCTTAGCTGGTCGTGCTTCTGAGGCGCCTGCTCCTGTCGTGTTGCAGGCAGTTGAGCGTACTATGGTTCCACCTGATTTGACTGAGAGTGCTGTTGAGAGGATGGCTGTTCCGATCTGGTCTGCCACTGCTGATTATATTCTGCCTGCATCAGCTGTCCAACCTTCGCTTGTGCCTGCTTCCGTTCTGCATGCTGCTCCGGCAGTACTTCTTCAGACTGACGATCATCTTAGCGAGACTGTTTCAATTCAGTGTCCACCGGACGTGCATCCGCCAAGCGTTCCAGCCGTGATTCCGAAGTCAGTCTCTGTTCCCCGTGCGGCTGAGGTGCTTCCGCTGGTCGCGTCCACGCCAACCATGCCCGTTCCGGCTCTCTGCGCTGCTTCTGCATCAGTGGGGCCGAACCAGGCTCCATCGGAGCATCGTAACCTGCTTGTTCCGGCCCCTACTATGCCGAAAGTACCCTGGATGTAGAGTTTATGGGCCTATTCTCTCGCTCCACCGAACTGCTGTGGGCGACGACAGTCCAGCCACCTCCTGTGGGAATGGCACCGTTACAGGTGTCGGCGCCGTAGACACAAACAAGACAGCGACTATGCGGACATCCTCTTTCGGGGGAGGGGATGATGGGCCATATATTTCGCACTGTGCCTTGCTTTCGTGTTGCGTGCTTGGGTTGATAATGTGCCTGCCGTACATTCCCATCTTACATTGTGCTACGTGCAGTGTGTGCTTGCGATTCCTTCTCAAGTGTGCATTACCATTGTATTTTCGTGTGTAATTCTTCATGTGTTATGTTGCAAAATTTCTTACTTTTTTTATATTCTGTGCATTGTATTATTGTGCATTGGTTGCGTGGAGGACCCCACATCATCTTTATTTCAAAGGGAAAATGATGTGGTGTCGTGGTTCCGGTTTTGAAACCGGTCGGCTTGCCCCTAGGAGGCATTGTACTTGTGTATATAATAGCATGCTTGTGTACATAAAGGGAGTTCCTGCTTGACTACCGGCTGCTGCGTACCTTGTGTCGGCCGGCGCTTCAGCGCCGTGTCCTGTGTTCTCTGTGCTGTGCGTGCGCTGCACAAAACTACAATCACCATCAAGTTTCCCCCACCCCTTACAGACACTGCCGCAGCCTGCCGGGTAATAGGAATGGTGGACTATCTGGCAAGGTTCCTGCCAAATTTCGTCAAAAAGACAGCCGTGCTTTGCAACCTTAAGGAAACATTGGAGTAGACGGGGTGCCCTACTCAGGAAAAAGTTTTCAAAAACATCAAGAACTTCATCTGTTTGGACCATACTAGGCAAAATACTATTCAGAATATACCATTACACCCTCAGCAGATGCATCAGCCTATGCATTTAGCGCAGTAATGCTACAGGTACAACTGCCCAGCAGTCTTTGCCTCAAGATCCCAAACGCCAGGCAAAACACTGTATGCTCAGATAAAAAAAGAAGCATTGGTTCTTACCTTGGGAGCCAAACAGTTCGAAGAATACCTTTGAGGCCTTATGCCAACCTTTTGAACGGATCACCAACTTTTGATCCCCTTTTTGCAAAAGAGGCTCTTGATATGCTGAAACCGTACATTAAACGCTTCTGCACACGCCTTATGCACTTTTACTAAATTACGAAGAAAAGTGCACACTTCAGGACTCGTTTTCTTTGTTAGACACAATATTAATGAGATCTTACAGACAATCACGCTAAAGAAAGGAGATGTTATTAGTGTCAGCGCAGTCACCGACTCTCTTTATCAATTGGACGCGTCATCATCATTTGTATAATTTGCTCATCTGTAGATATCATCATGAGTGTGTGCAAGCTCAAGCTCGACTCGAATAAAGCTCTTCCTCATGAGTGGTGGACGGTGCTTCTCGATCCCCAAGTCCTCTCGCACATTACCACTGGAGCTCTGCTCGGGTCGTCGTCTACTACCACTTGCCATGGCAGTCCAGACAATCCTAGTCCATTCAACACCACCAGCCCAACGCAGCCTCCGCCGTCGACCCTGGCCATTCACAGCCACCAGCGTGATCCGCCAGTATTCTTGGGTCTCAAAGGAGATGTTGCTGAAGAATTGCTACACATCTACGACCTCGTCAGCGAGTTGAACAGGCGGGATACTCTACACAAGCTGTGTACTGTCCCTTTCTACCTAACTGATGTTGCCAAAACCTGGTTTTGGAACCACCTTCAAGATCTTCCCGACTGGGACACGTTGCACGGCAGCTCCGTCAGATTTTCGGTTCCCCCAGTGTTTGCACTGAAGCAGCAACGAAGAAGCTTGCTGAACGCATTCAGCTGGCGGGTGAATCATACACCTCGTACATTGAGGATGTTCTTGCCTTGTTCAAGCGTGTAAATTCAGCTACGCCTCAAAGCGACCAAATACGCCATATTATCAAAGGCATAAATACCGTCGCATTCAACGCCTTGCGTCGCAAAATCCTACCACGACTCAAGATGGTATCACTATTTGGCAGAGACTAGAAAAATTTCAGTCTGTCTTTGCCATGATGCCTCGGACATTCGTCTTCCTGCGGCCCTCGACATCCGTGCCCTGGTCCGCGACATCGTTCGTGAGGAGCTTCATGGGCGCTGCTCTTCCTGCGCCCCACCGTCTACTTTAGCCTCAGCTCCAACCAACTTGTGGGACATCATTAGGCAAGAGATTGCATCTGCGCCACATTCACCTTGTTCCGCCGAATCCAGACCTCATCAGGTACCAATGTACGCAGAAGTCGCGGCGCTCTCTGCACCCACCACTATCCCAGTGGCTACACCAAGTGGCCATGTACCTGTGGCGTCAGTCTCACCACCGATGCGCCCACAGCTGTATTACGCCATGCCGCATCCTCAATGCCCAATCTGTCATTATTGCGGCTATAGGGGTCATATATCTCGCTTTTGCCGAAGGCGTCAACAGGACGAGCAACGTGGCTACGCTCCAGAGGAACGCGGACGCTTCAGTCCACTCACGAACCAGCGCATGCCTTACCGGTCTTCTTTTCAGCGTTCGCCCTCTTCACCTTACAGTAGTGGTCTGCCTGTGAACTCCCGTGAGTCTTGCCGCCGCTCACCATCTCCCAATTGCCGTTCCATGTCGCCTCTGCGACCCGCCTCCAATGTTCTGAATGCCCACTCGGAAAACTCCCCAATGCAGTTTTAGGAGGGGAAACTGTATCCACTGTACAGCCAGCGATTTCTCCAGACAGACCATCGAAATTGTTAACAGTGTTAGTAGAAGGTATACGCGTTGAAGCTCTAGTGGATACTGGCACTGCTATTTCCATTATTCGCTCTGACCTTTGCTCCCGTCTCCGCAAAGTAACAACACCTTACTCGGGCCAGTCTCTCCGTGCTGCGACGAACGCTATTTGTCGCCCACTTGCCCAGTGTACAGTTCGTGTTTTCATAGACGGTATTCGTCATCATATTGCTGTTGCAGTTCTCCGTGAGTGCACCCACGAACTCATTCTGGGGTGGGATTTTCTGTCGTCTGCATGCGCTTCTATAACTTGTCAGCGCCTCATCCACCTCAATCGCACCGACTCTTCTCTATCGGAACCCGAAGAGCGCATTCGTCTCGTCACCACTTCAGACTATGTTCTTTGGCCACCCCGAGAAGTAATTTGCGTTGATTGCATCAACATTATAGATGGTGACGTGCTTCTACTACCTTTTGGCCACACAGTACATCGAGGCATTCTGATCATTCCAGGCATTGTTTGTTTATCTGAAGGGTCTGCTTTTATTACTGCGTTAAATCAGACCCCCAAACCCTTATTGTTGCCCTGTGGATCAACAGTTACATGCGCTATCGACCCGCATCCCTTAGCAATTGTTGCCTTTCCAAGTCAAGAAGACCTACCAGAGCCAAGCATGCCGCCACTCAACTCTCCCACTCCTCTATCGGTGACGATAAGCCCTGATCTGACAGCAGCCCAGAGTCAAGAATTGCTGAATTTATTGAACAGACATCGCCGTTTGTTTGACGTTCATTCTGCTGTCCTTGGTATGACAACTTCTGCGACTCACTGAATTCAGACTGACGGCTCCCGAATAATTCACCGGCACCCATACCACGTGTCTCTTGCAGAAAGGAAGATAATTGAGGAAAACGTTTCATGCTTCGACGGAATATCATACGTCCTTCCTCGAGTCCATGGTCTTCGCCAGTTGTGTTGGTGCAAAAAAAGACGGAACAGTACGTTTTTGCGTTGATTACCGGCACTGAACAAAATAGCGCGCAAAGATGTTTACCCCCTCTCACGAATTGATGACGCACTAGATTCGTTGCATGGCGCAGAGTATTTTTCCAGCCTTGACCTGCGATCGGGCTACTGGCAAATACCAGTGTCCGAATCTGACAAAGAGAAGACAGCTATTACCACCCCAGACAGGCTATATGAATTTAACATAATGCCTTTCGAACTTTGTATCGCGCCTGCTACCTTCGAACGTATGATCGACAGCGTACTGCGCGGCCTGAAGTGGAAAACCTGCTTATGCTACCGAGACAACATCAGTATTTTCGTCTACCTTTTCGCAACATCTACAACGTCTCGAAGAAGTCCTAGATTGTCTTGCAAAAGCTGGTTTACAGCTGAATACGAATAAATGCACTTTCACAAGCAAGACGATCAAGGTTCTAGGGCACTTAGTCAGCAAAGACTGTATTTGACAGGATCCTGAAAAGCTTGCCGCCGTCCTCGAGTTTCCCCGTCCGTTGCGTCAAAAAGACCTGCGCAGTTTTCTCGGCTTGGCATCCTACTTTCGGCGCTTCATACGTGATTTTGCAAGGCTTGCCTCTCCGCTCCATCAACTGCTCGCAAGTAACAAGGCATTCGTCTGGGCCGAAGACTGTGAAAAGGCTTTCCTAGCTTTGCAGCAGGCCCTGACATCCGACCCGGTACTATGTCACTTCGATCCAGGTGCACCCACAATTCTTCACACCCACGCCAGTGGTCATGGTCTCTGTGCCGTTCTACTGCAGCGTGACAATGCCGCACGAAAACGTGTCATCGCTTACGTCAGTCGTGCTTTGACTGCTACCAAGAAAAATTACACAATAGCCGAACAAGAGTGCCTTGCTGTTGTATGGGTGGTACAAAAATTTCGTCCATACCTACACGACCGCCACTTCACAGTCGTCACTGACCACAATGCATTGTGCTGGCTTTCGTCGCTAAAGAACTTATCGGGTCGTCTTGGCCGCTGCGTGCTTCGTTTACAAGACCACAACTTTGATGTCGCCTAGACGTCTGGTAAGAAACACCAAGATGCTGATGTTCTCTCTCGCTGCCCTCTACCCAACCGTAATAGCCCGCCGTCACCAATTTCCACCGCAGCATTACCTATCGCAGGTCTCAGTTGGCAAAGATCCGGCCGCCTTTCTACACTTGTGTATCATCAACACGTTGACCCTTACTGCCGCTCCATAATAGCATGCTTAGAAGGCACATCTACTCCTCCGAACGCCTGACTTTTTGGACAACTGAAACAATTCAAGCTTCACGATGGTGTTTTACACCGCTATATTTACCACGTTGAAGGAAACAAATAGGTCCCCGTTATACCACATTACCTATAACGTCAGGTTCTTGAGAAATTCCATGATGATCCTGCTGCTGGGCATCTCGGCTATCACAAAACGTACGACAAAATACGCAGTCGGTTCACCTGGCCTGGCCTCTCGTCCGCGATAGCGAATTATGTTTCTTCGTGTGCCTTATGTCAACGGCGGAAACGACCCACTACTGCTCCTTTTGGCTTTCTCCAACCTCTTCCTTGTCCCGCTTTGCCACCTCACTCGTTACGCGGAAACCGCCTCACTGCACGCTGGTACAGCCACTGAAGTAGCTGATTTTTTTCTGCGTAACATATTTTTACGCCATGGAGCTCCACGTGTTCTGCTCAGCAACCGCGGCAAGGTCTTTCTTTCCTCTATTGTTGCTGAGGTTCTACGTGCCACCAACACCATCCACAAAACAACTTCTACTTATCATCCTCAAACAACTGGCTTGACAGACCGCTTTCATCGTACCCTCTCGGACATGATTGCCATGTACGTTAACCCTGACCACACGAACTGGGATGCCATTTTGCCATTCGTAGCGTTCGCCTACAATACAGCTACGCAACGCACCACCGGCTGTTCTCCCTATTTTCTGGTCCACTCTGGACGTCTCCTTCCTTTTGGCTCCTGCTATCTCAGTAGGCCCTTTATCCGCACAATTTTAGTCTCGCCTTGAGCACTGCCATCATCTGGCCCAAATCAAAACCGGCATCTCTCAGGAAACTCGCAAATCTCACTACGACTCAACTCACCGTGCTGTCACCTTTCCCCCAGGAGACGAAGTTCTTCTGTGGACTTTCGTGCGTGTGCCCGGCTTATGTGAAAAATTCCTCAGTCGTTTTATAGGGCCTTATACGGTGATTGAACAAACGTCCCCTGGTAATTACCGTATCTCACCACTTAACGCTTCCTCCGACCACTGTTGCCGTGGGACAGAAATTGAGCACGTTTCTCGGCTGAAACTGTATACTCGACACAATTCTTAATATTGTCTCTCGCGCGGCCAGGAGGCCACTTCCAGCGTGACGGGGAATTAGTGTGAGCGCAGTCACCAACTCTTCTTTATCAATTGGGCGTGTCATCGTCATTTGTATAATTTCCTCATCTGTAGATATCATCATCAGTGTGTGCCAGCTCGAGCTCGCCTCGAATAAAGCTCTTCCTCATACTAGATTTTATTGTAATGTAAATGTGAAGAAAGAACAGTGGGTGAAAAGATAACTTGCCATGGGTAGGAACCGAATCTGCGACCTTTAAATAAATGTGTGCGATGCTCTGTCAACTGAGCTACCACAGGGGATATCCTCCCGTACACTTTATCAGGTATATATGTGCATTAAATGTGGGAATGTCAGAACGAGCCACCAGTAGCCATGGCGGCGAGTGTGGCACACTCTTTCTCTAAGGGGGAAAAAGCATTACAACTCTCGACACTCTCAAGAGCAGCAACTGCAAAAATCGGTTCGACAGCAGGAATTCTCACGTGTGTGATGAAGTGAAAAACTAAGCACAGAGTGTACTCGTGGTGGGCCTGCACACATCTGTCTCGTGAAGACAGCTCAAAAGGAAGATGAGGCCTGTCAGCACCTTTTGTGCCATCCACAGATGGCTGAAAAAATGCAGTGTCCCAGCCCCCCTCACTCCATTTTGGCAGTACAGAACAAGTCGGTCTGAAATCGGTCGCTACCTGCTGTACAGAATGCACCTACGGATGCCTCATTCTCTGAGAAGCGAAATTCTAACTCACCTACATGAGGGTAACCAAGGCATGGAACGCTGTAGAGCAGACAAAACAGTGTGCGTAGTGGCCTGTATATTTATCGAAAATACAGCCAATGGTTACCAGCTGCGCTAGTAACCTGTGCTAGGAACTGACCCAAAGAGCCAAGAGAGAGAGAGAGTGAGAATTTATTAGAAGGCAGAGAGGTCGGCCTGAGCTAGTTCGCTCTGGCCTGCTACTCTACACAGGGGATAAGGGAAAGGGGAAGGAAAGAGGGGTGAAGGGTGATGATGGGGACAAGAAGTGGTGCGTATGTACAGTAGCCACTTAGCATAGTACCCTACAGTCTAGTTTCTAGTCAAGTGCTTTTTATAAAGTCTAGAACAGCCTTTGTAATAGTTTTTGACACTGTTTGGTCGCAAAAAGCCAAAATGCTCTTTGGGCGTGCGGCTCTGGTGTAGTGGTCTGCACCAAAGAGCCAAACTGCTGCTGCTGACCACTACACCAGAGCTTCCATGATAGAGTGTGGAGATCGACTGCTTTCAACTTCTGAGAAATAATTAGCTGACGTGTACAAACTATCACTCAAGGTACCCTCAGATCACACAACTGGCTTTCACATTAGCAAATGCCATCATCAACCACCTCAAAAGCATTCCCACTTGTCATGGCATCGACGTGACAGTGGTATCCAACAACGACCTGCAGTTCTCAAATTTGGTAGTCACAGAATTCGCAAAATTATGCTGCTTCAACCACACCACAAGCATCCCTCTTCACCCACACATCATTTGTGAAGCAGAAAACACCATTAGAGCAGTGAAACATTAGCTGGAAAAAAACGATCCATACCTGCCCCACTGGCCTAACGAGACACGCCGGGGCAGACAGGCTTCAGTCAGCTAAATTGCTCATTGCATGCCAGCTATGCTCTCAAGTTCCAACGTTTCCCACCCTCCTTGTTCCCCGGAATTTCAACAACAAGTGATAAAAAGGAACCTCCAAGTGAAATAATGTCAGAGGCGAAATTTTAACCATCATCATGCAGCCAAAGAGCTAGCAGCTCTCCCTCCAAACACCCATGTCTGGGCGCCACACTTCAAATGCGAGGTGCGGATAACTCCCCAACTATTGCACATTTGTATTTGAAAGAACTACATTGACAAATCTGCGCAGAATTCTATGTTACTGATAAAAGCATTACAATGCATCTCTCACATTTCCTATACTCATCCCCCTTCAGAATTATTTCTTTGCTATGAAGTAATAAAAGCCACAGTGTTTTATCTGTACCAGCTATTATCCTTGTCTTTCTTTTCAAATGAAATCATCAAGAGCTTTTTAAAAAGTAACTGCAGTTAGAAAAAAACATCTGGCGATCCTAGAACTAGAAGCCACAAGAAATGGTTGGTATCGCCATGGCACACAACAATCACAGCCTTTATAGTATCGTATCTTTTAAACAAATATCAGAAACAAGGTGCTGATTTTAGCAACATTGGTAAACAAAAAATCTACAAGATTTTTTTTACGCCTGAACTACACTAAGCAGAATTATCAGTTCATACCACTACACATTTCGTTCATTGTATAGCGTAATAACTTCAAAATACATGCACTATAAGTTTACGTAGCTATATAAAAATGTTAAAAGCAAGTATGTTTAAATATACTCTATGATGTATATTTTTCAACACAACCTGTTCTGTTTTCACATGTTTAAAGTGTATGTTATATGTTTACCGGTATTGTTGTCTCCTCAATTCGTCTGTTATGTTAGTCAAAATAAGCTTGATTATGTAGGTATACATAGACAAAAATTTGTGAAAACTGCCTTGTGTTTGGATCCACAGCACATTCACTCAAGCTGCACTTTCACCTATTTTTGCCTAGGTTGACCCCCAATAACTACTGCTGGAAATAAACTGTCTTGATTATTGAGCAGACACTCTGCTCTCTCACTGGGTCTGAACACACCACGGACCCAAGAGTTGTCACAGAAAGATGCTCGTTCCATTGCCGGCCTCAGAAAAGAAAACACAACTACTCCCCTCCACATTACTCTTCAACACTGACGATAAAGATTTAGAGACATCGACCGTAGCAGGACTGCAAGATGCCCTCTACAACGGAGCTACGTGCTAATGAGGTGACCTGTACGGAACCGACAGCAATAATTCACTGCGCGTGCCAGCTGACGATGCTTCAGTGCAGACATCCTCGAAGGCTCCAGCCACCCCTTCCAGCCATAGAGTTTTTGTGCCTTACTGTAATGGGGTAGTCGCTTAAGAAAAGGAGATGTGGCTTGGCACCCTGCCTACTGTCACATGCACATGCCGCATTTGTAAAGAACAAAGAGCCTATATCTCACTCTTGATACGAGAATCAAGTTACATAACAAGAGCATGTGCATCTGAACACCCACAAAACAGAAGCTTTTTATCATTACCAGCAGGCACTTTTGCACTCCTCAAGCTTAAGGCAGTGCGGAAACACATGACACAAGCCGGTACCAGAAGTTATGCCTCGGCAGAATACACAATATATGTGATGCAGGCTACTTCTGCCCGAATACGAGCTTTAGCGCAAGAGCAGATGATTTGACGCAAAGGTGAAGCGATTCGAAATGACCCGTTAAATGTGTATATGCACTTCAATTCAATAGGTTAAGTCTAAATTAGTCACCACAGAGCCAGAAATTTGCTCTGTGGTTATGACCAGTGAAAAAAGCCATAAGACTCCTACATGAAACATTTTTCTGGCACACTAGGAGCATGCATCTACAATGTGGAAAATAGACAGCAATAGTGTTATCTTGAAAGTCACAACAAAGATTACGAAAGCCCATTCATTCCGAAATAAATTGTCAAAAATGAGAGTAGACTTGGCTTCACACAATTTTCATTCTACAGCTGCAATGCCATAGATTTTTAAAAAGAGAGATCACCATCAACAGAGATGAATATTAGTATGTATATGTGTACCCAACAAAGACCTTAATAAAACTAATAGCTAATATCAACAATGCCGTGAAGTTTAGATTCCAAGAGGAAGTTCTACAGCAGGAATAGGATGAATGCTTTGTCCCATTTATATCCCAAGTCTTCACATCCGGCCTCAAGAAGATTGTTATGCAAGCCCAACGAACTGTGGCATTTTCGACACCCAGGGTGATTGTGCGACCTTGAGAATAGGGAAAGACATGAAAATGCTCTGTGGAACATAAGACACACTCCGGAAATAACATTGCTATGTAGAAAAAGCACTATCGCATCGAGCAAGCCTTAAAAAAGGTACACAACTTTCGCAAGCGTACTCATTGTCAACATGAACAATTAAACACATCAGTAAAAAGTTTAAATGTAAAAAAAATATTATTTATTTATCTATTGATTTACAGGTACTGTTGGTCGATTGAGCCGTTACAGGGGTGGGGCATAACTTCAATCATCGTTTACATGAAATAGCAAGGAAGAACTTATACAAAAAATCTAAAAACCCCAATGTGTCATTACATATAGACAGTGAACAAATTCTGACATGATAACTATCATGTTAAGCATAAAGAAGCAATGCATAGGCGAAAAAAAAAAAATACAAACACTTCTCATCACATTATTTTGTGCCACCACCTGCATTAGCCATACATCATTAACTACACAACATTAATCATCAATATACATCTCACACGAAATTTGTGTGATTCTGAACATTCAATGAAATTAAAAAAAAACTAGCATTCACAAAGACTTACTTTAAAATTTTTCTATAGCTTTGAATTCGAATTTTTTTAACGTTTCACAATTCCATACAGTCTTTTATGGTTCTAGGAAAATAAGAGTATGCGTATGTGTTCATATGAAATTTGGAGATTCGAAAGTTGCTGTGGTAGTCACTTCGCACGTTCTGGACAGGTCGCGGAACGAGGTACTGGGCCACATCAGCGTTAAATGTATTTTGAGAAAGCAAAACAAGAATTTTATTCTGGCTACACGACGGTGTTGCAAAAGTTTAGTTGTTGCAGCATCTCTGTCAAAAAATTAGTTCGAGAGTGTCTTGAAAGAATAAATCTAGCCGCTCTTCTTTGTACCCGATCAACTTGATTGATAGATATGTAGGGTTTAACGTCCCAAAACCACCATATGATTGTGAGAGACGCCGTAGTAGAAGGCTCCGGAAATTTTGACCACCTGGGGTTCTTTACCGGGCACCCAAAGCTGAACACATGGGCCTACAAAATTTTCGCCTCCATCGAAAATGCAGCCACCACAGCCGGAATTCGATCCCGCTACCTGCCGGTTAGCCACTCGCTCAACTTGATTGGTTAGTCCTTTTTGATAAGGGTCCCATATGATACTTGCATATTCTAATGTAGGTCTTACTATAGCTAAATAGGATGTTAACTTTACTGGGTCTTCGTACAAGAATCAACGTGAATAATCAGATAAGCTGTAAAGAAAGCAACATGAAAACCAAAACTGCATGAGTATTGCTCTTAAATCAATCTAGCTTTCACTGCCCATGACAGCAAGATTATAGCAATGTTTGATGGTGTAGGCGTCGTCGTCCACACAATGAACTCCTACTTCTTGGCCATAGGTGTGCTGTAGCTCCTTGGCTGCTTGTTTCCGGTGGTTGAGGTGAAATTCAGGGTGGGTGTTTCTTGGTAGATCTTACATGCATCTTCAGAGGAAGTTGATGTCATTTCTTCTGATTACGGTTAAGCGTAGTGGAGTTGTCTCCTGATGTCACGGCCATTTTCTGCGGCGATGAGCCTGCGGTTTTGTGATGATAAATGTGCCTCAGTTAATTTATATATGTATGCTTCATTCATTAGGCTTGAACACAGGACCATAATGCTTAGGAAGATTACCTTCAGTGTTCTAGGTGTTCATATCACCATTTTTGAAAATGTTTTACAACACTAGGGTGCACGGCTGACCCAAGATAGCTAAACAATTAACACGCTAGAACGGAAACCTATGGCCCATCAGCGGAAGCAAAAGAGAAAGTGCCTTTTGTGCGCCCAGCCAATGCAGAAGGAAAATAGAGCGGAGAGGGCATTAAATACACTCACTCACGACACGTTTGGTTAGTATTCCATAGGATGAGAAGAGGAGAGGAGAGTACCTATGACTTCTACCCTTCTCTTCCGCTCCCTCTTCACTTGCGTGCAGAAGAGGAAATAATAGAAACAGGAGGTCAACATGTCCCTCTATAGGCTATTACGAATCTCGCCACGAAATCGCACGCATTCGTGGCCAATGACAACATAAGCCGTGACCATTGGGAGCTCGTTGGGAACTCGTCTGAGCTGGCGAACCCGGCTTGAGGCGTGAGATGTTTTTTTTTGTCTCTAGTGGTCGCAAGCGACGTAAAGGAAGCGGCTATGGTGGCTACTTGAGGCCGTGTGTCGCCAACTTCACTATTGTGCTTCTGCAAGAGATTCGTGTAGCATGCACTGTTGCGCTGCTGCCCCCGTCCGTTTATAGTGTGTACGTGGTGTATTTGCAACTGCATTCGCGCTATCGTACATCTGCTGCAGCATCGTTCTTGTTGAAAGTTCCGTGCCCACCTTCGGGAGTTTGTTTTGGGCGCTGATGGAGTGGTGATGCCGCCTGCAGTGAATATTACGGGCCTACTTGGAATTTATATCCGCTCTATGAATCAAGGAAGAGGGACGGAGTACTCAGGATATTAGGTGGCTTGGGTGATATGGATGTGTGTGCTGTGTCGTTGATTATTCAAGCGTGGAGGCCAATTTATGAGTATTCCAACTTGATCGCTCCCACGGGGGCTGGTTCAGATAGGTGGTTTGAGGCAAACATTTAATTTTGCGAAATTCTACCGATTTTTTTATTACTGTGCATGTTTTCTTTTTTTTACTCGCACTTTCGCGGGTGTTATGGCGAAAAATATTCCGGGCAGATCGTATTTCACGGCGCCCGTGGTACAAGCACATTTTTACCATTCTTAAGGAAGGGGTTGGGTTGTGGAGTTCTTGCGGAAAGTGTCCTTTGCTTTGAAAGAGAGACAAAGAAAAAGTCCGATTATTTTAGCTATTAATGTTTTCTATGTTTACTATGCCCCGTTCTCCCAGCAGTATGTAATGCATGTCTTGGGCAAATATGACTTAGCACTGCAGCGTTCTAATGCCAGCTGACCTTGTGGGCGTGGGGTCGCCGTGGTGTAAAAAAAAACTTGTGCCTCGCTCGCCATCGTTACGTGCGCCTATGCAAGATTGATAAAATGCGAAGGGTGTCTTTCAGCTTTTTTGTTTACGTTTGAAAAAACAGAGGTCATAGCGGTGTACCACGGCATGTTAGCTCTACACTTCTTAGTACAATATCTTAAGAGTGTTCGTTGATTCTGTTCTTGACTTTACCAGTCTTGCAATGAATCAGCTTGTCGGAGCTAACACGGGAAAGATCCAGCCCCGACAGCGTTAAGTTTTCGAACTGATTTTTTTTATTATTGCGTAGCACCCACCGCACGCCCAAACCAAATGCCAACTTCTTCCTTGACGAGCGGCGCATTGAGACACTACAGGGCTTCCCCTCCCCCGTAGAGCGAGAGCTGTAGGAATCACCAGAGGAGTCGCCCAGTGGACATGCTTGGATGTTGGCATTCGGACTTTAGATTGAAACCCCGCAGCCGCGAGAGAAGCGATATATGCAGGTTTCAGTCGATCAGCAGCCACGACGTCTTCACGGCCATTGATGTCCAGCGTGAACGTCTTAGGTGTACGGTGGAGTACGCGGAATGGGCCATCATAGGCTGGTGTTAGTGGCGGCCGTATTTGGTCACGCCGAACGAAAACGTGACTGCAGTCATGCAGATCCTGACTGACGAAGACAGACTGGGGGTGTCGGTCGACAGGAATCACGAAGCAAGGTCCCGAAACGTGGTGCACAGTTCTCGAATGTACGTGGAGGCATCGTGAGTGGAAGGTGGTGATGATGGCTCGAAGAATTCTCCTGGAAGACGCAGGGAGACGCCATAGACTCGTTCGGCTGACGAGCAGCCGAGATCCACTTTCAATGCTGATCGGATGCCCAGAAGTACGAAGGGGAGGTGGTCGAGCCAACGTTCCCTTGGCTGGTGAGCAGTGAGGGCAGCTTTCAGTTGTCGATGAAGCCGTTCGACCATGCCATTGGCGGAAGGATGATAGGCAGTTGTGTGGATGTGTCGAATGCCCAGGATATTGGCAAGTGCGGTGAAAAGGGCCGATTGAAACTGACGACCGCGATCGGTGGTGACGACAGAAGGGCACCAAAGCGCGACACCCAGCCGTTTGTGAAAGCCTTGGCAACTGTTGGTGCTGTAATGTCAGAAATGGGAAACGCTTCCGGTCATCGGGTGAAGCGATCCACACATGTCAGCAGGTAACAGGCTCTTTGCTATGACGGAAGAGGACCGACGATGTCGAGATGGACGTGAGAAAACCTTGCGTCTGGAGGCCGAAACGAGGATGTTGCCGTGACAGTGTGACGGTGAACTTTAGCGCGCTGGCACTCAAGGCAGGTTCGCGCCCAGCGTCGGACATCAGCATTGATGCTTGGCCAAAGGAAACGAGATGTGACTAGCTTCTGGGTCGTACGAATACCAGAATGGCTCATGTTGTGCAATTGATCAAAAATTGCACGACGAAAAGCTGAAGGCACGAAGGGCCGAGGGATACCAGTAGACGTTTCGCACGTTATTAATGAGGTAGAAAATGGAAGCGGGCACTCCGTGAATGATAGAGACGTGGATGAAGAGTGAAGACGATGCAGCTCAGGATCATTGCTTTGGGCAGCTGCTAGCTCTTCCATGTCTAGTGGTGGCTGGGTCGACAAGGCATCGATGCGGGATAGTGCATCAGCAGCAGCATTTTCCGGCCCATGTACGTGTCTGAGATCCACAGTGAACTCGGAAAGAAAGCATAGTTGACGGATCTCCCGTGCAGTATAATTGCTGTGATTGCGATTGAAGGCAAACCTCAGGGGCTTGTGGTCTGTAACGACGTAAAAGTCCCGGCCCTTCAATAAATGACGAAAATGTTTGATGGCGAGGTATACCGCGAGGAGTTCTCAGGCAAATGTACTGTATTTTGTCTCTGGTGGCTTCAGTTTTTGCGAGAAAAACCCAAGGGGCTGCCAACCGGATACGTGCTGCTCGAGAACAGCGCCAACTGCCACACTTGATGCATCGGTGATGAGACGGATTGGGGCATCAGGGACGGAATGTTTGAGCATGGTAGCGTCTGCCAGAGCTTTCTTGGCAGTGTCGAAGGCAGATGCAGCATCCTTGGGCCACTCCAGTGGCGCAGCCGGGTCTTTCTTTTTAGCCAATTGGTCGGTCAAGGGCTTTAGGAATGTGGCGCACTTTGGAAGAAAGCGGCGATGGAAGTTTAGTAGGCCCAGAAATTCTCAGTCTCTTCAGTGAAGTCGGGGGTGGAAAGTCTTGAATAGCCTTCCCTTTGCTGGCGAGTGGTTAGATACCCTTTGGAGTGACAAGTTGGCCTAGGAACTATATTGTAGCGACGCCGAAGAGGCACTTATTGGGATTAATTACGAAGCCGTAATTATCCAGGCGGTGGAACAGGGTGCGCAGGTGGGCTTCATGCTCAGGGCCGGATGAGCTTGCTACAAGGAGGTCATCAAGGTAGGCAAACACGAAATCGAGACCTCACGTGACCTCAGTGATAGTGCACTGAAAGTTCTGTGCAGAGTTGCGCAATCCAAAAGGCATCCTCACATATTCAAACAGACCGAATGGGGTGGTGATGGCCGTCTTCGGAATGTCGGCGGGTTCTACAGGAGTCTGAAGGTAAGCCTTCATTAAGTCAATCTTAGAGAAGATTGCGCACCCAGCCAAATTTGGTGTGAAATCCTGTATGTGAGGAAGTGGATAGTGGTCTGGTAAGGTGTGGGCATTGAGAGCGCGGTAATCCCCACATGGTCTTCAGTCGCCACGATCTTTCTTCGGCACTATGTGGAGTGGCGACGCCCAGTTGCTGAAGGAAGGCCGCACAATGCCGAGTTCAAGCATGTGCTCAAACTCACGGCGGGCGATGGTGAGGCGTTCTCCAGATAGTCGACGGGGTCGTGTAAAAACGGGAGGTCGAGTGGTCACAATGTGGTGAGCGATGGAATGCTTCACCGGTGACTCTCTGGTGTGCGGCTTCGTGATGCTGGGAAAGTCGTCGAGTATTTTTGCATACGGCGAAGCAGGTGTGAGAGCTCGCAGTCCCGTTGGCAAGGAAGTACAGAGTACACTGTTGACGGAGAGGCGGGTGTTGAGATAAATGAGGCGATGAGCGTGCATGTCCACAGCAAGGTTGAAAAAACTGAGGAAGTCAGCTCCAAGAACAGCTTGCGAGACGTCAGCGAAGATGAAAATCCAGCGGAACATATGGCATAGTCCAAGGTCAAGTGTAAGAGAGCGTTGGCCGTATGTGCGAATGGCGGAATCGTTGATCACTTGGAGTGGGCAGGTCTGTTCGCTGCGACGGCGATCTGCACACGAGGCCGGGATGACGCTAACCTGGGCTCCTGTGTCGAGTAGGAAGCAAGCGTCAGTGATCTTATCAGAAACATAGAAAAGGCGGCATGACTTTTGATTAGTACCACTTGCCGCCGTCAGTGGCCGGTCGTCGCATTTCCCGACCAGGAGCATGGGCGAGTGCATTCGCGAGCAGAGGCACCAAATCGGCGGTGGTACCAGCACACGGATGAGGATGAAACGTCCCGCGGCGCGTCGGGTGGCCGAAGTTCCGGAGAACGTGGGGGCGTCGAGGAGCGACTGTGTATCTGGAACCTGGATGACGGTCGACGATGCGCAGGTACAAAGACATCGAGGCGCCTGACAAGGGCGTCCAAACGGTTCTCGATGCTCGCGAGCACCGGGTCTGCAGCGGTGGCCGGTGGCGGTGTGGTAACGGCGTTGAGGCTATGTGCCCGCGAGTAGTCCGCCACTCGGTCAGCCATTTCAGCGAGTGTGTCTAGTGGGACATCTCATGCAGCTACAACGACCGGGACCATGCTTTGCGGTAAGCGCTGGAGGAACAACTCACGTAACAGCTTCTCCTCTTGAGGGGCGGAGGGGCCGCCAAGGAGCTGGCGCATGCGTCGCAGGAGCTGTGATGGGCGACGGTCACCGAGCTCTGTAGCCGTGATGAGCTGTTGGAGTCTGCTGTGTTCGAACTCAGACTTGCGGGAAATGATAGCTGCCTTCAACGTGTCAAAAAGTCCGTTTGAGCTTGTAGCGTCTCAATGCGCCGCTCGTCAAGGAAGAAGAAGTTGGCATTTGGGCCGCGTGGTGGGTGCAACGCAATAATAAAAGAAATCAGTTCGAAAACTGAACGCTGTCAGGGCTGGATCTTTCCCGTGTTAGCTCTGACAGTTAATGGTGACCCGATTAAGAACACACAGCCCCAATCACGTCCGGGTCATGATGAGTTCCAGTTCATAGTTCCAGAGTTTTAATGAGTTCCAGTTCAGAATGCGGGATTCATGTTAAGCATAAATGAAAGTACACTTTACTAACTTCTCTAATAATTATGTTACAATTTGGAAATTGAAAGTTATTTAGATTCTCGGTGGATTCCACAATCCATAAAGAAGCGTGCTAGCCAAGGGCGACTGAGTTAGCTGTAAGTGGAATGCGGATCATGCTTTCACTTCACACGCACGCCTGCGTAAATATGAATTGCAAGTGAGCGCCAAATGCTCACGAAAGAAGGTAAGGAGACGTCGATGAAAAGAAGGGGAGCTTTTCTCCTGCATGAAAAAAGTGCTGGCTAATTTACGATATCGTGTTAGGGCTAGTCACGGGAAACGCATTTGAGTTGTTGTAGCTTGATTGTTTCTCGTTAGTATATAGGTGGTGGTTTCGACTAGTTTTTATCCGAAACAGTAGTTGTCGGTATGCTTATTGTCTTATTGCACAATAAAACCTGATTCCTTGGTTTGAAAGGTGTAGATTTTTTGGATTGCTCGACGTGTAGCAGCAACGCTGTCATACGCGCTGGAACGCTTACTCGAGGATACAGCAAAGCACTTGGAAAAACGCTTTTCATCATGTCATTGTGGCCTTGGAACAAACTGTAGTAGATTACCAGAATGTAAATTATTTCGATTTGCTTACCTTTTCTTGTTAAATGCGTAAAACATGTGTACTGCTGTAGCCGGTGGGAAAGAACGGAACCGTGGTGATGCAGGGCCAACAGGACGTCCAGGTATGATCAGGCCAAGCAGTGATGCATGTGAATTCGCCGTAGCCAAGGTCATCATCATCATCATCATCAGCCTGGCTACGTCGACTGCAGGACAAAGGCCTCTCCCATGTTCCGCCAGTTAACCCGGTCCTGTGCTTGCTGCTGCCAATTTATACCCGCAAACTTCTTAATTTCATCTGCCCACCTAACCTTCTGTCTCCCCCTAACTCGCTTTCCTTCTCTGGGAATCGAGTTCATTACTCTTAATGACCAGCGGTTATCCTGTCTACGCGCTACATGCCCGGCCCATGTCCATTTTCTCTTCTTTATTTCAACTATGATATCCTTAACCCCCGTTTGTCCCCTAATCCACTCTGCTCTCTTCTTGTCTTTCAAGGTTACACCTACCATTTTTCTTTCCATTGCTCGCTGCGTCGTCCTCAATTTAAGTTGAACCCTCTTTGTGAGTCTCCAGGTTTCTGCTTCGTAGCTAAGTACCGGCAAGATACAGCTGTTATATACCTTCCTCTTAAGGGATAATGGCAATCTACCTGTCATAATTTGAAAGTGCTTGGCAAATGTGCTCCACCCCATTCTTATTCTTCTAGTTACTTCAATCTCGTGGTTAGGCTCTGCCGTTATTACCTGCCCTAAGTAGACATAGTCTTTTACAACTTCAAGTGCACTATCACCTATCTCGAAGCGCTGTTCCTTTCTGAGGTTGTTGTACATTACTTTCGTTTTCTGCAGATTAATTTTAAGACCCACTTTTCTGCTCTCCCTGTGTAACTCCGTAATCATCAGTTGCAATTCCTTCCTGAGTTACTCAGCAATGCAATGTCATTGGCGAAGCGCAGGTTACTAAGGTATTCTCCATTAACTCTTATTCCTAACTGTTCCCATTCTAGGCTTCTGAAAACCTCCTGTAAGCACGCGGTAAATAGCATTGGGGAGATTGTGTCCCCCTGCCTTATACCCTTCTTGATTGGTATTCTGTTGCTTTCTTTATGAAGCACTATGGTAGAAGTTGATCCCCTGTAGATTTCTTCCAGAATATTTATATATACTTCATCTACGCCCTGATTCCGCATTGTCTGCATGACGGCTGATATTTCTATTGAATCAAACGCCTTCTCGTAATCTATGAAGGCTATGTATAGTGGTTGGTTATACTCTGAGCATTTCTCTATTACCTGATTGATAGTATGAATGTGGTCAATTGTTGAGTAGCCTGTTCGAAATCCTGCTTGTTCCTTTGGTTGATTGAATTCTAATGTTTTCTTTACTCTGTTAGCAATTACCTTTATAAATAGCTTGTACACTACAGAGAGCAAGCTGATCAGCCTGTAATTCTTCAAGTCCTTGTCATCTCCTTTCTTATGTATTAAGATGATGTTAGCGTTCTTCCAAGACTCTGGTACCCTTCCTATCAGGAGACACCTCGTAAACAGGGTGGCTAGTTTTTCTAACACAATCTGTCCTCCATCTTTCTGCAGATCTGATGTTATCTGATCCTCACCAGCAGCTTTGCCTCTTTGCATGCTCTCCAAAGCTTTTCTGACTTCTTCTATCATTACTGGTGGGGTGTCGTCTGGGTTACTGCTAGTTCTTATAGTATTAAGGTCGTGGTTGTCTCGGCTACTGTACAGATCTTTGTAAAACTCCTCCGCTATTTTAACTATCCTATCCATATTGGTAGTTATTTTGCCTTCTTTGTCCCTTAGTGCAAACATTCTACTTGTGCCTATCCCAAGTTTCCTCTTCACTGCTTTGATGCTTTCTTCGTTTTTCAAAGCGTGTTCAATTCTCTCCATGTTATACCTTCTTACATCGCATACTTTACGTCTATTAATCAACTTCGAAAGCTCTGCCAGTTCTATTTCGTCTGTTGTACTTGACACTTTCATGGTTTGACGCTTCTTAATTAGGTTCTTCGTTTCCAAGGAAAGCTTGGCAGTGTCCTGTCTAACTACCCTGCCTCCAACTTCCACTGCACACTCCGTAATGATACTCGTCAGATTATCATTCATTGTGACTACGCTAAGGTTGGTTTCCTCACTAAGAGCCGAGTACCTGTTCTGCAGCGACACTCTGAATTCCTGTACTTTCCCTCTCAGTGCTAGCTCATTGATTGGCTTCTTGCGTATCAGTTTCTGTCGTTCCTTCTTCAAGTCTAGACGAATTCGAGACCGTACCATTCTATGGTCACGGCATCGTACCTTGCCAACCACTTCCACATCCTGCACGATTCCTGGGTGTGCAGTCATTATAAAGTCTATTTCGTTCTTATTTTCACCATTAGGGCTCCTCCATGTCCACTTGCGGTTTTCTCGTTTTCGGTAGAAGGTATTCAAAATCCGCAAATTATTGTGTTCTGCGAATTCTACTAGTAGCTCTCCTCTGGCGTTTCTATTGCCGATGCCATAATCTCCTACTGCCTGGTCTCCAGCCTGCTTCTTCCCTACCTTTGCATTAAAGTCGCCCATCACTACTGTATACTGTGTTTTACCTTACTCATTGCCGATTCCACGTCTTCATAGAAGCTTTCAACTGAAGCGTCATCATGGCTGGATGTAGGCGCGTAAGCCTGTACTACCTTCATCTTGTATCTTTTATTCAGTTTAATTACAATACCTACCACCCTTTCATTAATGCTATAATATTCCTCTATGTTGCCAGCTATGTTTCTGTGAATTAGGAACCCCACTCCCAGTTCTCTTCTGTCTGCCAAGCCTTGATAGCAAAGCACGTGCCCATTCTGTAGCACCGTATAGGCCTCATCTGTCCTCCTAACCTCACTGAGCCCTATTACATCCCATTTAACACCCTCTAGCTCTTCGAATAGTACAGCTAGACTTCTCTCACTAGATAAGGTTCTAGCGTTAAACGTTGCCAAGTTCAGGTTCCAATGGCGGCCTGTAGTCCAGAGATTCTTAGCACCCTCTGCTGCATTGCAGATCTGACCGCCACCGTAGTCAGTTGCTTCGCAGCTGCTGAGGACTGAGGGCCGTGAGTTATTTGGCGTATCCATGTGGGAGGTAGTGGTCAGATACTGCACCAGGGTGGCCAATCCTTCTCTGGTGAGGGAGTGCGTTCCCGGCGGTGGTTACCAGTGAGGCCGCACCTCAGGCCTCTTATTGTAGTTCCATCAACACGCGATTTTTTTCCCGGTTGGAACTGCGCGGCACCAGGCACCAGGCACGTGGTCCGACTGTTGTTGTTTTCACAGATTCACACTGTTTTCCGTTCCTAAAACTTAAAATTTTCGTTTGTAATAGCAGTATTTGTAGCGGTTGAGCTCCTTGTATCTTCACAAACAAATAGACACCACTCTGACCCTCCTAGGACCAAAATTGCTAAAGTTATAGGTAGATATGTTATAGGTAGATATGTGCAGAGCTCACTTACCCGTGCTGCTGACACGGCCGCCCCGGCTCCCGCAGTTGGAATAATCTTTGCTTATTGGCTAGGAGGTGGAGGAGCAGTTCCGGTGGGCTTAATTCGCTGTGGAAGCTGTTTCGCCAAACCCAGCTCAAGCAGTGACAGCAGTCCGGCAACACTGAGTGTGTCTTCTGAATAAGTTTCTTTTGACGCTCTCAGTTGAATTGGGCGCTCGCAGTTTTTTTCTACGGCTATCTCCGGATTTTAACGACTCAATTGAGACCCGATTTGTCGTCCTGGGGTATGTAAAAGCCGATATATGACTCGTTGTCCTCAAAGTGGCTTGGTCCCACACAAGATGGCGGCCCCCATAAGGTCATAAGGTGGGAAAAATTGCTTGTGGGTTTGTTTACGCCGGTCAGAAACTGGTAAGATTGAGCTCAAAGCCCGAAACCTCCTTCTGCGTGATTTAATAATGTTACTAATATTTGTTGTGATCTTTTGCCTTTTCATTCAATCTTTGAGCACGAGGGGGCAGGTGCTAAAGTCCCCTGTCAACATGGCAGCCCCCATAGGGCGGATACACGGGCAAAGTTCTATTTGGCGTTGCACAAGTCTGTTGCCAGACTGCCGCTAAATTTGGCAGAAAATTTTTCTCCTGTAGTTGTGGCTTTTCCGTAAGGGTTTGGTGCTAGCCGCGGTGCACTTTTTGGCTGAAAATTTTTCTCCATTAGTTGTGGCTTCTCCGCAAGAGTTTGGTGCTATTCGCGGAAGCGTAGCGTCCCCCGTCGTAGCGCGTGGTCGACGCGACACGATCAGCTGAGAGAGAAAAAAAAAGAAAAGTAAGGGGGAAGGGGGCAGCGCATCCCCTCCTGCGACTCTAATCAGTTTTCCCCGTAATCCCTAATACTGAGACGCGATATCTTAATCGCACAGCTGCGCACACAGCAAGAGAACGCGCCTCGACTTCTGTAATGGGAGGTTCATTCCGTTAATTAAAACGGCCTCTTAATTGCGCAGCAGCACCGCGCTCGACTTCTGCTAGGCTCGGTTCCTTCCGTTAATTAAAACGGAATTGAAACGGCCTCTTAATTGCACGGCAGCACCGCGCTCGACTTCTGCTAGGCTCGGTTCCTTCCGTTAATTAAAACGGAATTGAAACGGCCTTTTAATTGCACGGCAGCACCGCGCTCGACTTCTGCTAGGCTCGGTTCCTTCCGTTAATTAAAACGGAATTGAAACGGCCTCTTAATTGCACGGCAGCACCGCACTCGACTTCTGCTAGGCTCCGCACCGAAGTGCAACGCGGATAGCACCAAACTCTTACGGGGAAGCCACAACTACAGGGGAAAATTTTTCAGCCAAGAAGTGCACCGCGGATAGCACCAAACTCTTGCGGAGAAGCCACAACTACAAAAACATTTTCTGCCAAATTTAGCGGCAGTCTGGCAACAACAACCCTTCCAGTCTGGCAACCACTTATGCAACGCCAAATGGAACCTTGCCGATACACGTGTTACAGTTGATTTTCGGTGAAGAAAAACCGTTTTTCCCGCAGATTCAAGATAAGATGTTAGCGGCGAGGCTCCTGAACGTCCCTAGAAGAATCGAGGTTGGTTTTCCAGGCGCGTAGTAGCTTTTCTTGCGGAATTCCTGATTTGATCGAAGTGGAGCTAGTGGCTGCTGTTGTTAGGCCTACCCGAAGTATGAGTCGTTAATTTCTCAAGTTGTAACTGATTCGGGTGGCTAAACTATGCTCCTCGAAGTGCTCCGAAGCTTCATAAAACCATGCGAGGAAATTTAGATTATTACTCACAGTTTTGACGGAGATTTGAGGTCTGAATGCTGAGCTGTTGGAAACCGCTCAACCAACCCGGTGGCCCCTGGTGGCCGAGAATCCACCTGGTAGCCAAGGTAACCACCTTTTTTAGTTTCAGAAGAACTATTCTACCAACTAAATATTTCAAAATATTACTTTTATAGCGTAGGTAGTTATTAGCAACGTTGTGATCAATCGGTACAAGTTCAGTTTTTTTGTGTGCGCCACCTAACAGACGGCAGGAACCCTACGCCCTTGGGCCGCGACAGGCAGCCTAGAGGTGTGCGCCGACTGGTCGGCGCGCCGCCGCCAATAGTTTTCGCCGCGCTGCCGCCGCCGACGCGAACTGATCGGCGCGCCGCCGCCGCCGCCGCCGACGTTTTTCATCGGCGCAATCGACGCGCCATTTATGCGCCAGTACTGACTTTTCACAGATTTGTCTTCTTTTTCATCGTGATTTATAGCTTCGTTTCACATTTTATGTAGCCAGTAAAAACCAGGCTTCTTAGTTATCTTCATCCAGCTTCAGAGACAGAGAGTACCACTATGAACAGCGGAACGAGTTCGGCGGCCGCTGCATGAAATGACATATTGAACAAATTGACAAAAAATAAATGTAACAGTTACAGTAAAGCATAGACACTGCCATCTTAAGCTTAGAAGCAATTTATCTGTTTTTTGTGTCGTAATTAGCTATGATTATGGTGATACGACGTTGAATGTAATGGCCCAGCGTTTTGATGCGCGCGAGTTCGCCATAGCACAATTCGAATATTCATACGGATGGAAAACGGCATCATTATCAGTCCAAGATGGCAGCCTATAATTGTGCCCGAAACAGGGCGTACATAAAGAAGAAATGAAGTGGTAGCAGTGCAGCACGAATGCAGCGCGTTAGATGAAGGGAGGAGGAGGAATAAATGAGGAAGGACATGGAGGTTAGGCGTTAGATGAAGAACTACACAAAACCCCGAAGGATGAAATCAAAAGGGAGAAGTTTAATGAAGATTAAAAGCGTCGAGGCATAATACATGCTCGAACCTACTCAGGGTATATCAGCACCTGTCCGCGGTGTTAAAGTTGATAATTTTCGAGGATGACTACTTATACGCAGCGTCTGAACATGCTGCAGAAAATATTCACCATCTGTTTTATTTTTTAACTTGTCTGTTTGTACCGGCCTTTTAAGACATTGGATACCCGGGATGAAGATTTCAAGGCAGTAAGATGGCAAGAGAGAGAAAGGAAGGCTGGGGAATTAACCATATCTTGGCATCCGGTTTGCTGCCTAGCACCGAGGGTTGAGAAATAGGGGCAAGAAAGGGCGTGTAGAGAGACAGAAAATAAAACGCATGTGCACTCAGGAGTAAGATGGCAAACTTAACAGAGTATTTATTACATTCTGTACAGACAGGGCGAGAGGTCTCTTGCGAATGAGCTGGGTGGCTCACTATAAAGTGTACCTTTTGACTTAATCAGGAAATGGGTCCAGAATGCGCTGTTGAATCACGAGACACACACACCAATTCTGACGGTGCCGCTCACACTCGCTCAAGTCAAGGTCTTTGATTGGGGCGTGGCCACCACACTGCACCTGTGACACCAAGAAACCATTGTGGTCGTCTCGTGGAACGTCTTATGGTGTCGGAATGCCACCTCACTTCCCGGCTAAGATGGACAGTACACGGCGGACAGCAGGCTGGCAGCCCTTGGGTGACCTGTTTGATGAACAAAGAACGCGGCCCTCCCCCGTCGGCCCAGGCGCCGCGCGTAACAACGGCTATCCAGTGGTGAGAAGAGGCGTAATAAGCTTGTCTGAGACCACCAGTTTTAAAAAGAACAAAACAAAATTTTAAAAACTTGCCAGTCGACAATTTACAAAAGACGGCTTGATTCATCAAAAATGCAGAGACCGACATTTGAGCGACATGTCATATATGACATAGTTCAGCAAACTGGTTTTCATCACGTAACTTGAACGGACCTACTGGCACTGGGAAAGGTTAAGAATGATTGTCGCTGACAGATGTACTTCTGTTGCGAAGGTAATGCTCAGAGTCAACCAAATAAAACTTAACATTATATTCAAGTCTTGATAAAAAAATAAGTCAAGTTAGAAAGCTCCTCAGGTGGCCAAATAATAAATTACTTCACCATACTTTATGAAGAAGTAATTTGCACATAAATAATGCAACCGCTGTTTAAATGACATTCAATGACGTGACCGCAATCAACGGTGTGTCGTCGCTATAAAACGGGAAAGTTATATGTGGACACGATCGGGCGAATGCGGCGGAGAACGAATATGTCACGTAATAAAAGCGATGTGATGTTGCACATTTTCATCTTTACAACTCCGTGCCCTTTTGCTTGCTCGTGATGTGTTCGAAGGAGCTAGCCAAGTCTTAGGTAGAAGTCAAGCAGAGTAGCCGGGGCTGATAAGAGCAACGTTTATGTTCACTATTTACACACTAAAGGTAGCATCATGGAAGCTTGATGAGAGCTTCTGAGAGCTGGTTCAGAGCGTCTCGGGGCTCGCATTTTAAGCCGTGGTCTTCCTAAAATTCTCTGCAGGAGAAAACAATAGACAGTTTGCAATAAACTGCAAGGCAGCTTTTCTGTAAGGTTAGTTTTCCAACCATAAACTCTCGTTCACAGACTGCTTTTCTCGCTCATTTTGTTTTTGCCATTCACCTTTTTGAGATCTTGTGCTCGCGTGCCTTTGCTGGAATTCGGAGAGGTGACATTTTGTTGTACTCGCGTGCTCGCGTGCACTCGCTGGAATTCGAAAAGGTAAAGGCACAATGAGGGAGAAAAGCAATCTGTGAACAAGAGTTTTTGGTTAAAAAATAAACCTTTAGGAAAGCCGCCTTGCATATCACTGTAAACGGACAGACTGCATGTCCATTTAGTCAAGGGCAGTCCAAAGAAATTGCCGTCTTCATCTCCGTCCCCCAAATGGTGAGGGTAGTGGTTAGAAGAAGGCGCCTAATTTCTGCAGCCCAGCAGGGAGCACGGCGCAGCGAATAAAGATAAAAAAAAACGAGAAGGAGAAAGAGAGAGAAAGTCAAACACTGCCTTCTTTTCTGCTCAGGAAATAGAAAGGATGCACGTTCAGTTCGTCACACGGCGAGAGAGAAACACAACGTAGGTCATAATGCAATAATACGCACAACACAGCACAGTGCAATAACGTTGCATCGCACGTGCAGAATAGGGCCTGCAGCGCTAGGCAGGCTAGGGCCTGGGGGAGTGGAAGACTTGAGAGCACCACAGAGTGTGGGAAACATACCTGACGATGAATCCCAACCTCTCGGCTAATTATTCAGCGCGTCTCGTGGCACGTCGAACAAATCAAGCTGCCTAGATTTCCGACAGCTCTTCCTAGGCCTTCAGTCAGCCAGGCGTGTCCAAAGAGCTTTTGACGAGGGGAGCCAACAGCCCTAAAGAATTCGAAGTATGACTTTCGTGTTGTCGCCTCTTTTGGCGCACCTCGAGAGCGTAGACCCGGAACAAATCAGGGTAGGTGAGGTGACTTTCCGCGAACCTTACCTGCTTTCCAAACCAGTTACTGCATGCAAGCTTCCCCTGAATGGATGAATTTGTGGTTGAAGAAAAAGAAAAAGACACTATCTTTCCTTCCTAGACCACGGCTCAGTCCCTTGAAGGGAAAAGGGAGAGTGGAGAAAATAGTTTAGAAGTAGGTAGGAGGAGAAGGTTTGGAAGAACGTGACAGTCATGGCTGCTAGAGCAGAAAGAGAATAGGGGCGGTCGGCAGGGCACTCCTAGTCTTACAACTTGGAAATGTGGAGTTGCAACCATGTACGCAGATACCTATGGTCATTCCCACGAGAGAAAAAAAATCTGGATCACCTTTCTTGGGCTAGAATACAGAAAACTAGCTAAACGAGAAAACTAAAATAAGTAAAGAAATAACCGATAATCTAACCACCAATTGTCACCACAGCTGCGGAAGGAAAGAAGCAAAAAACGTAATCCGCGACCTCGGCACCAGCGGCTACACAGAGGCATTTCTTCGTAGAACACTGTGTATAAGAAAAGACACGGGAAACACGACACCAATGGCGCGGCAACGACGCCACGTGTCGACCAAACTTGAGCTCACGGAACAGGGAACGAAGCACAATGGCAGAACACTGCGAGACCACTCGCAACATATTTGCGTCATGCATACCAGTCCCGACGGCACGGTGTACAGCTGGTTGGGTTGTATTGTAGTCTTTCTGAATTCCTTGAAGTGCACAAAGAGCGCGAAAGGTTGGGTACAAGGAACATGAACATAGAAAACGACTTTGCCATCAAGCCTTTTGCAGTGTGTACTGGACGAACGTAGCGACGGGTGACGAACGACAGGAATTTAGTTCTTATGCGCTTCAGAAATGACTATGAATGGAAAAGTTTTTGAATGGGAATGAAAAAAAATCATCAAAAACATGGGTGTTGCTATGTCCGTGCAACAGAACTTCAAGCCTGTTGGAAAAAAATGGCAGCAATATCTCATAAAGAGACGGGAGAATTAAAAGCCTCTCTGATTGCCGAGAAGTAACAGAATTCTTCAATCACGTTACAGCTTGAATAAATTGATTTCCACGAGGGATGAAGGATCACGTATGGCATGAACGGTGCGTTTCTGCCTCCTTCCTTCTTGAAATATGGCCGCGACAATTTTCATGGTAACCTAAATTACGCAGCCACTGTTTAATTGGTAGCAAATGACATGACAAAACCCATGATCTGTGTCATCGCTACATTTTAACAAAACTTGAAATCCTGCCAGATGGCGCATTGCTATCGGGAAATTTCGAGCGCTAACTAATGCCTCCACGCGACGTTCACAAGCACCCATCATGTCTATCTCATTCTTGTTAGCGCCTTGTTTGGCGCTCACAACTTTCCAGATCGCCACATTAATTCAAAAAGAAATTGAAGTGGCATCTCAGGGCACAAGCAGTTCAACGAAATAGAGAGAGAGAACGGGCGCTCGATTGCTCGCGAATCGTGCTGCTTTCTCGTCTTTGAAGCCACATTAATAATCAATCCGGAGCTTAGTTCTTATTCTCCGTTGATTAGGTACATAATCATAGATCAAGCTCAGTGTGGATTCCGATGTCATGTATTAAAGGTGACCTGGAGTGGCACATGTGTCACAACATGCTGCAAAACCCAATTCCATGCCTTCGTACCGTCATGCTCGTTTAATACGAACGTTTGTAGATTGGACTACAGAAACAACATGAAAAGGCCGAGAAATATTTAATTCTTCCGTTCGTTAGTAATGTACTTCGTTATGCGTTTTTCTGTTCTCTGGGAGCATATCAAGAGAGTTGTGTAGCATAAATGAACATAAATTGCTGTTTCTATTTCACCACAGTCGTTGAACGGTGTGCTCTATAAACGCATCATCTACAATAAACTTCGTGCCAGCACAATGCATAAAATGCTCAATTACATCGCACAAAAAAACGCGGATTTCACCGAAAGAAACTCGTAAACCTCATTAGATATTCAAACGTCAAATTTAGAAATAGCACTGCCATGAACGAGATTAACTCCATCGCCAAATTTCACTGCAAAAAGCGCTCGAGTAACTGCACCTTGCAGGTATGCAATATACATTGCATGAGGTTTTAGAAGTGTGGTGACATTATTAGTTAAGGTTACATTGTTTTAGCGTTGAATTAGCTTTTTAGGCACGTTTACTGTGCTTTTAGAGTTAATATTTCACCTCATCGGTAATTTAGTGACGTCATTTCATTTCCACATATTTAAAGGAGAGTTATGAATAGTTGATATCCAAGCATTTTTTTTAAGATATGTGAATGGTGTTTATCGAAGGACCAACCCTAGAACGAGTGCCGGGGAGGAGAGGGGGGGGGGAGATATGAACAGTTTATAATTTGAAAAATAAAATTTTCGGCTTTACAAGCCAGAACGTCAATACGACACCAAGGCACGCCATAGTGAGAGGTTTTAAATATTCGAAACCATAGATCGGCAAAATAAATAGAGCCTATACATAGACTCTCTCAGTAATAGGCTTTTATCTTAGGACTCAATATAGGGCCCAGCCTATAGCTGAAATTTCAGTGACATATATGACATATGGAGGAAGACGAAGTGATTCTCTTGTGGAACACATCTTTCGGTCTGTGCTGTATTTTCTGCGTTCCACAGCGCAACAGTGGGGTCTCCAGCCCCCTACATCGCGGTCATGGATGTACAATCCCCGGAGATCCCGCCCGGTACCAGTTCATCCACGGGCATTGCTTCAAGAAAGCGTGGCAATCCATCTAGTGAGAGCGAGGACACCGAGCCGTACTCTGCATCAGACTACGAGTCCTCGGAAGACGGCTTCGAACCTGTGCTCTACCGCAAGGCCAAACGAAGAATCATGAACGCATCATCGGCATCAAGTACAGCCACTGTGAGGACAGCGCCTCAGCGATGGCCTCACTCCATTCTGTTTGTGCCACAGACTACTACTGCAAATCTACGCTTCCTCAACAGGCAAGCACTGTCCTTGTACCTTGAAAACATTGTGCCTAACGAGATTAAGGACATCAGGATAAACACGAAGAAGAATATTTTGGCAATAGACGTGAAGAACCCGAGTGCACTGAACACGCTACAGCATGTGTCGGAGCTGGGAAACATCAAAGTCCGATCCATCATACCAGCGAATGGTGACACCGTAACAGGAGTTATCTATGACATAGACACGGAAATCACCAATGAAGATCTTCCTGCACTGATAAAACCAGTGAGCGAAAACAACGTCATTGTGCATGCTGGTCGCCTAGGCAACTCTCGTTGTGTGCGAATAACATTCAAGGGTGACTGTCTTCCCTCTTACGTGAAAGTTGGCCATTTCCGTCACCAAGTTCGCCCATTTATTCCGAAGCCTATGCAGTGTTTCAAGTGCCAGAAGATTGGCCACGTGCAGGGCGTTTGCAGAAATTCCGCAGTGTGCCCCCGATGCGCTGAACAACACTCAGAAGACGACTGTAATGCAACTACGTTGAAATGCCCCAACTGCCAAGGCGCTCACAGCGCTTCCTCCAAGGACTGTCCTCAGATTAAGAAAGAGATTTATATTCTGAGGCAAATGGTGCGAGACAACTCGACTCACAGAGAAGCTGCGCAAAAAGTAAGGCGAAGGCGCCGTCATCGTCGAAGGTCCTCACGAAGGACAGTTCAAAATCTGACGACAAAGTCAGAAACTCAGGTGAAATCGACAGGCGCGGCTCCTAGCACGGCAAACATCTGCGCTGAAAGAGAAGATGCCGGAAGATCTCTCTCTCCAAAGGAATGGCCACTCCTTCAGCCTAGACGATCTGTTGAGCCTCAACAGAAGCCGCCTACACGACCTGTTGAGCCTCAACAGAAGCCACCTCAAGAACAAGCACAAAATGCTGCAACAGCCGGGAAGCCAGATCATCGCGTGATGGTGATGCTAAGATCATTAGTGGACACCATTCGCATGTTGTTAAACGACATGAATACACCGTCAGCCAAAAGTGCCCTTCAAGTACTGGACGCGCTTAGTCCAGTGCTAGCAGCCCTAGAGTAGACCATGGCTAACCCACCACTGTCTTTCAAGGATGAGGTTCGTAAAGCAGCAATACTGCAGTGGAACGCCAGGGGACTGAGATCGCGCATTGGTGACTTTCGTCAATTTGTGTACGTCAATATGTTTCCCGTAATCGTCATCTGTGAGCCGAACGTATCGAGTGCAATACGACTCTCAGGATACGAACCTTTTATGTCGTCTACTGTTAGTGAAAGCAGCAAGGTTCTGGTGTACATTCGCCGAGACCTCACTTACATCTTTCAACCTGTACCACCTCATGACGGAAACCAATACGTATGCTTAAGAGTGAAAAAGAGGAGGCTCAACATCACAGTGGTTGGCGCATACCTATCACCATCAAGCCGTTTCGATCAAAAAAGACTACGAGACATCATAGCGTTAACTCCTGACCCGTGTGTTATCATCGGGGATTTTAACGCTCATCATACATTATGGGGAAGTCAGATAACCAACATGAAGGGCAGAAGCTTGGTGTCTTTTGCCTCCGACAACCAACTTTGGTTACTGAACGACGGCAGTCCTACATTTTTACGTGGCTCCACATACAGTAGCTGTCTCGACTTGGCTTTTGTTTCGCGAAGCCTAGTGAAACATACTGAATGGTTCACAGATATAGAAACGCACGGGAGTGATCACATTCCAACATACGTCAAGATCAGAGGATTGTCACCTCCTAAAGTGCGCGACATGGTTAAAAGAGTGGACTGGAAAAAATTTCAGTCTCGTATGGAAGACCTATGCCAAGAACACATATCCGATTTACAAGAGGCCATCCAGAGCACTGTAAAAGAGACTGTGTGTACGATCCCATGCCCTGCAAGATTCATGGACATCGACATAGAGCTGGAGCGGCTTCGAGCCTTGCGACGACGAGCTGAAAGAAGGTACCGGCGCACGAAGGACATAGAAGATTTACGGACTGCTAGACGTATGCAGAAGAAAATCAAACGTCGGTTAGACAAGCTAGCATTCCAACGCTGGGTTACTTTCTGCGAGTCACTCGACCCTCGTAAGCCTTTATCGCACATATGGACGACGGTTAGAGGTTTGCGGTCATCGCCCATTCAGAAGTCACCATTCAAGGCCTTAGCCCTTCACCAAAATCGACCAGATGTGGACGTTGCTGAAGAGTTCTGTGCCGGATTATCAGGGCAAACTACAGCCATCAGCAGCTCACCACTTTCGAGCAGTTGTCCGCCACCACGTGATCCCTCTATGGACTTCCCGTTCACCATTCAGGAGCTCAAAGCAGCACTCGCTTCATTCAAACGTACCTCTGCACCAGGACCTGACGGAATCTCCTACAGAGCCCTGTGTCATCTGGGTGAGCGCGCGAGAATAGCTCTACTTCAGCTATATAATGATTGTTGGCTAGAGGGCACTGTCCCCTTAAGTTGGAAAACTAGTCGTCTAGTACCATTATTGAAACCTGGCAAATCACCATTGGTACTCTCCTCCTATCGCCCGATCGCATTAGCCAGTTGCGTGGGTAAAGTGATGGAGAGAATGATTCTCGGCCGACTCGAGTGGTACTTGGAGCATCATCAGATCTACCCAAATGCCATGGCTGGCTTTCGACGTGGTCGATCATCGATCGATAACGTCATCGACCTAGTCACGTACGTTGAACACGAGAAAGGCCATAAGCGTCTTTGCGCCTCTCTGTTCCTTGACGTCAAAGGAGCCTATGATAACGTGACACATGAATCCGTCCTTGCCGCACTAGAAGAGATTGGAGTGGGTGGCCGAATGTTTAAGTGGATACGCAGTTATCTCCAAATGCGATCCTATTTTGTGAGTACAGAGACTGGGAACACGTCTACACATTTCAGTTGTCGTGGCGTCCCTCAGGGTGGTGTACTGAGCCCCGTGCTATTCAATATAACACTAATCGCTCTCCATACGCACCTACCAAACAATATTTATCTATCAACATACGCTGATGACATATGCATATGGACATCTGCGGTAACTCGCCTGCAGTTACGAGCGAGAATACAGAAAGCTGCTACTTCAACTGCTTTGTATCTACGCAATCGAGGCCTGGAAATTTCCTCCGGAAAGTGCGCTCTTCTGGCATTTACGCGCAAACCCATGTCGAATTACAGAGTGTCAATTAACGGTCAAAATATACCATATCGTCAATCTCACAAATTTCTGGGTGTCATAGTCGACAGAGACTTATCATGGAGCCCTCATGTGTCGTATTTGAAAAAGCGATTGACAGGCATATGCCATCTTTTCAAGTTTCTCGCTGGAAAGACTTGGGGAATGCAGCCTAATGCTATGTTACGACTGTACAGGGTGCTTTTCCTTGGCTTTTTACGATACAGTCTGCCTGCATTATCAAACGCCAGTAAAACAAGTCGACACATGATACAAAGCGTTCAGGCACAGGCGCTTCGAATATGTCTAGGTCTGCCTCAGGGTGCCTCAACAATGGCGACTATAGCTATAGCCAAAGACCACCTCGTGCAGACCCATATTGAAATTGAAGCTTTGAGGATACACATAAGGCATGTGGCCCGGAATCCCCATCACCACCTAGCCTCTCTACCAGTGGATAGACCTCATACTTCCTTTTGTAGAACAATAACTACACATGGTGACTTCCTACCAACTGGTTTTACGCCCGCGGCGAGACCTTCAATTCCTCCATGGTGCCTCAAACAGCCAGTCATCTACCTGACAATACCAGGCATCCAGAAAAAAGGTGATTTCTCAATACCAGCCCTCAAGCAGCTCGCATTACTTCTGCTTTACGAGAAGTACCAAGACTGCACCCACGTCTACACCGACGGCTCCGTCCTGCCAAACAGCTCAACTGCGGCGGTCGTTATTCCAACGCACGCCACAACCATTAAATTCAGGACAGCTCATGCAACCACAACAACGGCAGCAGAGCTTGCAGCGGTTCGCGCTGCGCTGCGTTTTATTAACGACCAAAGCACGCAACGGTGGACGATTTTTTGCGACTGCAAGGCGGCACTGCAGTCACTTCTGTCAAATTTACGCCGTGGTCCGCACGAGCAGTTGGTATTTGAAACAGCAGAAATGCTACACCACATAACAGAGAAAGGGCACCACGTTATATTTCAGTGGTTGCCAAGCCACTGTGGAATTATCGGTAACGAACGAGCTGATCAAGCAGCCCGTTCAGCCCATACAGAAGACAACGACCAGTCAATACCTTTATCAAGAACGGACGCTGCTAGGAGGCTCCGCATGCTTGCTCGCCAACGCTCCATGGCTCTTTGGAATGAGCCTCTCTTTACGCATGCAAGATTACGATCCCTTGATCCAACGTTAAGCATGCAGCTTCCAACAAAAATTCGACGAGGCGACGCTACTGCTCTGTGCAGACTATGGTTGGGAGTCGCGTTTACCCGTGCGTACGCGTTCCGCATAGGTATGGCCGACACCGCCGACTGTGCACACTGCGGAGATGAAGAAACAATTCGACATATACTGTGTGACTGCCCGAAATACAACCTGGAGAGACAACACCTTTCTAATAAACTAAACAGGTTAGATGACCAGCCGCTGTCAGAAGAAAGGATATTGCGCCATCGTCATGACTCATCGTCACAGAAGAAAGCCGCGCAAGCGCTACTGGGCTTCTTACGAACTACTGGCCTGTCGGAACGCCTCTGAGTGAACTGATTTTGTGTGTGCGTGTGTGTCGGTGTTTTTCTCCTATTTATTTTTTTTAACTCCCCCTTTCTCTTTCAACCCCCTATTCCCCAACCCCAGTGTAGGGTAGCATACCGGATACTAGCATCTGGTTAACCTCCCTGCCTTCCTCTTTTCTCGTTTCTCTTTCTCTTTTTTTTTCAGTGACATATAGGCCACTAAAAATATTTTTCTCTCGAAAGAATTTTCGCGATAGACTGATTTCAATGGAGTAAATCAGCCCGACTTTTTTTTTCGAATACACCTGAGATAGTCGACAAAACGTTTAGGACGTTTGGCGGGGAACGACCGATCAAACTTTACGTTGATACCTATCACTTTTCGTCTCCACTGTCTCTTTCTAAGTTCATGTTCTTCCTTTCTTGACATTCAACTTCACAGTATTTTAACAAATCCGCATCATATTGGTTCTATAGAAGAAAATAGCTTGTGGTATACGCATCTTAAACAAAACTTGGCCGTGCACTTACGCCCCATCTCACTGTTTTGTATCCATCATTTCACCGTTCTCATTTCACTTACGGTATTGCCGCGTGGTTGCGACGTCAAAGAAGATGGTACGTGGGTTGCTCAAGACGACACTTTTTATTGAGTGAACATGTGCATAGGAAAGTGCAAAGTGCTCGAAATTCGCGCTTTACACAGATAGCGGTAATCAGAGCATTGGTCGTTGGTAATATGATCTGCGCGAAGGTACGTCGCCATTTATACACGTAGCATCCATATCGTAGGTGTCTCAAGCTTATCAGAAAATTCTAAAATAATCTAGAGTGTTCGCAGACAGCCAAGCGTCCTTTGCGCAAGGCAACTGATTAATATGTGGTGTTTAACGTTTCAAAACCACCACATGATTATGAGAGATGCCGTAGTGGAGGACTCCAGAAATTTTGACAACCTGGGTTTCTTTAACATGCACCCAAATCGCAGCACATAGGCCTGCAGCATTTTCGCCTCTATCGAAAATAAAGCAGCCGCAGGTGGGACTTGATCCCGCGACCTGCGGGTCAGCAGCCGAGTGCCTTAGCTACTGAACCACTACGGCAGTGCCTTTGCGCAAGACTGTGACATAAAAATACAAGCGAGCGTGGCAGTTTAATGATGTTGCGATAAAATTTCAGCAGATGCAACATGTTTCACTGTGGATGCCATTTTCATACAGAACCGTCATCGCGTGGCCACGCGTTGCACGGTGGATCGACGTCTTTGGGTATTTTGAGTAGGCTAAATTTCTACCTAAAACATACGGCGTGACGACAGCACTCACGTTAACTGTAAATATTAACAAAACGAAGTGCACGCTTCGGTGGGATGATATGCATATCATTAAGAAGCTGTTGTGTATTTCTCAAAGGTCGAGATCATCAATGATCGAGCAACCCTTCTGGATGAAAGAAATATATTCATTTAATGTTTACATCCAGCCTGTAGACCGCAACAACTAAAGGTGTGGGCCGACATCACTCCTGTAAGTCTATTTAGTGATGTATCCGTTACAATAAAAAGTAACTAAATACCTCACTAGTTACTCAAATAAGAAAAAGGGGAACGTTTCACGGCTCCACGTTATATAGATACATAAAAAGCTAACGCATTACCGTTACCGTAACCGAAAAAAACAGAACGAATGTTACCTCTGCCGTAGCTCCGGAGTCATCAGTTTTAACCAATGTGTCTTTGCTGCAGAAACACACAATGATAATTTTAAATCTCAAATTTATGTTTCACACATACTAACCCAAGCAGGGATTATACTCAAAATGTTCAATTAACGAGAATTATTTTTACAAATGTACTGAACCTTAGCAATGTCATATAGAAGCTTATTGATGCCTGCACATGTGATGGCTTCTGACTCTGCAGTGACACAGGATGAAACCATTTTTTTTTCATTGGAGCATTATACACAAAGTGAGGTCCAATAATCCACGGTATTCACGAAGAAACTATCACTGAACTCTCAAGAAATTTACAAATATCGGCCTTTTCTTGATCCTTCAGCACCTCCAATAAAGCAAGTCGAAATCGCCACTGTTGGATCTAGCCACCGGATTGGCCCGCCGCGCGCCAGTAGGCAATCACGGAAGCCTACATTGGTGCCTTTTTGTTAGAGGGGGGGGATCGGGAGATGTCGTGGGGAAAAAAGGGGGACACTTACAAGTTTGTGACACCAGATGTGCCTTGCAGAGACGTAAGTCTAGAAAAATCACGTCTTGCAACACACATCTTGCAATAGCAGCCTTTTTTTTAATATGTTGCAGGTTTTATTTTTGTTTATATAAGAATTCAAATCATGCCTAGAAATCAAATATACAAAAGAACAAAGGTTCCCAGCACTCATAATTGCATTGTTCTACTGTGTCTTTTCCGGAACAAGTCGAGAGTGGCAGTTGCTATTTCGATTTCTCACACATCTGATGGGTATTGAGCACGTGAACACGCTACAAAAAAGCATTGAAAAGTTGAATGTTTTATACATACTTATCAAGCATTCTTATTTGTGACGTTTTTAAGAGAAATTTTGATGAGGCCCACTTGCAAGGGGCGTCCCCCTGCCCTGACCAAGCACAAAGTGGTCGGGGAGTCAACGTTCTCTTCAGGCGTGGTCAACGGACGCCCAGCTCGTGACCAGCATGGGCTGTGTATCTGAACAAATATTGCATTTGCTCTCATCTGCACATATGACCATCGTCAGGTTTTTGTCTTGGGGGGATGCAAACCCTTCTTTCAACTTGCATCACGACTGAGGGAGTAGGTCGTGTTGGTGTCGCTAGAGTGGGTAGCAAGTGCTGGTGGAGCTTGAAGGGTTCAAGTGTCCTTTTTGCACCACCCGCCTCGCCCATATCTACACTTCATTCATTGAACACCGCGCAGAGAACTAGTTGAATAAATGCGCAGATTTGTTTCCTTCCGCATCCTATACCGCTGCATAAGAGATTCTCACATTGCGAAAAGTAGGTCTTTTGATTCGTTTGAAGGAAAGTTACATTCAAAGCATGACAGATACTCAAAAAAGCGGTTTCATGCAATCGTAATAAGAAAACTCGAAGCAGAGGTGCTTCTTCTTTTGTGCAGCGTACAATGTAAAAGTAAAATCAGATCCGGAAAAAGCGAAATGAGTGACGTGCGTCACTGCTTGCTCATTGTTCAATGAAAAAATGTTTCATGAAGTATGACGTTGCCAACAACAACAACAACTTAAAACAACATCTTAAAGTAAAAAAAGCAAAGTGCTGCACATTTACCGTAGAACATGGACATAGATTGAAATACGCGTTATTTTTTCATGAAAGCGAAATAAAAACTATTTTACAAAACGCTTTGCATTCATCGGGATGTCGACACATCTGTGTAGTGTCATTTATGCTATTTGGATTAAAATTCCTGAATTTCAACTAATTCAGTAACCTGTGGCGGAAGAGCCTTTTGAATTTTCAGTTTCGGTTTCTGCGCCGCCGACGCCGCCGCCGCCGACGAAAATTGGCCGCACGCCGCCGCCGATGAAAAAACCGGCGTGCGCCGACAACGCCGCCGCCGCCGACTCTGTACGACCCCCACGCCGCCGCCGGTCAAAATCGCCTCGGCGCACACCTCTAAGGCAGCCATTGACCGCACTTTACGTTTACTATGTTACTCTATGCCTAAGCCAGATAACCTAAAGCAGTGATGACTGATTGAAATCGTCACCGATTGCACCTTTAATTTTAATATTGTATTTAAACGGCATCTTGTTGGGTGCTTTAAAAATTGTTTAATTGTTCGAGAAGCATAAATAGTATCCCGACCAGTCTTCCCAACGTACACGCGTGAGATCATTAATGCGCACATGCACCTGCATGAAAATTAGCGCATTTGCCCAATCGACACATAGGGCCCGTCGTATTTCGGTAACGGCATGGATTCAAGGATCAGCGGCCATCGTCTAGGAACAATTCGGCAGCAGCTAATATTTTTTAGATGCACCAAAATTAGAGGCGTTTTCGGTGACTACGGTGTACCCACCGCTGACATGCCGCGTGCCTGGGGGTAACGAAATCCCGCGAAAGGAAAAGCAGAGACGATGAGTAAAGTGAAGTAATTAGGAGGCCCGCCCTTTTTATACACGTGTCTGTTAGATATTCCGGAAGTCATCAATAATGCACTATAATTGCGGACTGACGGGAAGTCGTCCTTAAGGTCATCCATGCAATCGAGATTGCACAGCAACATACTGGACCTCAAACAGATAATCGGTACACGCATCTGCCTGAAGTAGCGTAACATTAGAGTTTTCCTACCGGTTAGAATGACCGGAAGTTGTGCGCTACCTGCACATATGCAATCATACGTATATATATGGTTCAAAGCTCAAAACCATGATATATCTATCTGGGACGCGATCCCACGGCCTTCGAGCCAGACAACACACACACACACACACACACACACACATATATATATATATATATATATATATATATATATATATATATATATATATATATATATATATATATATATATATATATATATATATATATGTTGTTGTTTTCACAGATTCACACTGTTTTCCGTTCCTAAAATTTAAAATTTTCGTTACCCGCTCGTTTCCCGCTCGTTTCCATTACCCGCTCGTTTCCGGCGGCTCTCCGTCGCTTCTTTCTAGTTCCTCTCCTTCTGCTTCTTGTTGTCTGTTGCTACCTCGTTCGCCCGCTTGACTTCTTTTTTTTTTTGGAGGGTCTTTAAACTGTGAGGGTGACCCTCTGCTACGGGAACTTGTATCATTTCACTTACATCCTCCGAAGAAGGCTGGTCCACCAGCCGAAACTGTTAGGATTAAATAAATATTTTATTGTTTTGTTTCCTATACTGCACTATTCTCGAAGTTTATAACTATATATATATATATATATATATATATATGGTCCTGCTCTGTTATTTATTCGCAGTTATCTCCTTAATCGAAACCAAATGGTCAGTATTTCCGGTACCTACTCCAAACAAACAACAACGAACATAGGAGTACCACAAGGGTCCATTCTGGGCCCACTTTTGTTTTTAACCTATATCAACGATCTACCTAATTTTATCATACACTGTAAATATTTGCTCTACGCTGATGATACGACGATTTTTAGTTCTGATAATAGCATAGACTGTTTAATAAAGAAGCTGAGCACAGATCTTCGCAATACAAACTGGTGTAAGCTAAACAAATTACAGTTCAATCCTCAAAAACCCAATTCATTCTCTTTTCATCACATCAGCGATCGCTAGTAACGGATCCCACAATTAGTATCCCAAATGATTCGATCCACGCTAGTAATGATTGTGTTTACTTGGGCGTCAAACTAGATAGAAACTTAAAATTCCACTCTCATATTTTAGATGTCAAGAAAAAGCTGTCTTATGGTATACGCATCCTCATTCGGTCTTGCCCTTTTTTTTTCACGTTCCATTCTCTTGTCACTATACTACGCATTTATTCATTCTCACATCAACTACTGTATAACTACCTGGGGCACTACCTACAACAATCAACTCGCACCATTACAGACTGTTCAAAACAAAGCAATTAAAACAGTCACTTCTAGTTCACATTACACCAATTCAAAACAACTATTCTACAGCTACAACACCCCTACAATGCTCGATACGGTTAAGTATAATCTAGTCATAAGTTTATCCAGGCATATCAATGAGCTATTTCCCATTTCCATCATCCCATTCTCCTCACTTCTCAATACCAACAACACTAGATTTGCTTACCACAAACACTTCATCTTACCGAAAGCCCGGACTAACTATGGCAAACAAACCGCTCATTTTAGCTCACTTTCCATATGGAATTCACTTCCATCCATCTTAAAAGTAATGAATCCACACTCGTTTGTAAAAGAATTAAAAAAGCTCTTTGTCGACCAATACAACACGTAGCACTTCATTCTCATAGCCCCTAAAGCATGCTCTCACACATGTATGTATGTGTGTATATATATGTGTGTATATATATGTGTGTATATATGTGTGTATATATATGTGTGTATATATGTATGTGTGTATGTATATGTGTATATATTTATATATTCTTTTCTTTTTTTCTTTTTACATCTCGTGTTTACATGGTTTCTTTATATTATGAAATATGCTTGATCACCCATATCATTATGATTATTGGAATTTTTCCCTTCCTGTCGAAGCTATGTTTTATTTGTTTTTATGTTCATCATGCACAGGAGGTCCCAATTCAGTCTCCGACTACGGGACCTCCTTCTGTATACTGTCTGTAATGACTTTGCTTCATAGTAACTATAAAATTTGATTCTGAAGTTTGATTCTGATATAGTGTATATCGCTTATTCTCCGAGAAGCGTTGCGTATCTATTCGATAGCTCTGTGCAGTAAATGTTTTGCTTCAAGGAAGTAGTTTTGTTTACACAGCATAAACATTGTTCTCACCATTTAAATTTCACGTATTCCGTGAGGCATAATTGGCATCATAATTTTGCGGAGTCTTTTAACGACCAGAATTTTGTAACGCTTTCACTGCAAACTGATTAAAACAATGCGGCACTTCATTTGCGTGGATGGTCGAGTCGAGGATGGCTATCCTCCGGCCAAATGAAAAATAAGGGTTTGCAAGTGATAAAAATATTGTAGTTTTATTATCTAAAGAAAAGCATATTTGCATTCGTATCACACGCCACGTGAAGTACAAAGTACCGTGCTTTCCGCTTCAGATTTTCCATTATTGTAGCAAGTGTGCGTGTATTCTTTTTTTGTTGTTGTTGACCGGCTAGCACACACTGATATTTCTTCAATATTCTCGCTAGATCGTATACGACATCGGAACCACGCGAGTATGAATCACCTGAAGACTTAGAACGTTTGCAACGACACCCTTTGGCAGCGTTACATACGAGCTCTTATATATCGGAATGTGAGCATGAGCGAAAGCACTGATGACAGATAATCAACAGATTCACAGCGACATGAGATATATGAGGAGAATGCGGGGCCCTGCCAATAAAAAAAAAACTTGCATCCTATCTGCAGAAATTCTACAGCCCATTAGCCACCCGCAATACGGAATATATGAAGACAAGTGACAAGCTTTCTGTCGCCAGCTGTCCCCTCCGAATAGACAATTGGTACACCCGTTCTGCAGAAAGGCTGCAGAGCATTTGTAGCAGCGCAGAATGCAGAATATCTGCGGAACATCTGCAGAAAGTGTACAAGCAATTTGCAGTATTTCTGCAACATCTCCGCAGTGTTTTGTCGTGGAGAAAAAAAAAGTGACAACTACACTTTGCGTTAGCGCAAACATTCAAGGAACATGTAGCACCTAAGGGTATAATACCGCCAATACGCCCTATAGACACGTGCCCAACACATAAACGAAAAAAAAAAAACAGGAAGGTTAATACCATACCCATAACCACTTGCACTTCGCAACCTAACACCTACCACCCGGCATATATAGCCATGGTATTTTGACCGGCCATTGAGTGCCGGTAAAACATACGTATTTGTCGAAATTTTGCATTTATACGTACGCGGAGGCTGCGTGCGTGTACGACTTATAGTATTGTATGTGCAATAGTTTTTTTGTTCGTCCAATATAACTCCCTTTTGTTTTCCTCACTGTGTCCATCTTCCTCGCGTCACACGCCTTGCTACGTGACGAACCTACACGACACCATCATTCCCATGGTCGCTGAACGATCGCAGCGCCAAAGTGCCCTCTAGTTAATTTTGAGAAACTCTATGGCATCCAGTGTCTGCGAAATGCGCTGCACATGACGCCGTATGAGACAGTTCGCGCAGCCACCGCTACCCCAGCTGCTCACGACGCCTACGCTTCTGGTTTCTTCGCACTACGTAGTGACTTCGCACATAGCGTTTGCAGCTCAGGTACACCAAAAGAGTTGATTGTTGGGCGAGTTGGCGCTTCGACATAGAAACCATCGTTACGTTTTCGGGGTGTGTTTGTGTGCAATGATGATGGTGTCGCTGTTGCAGGTTTGCTGACTGATGATGACATATTATCGGAAGTGCTTGAAGAGGATCATAATTGCTGTTCCGATGATGACATTCAAGATGAGCCGACGCGACATCGCACCGTGCAAGAGGCCGCCAACGCTCTTGCTGTCCTGTCCTCTTGGAGTTCTGCATCAGTTCTCCCGACCGCGAGTGTGCCCACCACCACCACCACAGAGAGTTGAATAATATAATATCGTCCTAGCACTAATTCCAATGACTAGGCCGACTAAGTTGAGGCAACTTTTCATGAAGTAAAGGTTTGTCTCTGCAGAATATGTTTTTCTTTTGTTTTGATGCTTCAATCAATCCGGAATTCAGTTAACTTAGACAATTTCATCGCTCCCGTGAGATCCGGGTTAACGAGCCTTTATGGTAACAGTTAAACCTGTTCCATTCAAACTGTTTTTTAATCCTGCTTAACTCGAAGTATTTCCGTGGTCCCTTATTTTAAAATGCAAGTCTGAGCCCAATATTTCAAGCTCCGGTCAGCACCTGTCAAGTTAATTCAAAAACTTTTGGTTCCATGTATTCCCGTTTTTGATTTCACCACAAATCCACAGAAGCGACAGCCTTAAGGGCTATAAGGCAATGCAACATAGCTATACTGATGAGTGGCAGCCTCGCTACTTCCAGCACAAGAAACAAAAAACGGTCTTGTCACATGAAATGTGCACCTGTGGAAAACGAGACTCGCTTCACTGCAGCACAGCGGCGACATGTGGGCAGCGTATCGAATGCTGCTGGCAACATCAGCGAGCCATGATTTACCCATACTTTCTCGAAATATATAGAAATAATAAATCTTTTTCCGGTGGAATTCACAATACATGTGTTGCAACGCCAGCGGTTGCCGAAGTGGACGCAGAACAGCACGTACATGCATCTTTATCTCTCTCTTTGATCCCTCTCTGCCCTCATTCCTCTCTTTCATGATATAAGTTTAGAGCGGTGAATAAACACGGTCTTCTGCCAGGTGACACCGACTAGTTCATGTCTCTGGTGGCGTCTCTACCGCCAACATTACAGTATGCAAACATCAGACTGCCAGTTGCACCAGAAATTTGTCCACTTCAACTGCTGGCAGAGTTCTTGCCTGCAATGCCTACTTTGAAAACTAAGCTTGAAACCTTCAGTAATCATGTTTTCGAGCCAAATCACATTGCGAATTTCGTCACACTGTCCCTTATACTATTCTTTATTTTAACAGAAAGAATGGTTTGATCTCACTTGATATATGGGGCTTAGTGTCCCAAAACCGCCATATGATTATGAGAGATGCCATTACGGAGGGCTCCGGAAATTTTCACTGCCTAGAGTTCTTTAAAGGGCCACTCACCAGGCCCCATAACAAATTTTAGTTATATCATGGAAATTGTTGAGTGTCCGATAAATTGCATCATGCCACAAAAAATATTTTCATTTGGTTCATTACGAGCCGAGAAAACGAATTTTTTTGAAGCGGCGCGAGAGGAAGACGCGAGGAGGTGAGCTTGAGAACCTTGCCACTTTCCCTGCATAGCCTTCGCAAGCAAAATCTTTTGCCTACCTTCTCCGGCATCCGACCAAAAGGTCCCGTGTGCGTGACGTGCCCGAACAAGCCCAACCCCCGAGCACCCGAGCAGTATTGTTTTGTTGACCAGCGTTATTTTGTGGTCTACTGCGTGTTTCTGCAGGATAGTTTGGATACCTTGGCCTAGGAGCGGTAGAATAGATGGAGCATAATGAGTGCTCAAACGCGCAGGACCATTCATTTCTTTTCCAGTACAGATGTCTGCTTGATGCGCTAACCACGGCGACACGAACGCATGCAACACGTAGGCACATTAGCCCCGGATCTCGTCGCAATTCAGCGGAAAAAAATGAAAAAGACGCACACATTCCTTCATTGTATCTCGTTATTTACCTCAAGTTTTATTCACCTATTCAAGCAACAAATTACATAAACTACACATGTCGTGTTGAATGATTTTCACCATGTCGCGTGGTACTGTTGGCAACGTCAGAGCACAGTCGTCTACATAGAGGACCAACGTCACAGCATTGCTGTGTGCTGGGATTCCTACGCGCACGTCATGTCCTCAATATTTGGGCGTGCTCCCACGAAAAAAAAAGATGCATTCATATAGAAATTTGACTCATTTCCGTGGCGCGTAGCATTTTGGCACATGTGATTGTGAATGTCCTACGTATTCATTGCGCTTAGCTCAAAATCATCAAACCTGGTGAGTGGCCGTTTAACGTGCCCACAAATCTGAGCACACGGGTAACACGGGCCCACAACATTTCCGCCTCCTTCAAAAATACAGCCGCGCAGCCGGGATTTGGTCCCGCGGGCTGCCGGTCGGCAGCCAAGTACTTTAGCCACTAGACTACACGGCGGGGCAACAGAAACAATGGGCGAATGGTCGTATCATGATGCGCCGATGCAGAGAGGAGCAGGGGGGCAGGCTGCCCGCGTGTCACAACTGTGTTGCACGGAAGGTGTCTTGTTGGCCGCAAGGGCATATTTCAATTGATTGAGTTTTTTCGTTCTTTTTCTTTCTTTTTTTTCAGAGGTAGCAGCGAGGTTTGTCGTTCCCTCGTGTTTGCGGCGAAATCAGGACGAGGTATGGCAGCAAAACATACCCTCGGAGCTGCAAACTTGCCGGCACATGAAACGACCAGCCCTGATTACTTCAAATTATTCCAAGATCCTAGCATCCCGCTTTTTTGTATGCTCCGTTAATTCGAAAAGCTGCTTAACTGAAAGATTTCTTACGGCCCCACTGACCCCGAATTAACGAAGTTTTACTGTATCGACATAAAATTTGTTCGGACTGCGTGGCAGAGAAAGATCGCAACAGCAAAGCTGAAACATTGCGCCGCAGTTGACGTTGAGCATCATCATCTGAGGCACCAGGAGCAGGGTAACTGAGTGTGTGTTCTCGAAGACAAGTTGTGTGTGCTGCCTTCCTGGCAATTTAAAGGTAGAATACAAAAAAAAAGTTTTATATGTAGCTGATGTCTATAAAGACGCGGATTTCTTTAATTTATCACAACGAATTTCAGAGCTCGATACCAGTGGTACTGCAGAAAAGGCATTCCTAAAGCAAGACATTGACATAAAAGGGTTCTACGAAGCCATCGATTTGCCAAACAGCCGCTGAAGTTGTGCTGCTAATGGTTGAATGATTGATTTGCGGGGTTTAACGTCCCAAAACTATCATATGATTATGAGAGACGCCGTAGTGGAGTGCCCCGAAAATTTTGACCACCTGGGGTTCTTTAACGAGCACCCAAATCTGAGTACACGGGCCTACAACGTTTCCGCCTCCATCGGAAATGCAGCCGCCGCAGCCGGGATTTGAACCCGCGACCTGCGGGTCAGCAGCCGAGTACCTTAGCCACTAGACCACCGCGGCGGGGCAAGTTGCGCTGCTAAGGACAACAGCGAATGATCATGGCAGTGTTGCAATTTCCTTAAATAAACAGTTGAACATTTTGTAAAAAGTATGAGGCCACATAAAAGAAACGAACATGCAAAGAAGATTGCCACTGATCAAATATCAGAAGAAATCCGAGAAACTAGTACATCAAGAACCCCAGTTGGTTATGAAGCCTCTTCGAACGGAGCAGAAGAGTACCCTTCAATGTTCAACTTGAAAGAGTTGAAGACAAAGATACTCCTCCGGTCAGCGCTTCCTTTGAGAACGCGACCACTTCAGAAGATGGCAACTGGCCTGAATGGCTGCTGCAATATCAGCATTGTGCACACCGCAATTTGAGTGATATGCATTGACACCGTCATCATGGTGGCCTTCATGGCACCCTCGCTCAGCTCTGAAACAGTTCTGGTCACTAAGACAACACTCTCGTGTTTAACAAGTGCACAGTAATTGTCCCTTAACAGCTGCAGGACCTTTCCAAAAGACAGTGTGCCCCAATCGAACCTGCTTCAAGTCAAGAGTGTCGACAGTGTTGTGCCTGTGACTGCATCGGAGACTTGACCGTGAAAGGACATAATTTCATCGTTAAACATGAACCAGTTAGAGCACTGTACATATGTGAAGTAGCATTGAGACTAACACATCTCTGAAGGATTGCAGTCGTTTTATCGCACAGACACATCATTTTAGGACTTCTCTGAACTCGTGCACATAAGGTGAAAATTGTAGGTGAGCATTGTTCATTGTGAAGAGGATTTGTGGATGGATGATGCAGACTGTAAAAGGCCATCTGTGGAGAATATTAAGGAAAGGTTGGAGAAATTGTTGGGGTAGAGGATGTAGAAAATTGTCCACGACACAAACTGACGAGATGGCAGAGGTTTGTTTGTTCTTGGACTGTTAGAATGTACGCCATGTTGTAGACGGCACTACACTGAGTGCCAATGAAGGCTCCATAAATATTTTTCCCCGAAAAGATAACACTTTCAAAGGTGGAAGGCAGTCACAAGAGGACGACAAAATAGGCATCTTCAGAGACAATGAAAACGGTGGTTCACTTGCTAATGGGTGTGGCTCGCTTAGATAGATCATCGTACTGCGGTGACAGTGACTCGGGAAAGAAAGGTGGGGCAAATAACCTTGTTTTGAGCTCAAGAACATAGCGTACATTGGAGACAGCTGAGGAGTCAATATGACAGCGTTATGTAACGCTGCCCAGCCTGGTGTAATCCTCCCAAAAGTAGCTAGAGAGTGTTTTTTTATTGTGTGGCGTAATAAATGACGTTTGCAGGAGACATGTTCCTTTTACTCAACAGCCCTGGCCCGCATGTAATTTATGTAGTCTCATACTATAAATGTCTGCCATTTTTTCCACTTCATGGGGTTAGCGAACTTTGTAATCGTTTTTCGAGAAGCAAAAATAAGAATGTGTGGTTAGCACTGCGTACACGTGAAAGCCAGCTACGACTACAATTATATTTTATATTACCCTGCAATTATTTTTCAAGGCTTTATGGGCGTAATTAACCGAAGGTATACAGTATAACAGTGAAAAGTCCTGACACCGAAAAAAGTTCCAAAACACTCAATCGAATATATCTTGTGTGAGGAAGGTATCATCACAAGCGTGGCCCGTGCCTCGTTTATGTTCAAACGTAACTTACTGAAACGGCCAGGGCAGGCTCGACTCGGAGTATAGTAAGTTATAAAACGTAACCTACTTTACAGGTGATCAGTTGCATATTACTGAAAGTCAGAACCTGCTACTATTCCGTGTTTTTTCCACTTTTCTATGAACCAAAAAAAGTGACCTATGTACACGCATTGGTTCCATTTTAAGTATTGTGCAGGTTAAGCCATGAGAAATATGCTTCTTTTCTTTCATAATATATAAAATATGCTATTCAAACTTGCTTTGAAATCATTCGACCAAATCACTGTTCTTTTCGAATTTGCTTCAATCCTGAAATTTACTACACTCACACCTCATTAAAACAAAGTTTCATTGTACGCGAGCTATAAAAAAATCGTTAAAGATTTTTTCTAACGCTACATCTATTGCAAGACTATCTTTCTTTTACTTCGTTATGACCGACACTTCATTATATCCGGGTCTATTATATTGAGCTTTAAGTTCATTCTTCCTAGCGCTTAGTCCACAGTTCTGGTCTGATTTTTGGCACTGTTAATAGTATTATCTGTATATCTTATGTATTAACACATCCCAAATACAATATATAATGGTCATTTCAGTGCATCCTCACGCAGGCAAATGTTTGAGAATGCATTGCTTCAAAGCTTGTTTTTATCGCAATGCTCCAGACTGTATTCAATCAATAAAATTGCTTTTCAAGAATTTTTAGGTGGTCATCGCCCTCAGTTGCTCTGTTATGTCACAAGCAGTTAAAATTTGAGTGATGACACAACTGGATGTCAAGATGAAGATTCAACGTCGTAATTTAAGTGTCTAAAACCCTTCGAGGACACTACACATTTTTCTATCAATTAAGAACTACGCAAGAAAAATAGACAGCCATGATCTAGGATATCACAGCTATTTGTGAAGAAAGTTTAACGAGGCATCGCCAGCTTGATTTTCTTTTGGCATATTTTGCCGCTTATCGAGCGTATTTTCTTGTTAAGAGTGATACTTTTGCTGCTACGAAAGGGTACTTCACTAAAGTGAGAAAAATACTATGTCGGAGCAAAGGCTGCGTAATCGGTAGAGTGTTTTGCTGGTCGTGAGCTTAAAGTCAAACTCAATTTTGAGAAGGTGCCAGAATAGTAATACATAACATTATAGAGCGAAAGTACGAAAGTGGGCCTGCCGAACATGAATAGGGGCTTTTGTAAGAATCACATTGGCATTTCGGAGGAGCTGAAGAAACACGTGCAGCCTGAAACGCCACAACTTTGTCATCGAAGTCATCAAAACTGAAGTCAATCACAATTAAGGCTTACTGTGATTTGCTTCCCATGTGGCTCGGGGTTGTGGTCCGAGAAGTTCATGGGCGTTCTGTTCGGTGCTGAGAATGCGAGGCACTTCTCCCAAGTGATGATGTACTCGTCCCGGTCCAAGTCTGAGCCTGCATGCCACACATGATGCTCAGAGGGCAACACGCATACTTAGCGGGGTCTCCAAAGAGAGCCAAAAGGACAGTTCCCAACATAGTGTAATAAATGCGCGGACATTTATTGGCAACCTTCACGCAACTCTAAGCCTGCCAACCAAATCTCATAATAACGATTATATAACAAGTGACCCTAGGATGCCATATAACACTGAAAGACAACACACAAAACGTACCACCCACGGAGCCAGAATACTTGACGAGCCGAAACTGCACTCGCTCGGGCGTCCTGAAAACGTCATGAAATCGGGCGCAGCGCTGACGCGCTCTCTGTAGTGAAACTTTGCTAGCGGAAAAAGAAAAACGCACACGCTGCCTTCACTACGCTCTCGTTCAAAGCCACTCGGCACCGAATCGCCGTTTGCGTCCAAGTGAATGTGTTCTGGTCGTTCCGGTGCGTACTCGTTGGCTCCACATTTTAACACGACAGCGTTTAAGAGCTAGTTTTGCTGAAATGCCGGCATTGGCGTCATTGATTGCGATTGAAAAATTTACGCTGTTTCTGACTGCAAAATCAAGACTCAAATGAAATGAACAGGCATGTTTACTTTGAAGCACCCAAGTATCTGTCCTTGCTTGATTTCTGCAAATCACATCAGGTCAAGTTAACTTTTCTTCCTGTGTGTGCGTATTTTTGTCCTTGTGCTGCGAATTTTTTTTTTGTTGTGCTCTATCAGCTCCGGACCGTGCAAAGATGCAATGCGCACTTTGTAAGGCCAATGTAACTTGAGCGAGTTGCCTTGATTTCCACGAGCAATGCACGAAGCGGCCCCGCGCACAAGGGTGCAGCAGTGAACTACGCGCGTTTAGTACACTTACAGTACGCATACGTGAGCGGTAACAGCGCTAGACCCGTAAGCCGCAGGTACGGGCGAGGAGGTAGTTCATGACGTATCTAAATTATTTAAGATTTTTATCGCTGGCAGATTTGTCACGATGAAGTAAGTGCCGGTGCATTCGTCGGCAGCCGTCATCACGCTTCTGCACATTTTCATGCAGCCATCATAGCGCTTGAGCCGAGCTCACAGTAAGTACTGCATGTTCTACAGTTGATGCACTTATCGTAAAGGCACAAAATTGAAAGTTGGTTACAGTAACATAAGCGACCAAATGTTTGAAAAGATCGAATATTCGAATTGCTTCAAATATTCGAAACTTTCGAATATTCATTCGCACACCTCTCAAATTCAATGAATTTCAATACGTAATTATATTCAACAATGGAATCTGAACTTTCATTCAACCTCTCAAGCTTTTTCAAGATTGCTGCGTAGGTCAGTAACAATAAATAAAATATGTGGCCTGGCAGTAAAAGAAAAATGAAATCGAAGTTCTCTTTACGATCAGTTCATGCAGCTGAAGCAGACAGCTATGATTAGAAAAGCTTACCACTCATGTGAGCTGGCTGTAGATGGATAATATAATATATTTACTGCTGTTCTATTTCGCTAATTTTTTTTATTTTATACAGGCATTGTATTGACAGAAGCACTGTGATTATAAGACCTGCCACGGTGGTCGAGTGGTTGTGGTGCTGAAGTGCGAACCCTGCGGTCGTGGGATCCAATTACACTTTGTAGTTACCCTAAAAACCGGAATATAGGTCACAATTTTTTCAAGAAAATGCAAATAAAAGTCAACCCTCGATTTATAATCGGTCATTGGCAGAAAAAAATGTGGAAGTCTGGCAACAATGGGCAGCTTAAGTCCAAAGCCTCCCCTGCCAACGTGAGCATCAGCAGAGGAGCCGTTGGGCAAGGCTAGGCAAGGCCTACAGTGTTCTAGCAATGCCATATTGCCTCGGTTATCTGCTGTCAGTCTGCTGCTTTCTTTTTTCTAGTATTTCCTTCAGAAGTGAGTGGTAGTGGACGGCAGTTCTAGATAGGCTTTAAGAAAAAAGTTATTGAGTATGCTGAAGCGCACAACAACCTGGCGGCACGACGGGAATTCGGTGATCGGAGAAAAACGTCCGATACTAGAAAAGCCAAAAGCAACGCATCAGATCCTGAAGCAACAAAAAAGAAAAACTGTTGCGTGGATGGACTGCAGTGCACCCCAAACTGAAAACGTTACTAGCCGAATTTGTCCGGGAGCTGCGTGCAAGGTCCCTATTCATAACAGCGGGGTGCATCTGCGTAAAAGCTCTCGAGATAGCGCACAACTCTGGGCTCATGAGGGTGCAATTTGAGAGATCGGAATCGTGGGTGCGCCGATTTATGAAACGGAAGGGTTTTGCATTGAGGCGGCATATTTCGTCTTTCCGCAAATGCCACATCAGTAACATATAGGATGAAACAGAGGACGATGCACTCTGGGACGCTACTAGTGAAAAACAGACATCGGACTCAAGTTTGGACGAGTCTGAGTGACAGCACTTTAAGGCCTTTCGGCGTTTAACTACACAATATTAGTGTCCAAACAAAAAAATGTCACCAGAGTGCAACTGGTTTTGTTGCGTAGTTACCAAGGTAAGGGTGCGCCGGGATACTTTGCGATATTTAAAAATTTCTTTTTCGGAGATTAAACGTTGGCGGCATCGACCTATATTGTGGTCAAACCTATATTTCAGTTTTCACGGTACATTTTCACGGAAGTGAAACTTGAAAGGCTCGTCTACCCTAGTTTAGAATCATGTTAAACAGCCCCGGGTAGTCAAAATTTCTAGGGCCCTCCGCTACAGCGTTCCTCGTAATCATATCATGGTTTCAGTACGTAAAACCCCAACGATTATTATTCACATAAAAACAGCGCTAATAACGAGGGATAAGAAAAGAAGGAGACAGACAGCGGCACCGTGATTATGAAGCATGATCACAAACTGCGATTAGCCACCTATCTCGTCAGCCTTTATCAGTCTGATGCTATGGAACCAGCTAATGGCAAGATTGAAGTTAGCAGTCATGAAACGAAGGCTCCCCAGCCATTTCATCGGGGTGCGGCCTAGGTCCCTGCGCCGGGAACACAATGCAGTCGATGAAGTGGTGGAGCTCAGGCTCGTCGACCGCGGTGAACTTGCGCACGTCACCCGGGTGCAGGCAGGGGCACTTAGTGACCAGGGCCGTGCCCGTGCTGACCGGCTTCTTGGGCGGTCCCTTGTGCTGCACGTGCGGACTGCGCATCTCGGTGCACTGCACAAACACCTGAGAAGTACAAGTTGGGCAACTTTAAAGAGAAGTGAAAGTCTGCTCAGGAATAACATGTTTTATAATAAGCCCTGAAGGTAATCTGAACATGCACTGCATTTCGCATACGACTTTTAGGCTACTGCATATAGGTTTTCAATCAGTAAAGACCCATCCCACAATCTTTGCACTACACATGCAATGTCATAAAAACCGTGCTTATTGCGAGACCCATTGTTTTTTCCATGCAATCTGTTTGTGTATATGTAACCCACAGAGCATAACACACAGTATTGCCTAGGGACTGTGAAACACTCTTTACCGTCGCATGGCACCAGTGACGAGGTATACAGCACTAATTGGGTGTAAACAAGCGCTACCGTCTTGTCGGGCTTCTCTAATGAGTGCTGCAGCTCGTCAATAAGAAATTGCCAACAAATCATTTCTTTAATCCTACGACAGATGTTTTCACGGGTGGCCACATGGCCAATCAATTCTTACGCGCCACATATCCTACCTAGCAAAAAGAACATTGCTCACTCACGTCCGTGCCAACGGGAGGCACTGGCTAACACTCTGAGAGTTCCACGTTTAGGGCAACAAAGCAACCATAGAAAGAGTTTAGGACCAAGTAGCGTGCAGTGAATGAAACATTAGTTTTAAGCTCTAAGGTGGTAAGGTTTGCGTGGTTGCAAAGTTTGGAAGCAGAATGCACGCATTGATATTTATTGAATATGAACTTGTAAGCCATCCTTAGAACTTTGTCGAGTTTATATCAGTTAGCAGCAGTGTGGGGGTCCCATACTATCTTAGAATATTTTATTTTATTATTTTATATATTTCATAATATTGTCAGCTCTCTCTTGAGGGCTCTTTCAGGGAGGGTACAACCAAATACAAACCAACAAATATAAATCTATGTCAGGTAGTAGCGCAATCAATTATTACATGTGTGACACCTTATCAAATAGGCAAACACTGCCTGAACTTATAGCAATGCCTGGCTACGCATTACAAGGCTTAAACACAGCTGGGAGAAAGAAAACAAGGAAACTAAAACCAAGGAAACACGCAGGCTTTATCATCTGGCAGCTCCATCACTCAAATACACGTCCAACAATTTTTCGAATTGGCAAAGATCGCTTGCATTTACTACAACGCCTGGCAACGCATTCCAAAGCTCAATCGCAGCTGAAAAAAAAACGAAACACATCACTTCGACAAGAGTACGGTACAAAAACACAGTCGTGATTAACCCGACTGCTTCATTTTCCTGGCACATTTAAGTACAAATCTTTTAAGTACAAATTTTTAGCTGTCTTTGCAGTATCCTGAAAAGAGCTTTCAACCGGTTCTTTTGTCCTCGTGCCTCAAGTGATTCCAGTTCACAGGACTCCAACATCTGCGTGACAGAAGATAAACGGCGGTGGATCGTACATAAGAAGGAGACGGCATGGCATTGTACTTTTTCTAATTTTGTTTACAGGCTGTCTTGATGAGGACTTCACACGACTTAGGCATATTCTAGTAGTGGTCAAACAAAGGCTTTGTAAGCTACAAGTTTCATATCTCACATAGTTTGATGTAGTTTGTCTTAATTAGATGTAGTTTTTGTCTCAATTATTGGTCGTTCTAAAATTTTGTACACCATACTTTTCATTTCGGGTGTTGCACCACGTAACCTTCACCTCAGGCGCCACTGAGCTTTATTTGCGTTTCTGCGGGCGACGTCTTTGAGAGTGTTTCACCTCGAGACTGCAGATATCCTAGTTTACATCAAGCGAAAGAAATGAATCGGGACTGGCCATGTAATGCGCAGGACAGAACCAGTCCACAGTAAAAACAACAGAATGGTTATGAATGCATCGAAGACTCACTCGAGTAACTGACAACGTTTAAAAATTGTACAGCGATAAAATGGAATCGTCTCACTCATGATAGGGTAAACTGGAGATCACTGGGAGGGGCCTTAGTACAGCAGTCGACTCAACAGTCCAAGAAAGATGATCATGATGATGACGGTAATGTTGAAAATTCCTGCTACCAAGAATCATTTGGCAGAGCACTAAATCTATAAGTGAAGGTTGGGTGCTCCGTTAGAACATTTACGCTCAAACCTAAATATAACGAACCCAGATATCATATAATACCACTTATGACAAAGTTAATAAAAATACTTGTGATAGATAGTGTTAGGAATGTACCTTTACAATAAATTCCCGGATATAATGATGTTATTTTCGTGTAACTTTGTTAAAATGAAGTCTGCGTGTACCGTGAAAGTCCGCATGTAGCTCTGACCCACATATAGTCCGGGGTGTAATTGGGGGATAGCAAACGACAGAAGAAAAGTTTTCACCCAAATATAGCCAGAGTAAAATGGACAAATGCGTTTATTGACACACTTCATTCATCTTCGTCGTCGGACGAACCTATTCGGAAGCTCCCTTGTCGAAAATGTTCTCCTACAACACATCATCATCAGTGGCATAAAGCGCGTTCGACAACGACCACTTTTGAACGCGCAGGAAACGAGCGCCTCGGCACTGCATGCACAAGCCTCAACTATCCACAAGCACAGCATCCCTGGCGAGACTTGTTTCGTCCGGCAGGGTCACATCTGCTTCTCAGGACTTCATCCACTCCCTGTAGAGGCGCTTGACATGGTCCCTAAATAGCTTATTAGGCCACACATCAAGTGGCTGCAGATGGGAGATATGATGACGAGTTCGTGCGGGAGTCGTGCCACAGTCGCTTTACGGAGTCGGTCAGGTGACACCGAAACCCATCGAGCACAAGCATCGAAGGGAGCCCCAGCAGTGCTCCAAGCCCTCTACACCATCCTACACACACCAGTTAATCCTCTACACCAGTTAATCACTAGCAATTCCTCCGTCCACCCCTTGTCCTAGAGTGGACAACGACATTTTTTGCGAACTTCTCCCCCTTCGGCAGTGTCTTTCATTTGAAAACCACGTAGGGCAGCAGTAGCTTGAGACTGTCTGAACTGCAGGACGACATTACAGTCACACGCATTTTTTCATTCCTCATAAATCGCACGGTAACGTGCCTGGAGCCTTTCCGTTGCACCGTCAGCGCCGATGGCATATCCAGGTAGACAGGCGTTTGATTCTCGCGTCCGATCTGGCCCAGCGGAAAGAAACAGCCTTTCACAACGCAATTGCATACTTTTAAAACACAAGGTCCTCTTCGTAGCTCTTTGGTAGCTTCTGTGAGACAAACGTACACCGACGTAGAGCGAACCCAGCGCGGCGCATGAAGAGAGACACCCGATGCTTGCTCGCCTTGAAATCCCGCGGCTGAATGCTTTTGTCTCTGGCGATCTCCCTTGCCTTCACTTATAGCAGCTCGATGCTCCCGCACCAAGTCTGCAAATTCTCGTTCCACGTCAGGAAACACTCCATTTCTGGTCCGCAGAAACTTTTTTGCAGGCCGCTGCAAACGAAGAGGGTGTCCTCCTGCTTTTGCCAACCACGAATACTCCGCTTGTTGACTATGAACTGCCGCTCCACGGCACAGTTGCCAATGGTTTCGGCAGCAGCAATAACTTTCCTTTTAAAAGCAGCCGAATGCTGCCTGTGCTGTGCTGACATGGCATAAAATCACAGGAGCAAAGTCATGGTCGTCGTTTTGGTTGCCAAGTTGCAGCAAAGGCCACTGACGACTGTTAGACGCACGAGTCTGTAAGACTAATGCCTGTTACCGTCACTAAAACTACCTAGTACCTAGTGCAGAAGCGCGCAAACACCTGATGATGATAACAGTACCGCGTTATGACAAAACCAAACTGAATTTCGGCCGAAAATTCAGGGTACCCGCATATAGTACGAGGCTGAAATGTCGTACCCTAAAATCTAGGAAAAAACCTGCGCTATACGTGGGCTTTTACGGTACCTCAATAACAGGACTTAAATAAATGACAACAAATAAATCCTCATATGCTTTATTTGGCTCCAATGCCTGTTTGGTTCGTACCCACCTCTCTGTAGCGCAGCTTGTTTGTCGTATCAACCACACCGAGCATGTTGCGGGCTCGATCCACTGGCAGCGCATGCGGGTCTTTTAACGGAGCCCATCTAAAATTTCAAGAAATAAAAGGCGATTCGGGGGCTTGTTTGTTAGACACAACCTTAATGAAAACCAGCAGATAATGCTGGTTTCTATTATAGGGGTGGTGCCGTGAAACTTCGAGGCTATAACAAGCTTGTTGTGGGCTTCCCCTGTATGCAAAGACACTCCACACGATTGGTCAGACAGAGGAAACATTAAGAATATATCTTAATTAACTTCCAGAATGTACCAAAATGCTCATTCTCGCAATCGAGGCCCATCGCCAGCACATCCAACACTGACATAGCTTGACAGGATGGGCAGCAAAAGTTGCAGTAGCAGCACACGAGAGCTGCGAGGTGACCGTCCAACGCACCTCCACGTACCTGCAAATCATCGTGACTGCTGCAGCTTGTTATGGCAACTGTCGGTGCAGTTGTTTCGCAGGTGCTTGTGTAGCACGTGTGCGCGAGAGTAGACAATACTCAGCACGACGTGCATCACAGCCTTGTGTGATCACGTGACCAAGCCACTTACACTGCCCGGCTCGTCGAAACAAGTTGTCCACATAAATAAGACAATAATAATTTTTTTAGCTACAATACATGAATTTTGGCGCATAACTCATGCTTCCTTGAGCTATAGGAAACGCTTGAAGCAAAGAGCGCGCAAGCCACAGATATTGTGGAACCACTCGTTTAAGGCAAACGACATGGTGTTCCACACTCGCCATTATGGCTACTAGCGACACTAACACTCACAGGTTTGCATGGACATAAATACTTTATACAGTGACAGGGAGTTCACTGCTGTCATAGCTCATTTGGCAAGAGCACAGGGCACAAAATCTTTAGGTTGCATGTTCGGTTCCTGCCAGATGCAAGTTGATTTTTTCATGTTCTAGATACAGCACTACTCTAACAATGCAATTACCAACTCCTATACGTTCCTTGCTTTCCTTATCTGCTGTTTTTATTCGACAGAATAGAGGGCTTAATTAGCACAAGACACAAACAATGTGATACAGCAATGAAACTACCAACTCCACAAAGTTGTACACCTGCCTTGAACCCTAAATTTCAGTCGTTCTGCCATGTCCAGCGTTTATGAATGTCCCCCCACGTCTTCAGATTAAAAGAGCCAACAGATGCTGGGCTGCTTTCCGTACAACCTCTGGCTGTTTACGCCTCGTCTTTAAAGAACGTGTACCAAGTTAATTCGATTACAATAGTCTACCTGTTCTATGTTGGAGGGGCCAACTTGCATTTGATATTAGCCTCTTAGTTGCACTGCACAGTAAAATTTCATTTGAGAAACCATGCAAACGGGTCACTTTCCATTAAGCAACAAGAGCAGGAATGAAGGGCACACTGCGACCCACCCCTTAAGTTATTCTTGCAAAGAAACAAGTTTGCTACACTAAAGGCAATAAGGCTTAAGTAGTATGTCTACAGCTAAGTTTACTGATTATAATTAGCACTCAACATCCTCGGAGGGGAAAAGGAAACATTACCCAGCTGCACGGGAAGAACAAAGAGCCCAAAAAGCTTTCTTACAGGATTAGTACTCTCGATCCTGTAATACTTTAGTATGAACTATCAAACATATTTTCAGAGGCATACGTTTGCAACAATAGCTTTGGAGGTTTTGCGTCCCAAACCTGCCATGTAATTATGAGGAGCACTGTTGTGAAGGGTTCCGAAAATTTTGACCACCTGGTGTCCTTAAGGGGAGACTGGCAATGGGAATAATAAATTGGGTGAAAATTTTCAGTTTTTTAATTATTTTTTTGTGTAATCCTCAGATCATGCTTTACATCATAGTGAGATTTCAGGTCAAAATAGGTACTAGAAGTTGAGAAACAAGCATTTTAGTGGTGGGCTGTCATCAAAAGCTATGTGAAAATTGTGCACAGCTAAATGCAAATTTTAAGCTTTCCCTTGGCACAGTGCCACCATATTGGGATCATTATAAAGAAGACAGAGTGGAGCTCAAGATAGAATCAATACTGCATTTCTATAATGAAAAATAAAGCCAGCTTCCTTCCGACTTGCGTTATATCAGCTTCTAGCTCCAATGTCTTTGAGCTCCATTTTCTCAGCTCTCAATTTTTCAGCACTTGTTGTCGGTCATTCCTGTGCCACTTCACAGTAAATTCAGCTACAGCAATTTAGTTTGCTGCGCTTTGATTGTGAGACATTGGTAAGTGTCGTAAAACTGTCTATATTTGTGTGCTCATCATACAAGCTTTTGTAATTGGCTTTTTGTAAAAGTTGTTGGTGAGACAATATGTCCAGGACATTTCAAAAAATTTTTGTGATTGTTTAAATATTCAAAATAAACCAATAGCATTACGGCGCAAAATGGACCTTTGTGAATATGTTTATGCAAAAATTTTGATGAACTTGTGTCTAATTAGCTAGTTAACTTTGGGATGACAATGAGCGTTTATACAGTGTTGTAACTCAGAAGTTTTTTATTAGATAGCTCAAAACCAATTTCAGTTATGATATCAGCACAACAAATGACATCTGCATGCCGAATTTCAATCCTCTGGCTTCATAAATAACAAAGACAATTTTCATAGCCACGTCTCCCTTTAACGTGCACCGACATTGCACAGTACATGAGCCTCTACTATTTCACTCCCAGCAAAATGCGACCGTCATGGCCTATATCGAACTCTTGGCCATTGGTTCAGCAGCTAAGCAACACAGCCAGCGATCCACCGTGGCGGACAGCACACATTCGCATTGTCATGCTGTATTGCGGGTTATCAAGCACTCGCCAAGAACCCGCCATACAGTTTGGAGTTTAAAAATATATGCAAAATTTATCCCACTCACGGCCTGCAACTTCACCGCGTGAGGACGTCACATGAACTTACCGACTGCGTTTCGGTGCACAGCAAGAAGCAGAGACCGGAAGAATGAATCCAGCGTGAGCTGAAAACCCGCCTTGGAGAGGTCCTCGTACGGAAGCTGCAGCTTGGACCACGCAGACAGCACGTTGACAGCCCTGGCTTCGTTGAGGAGTGCATCTGTGAACTCCAGGATCATGGACTCTTGCAAATACACAAAGGTGTCGGTCGGCACCCCCAGCTGCTCCAGGATGGTGATAAGAGGTCGATTCAGTGTCACCAAACCTTGAAAGAGGCACAGAATAAAGAATTGATTGATGTGCGAGGTTTAATGTCCCATAACCACCATACGATTATGAGAGACGCTTTAGCGGAGGGCTCCGGAAATTTCGACCACCTGGGGTTCTTTACCGTGCACCCAAATCTGAGCACACGGGCTTACAATATTTCCGCCTCCATCGAAATGCAGCCGTCGCAGCCGGGATTCGATTCCGCGAAGTGCGGGTAAGTGCCGAGTACCTTAGCCACTAGACCTCTGTGGCGGGGTGGAATGACCATGTGCATGACATTGAGGACTGTGGCTCAGTGAGTGATAGCTCTAGCGAAAGCAGCGACAATGAGTGAATTGTGACTGGCCTTTCAGACAGCATCTTCTACTTGCTAAATAAAGCTTTTTCTGTCTATATATGCGCTATGTTGCCAGAGCAGTAGCTTTTGTACAGCCTTTCCTTTATATCAGATATGCAGTCAATACGCGAGGATTTTTTTCTTTCTCGGCAGGCTCAATGTGGAGGCGTGGATTATATGCAGGTGCGGGTTATACGCGCAAAAATACAGTGTTCTCTACACATCAGTTCCTCAGTATGACAACGACAGAGGTATCATGACCAAGAGGCAAATTTCAGGAGAGCTTTTTGCACTTGCAATATTATATGAAAACCAGCTAATTAGTACCATTGTTGATACAATTACAATTATCCAGCACTTGCAAACACTGTTGCTTTACCTTGCTCCTGCAAACATCTGTAAGAATAAGAATATTCATCTATTTTGTCCCCATAGTAAATGACCTACTGTGTTTCAAAATGACCTTAAACAATTATCGATATGTGAGATTCAACATCCCAAAACCACGGTATGATTATGAGAGACACCGAAGTGATGGGCTCCGCAAAGTTTCGACCAGTTGGGGTTGTTTAAAGTGCACCCAAATCTGAGCACACGGGCTTACAGCTTTTTGCCTCCATTGAAAATGCAGCCGCCACAGCTTGGATTCAATCCCGCGACCTGCGGGTCAGCAGCCGAGTACCTTAGCCACTATACCACCATGGCGGGGCTAACCTTAAAGCAATGCCAACCCAATTTAGTAGCACTGGGGATAAGCGAAAGCGAAGCTCGTAGTACAACATGCGTAAGACTTGATAAGGGGCCCTGAAACACTTTTTCAATTAACCATGAAATGAATTCACTGGAAGAGCTTATTGCCTCACGAATTCAACTCCGCAATGATTTTAAGATTCCGTCCAGTGCGAGTGGAGTTAAAAAGATTTATCGCATGCTGCAATCGCATTCTCTCTCCTCTCGCCACAAATAAAACGCTGGAAGCTAAGCAGGTAGGAATTTTAAGTGGCAAACAAAGTACGTCTCACGTGCCTCGTGACCTTGAGCTTTTTTTTTTCGTATTCAAATACACAGCGTCTGCAGCGCGATCACGCGCACACGCGTAAACAAGTGACGGCCTATCACGGCTATCTCTGTAACAACCCAGCAGGCCATGTTAAAATCGGCTAATGGCTGATAAATGGGCTTTTTACGAGTAAGTTTTGAGCATCTTCTGTGATTGGTCGAAACAAAACAAAGCAATTTTTAGCCGACTTTGATCATTTACTGTGAATTCCAGGCCGCATGCTGCGCTATAATATTTGGCTCGCGTGTTGCCGGGAGTCGCTACTACCGATTGGCAGCGTTTTCTGACCATGCTCAAAAAGTGCAGCAGGATCCCTCTAAGCATCGCATCCTGCCACTTGAGCTAACGAAAGAAAGTCAGCTCCAACAGCCATGAGTCGCTTGACATACGTGGTGCAGAGAGTTTGACCACTTCGAGGTACTCCGAGCTGCAGCAGGGAAACTTCTTCATGCTGGTGCGAAAGCAGAAGAGCTTCTTTTTGGGGAGGGCAGGGTTGACGCAGAGGATGCCCTTGGCCCCAGCGTACCGAACCTGGATTGCCGACGGCCGCTCCGTCAACTTCATCACCTTGTACACCTGCACGCAGACACACACACACACACACACACACACACACACACCTTTACATTAAAAAAAACTACCCAGACGACTGTCTTGCACATAGGGCTTATTTGCATAAAATGAAATGGCCTGGACCTTGAAACTCTTAAAACAAAAATATACAGGCAATCCTTGAGTCATACTGTTGAATCCCTGCCCCATAGCGGTGGTCTAGTGGCTAAGGTACTCGGCTACTGACCCGCAGGTCGCGGGGTCAAATCCCAGCTGCGGCAGCTGCATTTTCGATGAAGGCGAAAATGCAGTAGGATTATGTGCTTAAACGTAGGTGCAGGTTAAAGAACTCCAGGTGGTTAAAATTTCTGGAGCCCTCCACTACCGCATAACATGATCATATGGCGGTTTTGGGACGTTAAGACCCCACTTATCAATCAAATACAAATACTTATGACCCAGTTCCATACCTCGTTTTAAATTAGCTATATGCACCACGTCCACATGGTGTGCAGTAGGCTCCCATTAAACGGAACCTGAAGGGGCCAGGAAACCGTTTTTTTTTAACAGGAGTTCAGTTTACCGAGAAATGAACAAGCGTGGAGAATCCAAGCACAAAAACAATCGCAGCAGAGGTAGTTGTTCCATTTCAGCAGCAGTTTCGTTTAACAAATTTTTGTTTACTACGAGTCCACTGTAGAAGGTCCTGGGGAGAGTGGGGCATTGAACTAATACTTGTTGAGGGTTTCAAGTCATAAAGCCACGGCATAATAACAAGAAACTGTAGTGGAGGGCTACGGATATTTAGACTTTCCAAGTTGCCTAAATTCTAGCAAACGGGCCTCCAGCATTTCGCCTCCATCAAAATGCAGCTGTGTCAGCTAAGCGTCCATCCCGCGACCTTCAGGTCAGCAGTCAAGCACCATAACCTTTTGACCACTGTGACGGGTCAGCGTCCTTGAACTCACTTTGGCAGTTTAAATTGACCGAAGAACCTCATCACAGGGGGCCTTTCAATCAAACTTGACAATTCTGTACAAAATTTAATACTAGTCGACTACTTTAAAAGGCTCAGCACTCCAGAAGATTTAGGAAAGAAGCTTCTTATGGTCGTGGCTTGTCCGTAGCTGCCCCTAGCTGTCCGTGCGCCGTAGCTGCCCATAACGACGATGATGCTCACGACTATGAACAAGCCCTTTCCAGACTACACATTCTCTTTCTGCCATCACGGCACAGCACATTCAACGTACCCACTATACGTCGTGACGATCACTGACAACAACTGCCTTGTGCTGTCGACGACGTCTTATTTCGCTTCAGGACGCATTTCGTATGACTGGAAGCAACCAAAATCCACCAGGGGAATGTGCACCGGCCTCGTCATTGCCTACACGGCTAGATCCGATACTACAGAGCAGTAATAATTAAGGCAAAACGAAATTCACAGATCAACAAAACATACAAGTTACGACCAATAAACTGTGTATATAAGTGCAGTGGTCAATGTCACGGGTGATTTACAGTACTAACACGGAACGAACCCATCACTTCGCCCACACATCAATTACTTCATGAATATGCCGCGATATTTTTTAGAGCTTCGATGTAGAAAGGATCGACACATGCGAATACTCCTTTGAAGGAAAACGAAGAGAACTACTTATGTCTAACAATAATTTGTGTTTCATATCTGTCCCTGTATTTCTGCCGCTTTCATTTGTTTAAGGTACTTTCTATCTAAATATGACTGCCTGCAAGTGCAACAAAAGAAAAAAAATCCACAGGTCGACATAAAGCAATCAAATTAATTGGCAACATCCCACATGCAAGCGCCAGCAAGCTCCTTTCATGCAGTCTTGCACACTCCAGAGAGTATAGACAGAACTGGTTGCTAGGCCAGTCCTCGACCAATAAAATGGTTTGTGTACCTTTTCAAGGTTGCTGATAGAAGTTTCAAGCGTTGCGCACCAAGATATTTCTGGCTGCTTTATTTATCCTTCACCAACACTGAAGCAAGCCATGTTTTTAAGTTGACCCGGAATAAGGAAAGCCCCTTTTAACGCTTTCGGATCAAGGACGGGCGCGTAGAATTAAACAAAAAAAACTCTCATTATCTGGTGTGTAACTTAGAAGAATGCTTATTCGAGCAGCAGTGTGTATGATTGTAGACACCAAATTTGGAGGTGCGTCATACGCCAAGTGTTTTTCCAGATGGCCTGAAACTGTGTGCACACTTGTGCAGGCTTCCTCAGTTGACTACTCATGGTAATCTAACACCATTGTACTGCGTTCTGCTGCAGATAATCACTTTGTTGGATACACTACAACGTACGCCGATTGTTCGACGTGCCGTGTAACGTGAGAAATGTTAAGAGTACTTTTCTCTTGGCTTAAAACGAATACTACAAGCAAAAATCAAAGTGTGCATGCATTTTTGGTCTAGCATTTGATTATTTTTATCCAAGAGTTAAAGCCGACTGATTGCCAAATAATGAGATATTTCCTGACACGCTATATAAGAATAATTACTGAAACTCTCAGAAAACATGTGTTTATTTTATAGCTTTGACTGTAATACTCAGTACCCTGGAATCATGTCATACGAATTTGATGCATCTGCAAAGAGTTCATCACCATTTGTGCTTGAAGGGGATATTTGGGTAAGTGCATAAAGAAAAGTGTTCGAAGTCTGTGGGTTTTTTGCCAAGGCCTTTCTTCCCTGCCACTGCCGGTATGCTGCGTCCGAGGACCAACCTAAAAGTAGTCCAGAGTCGGCGTTTGAACACAGTGACTTTGTACACAGTGTCTGTATATAGCTGTGAAAAATGACCTGGTCAACCAGATGCGCAATCGCATTGCATATGTGGGCTGCATATGCCCTGTTAATGTTATTGTTACGCGCACCAAATACATTGCAACGAAAGTAGTGGACACGAAACTCGAGCAGAGAAAGAGGAAGGTGAACTGCGGCTCGCCGGCCTACATCGTATTAGCTATCGTGCTAAATAAATCGCTTCTTTGTAGAGCCATTTCCTGCATTAAAGATGCCCTGGAACACTTTTTAAGCAAGATCAGAAATCGCTGCCGATCGGTAGTCGAGGCTTCCAAGAACACGCGAGCCAAATATTGTAGCGCAGCACACGGCCTGCAATTTACAATCAATTGTGAAAGTCAGCTGTACATTGCTTTCTCTTCTCTCAACAAATGATGGAAGACGCTCGAAAATTACTCGTAGAAAACTATCTATTAGCCATTGGCAGATTTGAACATGGCGCACTCGGTCGTTACAAGGATCCCCACGGGAGGCTGCGACTTGTCGACGCGTGCACGCGCGATCACACCGAAGAAGTTGCGTATTCGAAGAAAAAAAGTGCTCAAGGTCAAAAGGCACACGTGACACTTGGTTTCCTTGTGCCATTGCACCCTGCTTAGCTTGTAGCGTACAACAAACTTTTGTAACTCCGGTCATGCTCGGTGGACTCGAAAAAGTTTTGCAACCTTCAGCACTTTTTTGTTTTTTTTTAATATGGAGCTTTTCAGTGCAATCATGTGTGCACGCGTGGACAACTTGCGGCCTTCTGCGGCGGCTGAGTAACGACCAAGTGTACCATGTTCAAATCAGTTAATGGCTGTTCCAATGAGTGTGACGAGCCATTTTTGAGCTTCTTCAGTCATTGGTCGAGAGAAGAGAAAGCAATTTTGAGCTGACTGAGAGTTTGTGAATTCCAGGCTGCGTGCCGAACAACAATATTTGGCTAGCGAGTTCTCAGCAGCTTCCACTACCAACTTTCAGTGTTTTCCAACCATGCGCAAAAAGTGTTGCAGGGCTCCTTTAAAACACCCCGTTTCAATATGTACAGTTTGTATTAGTTTTCGGTGGGGTTCGCCTACAATCTTTAACATGGTCAGAGCTGCCACTCGTATGTGATGTGGCACACTTCGGCTTACCTCTTCGGCGAGCTGCACAGACATCATGCCAACGCCGTCGGTGAAGATGTACGGCTTCCTGCCTAAGGGGTGGGTACCGCCGATGATGTCCAGTTCCTCCTGCACGTCGCACGGCTTGACACGTATACAGGCTGCTCGGTCGAAGAGAAGCACTGGCCCATGCGCGCCATGTGCTTGGCAACGTTGGGGATGCCCTCAAACTTGCCCATCCGCTGGCGGATCGTCACGGCACTGTTCTGCCGCTCGTCGGCCGCGTACATCCACGTCCTGTGCGATGATAGCAACAGCAAACTGAGGACCTCGGCTTGCGACACAGCATGCAAAATGGCAGATCGAAAGAACAGCAGCACGTCCTAAGCCAATCATAAGTGAACAACAGAAAAGAGCGAAGCTGGCTGATCCTAAAGACTTAGCGTGGCCTGCTTGGCTAACGGTGCAAGCAAAGTAGAGTCGAACCACAGCCTGTCCCAGATTATGCAAGACGATGGAAACTCCAGCGCCATAAATAACGTTGAAGGCTCGCTACGGCATCCCAGGTAGAAGCGCCAACGTTTCGTCGCTTGTGCTCGGTTGGGGCCGGCAGGTAATGTCGGCCTGGTGGCAGTGCAGATCATCTTAGTCGGTGGGCACGACTGATGAGCAATGGCGGAAGATAAGCAACGACGTGGAGGCTTTCTTGCTGGCCCCTGACATTTGCCCTCGAGCCTGAAGAGTTTCATTCTTAAAATGAAAGTGATAATTAAAAAACCCACCCATACAAAAGCCTACTAAAGCTGCGAGAGAGAAACTTAGAGCTGTTGTTCAAGTGAAACCAGAGTATACGAATTCGAATAGCACACAAAACATGGCCACCAGAAGACGAACTGGCAATGTAGGCTAGCAGCTAGTTTATTGAAATTCAAGTCATGCAACACGACTGAGTGATTGCTAATGAATGAATTAATGTTTACTGAGTGCTGCACACTGAACACAAAACAACTCGAAGGATGGTTGGTCTCCACCTGCCTTTTACAGGATGAAGACGAACTCCACCTTTTTTCCCCAATTAAGCCCCGATCGTTGGCTAGCGCTCGAACACTTTCACTTGCACAAAGCACATACAGGACAGAACGTACAGGATCAATATGTGATTCATTAGAACTTCTGTATAAGTAACAGCAGCACTAGAATGAGGTTCTGTAATCAATGTAGTTATATCATTGGGAAGTAAAACAGCGCAAAAATATAGACAAGGACAGAGGAATAGACGACAACGCGCTGTGATTGAGCCGGGTTGAGAGGCTGAAGTTGACGGGCTACCCTGGTACGGAAATCTTGGGGAGTTGTCAAAAGCTAATCAAGTGAGTCAAAGGCGTAAGTGATATGCAAAGCAGAACAGAGCGCGTGCGCAATGAAAACAAACCGGTTGTGGTACCCTACGTGCACAAGTTTTCACATTGCTTGATAAATGCGGCCAGTAGGTATGGGGTTCACGTAGTGATGTCCGCACCCAAGTAGTAGTCCTCCATTTGCTCCCGCGTGCATAAAAGCATTTCGGGTCTATGAAAGACCTGCGCGTACTGTCCGGAGAAGAAAAAAAATAGATAGGTTCAGTGTACATCCTGTGTTGTATATATGTTGCCATTGTCATGCGGGGGGGGGGGGGTTTACATAGGACAAAACCGGGCTGTGCATTAACGTAAAACTAAAAGAACACTTAAATTTTTGAACGGCTGTTGGGGGGTGCCACCTACCAGCTCATCGTAGGGAGTGTGGCTGCCAATCTTTGGCAGATAAAGCCACTTGTTTGTTTGTACATCGAGATAAGTACACCAGGGAAGTGATGGATGCTTTTTTCATTGAAAAGCAAGAGAAAGGCGCGTAAGCAAGCCGTCTGTGGCCTTTGGTGTAAAAGAAGTTCGGTACCTGGGTACAGCGCTGTCACGTTGAAGTGATTGTTAGTTTGTTGGGGACCGTTCCGTAAGTTTTCGGCAAGTAGGAAGGCACGTCTTTTGCGTTTTTTCGTGGTTGTTACACACATATTGGGACGCCTTTTTCGCTCCTTGTTTAGCCAAAGTGCCTTGTGAAGTTGAAACATCTAGATCTGCTTCATTGGTCTCCGCTTTTCGCTTCCTTGATGTTTGACGTAGGGGCGAAGCTCCTGCAGTAGGATCTTTGCGAGGCTTTTTTGCACTTGGAATCAACTAAGAAGGATAGTCCTCGAAAAGAGTAGGCGCGGAGTCAGGGATTCGTTATCTGATGTGGAACGCAGGCACATAGTCTTCATCACGCAAGTGTCTGCTGCATACAACTGTTTATGCAGTTTTGTCGTTGATCATGAGGTTGTCTCTCGCAACATTCTTTTGTCACTTGGTGCACAAGTGAGTATTGCTTGAGAATCGGGCAAAAGAAACACCGGGTGTCTACCCCGAACAGAACTTGTAATACGAAACCATGGAGATCGAGTGGCCGTGACGGAACGCAGCAACACACCTTCACACACCTTATATCAATGTGCATAATGCGCGAACTGAAGGCTGCACGACTGTCTTCTCGACTCGAGAAATCACTGTAGACTGAACACTGACAAATCAACGAATGAAATGTATGTGATGTTTCTGTTTCAGCTTCATGGTTGCCAGATTCAGTTTTATGTAAATTATTTTGCCCTCAGGGGGCACTACTCTGTGTATATATTATATTAGGAGATATCAATGCGCACATAGAAGATAAGGATGGATATACTGGCTCAACAGACATAGCGCTAATCAATATGTGTGAAAGGCATAATTTAACCATTTGCAACAGCACCGAGAAATGCGAAGGGCAGATAATATGGGAGGTGGGAAGACTACAGTCGACCATAGATTAAGCAAAATTGTCACATAGGATGTATGATCGGCTTAGGGGGATGAATATAGATAAATATGGGTCCAGAAGCTTAGGTAGTGATCACAAACGTATCAAGCTGAGTTTTAGAAGAAAAAAATCGGAAAGGCGGCATTAGGAGCAACCACACGGTAATATTTATTCAGAAAGGCAAATAGAAATAGCAACTGAAGAGATTGACTAAATAATCACCAAGGATACTAAAACAAAGTACACGTAAAAAATCTAACTCGATTGTTTGAGTTAGAGCTTGCTAAGGTACGAGTCAAATCAACCTAGAAAAACAGACACAATCAGAAGAGCTGGTGTGATAAGGAAGTTATCGGGCAATAGTAAGACGTCAAGAATCCTCCAGGGAACACAGATACGCTAAACAGAGGGGTGAAACGGAAGGTGATATCAAAAGAAAATGGGATATAACTTTTTGAGGTGCAGAAGAAGCCTCCAATTTGATCACTAACAAGATTAGAAGAAAGGGGGCCCACTGGATGGTGGAAGCAAAAAAAGAGGATAGAAAGGCCGCTGCAAAGTTTTGGAACCTTCTCAATTCTCTGAGTAATAAGACAAACCTGAAACAGAGGTTCAAGAGGCCAGACTAGAAGGGGATGAGACAATAGAATGTACAAAAACAATGATGACAGAAAAAATTATACACCAAAAAAAACGCTGCATGCACCATACCAGATCAGGATGCACTTATTAGCTCAGTGGCTCCACTGCGACAGCGAGAGTGAGAAAGGGCAGAGGAAAAAGTTCCTAATAGCACATAAAGAGGCTCAGATGGCATCCCAATCATGCTAATAAAGAAACTAGGACCAAACTTTAAACAAACAGTAAGAGAGGCAGCGAGCAAATCAATAATGAAGGGTGAATATCCCATTGGGTGGAATCTAAGCAGGATAAGCATGAGCTATAAAGAAAAGGGGGACAAAGCCGATATAAACAACTACCGTCCTATAACAGTGGCATCAATAGTTTACAGGCTGGTGATGCAGATAGTAAAGGAAGGACTATAGACATGGATGGAGAATGAGGGGGTGCTGGGAGAACTACAAAATGGGTTCCGTAAACGAAAGAGGTTGGAGGACAATCTGTTCTTGTTGATGCAGTGTATTGGAATGGCGGAAAAAGAACACAGGTCCCTGTGGCAGGCGTTTCTAGGTATCCAGGGCTTGCCGTCGTTGAGGTCTAGATAGACAGGAGGGTGCGGAACCCTGCGCGGTGCTCCCTCCCTCCCCACGCAGGATTGCCATAAAAAGTCTATTCCTCTCTCTCTTTTCTAGATATCAAGGGAGCTTACGATAGTGTGATTCTAGAAAACTGGAGGGGAATAAATACTGGATACACTAGATGTGGAAGATGGAATAACTAATCTTCTAAATGAAATCTATAAAAGTAACAAGGTAGTTATCAAATGGGAAGAACAGGTATTTGAACCTTTAGAGATACAACGCGGGTTTCTACAGGGATGTCCCTTCTCACCTTTGTTATTTATTCTGTATCTCCAGAGACTAGAAGCCAAACTGGAGGGGAGTCGACTGGGCTTTAGCCTCTCCTTTGCCAAGCAAGGAAAACACATAGAATAGATATTAGCAGCACTGATGTATACAGATGATATAGTATTAATAGCTGACAACAAGGAAGATAAGCAGGCATTGATAGACATCTGTGGTAATGAGGGAGATAGCTTAAATTTGAAGTTCAGCAGAGAGAAGTCGGCAATCTTATTTTTAATGATAACAAAGGCAGTGAGCATAAGATACTGGAAGTCCGGCTACAAATAGTGGATAAATAGAAATATTTGGGCTAAATAACGGGGCTGAGTATCTGAGGTAGCCCGAAAGATACGTAATGACCAGGGGCACCAGGAATGCAGCTGTATTGAAAAATAGGGCTCTGTGGAACTACAATAGGTATGACGTTATGAGAGGAATTCGGATAGGTGTCATGGTCCCGGGTTTGACGTTCGGCAATGCGGTCTTGTGCATGAAATCTGAAGTTCGAGCAAGATTGGAAATTAAACAACGTCGCATAGGTAGACTTGCTTTGGGAGCACAGTGGCATACCCGAAATCAGTGGGTACAGGGAGACATGGGATGAACATCGTTTGAGTACAGGGAAGCTAGCAGCAAGATAGAATTTCAGGAGCGGTTGAGAAAAATGAGAGAGAAGCGTTGGGCTAGGAAAGTTTCAGTTACTTGTACATGAAGAATGTCGATACTAAATGGAGGAAACGAACTCGAAAATTGTCAAGTAAGTATGTAGATAGCAGAAGAATACCAAGCCAAAAAGAAACATCGGTTAAGAAGAAGGTGAAGGAAACACAGAGGGACATGTGGAAGATGAGAATGTTTACGAAATCATCACTGGAGACCTACCGAACTTTTAAACAGGAAATTGCAAGGGAAAAGATCTACAATACTTCTTGGGGTAGTTATCTGCTCTTCGAGGCTAGAACGGGAGCATTGTGGTTTAGAGACAGTGAAGGCAAAATAGACTTTAAACAGATAGAAATAACCAGGAGGAGGCTAACTGATCAGTGGCTACAATCGTGAGCCACCGCCCGACCTAAAGGGCACAGCAGGAGACATCCATCCATCCAGCCATGCACGGCATTGTACATAATGGAGTTCTTGCTTGGCTACCAGCTGCTGCGTACTCCTTGTCGGCCGGCGCTTCAGCACCGTGCTCTGTGTTCTCCGTGTTGCGAATAAATCCCAGAATAAAGGAAGCGACAGTAGAGATAAAGGGAAATCGAACAACAACCTAGCTGCTTGTAGCACTAAGCCACAAGAAAATTCATACAGATTCTTTAGAAAAAAATGGGAGATCTCACGCACAGTGGGAATCAGTGATATGCGAAGCACGAATGAGGAAGGTTGATATGTCCCTTCAATATCACCACAACGTTATAAGGTGGAGGTAAATTGTTCCGTACACAATTTCTGTGTCATGATCTTCATGTTTTGATGAGTCGTTTACCTTCGTCATGTATTCACGTCACGTGATGCCAAATTTAGTATATGTGGATTTAGTGAAACGGCCGGGAGCACGCAATGAGCGCGGTATGTTGTCATGTTCCTACATGACCCACGTGTCGAGATCATCATGTTTGCACCAGTCATATATTTCTTCATCCAATGACCTCACATAACACCCAATTTATTATATGTGGAGCTAGCAAAACGGCCGTGAGAGCATCATGAAGGGCTAATATACTCCAATGTAGCGTTGACGCGCGCGAATGCTGGGCACAGCGAAGCAACGTTAGCAAAACGCGAGCGCTCTATAGTGTGACGCCAGGCGGGACCAGTGCGACCAGTGTCTGTTAAGGCAACACCACCTGGAAAAAGGGTGTTGGTTAAGGCCCCTGTATTTTTCAAAAGTAGCGAAAACCATTGTACAAAAAGCGGAGGAGAATTTCCTCCCTGCCCTCTACGTCTCTCCTCACTCCGGCGAGCGTTTCTGCTACCCTATTGGACCAGGCGCGACACGTGACCAATGAACCTTGTTGACCCCTCGGCTCCGCCGGGCAGCGACGCCATGAGTGAGCGCACTGCATCTCGCTCCCACGTGTGTTGCCTTTAGCAAGGCGGCCTCGGATGCAGCGCAATGCCGACCTGCTGTGCCGTTGGCTGCTCCAGCAGCATTGCAAAAGGCGACAAGCTTTTTGTGGTTCCACGAGGGAAAAATAATGAGGAGCGGAGAGCGGTATGGCTGCATCGCATCGGCAGGAAAAACTTCGATTGTCACCGAGGGAGGCTTTGCGAGGTAAGCACTCACTACAGAACTTCTTCGCGTAGACATGCCCCCGGAAGGCTTTCAGATAAAGCTCATCCTTGGTTCAGGTTCATGTTAAACAAAAGCAGCTTGAAGTTTCCGTCGACGCTTTCTCGCACGATTTCAACCACGATGACAGCTCGATCGTTTTTAGCTTGCTCGAATATTCGAATACGGCCACAACATAATTACTGTTGAATGTTTGGCGCCCGCGAATAGCTTTCTAAATGGAACCATTTGCAGCGGAAGCAATTATGCTTTTCCAGAGATCAACCACGTCTTTGATCGTTTTCCTTCTTTTTTTCGCTCGAACTTTGATTACCTGTAGGCAAAATTTCGGCGTTTATTGCTTTATTGTGGTTTATTGTGTTCTCAGTTTGTATTCTTTCATATTTATCTCACTTTTGCGCACTTCCATGACCGAATTTCGTGCATGCGTGTACAGCTAATATAAGAGAGCGTATGGTAAATATAATGTTGTATAGTTGTTTATTTGTAAAATGCATAGATACTTTCGTTCAAATTTCGAACATACTTGCGAAGTTGTACGCTTTCGATTAACAAAGAGAAAGGCACCTACTAAATGCAACAAAATCATCTGGCTTTTGTGGATGTTTGCATTTTTAACGTAAGAAGCAAAATATTTTGCTTCAGCAATATCACATCAGCCAAACTGCAAAAATGTGATAGAGGATGTCGGTATTTTTCAGAAACACTTCACGATGTATCAGTATGAGCCAGCAATTCTGGCACAAACTGGGATCAAGAAACTCAAGCCAAATGCGGTTCCTTCTATATTTGCGCATCGGCCTCTTCCGAAAGAGCGCAAGCCACCCCGCAAAAGGGGGAATGAAACGGTTCCTCGTGAGGCCCCTTTGTAGTTTCTATTCCTCTCTTGTGTTGTGAATGCGATTATGTTTTAGGGTTTATATGACAATACAGTGTGTTTGGATCGCTGGCAGATAGCATAGTTGCTGCATTTATCTTTATGACCTGTGAACCTGATTAATTCGGCATCCAATTCTCTCTTACTGTGGCAGCAAACATGCCCACCCCTACACTGTACTTGCTCAACTCTTGCTTACAGCTGTATCCTTGGATGAGCCAGAAACGTCAGTGGGGAGGGCCCCGGACGCTGAACCAGGGGGCAGTTTATTTTGTGAGTTGACTGCGCTGACAAATGTTCGCACCTTTAGACTGTGTACTTACGCAATTCATGCTTACAGCTGCCTCCTCGGACAACAAAGCAACGTCAATAGACCGCGACCCTGAACCAGTGGGCAGCCCATTTTGTGAGTTAACTGCACTGTGATGGCAAATGTTGGTGCACTCAATAAAATCTACCTTCATCCCACTAAACATTTGCGGTATTTTATGGATGAATCGTTTACACACGTGCCATTATGGAAACAGGTATGCATGTCCCAAATTTCAGTAAGGCTCTGTTGTTCCTGTGCAAACTCGAGCTCTAACCCCCGAATGCAGAGATGTTACTTGACTCGTACTTGACTCGTTCTTGACTCAAGACAGTCTTGCCAGTCGCCATAAATCGTTCTCGAACTTGCGGATGACTTGAAGGCGACTTGGCTCGGTCGAAGTCAGGACAAGTTTCAAGTCAGCTGCGGGGCTAGCTTGAAAGCGACTTCACGCGTTATTCCAACATGGCCACCTCACGAATGGACGTCGCGTGAAAGGTGGCCGCTTTTGAGTTTGCTTGCTTCGCCATAAGCGTAGCTTTTTTTGAGGCGCACTACCCGCCGAAGATTCTTGGAACCGCTTTACGTGACCAAGCAAACCCGATGGAGTTGTACGACGAGCAACGATTCCGCGCTAGGTACAGATTCATGAGGTACGCCGTGGGGCAGCTGCTCGTTATGTTGCCGCTCCGTGAAAGTGGGGACAACCGAAGACAGCCCGTGCATCCAGTGTTACAGTTACTGATGGCTCTCAGGTTTTACAGCGCTGGCACATTCCAACCAGTCACCGGAAATTTCGTCCGCATTCCGTAGTCGACAGTGTGCCGTGCAGTCGGAAAAGTTATGCTACTCATCGCAAAGCACCTGTAACGCGATGCTGGTGCGCTTTCCGCAGCCGGCGGACAGTTATGAAGTGGCTGAGTTCCCTTGCGTTACAAGTTGTGTCGACTACACACACGTGCGTATTAATAGCCCCGGTGTCGACAACGCCGAAGTGTTCCGTAACCGCAAAGGCTATTTCTGTTTTTCTATAACATGACATTTTCCGTCTCTTTCGGTAAAAAAAAATGACTCTGTGCTGTGTCCGTGTGCCTCGTCTATCCTTTCGTGCCGTCTAGGGCACTGTTTCTCGCTCAGAAAGGCATCGCTTGTAGCACAACGCTACGTAAAATTACACACACATAAAAAAAGAGGTGCCCCTATCACGGTTTTTTTTTATCCGCGTCACCATGATGCACTGATGCATTGCTGCACCCCGCGAGACAGAATTCTGCTGAGGGCAATGTCCTGACCCCCGCTTTTTCTCTTGTTTACCCAGCTCAACAAAAGGATACGAATCACATTTGTTCCCAGAACTTTTTTTTTCATAATAACTGCGACCTAGCCCATTACAGGCATGCACACAGGCGAACAGAAAGGCAAATACCGTGGAAATCACGTCACCTCGTGAGCCAGGTCAGCACAAATACATGCCATGGTGTTCGATTGAGAAAAAAAAAACGACGAAAGAACCCAACGCGATGCTTGTTTTGCCTCCAAACAAGCAACCGAGGAGAAACGCACCGCATTTGGCTGGCTACTAAAACCAGCGGGCAACTAACGCTTTACAGAAGCAACACTGCGCATCGCTGTGATGGCTAGAGGTGTGCGCCGAGGCGATTTTGACCGGCGGCGGCGTGGGGGTCGTACAGAGTCGGCGGCGGCGGCGTTGTCGGCGCACGCCGGTTTTTTCATCGGCGGCGGCGTGCGACCAATTTTCGTCGGCGGCGGCGGCGTCGGCGGCGCAGAAACCGAAACTGAAAATTCAAAAGGCTCTTCTGCCACAGGTTACTGAATTAGTTGAAATTCGGGAATTTTAATCCAAATAGCATAAATGACACTACACAGATGTGTCGACATTCCGATGAATGCAAAGCGTTTTGTAAAATAGTTTTTATTTCGCTTTCATGAAAAAACGCGTATTTCAATCTATGTCCATGTTCTACGGTAAGTGTGCAGCACTTTGCTTTTTTTTTACTTTAAGATGTTGTTTTAAGTTGTTGTTGTTGTTGGCAACGTCATACTTCATGAAACCTTTTTTCATTGAACAATGAGCAAGCAGTGACGCACGTCACTCATTTCGCTTTTTCCGGATCTGATTTTACTTTTACATTGTACGCTGCACAAAAGAAGAAGCACCTCTGCTTCGAGTTTTCTTATTACGATTGCATGAAACCGCTTTTTTGAGTATCTGTCATGCTTTGAATGTAACTTTCCTTCAAACGAATCAAAAGACCTACTTTTCGCAATGTGAGAATCTTTTATGCAGCGGTATAGGATGCGGAAGGAAACAAATCTGCGCATTTATTCAACTAGTTCTCTGCGCGGTGTTCAATGAATGAAGTGTAGATATGGGCGAGGCGGGTGGTGCAAAAAGGACACTTGAACCCTTCAAGCTCCACCAGCACTTGCTACCCACTCTAGCGACACCAACACGACCTACTCCCTCAGTCGTGATGCAAGTTGAAAGAAGGGTTTGCATCCCCCCAAGACAAAAACCTGACGATGGTCATATGTGCAGATGAGAGCAAATGCAATATTTGTTCAGATACACAGCCCATGCTGGTCACGAGCTGGGCGTCCGTTGACCACGCCTGAAGAGAACGTTGACTCCCCGACCACTTTGTGCTTGGTCAGGGCAGGGGGACGCCCCTTGCAAGTGGGCCTCATCAAAATTTCTCTTAAAAACGTCACAAATAATAATGCTTGATAAGTATGTATAAAACATTCAACTTTTCAATGCTTTTTTGTAGCGTGTTCACGTGCTCAATACCCATCAGATGTGTGAGAAATCGAAATAGCAACTGCCACTCTCGACTTGTTCCGGAAAAGACACAGTAGAACAATGCAATTACGAGTGCTGGGAACCTTTGTTCTTTTGTATATTTGATTTCTAGGCATGATTTGAATTCTTATATAAACAAAAATAAAACCTGCAACATATTAAAAAAAAGGCTGCTATTGCAAGATGTGTGTTGCAACACGTGATTTTTCTAGACTTACGTCTCTGCAAGGCACATCTGGTGTCACAAACTTGTAAGTGTCCCCCTTTTTTCCCCACGACATCTCCCGATCCCCCCCCTCTAATAAAAAGGCACCAATGTAGGCTTCCGTGATTGCCTACTGGCGCGCGGCGGGCCAATCCGGTGGCTAGATCCAACAGTGGCGATTTCGACTTGCTTTATTGGAGGTGCTGAAGGATCAAGAAAAGGCCGATACTTGTAAATTTCTTGAGAGTTCAGTGATAGTTTCTTCGTGAATACCGTGGATTATTGGACCTCACTTTGTGTATAATGCTCCAATGAAAAAAAAAATGGTTTCATCCTGTGTCACTGCAGAGTCAGAAGCCATCACATGTGCAGGCATCAATAAGCTTCTATATGACATTGCTAAGGTTCAGTACATTTGTAAAAATAATTCTCGTTAATTGAACATTTTGAGTATAATCCCTGCTTGGGTTAGTATGTGTGAAACATAAATTTGAGATTTAAAATTATCATTGTGTGTTTCTGCAGCAAAGACACATTGGTTAAAACTGATGACTCCGGAGCTACGCCAGAGGTAACATTCGTTCTGTTTTTTTCGGTTACGGTAACGGTAATGCGTTAGCTTTTTATGTATCTATATAACGTGGAGCCGTGAAACGTTCCCCTTTTTCTTATTTGAGTAACTAGTGAGGTATTTAGTTACTTTTTATTGTAACGGATACATCACTAAATAGACTTACCGGAGTGATGTCGGCCCGCACCTTTAGTTGTTGCGGTCTACAGGCTGGCTGTAAACATTAAATGAATATATTTCTTTCATTCAGAAGGGTTGCTCGATCATTGATGATCTCGACCTTTGAGAAATACACAACAGCTTCTTAATGATATGCATATCATCCCACCGAAGCGTGCACTTCGTTTTGTTAATATTTACAGTTAACGTGAGTGCTGTCGTCACGCCGTATGTTTTAGGTAGAAATTTAGCCTACTCAAAATACCCAAAGACGTCGATCCACCGTGCAACGCGTGGCCACGCGATGGCGGTTCTGTATGAAAATGGCATCCACAGTGAAACATGTTGCATCTGCTGAAATTTTATCGCAACATCATTAAACTGCCACGCTCGCTTGTATTTTTATGTCACAGTCTTGCGCAAAGGCACTGCCGTAGTGGTTCAGTAGCTAAGGTACTCGGCTGCTGACCCGCAGGTCGCGGGATCAAGTCCCACCTGCGGCTGCTTTATTTTCGATAGAGGCGAAAATGCTGCAGGCCTATGTGCTGCGATTTGGGTGCATGTTAAAGAAACCCAGGTTGTCAAAATTTCTGGAGTCCTCCACTACGGCATCTCTCATAATCATGTGGTGGTTTTGAAACGTTAAACACCACATATTAATCAGTTGCCTTGCGCAAAGGACGCTTGGCTGTCTGCGAACACTCTAGATTATTTTAGAATTTTCTGATAAGCTTGAGACACCTACGATATGGATGCTACGTGTATAAATGGCGACGTACCTTCGCGCAGATCATATTACCAACGACCAATGCTCTGATTACCGCTATCTGTGTAAAGCGCGAATTTCGAGCACTTTGCACTTTCCTATGCACATGTTCACTCAATAAAAAGTGTCGTCTTGAGCAACCCACGTACCATCTTCTTTGACGTCGCAACCACGCGGCAACACCGTAAGTGAAATGAGAACGGTGAAATGATGGATACAAAACAGTGAGATGGGGCGTAAGTGCACGGCCAAGTTTTGTTTAAGATGCGTATACCGCAAGCTATTTTCTTCTATAGAACCAATATGATGCGGATTTGTTAAAATACTGTGAAGTTGAATGTCAAGAAAGGAAGAACATGAACTTAGAAAGAGACAGTGGAGACGAAAAGTGATAGGTATCCACGTAAAGTTTGATCGGTCGTTCCCCGCCAAACGTCCTAAACGTTTTGTCGACTATCTCAGGTGTATTCGAAAAAAAAAGTCGGGCTGATTTACTCCATTGAAATCAGTCTATCGCGAAAATCCTTTCGAGAGAAAAATATTTTTAGTGGCCTATATGTCACTGAAATTTCAGCTATAGGCTGGGCCCTATATTGAGTCCTAAGATAAAAGCCTATTTACTGAGAGAGTCTATGTATAGGCTCTATTTATTTTGCCGATCTATGGTTTCGAATATTTAAAACCTCTCACTAAGGCGTGCCTTGGTGTCGTATTGACGTTCTGGCTTGTAAAGCCGAAAATTTTATTTTTCAAATTATAAACTGTTCATATCTCCCCCCCCTCTCCTCCCCGGCACTCGTTCTAGGGTTGGTCCTTCGATAAACACCATTCACATATCTTAAAAAAATGCTTGGATATCAACTATTCATAACTCTCCTTTAAATATGTGGAAATGAAATGACGTCACTAAATTACCGATGAGGTGAAATATTAACTCTAAAAGCACAGTAAACGTGCCTAAAAAGCTAATTCAACGCTAAAACAATGTAACCTTAACTAATAATGTCACCACACTTCTAAAACCTCATGCAATGTATATTGCATACCTGCAAGGTGCAGTTACTCGAGCGCTTTTTGCAGTGAAATTTGGCGATGGAGTTAATCTCGTTCATGGCAGTGCTATTTCTAAATTTGACGTTTGAATATCTAATGAGGTTTACGAGTTTCTTTCGGTGAAATCCGCGTTTTTTTTTGTGCGATGTAATTGAGCATTTTATGCATTGTGCTGGCACGAAGTTTATTGTAGATGATGCGTTTATAGAGCACACCGTTCAACGACTGTGGTGAAATAGAAACAGCAATTTATGTTCATTTATGCTACACAACTCTCTTGATATGCTCCCAGAGAACAGAAAAACGCATAACGAAGTACATTACTAACGAACGGAAGAATTAAATATTTCTCGGCCTTTTCATGTTGTTTCTGTAGTCCAATCTACAAACGTTCGTATTAAACGAGCATGACGGTACGAAGGCATGGAATTGGGTTTCGCAGCATGTTGTGACACATGTGCCACTCCAGGTCACCTTTAATACATGACATCGGAATCCACACTGAGCTTGATCTATGATTATGTACCTAATCAACGGAGAATAAGAACTAAGCTCCGGATTGATTATTAATGTGGCTTCAAAGACGAGAAAGCAGCACGATTCGCGAGCAATCGAGCGCCCGTTCTCTCTCTCTATTTCGTTGAACTGCTTGTGCCCTGAGATGCCACTTCAATTTCTTTTTGAATTAATGTGGCGATCTGGAAAGTTGTGAGCGCCAAACAAGGCGCTAACAAGAATGAGATAGACATGATGGGTGCTTGTGAACGTCGCGTGGAGGCATTAGCGCTCGAAATTTCCCGATAGCAATGCGCCATCTGGCAGGATTTCAAGTTTTGTTAAAATGTAGCGATGACACAGATCATGGGTTTTGTCATGTCATTTGCTACCAATTAAACAGTGGCTGCGTAATTTAGGTTACCATGAAAATTGTCGCGGCCATATTTCAAGAAGGAAGGAGGCAGAAACGCACCGTTCATGCCATACGTGATCCTTCATCCCTCGTGGAAATCAATTTATTCAAGCTGTAACGTGATTGAAGAATTCTGTTACTTCTCGGCAATCAGAGAGGCTTTTAATTCTCCCGTCTCTTTATGAGATATTGCTGCCATTTTTTTCCAACAGGCTTGAAGTTCTGTTGCACGGACATAGCAACACCCATGTTTTTGATGATTTTTTTTCATTCCCATTCAAAAACTTTTCCATTCATAGTCATTTCTGAAGCGCATAAGAACTAAATTCCTGTCGTTCGTCACCCGTCGCTAGGTTCGTCCAGTACACACTGCAAAAGGCTTGATGGCAAAGTCGTTTTCTATGTTCATGTTCCTTGTACCCAACCTTTCGCGCTCTTTGTGCACTTCAAGGAATTCAGAAAGACTACAATACAACCCAACCAGCTGTACACCTTGCCGTCGGGACTGGTATGCATGACGCAAATATGTTGCGAGTGGTCTCGCAGTGTTCTGCCATTGTGCTTCGTTCCCTGTTCCGTGAGCTCAAGTTTGGTCGACACGTGGCGTCGTTGCCGCGCCATTGGTGTCGTGTTTCCCGTGTCTTTTCTTATACACAGTGTTCTACGAAGAAATGCCTCTGTGTAGCCGCTGGTGCCGAGGTCGCGGATTACGTTTTTTGCTTCTTTCCTTCCGCAGCTGTGGTGACAATTGGTGGTTAGATTATCGGTTATTTCTTTACTTATTTTAGTTTTCTCGTTTAGCTAGTTTTCTGTATTATAGCCCAAGAAAGGTGATCCAGATTTTTTTTCTCTCGTGGGAATGACCATAGGTATCTGCATACATGGTTGCAACTCCACATTTCCAAGTTGTAAGACTAGGAGTGCCCTGCCGACCGCCCCTATTCTCTTTCTGCTCTAGCAGCCATGACCGTCACGTTCTTCCAAACCTTCTCCTCCTACCTACTTCTAAACTATTTTCTCCACTCTCCCTTTTCCCTTCAAGAGACTGAGCCGTGGTCTAGGAAGGAAAGATAGTGTCTTTTTCTTTTTCTTCAACCACAAATTCATCCATTCAGGGGAAGCTTGCATGCAGTAACTGGTTTGGAGAGCAGGTAAGGTTCGCGGAAAGTCACCTCACCTACCCTGATTTGTTCCGGGTCTACGCTCTCGAGGTGCGCCAAAAGAGGCCACAACACGAAAGTCATACTTCGAATTCTTTAGGGCTGTTGGCTCCCCTCGTCAAAAGCTCTTTGGACACGCCTGGCTGACTGACGGCCTAGGAAGAGCTGTCGGAAATCTAGGCAGCTTGATTTGTTCGACGTGCCACGAGACGCGCTGAATAATTAGCCGAGAGGTTGGGATTCATCGTCAGGTATGTTTCCCACACTCTGTGGTGCTCTCAAGTCTTCCACTCCCCCAGGCCCTAGCCTGCCTAGCGCTGCAGGCCCTATTCTGCACGTGCGATGCAACGTTATTGCACTGTGCTGTGTTGTGCGTATTATTGCATTATGACCTACGTTGTGTTTCTCTCTCGCCGTGTGACGAACTGAACGTGCATCCTTTCTATTTCCTGAGCAGAAAAGAAGGCAGTGTTTGACTTTCTCTCTCTTTCTCCTTCTCGTTTTTTTTTTATCTTTATTCGCTGCGCCGTGCTCCCTGCTGGGCTGCAGAAATTAGGCGCCTTCTTCTAACCACTACCCTCACCATTTGGGGGACGGAGATGAAGACGGCAATTTCTTTGGACTGCCCTTGACTAAATGGACATGCAGTCTGTCCGTTTACAGTGATATGCAAGGCGGCTTTCCTAAAGGTTTATTTTTTAACCAAAAACTCTTGTTCACAGATTGCTTTTCTCCCTCATTGTGCCTTTACCTTTTCGAATTCCAGCGAGTGCACGCGAGCACGCGAGTACAACAAAATGTCACCTCTCCGAATTCCAGCAAAGGCACGCGAGCACAAGATCTCAAAAAGGTGAATGGCAAAAACAAAATGAGCGAGAAAAGCAGTCTGTGAACGAGAGTTTATGGTTGGAAAACTAACCTTACAGAAAAGCTGCCTTGCAGTTTATTGCAAACTGTCTATTGTTTTCTCCTGCAGAGAATTTTAGGAAGACCACGGCTTAAAATGCGAGCACCGAGACGCTCTGAACCAGCTCTCAGAAGCTCTCATCAAGCTTCCATGATGCTACCTTTAGTGTGTAAATAGTGAACATAAACGTTGCTCTTATCAGCCCCGGCTACTCTGCTTGACTTCTACCTAAGACTTGGCTAGCTCCTTCGAACACATCACGAGCAAGCAAAAGGGCACGGAGTTGTAAAGATGAAAATGTGCAACATCACATCGCTTTTATTACGTGACATATTCGTTCTCCGCCGCATTCGCCCGATCGTGTCCACATATAACTTTCCCGTTTTATAGCGACGACACACCGTTGATTGCGGTCACGTCATTGAATGTCATTTAAACAGCGGTTGCATTATTTATGTGCAAATTACTTCTTCATAAAGTATGGTGAAGTAATTTATTATTTGGCCACCTGAGGAGCTTTCTAACTTGACTTATTTTTTTATCAAGACTTGAATATAATGTTAAGTTTTATTTGGTTGACTCTGAGCATTACCTTCGCAACAGAAGTACATCTGTCAGCGACAATCATTCTTAACCTTTCCCAGTGCCAGTAGGTCCGTTCAAGTTACGTGATGAAAACCAGTTTGCTGAACTATGTCATATATGACATGTCGCTCAAATGTCGGTCTCTGCATTTTTGATGAATCCAGCCGTCTTTTGTAAATTGTCGACTGGCAAGTTTTTTAAAATTTTGTTTTGTTCTTTTTAAAACTGGTGGTCTCAGACAAGCTTATTACGCCTCTTCTCACCACTGGATAGCCGTTGTTACGCGCGGCGCCTGGGCCGACGGGGGAGGGCCGCGTTCTTTGTTCATCAAACAGGTCACCCAAGGGCTGCCAGCCTGCTGTCCGCCGTGTACTGTCCATCTTAGCCGGGAAGTGAGGTGGCATTCGGACACCATAAGACGTTCCACGAGACGACCACAATGGTTTCTTGGTGTCACAGGTGCAGTGTGGTGGCCACGCCCCAATCAAAGACCTTGACTTGAGCGAGTGTGAGCGGCACCGTCAGAATTGGTGTGTGTGTCTCGTGATTCAACAGCGCATTCTGGACCCATTCCCTGATTAAGTCAAAACGTACACTTTATAGTGAGCCACCCAGCTCATTCGCAAGAGACCTCTCGCCCTGTCTGTACAGAATGTAATAAATACTCTGTTAAGTTTGCCATCTTACTCCTGAGTGCACATGCGTTTTATTTTCTGTCTCTCTACACGCCCTTTCTTGCCCCTATTTCTCAACCCTCGGTGCTAGGCAGCAAACCGGATGCCAAGATATGGTTAATCCCCCAGCCTTCCTTTCTCTCTCTTGCCATCTTACTGCCTTGACATCTTCATCCCGGGTATCCAATGTCTTAAAAGGCCGGTACAAACAGACAAGTTAAAAAATAAAACAGATGGTGAATATTTTCTGCAGCATGTTCAGACGCTGCGTATAAGTAGTCATCCTCGAAAATTATCAACTTTAACACCGCGGACAGGTGCTGATATACCCTGAGTAGGTTCGAGCATGTATTATGCCTCGACGCTTTTAATCTTCATTAAACTTCTCCCTTTTGATTTCATCCTTCGGGGTTTTGTGTAGTTCTTCATCTAACGCCTAACCTCCATGTCCTTCCTCATTTATTCCTCCTCCTCCCTTCATCTAACGCGCTGCATTCGTGCTGCACTGCTACCACTTCATTTCTTCTTTATGTACGCCCTGTTTCGGGCACAATTATAGGCTGCCATCTTGGACTGATAATGATGCCGTTTTCCATCCGTATGAATATTCGAATTGTGCTATGGCGAACTCGCGCGCATCAAAACGCTGGGCCATTACATTCAACGTCGTATCACCATAATCATAGCTAATTACGACACAAAAAACAGATAAATTGCTTCTAAGCTTAAGATGGCAGTGTCTATGCTTTACTGTAACTGTTACATTTATTTTTTGTCAATTTGTTCAATATGTCATTTCATGCAGCGGCCGCCGAACTCGTTCCGCTGTTCATAGTGGTACTCTCTGTCTCTGAAGCTGGATGAAGATAACTAAGAAGCCTGGTTTTTACTGGCTACATAAAATGTGAAACGAAGCTATAAATCACGATGAAAAAGAAGACAAATCTGTGAAAAGTCAGCACTGGCGCATAAATGGCGCGTCGATTGCGCCGATGAAAAACGTCGGCGGCGGCGGCGGCGGCGCGCCGATCAGTTCGCGTCGGCGGCGGCGGCGCGGCGAAAACTATTGGCGGCGGCGCGCCGACCAGTCGGCGCACACCTCTAGTGATGGCAGGCACCTAGAAGTGTGCGCCGACTGGTCGGCGCGCCGCCGCCAATAGTTTTCGCCGCGCCGCCGCCGCCGACGCGAACTGATCGGCGCGCCGCCGCCGCCGACGACGACGACGTTTTTCATCGGCGCAATCGACGCGCCATTTATGCGCCAGTACTGACTTTTCACAGATTTGTCTTCTTTTTCATCGTGATTTATAGCTTCGTTTCACATTTTATGTAGCCAGTAAAAACCAGGCTTCTTAGTTATCTTCATCCAGCTTCAGAGACAGAGAGTACCACGATGAACAGCGGAACGAGTTCGGCGGCCGCTGCATGAAATGACATATTGAACAAATTGACAAAAAATAAACGTAACAGTTACAGTAAAGCATAGACACTGTCATCTTAGGCTTAGAAGCAATTTATCTGTTTTTTGTGTCGTAATTAGCTATGATTATGGTGATACGACGTTGAATGTAATGGCCCAGCGTTTTGATGCGTGCGAGTTCGCCATAGCACAATTCGAATATTAATACGGATGGAAAACGGCATCATTATCAGTCCAAGATGGCAGCCTATAATTGTGCCCGAAACAGGGCGTACATAAAGAAGAAATGAAGTGGTAGCAGTGCAGCACGAATGCAGCGCGTTAGATGAAGGGAGGAGGAGGAATAAATGAGGAAGGACATGGAGATTAGGCGTTAGATGAAGAACTACACAAAACCCCGAAGGATGAAATCAAAAGGGAGAAGTTTAATGAAGATTAAAAGCGTCAAGGCATAATACATGCTCGAACCTACTCAGGGTATATCAGCACCTGTCCGCGGTGTTAAAGTTGATAATTCTCGAGGATGACTACTTATACGCAGCGTCTGAACATGCTGCAGAAAATATTCACCATCTGTTTTATTTTTTAACTTGTCTGTTTGTACCGGCCTTTTAAGACATTGGATACCCGGGATGAAGATGTCAAGGCAGTAAGATGGCAAGAGAGAGAAAAGAAGGCTGGGGGATTAACCATATCTTGGCATCCGGTTTGCTGCCTAGCACCGAGGGTTGAGAAATAGGGGCAAGAAAGGGCGTGTAGAGAGACAGAAAATAAAACGCATGTGCACTCAGGAGTAAGATGGCAAACTTAACAGAGTATTTATTACATTCTGTACAGACAGGGCGAGAGGTCCCTTGCGAATGAGCTGGGTGGCTCACTATAAAGTGTACGTTTTGACTTAATCAGGGAATGGGTCCAGAATGCGCTGTTGAATCACGAGACACACACACCATTTCTGACGGTGCCGCTCACACTCGCTCAAGTCAAGGTCTTTGATTGGGGTGTGGCCACCACACTGCACCTGTGACACCAAGAAACCATTGTGGTCGTCTCGTGGAACGTCTTATGGTGTCGGAATGCCACCTCCCTTCCCGACTAAGATGGACAGTACACGGCGGACAGCAGGCTGGCAGCCCTTCGGTGACTTGTTTGATGAACAAAGAACGCGGCCCTCCCCCGTCGACCCAGGCGCCGCGCGTAACGACGGCTATCCAGTGGTGAGAAGAGGCGTAATAAGCTTGTCTGAGACCACCAGTTTTAAAAAGAACAAAACAAAATTTTAAAAAACTTGCCAGTAGACAATTTACAAAAGACGGCTGGATTCATAATGCAGAGACTGACATTTGAGCGACATGTCATATATGACATAGTTCAGCAAACTGGTTTTCATCACGTAACTTGAACGGACCTACTGGCACTGGGAAAGGTTAAGAATGATTGTCGCTGACAGATGTACTTCTGTTGCGAAGGTAATGCTCAGAGTCAACCAAATAAAACTTAACATTATATTCAAGTCTTGATAAAAAAATAAGTCAAGTTAGAAAGCTCCTCAGGTGGCCAAATAATAAATTACTTCACCATACTTTATGAAGAAGTAATTTGCAAATAAATAATGCAACCGCTGTTTAAATGACATTCAATGACGTGACCGCAATCAGCGGTGTGTCGTCGCTATAAAGCGAAAAAGTTATATGTGGACACGATCGGGCGAATGCGGCGGAGAACGAATATGTCACGTAATAAAAGCGATGTGATGTTGCACATTTTCTTCTTTACAACTCCGTGCCCTTTTGCTTGCTCGTGATGTGTTCGAAGGAGCTAGCCAAGTCTTAGGTAGAAGTCAAGCAGAGTAGCCGGGGCTGATAAGAGCAACGTTTATGTTCACTATTTACACACTAAAGGTAGCATCATGGAAGCTTGATGAGAGCTTCTGAGAGCTGGTTCAGAGCGTCTCGGTGCTCGCATTTTAAGCCGTGGTCTTCCTAAAATTCTCTGCAGGAGAAAACAATAGACAGTTTGCAATTATCTGCAAGGCAGCTTTTCTGTAAGGTTAGTTTTCCAACCATAAACTCTCGTTCACAGACGGCTTTTCTCGCTCATTTTGTTTTTGCCACTCACCTTTTTGAGATCTTGTGCTCGCGTGCCTTTGCTGGAATTCGGAGAGGTGACATTTTGTTGTACTCGCGTGCTCGCGTGCACTCGCTGGAATTCGAAAAGGTAAAGGCACAATGAGGGAGAAAAGCAATCTGTGGACAAGAGTTTTTGGTTAAAAAATAAACCTTTAGGAAAGCCGCCTTGCATATCACTGTAAACGGACAGACTGCATGTCCATTTAGTCAAGGGCAGTCCAAAGAAATTGCCGTCTTCATCTCCGTCCCCCAAATGGTGGGGGTAGTGGTTAGAAGAAGGCGCCTAATTTCTGCAGCCCAGCAGGGAGCAGGGCGCAGCGAATAAAGATAAAAAAAACGAGAAGGAGAAAGAGAGAGAAAGTCAAACACTGCCTTCTTTTCTACCCAGGAAATAGAAAGGATGCACGTTCAGTTCGTCACACGGCGAGAGAGAAACACAACGTAGGTCATAATGCAATAATACGCACAACACAGCACAGTGCAATAACGCTGCATCGCACGTGCAGAATAGGGCCTGCAGCGCTAGGCAGGCTAGGGCGTGGGGGAGTGGAAGACTTGAGAGCACCACAGAGTGTGGGAAACATACCTGACCATGAATCCCAACCTCTCGGCTAATTATTCAGCGCGTCTCGTGGCACGTCGAACAAATCAAGCTGCCTCGATTTCCGACAGCTCTTCCTAGGCGGTCAGTCAGCCAGGCATGTCCAAAGAGTTTTTGACGAGGGGAGCCAACAGCCCTAAAGAATTCGAAGTATGACTTTCGTGTTGTCGCCTCTTTTGGCGCACCTCGAGAGCATAGACCCGGAACAAATCAGGGTAGGTGAGGTGACTTTCCGCGAACCTTACCTGCTTTCCAAACCAGTTACTGCATGCAAGCTTCCCCTGAATGGATGAATGTGTGGTTGAAGAAAAATAAAAAGACACTATCTTTCCTTGCTAGACCACAGCTCAGTCCCTTCAAGGGAAAAGGGAGAGTGGAGAAAATAGTTTAGAAGTAGGTAGGAGGAGAAGGTTTGGAAGAACGTGACGGTCATGGCCGCTAGAGCAGAAAGAGAATAGGGGCCGTGGGCAGGGCACTCCGAGTCTTACAACTTGGAAATGTGGAGTTGCAACCATGTACGCAGATACCTATGGTCATTCCCACGAGAGAAAAAAAATCTGGATCACCTTTCTTGGGCTAGAATACAGAAAACTAGCTAAACGAGAAAACTAAAATAAGTAAAGAAATAACCGATAATCTAACCACCAATTGTCACCACAGCTGCGGAAAAAAAGAAGCAAAAACGTAATCCGCGACCTCGGCACCAGCGGCTACACAGAGGCATTTCTTCGTAGAACACGGTGTATAAGAAAAGACACGGGAAACACAACACCAATGGCGCTGCAACGACGCCACGTGTCGACCAAACTTGAGCTCACGGAACAAGGAACGAAGCACAATGGCAGAACACTGCGAGACCACTCGCAACATATTTGCGTCATGCATACCAGTCCCGACGGCACGGTGTACAGCTGGTTGGGTTGTATTGTAGTCTTTCTGAATTCCTTGAAGTGCACAAAGAGCGCGAAAGGTTGGGTACAAGGAACATGAACATAAAAAACGACTTTGCCATCAAGCCTTTTGCAGTGTGTACTGGACGAACGTAGCGACGGGTGACGAACGACAGGAATTCAGTTCTTATGCGCTTCAGAAATGACTATGAATGGAAAAGTTTTTGAATGGGAATGAAAAAAAAATCATCAAAAACATGGGTGTTGCTATGTCCGTGCAACAGAACTGCAAGCCTGTTGGAAAAAATTGGCAGCAATATCTCATAAAGAGACGGGAGAATTAAATGCCTCTCTGATTGCCGAGAAGTAACAGAATTCTTCAATCACGTTACAGCTTGAATAAATTGATTTCCACGAGGGATGAAGGATCACGTATGGCATGAACGGTGCGTTTCTGCCTCCTTCCTTCTTGAAATATGGCCGCGACAATTTTCATGGTAACCTAAATTACGCAGCCACTGTTTAATTGGTAGCAAATGACATGACAAAACCCATGATCTGTGTCATCGCTACATTTTAACAAAACTTGAAATCCTGCCAGATGGCGCATTGCTATCGGGAAATTTCGAGCGCTAACTAATGCCTCCACGCGACGTTCACAAGCACCCATCCTGTCTCTCTCATTCTTGTTAGCGCCTTGTTTGGCGCTCACAACTTTCCAGATCGCCACATTAATTCAAAAAGAAATTGAAGTGGCATCACAGGGCACAAGCAGTTCAACGAAATAGAGAGATAGAGAACGGGCGCTCGATTGCTCGCGAATCGTGCTGCTTTCTCGTCTTTGAAGCCACATTAATAATGAATCCGGAGCTTAGCTCTTATTCTCCGTTGATTAGGTACATAATCATAGATCAAGCTCAGTGTGGATTCCGATGTCATGTATTAAAATTGACCTGGAGTGGCACATGTGTCAAAGCATGCTGCAAAACCCAATTCCATGCCTTCGTACCGTCATGCTCGTTTAATAAGAACGTTTGTAGATTGGACTACAGAAACAACATGAAAAGGCCGAGAAATATTTAATTCTTCTGTTCGTTAGTAATGTACTTCGTTATGCGTTTTTCTGTTCTCTTGGAGCATATCAAGAGAGTTGTGTAGCATGAATGAACATAAATTGCTGTTTCTATTTCACCACAGTCGTTGAACGGTGTACTCTATAAACGCATCATCTACAATAAACTTCGTGCCAGCACAATGCATAAAATGCTCAATTACATCGCACAAAAAAAACGCGGATTTCACCGAAAGAAACTCGTAAACCTCATTAGATATTCAAACGTCAAATTTAGAAATAGCACTGCCATGAACGAGATTAACTCCATGGTCAAATTTCACTGCAAAAAGCGCTTGAATAACTGCACCTTGCAGGTATGCAATATACATTGCATGAGGTTTTAGAAGTGTGGTGACATTATTAGTTAAGGTTACATTGTTTTAGCGTTGAATTAGCTTTTTAGGCACGTTTACTGTGCTTTTAGAGTTAATATTTCACCTCATCGGTAATTTAGTGACGTCATTTCATTTCCACATATTTAAAGGAGAGTTATGAATAGTTGATATCCAAGCATTTTTTTAAACATATGTAAATGGTGTTTATCAAAGGACCAACCCTAGAACTAGTGCCGGGGAGGAGAGGGGGGGGAGATATGAACAGTTTATAATTTGAAAAATAAAATTTTCGGCTTTACAAGCCTGAACGTCAATACGACACCAAGGCACGCCATAGTGAGAGGTTTTAAATATTCGAAACCATAGGTCGGCAAAATAAATAGAGCCTATACATAGACTCTCTCAGTAAATAGGCTTTTATCGTAGGACTCAATATAGGGCCCAGCCTATAGCTGAAATTTCAGTGACATATAGGCCACCAAAAATATTTTTCTCTCGAAAGGATTTTCGCGATAGACTGATTTCAATGGAGTAAATCAGCCCGACTTTTTTTTTCGAATACACCTGAGATAGTCGACAAAACGTTTAGGACGTTTGGCGGGGAACGACCGATCAAACTTTACGTGGATACCTATCACTTTTCGTCTCCACTGTCTCTTTCTAAGTTCATGTTCTTCCTTTCTTGACATTCAACTTCACAGTATTTTAACAAATCCGCATCATATTGGTTCTATAGAAGAAAATAGCTTGTGGTATACGCATCTTAAACAAAACTTGGCCGTGCACTTACGCCCCATCTCACTGTTTTGTATCCATCATTTCACCGTTCTCATTTCACTTACGGTATTGCCGCGTGGTTGCGACGTCAAAGAAGATAGTACGTGGGTTGCTCAAGACGACACTTTTTATTGAGTGAACATGTGCATAGGAAAGTGCAAAGTGCTCGAAATTCGCGCTTTACACAGATAGCGGTAATCAGAGCATTGGTCGTTGGTAATATGATCTGCGCGAAGGTACGTCGCCATTTATACACGTAGCATCCATATCGTAGGTGTCTCAAGCTTATCAGAAAATTCTAAAATAATCTAGAGTGTTCGCAGACAGCCAAGCGTCCTTTGCGCAAGGCAACTGATTAATATGTGGTGTTTAACGTTTCAAAACCACCACATGATTATGAGAGATGCCGTAGTGAAGGACTCCAGAAATTTTGACAACCTGGGTTTCTTTAACATGCACCCAAATCGCAGCACATAAGCCTGCAGCATTTTCGCCTCTATCGAAAATAAAGCAGCCGCAGGTGGGACTTGATCCCGCGACCTGCGGGTCAGCAGCCGAGTACCTTAGCTACTGAACCACTACGGCAGTGCCTTTGCGCAAGACTGTGATATAAAAATACAAGCGAGCGTGGCAGTATAATAATGTTGCGATAAAATTTCAGCAGATGCAACATGTTTCACTGTGGATGCCATTTTCATACAGAACCGTCAGCGGATAGTCACGCGTTGCACGGTGGATCGACGTCTTTGGGTATTTTGAGTAGGCTAAATTTCTACCTAAAACATACGGCGTGACGACAGCACTCACGTTGACTGTAAATATTAACGAAACGAAGTGCACGCTTCGGTGGGATGATATGCATATCATTAAGAAGCTGTTGTGTATTTCTCAAAGGTCGAGATCATCAACGATCGAGCAACCCTTCTGGATGAAAGGAATATATTCATTTAATGTTTACAGTCAGCCTGTAGACCGCAACAACTAAAGGTGTGGGCCGACATCACTCCTGTAAGTCTATTTAGTGATGTATCCGTTACAATAAAAAGTAACTAAATACCTCAATACTTACTCAAATAAGAAGAAGGGGAACGTTTCACGGCTCCACGTTATATAGATACATAAAAAGGTATCGCATTACCGTTACCGTAACCGAAAAAAACAGAACGAATGTTACCTCTGCCGTAGCTCCGGAGTCATCAGTTTTAATCAATGTGTCTTTGCTGCAGAAACACACAATGATAATTTTAAATCTCAAATTTATGGTTCACACATACTAACCCAAGCAGGGATTATACTCAAAATGCTCAATTAACGAGAATTATTTGTACAAATGTACTGAACCTTAGCAATGTCATATAGAAGCTTATTGATGCCTGCACATGTGATGGCTTCTGACTCTGCAGTGACACAGGATGAAACCATTTTTTTTTCATTGGAGCATTATGCACAAAGTGAGGTCCAATAATCCACGGTATTCATGAAGAAACTATCACTGAACTCTCAAGAAATTTACAAATATTGGCCTTTTCTTGATCCTTCAGCATATCCAATAAAGCAAGTATAAATCGCCACTGTTGGATCTGGCCACCGGATTGGCCCGCCGCGCGCCAGTAGGCAATCACGGAAGCCTACATTGGTGCCTTTTTATTAGAGGGGGGGGGGGATCGGGAGATGTCGTGGGGAAAAGGGGGGGGACACTTACAAGTTTGTGACACCAGATGTGCCTTGCAGAGACTTAAGTCTAGAAAAATCACGTCTTGCAACACACATCTTGCAATAGCAGCCTCTTTTTAATATGTTGCAGGTTTTATTTTTGTTTATATAAGAATTCAAATCATGCCTAGAAATCAAATATACAAAAGAACAAAGGTTCCCAGCACTCGTAATTGCATTGTTCTACTGTGTCTTTTCCGGAACAAGTCGAGAGTGGCAGTTGCTATTTCGATTTCTCACACATCTGATGGGTATTGAGCACGTGAACACGCTACAAAAAAGCATTGAAAAGTTGAATGTTTTATACATACTTATCAAGCATTCGTATTTGTGACGTTTTTAAGAGAAATTTTAATGGGGCCCACTAGCAAGGGGTGTTCCCCTCCCCTGACCAAACACCAAGGGTTCGGGGAGTCAACGTTCTCTGCAGGCGTGGTCAACGGACGCCCAGCTCGTGACCAGTATGGGCTGTCTATCTGAGCAAATATTGCATTTGCTCTCATCTGCACATATGACCATCGACAGGTTTTTGTCTTGGGGGGATGCAAACCCTTGTTTCAACTTGCATCACGACTGAGGGAGTAGGTCGTGTTGGTGTCGCTAGAGTGGGTAGCAAGTGCTGGTGGAGCTTGAAGGGTTCAAGTGTCCTTTTTGCACCACCTGCCTCGCCCATGTCTACACTTCATTCATTGAACACCGCGCTGAGAACTAGTTAAATAAATGCGCAGATTTGTTTCCTTCCGCATCCTATACCGCTGCATAAAAGATTCTCACATTGCGAAAAGTAGGTATTTTGATTCGTTTGAAGGAAAGTTACATTCAAAGCATGACAGATACTCAAAAAAGCGGTTTCATGCAATCGTAATAAGAAAACTCGAAGCATAGGTGCTTCTTCTTTTTTGCAGCGTACAATGTAAGAGTAAGATCAGATCCGGAAAAAGCGAAATGAGTGACGTGCGTCACTGCTTGCTCATTGTTCAATGAAAAAAGGTTTCATGAAGTATGACGTTGCCAACAACAACAACAACTTAAAACAACATCTTAAAGTAAAAAAAAGCAAAGTACTGCACACTTACCGTAGAACATGGACATAGATTGAAATACGCGTTATTTTTTCATGAAAGCGAAATAAAAACTATTTTACAAAACGCTTTGCATTCATCGGAATGTCGACACATCTGTGTAGTGTCATTTATGCTATTTGGATTAAAATTCCCGAATTTCAACTAATTCAGTAACCTGTGGCGGAAGAGCCTTTTGAATTTTCAGTTTCGGTTTCTGCGCCGCCGACGCCGCCGCCGCCGACGAAAATTGGCCGCACGCCGCCGCCGATGAAAAAACCGGCGTGCGCCGACAACGCCGCCGCCGCCGACTCTGTACGACCCCCACGCCGCCGCCGGTCAAAATCGCCTCGGCGCACACCTCTACAGGCACCACGTGCCGCTCGTTAGCCGCAAAATGGCAAGAATATGCTTGTGGCACTTCGTTTTTATAGTTATTTTAAAACTTAGGGTCTTTTTTTGTGTAATGCATGCCTTACGCGAACAACTTCATTATTACCCTCGTTAGCAGGCGAGCAGCGTGTTTCTGCTTGGAAGCTCGTTCTTGACTTGACCAAGCAAGACAGCCTGAGCATCTATGAAACGCGAAGGCCGACTTGAGCGTTTTCAAGTCCGCTGCTTGCTTCGCGCCGACTTGCTCAAGTCAAGTCGAAGACGCGGCCAAGTAACATCTCTGCATTCGGGGGTTAGTGTCTGTCGGTGAGGCCCGACGCCTACCGGCGCAAAATGCAACTTGCTGCATTTCACACCCACTACATTGCCCAGACAGCACTGCGTCTGCCTCTTTTCGTGACTGAGGGACGCCGGACGCACTGAAACGCGCATACATCAAAGCAACTCAGCGCGGCGGGCGCCTGCGAATTTATGGCAGGACCGGCGACTGGCGTGGCAACGGCGGCGTGACGCGACGAAACGAACGCCAGCGCGCGCGCACCCTGTCACGTCGGAGTGTATTAGCACCTTCACTGCCGCATGAAGTCATGTTGTCACATGAAACGCATCTCATGATAATCATGTTTGCACCAGCCACATACCTTCGTCATCAGTTGACGTCACATAATACCAAATTTGGCATATGTGAAGCTAGCAAAACGGCCGCGATTGCATTATGAGTGTGGCATCTACCCATGTTGCCTTATGACACGCATGTCGTGATTATCATGTTGTGATGTGTCATTTACCTATGTCGTACACATTCCGGTACCGTAATATCAAATTTCGTATATGTGAGGCTAACCAAATGGCCGCGAGGGCATTGTGAGCATGGCATGTAGTTATGTTACATGAGACGCATATCATGTTAATCATGTTTGCACCAGTTGAAGATGCAAGGTCAGGGTCGCTATGCCCCTACCGCCGACGGGTGGCTAAACATACTCAAACTCTCCCATTGTATTCGAGATGGATGAGAAAGCCGTAAGGAAAGATGCACGCACAGGTGCAGTCTAGCACGGCCGGGCACAATGCGCCAGTCGTAGGTTATGGCCCTAGCGGCAGACAGGCACAACCTAGATGTGCGCACTGGAGAGAGGCTCTCTGGGCATGTCAGGCGTACAGTAGTATAACAGTAGGTCGTGGTTGTTACAGCGCTAGTTACGCTAGCTTCGGTCAGATGGCGTGTGCCATAGCCCAATCAAAGGGGAACAGCTTTATCCGTTTATCCATTTGTCCCACAAACGGCGGTAAATGTGAACGCGAAGATTGATCAGCCTAAGGTTTACAAAAATCTAACGTGTCAATGATCGAATCTCGCTATTTAAAGAGCCTTGACGTCATGACTCAAAAGGATGAAAACACCTGAATAATCAAAATTGGAATAGAGCACAATACAGCACATTCATGCTTGGCCTAGTGGACCATCTTCCTGGCCCCTTCAGTTTCCCTTTAGCAAGCCGCAATCTCAACACAGTCAAGTATGTGCACTGCTCATAATTCAAACAAGACATTTTAGTCACTGCTGGTATGCTCAGCAGCTCAAGATAACCACATCATGTTGGATTGAATTAAGTTTAGTGTTCGGACAGGTTTCTAAACCAAAAATCCAAGGATATTCAAATATTTTCCAGGACCTGTTGCAGCTTTTTCAAGGACTCAAAGCGGCATGATATGATGGAATACATCACTCTCGAATTTTCAAATTTAATAGAATTTATTGCACCTAATATAAATATATCGATATCACAATTATAACAAAAACAAATCTAGTCCAGCCTTTTTACACCTTCCCCCCCCCCCCTCAATCTCCATGCATTACGAGCCATCGTAGGTAGCCGTTGACCTGGGGCATGTTGTTTGGCATGCAGGAGAACGGTGGCAGAGCTAGGCCGTTAGGGGAGGGTCGGAGGTGGGCCATCAGGTGTCGCACAACAGCCCGGTAGTCAGTCATACCCAGCTCGAAACCCGTGATGTGGATCCCGTGGGTGTGTTCACCTGGAAACAACAGAAAAAAGCAGAATAATAAAAAGGTTCCAAGGTGAAAAAGTTATTATAGACACAGAAATTTTCTATTAAAACTCTAGCGTCATGATTTCACCACCTTAGGTTTACGAACAAGCGAGAAAATAAGAATTTTCAGATTTCCCAGCGTGGTCTTGAAGTGGTAATGTGAGATATCAGGCTTTTTTTTCTACATTGGTCAACACGATTTCTCAACTTTCATTCGTTCTCTGGGCCCCTGACAAAAAACATACTTCATTTAGCAGACACTATCAAAATCTAATGACACAGCCACTAGTGTAGGGACTTTAAAGATTGAAGAGGTTCAAACTGGGATAGTTGGTATGAATGCATAATAATAATAAAAAAGACTTTTAAGCACAGGTTATGTGCACTAATATTTCAGTCTGCTGTCGGAGCTTGTCTTGGTGGTTCTTCCTTCGGTATACTTTGTTTCTGCGCTGTTCATTGTCACGACCTCAAGTTGACACCACCTGTATTTTGCACTCGTCAAGTATCTTATCACAGCATGCGTGGTGTCTTTAGTAATTTACAACTACATCAAACATTTGTTTTTCCCTTCGGTGTCCTTATAAGGTCAGGAAGTGGGCAACAATGTTAAGAAACCAAGGAGCAACATCACCACCTCAGGTTTCATGCAAGTTCACATGAAAAAGCTCAAGGGTTTTCAAGTACTTTCAAGGCTATGTGTACCAATTTTCAAGGACCACACTGTCTGTTAAAAACCCAATCACACACTTTCAGGAGAGGACAAAGGCTTCGAGTAACTATTACTCGTGAAAAAAGCGCAACATCAATGGAGCAGACGTCAAAAGCGTGGCTCCAGTGACATTTTCTTTTCAGACAACTTTCAATAATAGTTTCTTAAAGCTGCATAAGTAATCTTGTTCAGTCTAACACAAATTGCAAACTTTTATTCAGATAGGAAAAACTAAGGAACAGTTATTATGCAATGCCTAGTTGCTTTTTCTGAATTTTCATATCAATATAACTATCTCCCACTGCTTGGTATTGGCACTCTTCCTAAGCATGTTTGACTTGATGATGCCCGTCAGGTCGCTGATTCTCTGTGCTTTTTCTGCATGAGTCTGCTGTAGCTGATAATTACCTAACAACGGCTTCAAGCTTTTTTTTTCTATTTGTAACAAGAATAGGCCAGGGTCTACCAAGGCTCCGCTGGTGTACTTCCATCTCGGAAGTGACGTTGAAAATATTTACTAAGAGATTGCAAAGAAAAAAACCAGACGGCAAGCATCTGTCACGCGGAATCGAACCAGTAACCTCTGTTTCCAGAAATGCACGATGTTGGTTCCATGGAGAATCTATTTATGTTTAAATTTTTATGTGACGGCAACCTGCTAAATTTACGGCATTACCCATTTACGGCATTAATGGCCCATGAATTATGCGACAGTATCATTTCAAAGGGGGCGGGATTCGAGGATTTTCGTGTGCTTGCGAAAACTCAAGCACCTTTAAGGCCTTGAAAATGAATCTTTTGAATTCGTTGGTTTTCAACGATTTCAAGGACTCGCATGATCCATGCCAGCTGCCAGTGTTCTAGTCCTATCCACCCCGAGGGACACGAAAGCCCCTCAAGTGTAATCTATAGGCATTTGTAAGTGCATCCAATTTACATGACATTATTTCACGATAATTGATATTCTATTGCAAGACAAATAATACTGTAATACATAGACTGTCGTATTTTTCACTAATCCAGCCTAATGAAATTTGACTAAAATATCCATTTATCACAGTCATTCACGTTCTGTTGATGCACGAGTAAAATGAAATCTCAGGCTCAAAATATTCAGCAGTTTCTTTTTCAGTAGCATTCACTTTAAGCAAAAAATACATTTCAGGTCAGGCTCAATGAAAACAGCATGTTGAATGCCTAGTCGAACATGGTAGCGTCCTCAGCAGAGTCATGATTTCCAGCATGTGCAGCAAAATAAGCTAACTGAACAAGCACTCACTGATTATGCAGGTGGTTCAGTTCATCCATTAAACGCAGGTGGTTTAATTCATATAGTTAATTTATTTGTGGGCTGAAGCAAGCCTATTCAAAATGTTATAAACTTCAAGGTATTCGAAATGAGCTAACAGAGGTATAAATCGCACGTAACCTCCTGCAAATGTGCTTTCACTGCAGTAGAGTTCTACACCGGGAATACACCTATCCTGGAGATTCACTGTTACGAAGCCCCACTGCAAGTTTAAGGAACATAACACCTTTACATAGATTCATCATTTCGCAACTTTTAAAGCTTCTTGTACTGGCTTATATACTCGGAGTAGGAGCACTGCAAGGGCAAGCCGGGTAAGACATTGTTAAATCGGGCCCAGGCCGGGCTCAGGACCACGAGCTTCTGGATCGTGTCGGGCCCAAGACTGAGTCATGATTGTATTAAGGCCGAGTCTCATATACAGTTTGTCAAGAAATGTGTCCAACACTAACTAAAAATACAGAAAGGAGGCATCTGAATGCTACCTGTGCCACTCCCTTTACTCCAGCAGAAGGCATCTTCAGATGTGTGGAAACATTAAGTAATGCAGTAATTAAAGAAATTAAAACAATAAACTATTACACAATTCGCAACAATCAACTTTTCATTGTGGGCGCTTTCGAGGTGAACGAAACATGCACTGTTTGGTGCATCGGTTTTGTTTCACCTGCTAAGTTAGCCAGACTTCATCGCTCCACAGGGATTACCAGTGGCCGCCTTTCTGGCAGTGGCAAGGACCATCATCTATCAAGGAGCAAGGTGGACGGTATTCGAGCAGTCATATCGGCGTTCTGCAAACAGATGTCTATAAAGAGGAGGATTTCATTTATTTATCACAACGAATTTCAGAGCTCGATACCAGTGGTACCGCAGAAAAGAGATTCCCGAAGCAAGACATCGACATAAAATGGTTCTACGAAGCCATCGATTTCGGAAATGGCCGCTGAAGTTGCGCTGCTAAGGACATCAGCGAATGATCATGGCAGTGTTGCCATTTCCTTGAAGAAACAGTTGAACATTTTGTAAAAAAGTATGAGGCCACATAAAAGAAACGAACATGCAAAGAAGATTGCCACTGATCAAATATCAGAAGAAATCCGAGAAACTAGTACATCAAGAACCCCAGTTGGTTATGAAGCCTCTTCGAACGGAGCAGAAGAGTACCCTTCAATGTTCAACTTGAAAGAGTTGAAGACAAAGATACTCCTCCGGTCAGCGCTTCCTTTGAGAACGCGACCACTTCAGAAGATGGCAACTGGCCTGAATGGCTGCTGCAATATCAGCATTGTGCACACCGCAATTTGAGTGATATGCATTGACGCCGTCATCATGGTGGCCTTCATGGCACCCTCGCTGAGCTCTGAAACAGTTCTGGTCACTAAGACGACACTTTCGTGTTAAACAAGTGCACTGCAAGACATTTCCAAAAGACAGTGTGCCCCAATCGAGCCTGCTTCAAGTCAAGAGTGTCGACAGTGTTGTGCCTGTGACTGCATCGGAGACTTGACCGTGAAAGGACATAATTTCATCGTTAAACATGAACCAGTTAGAGCACTGTACATATGTGAAGTAGCATTGAGACTAACACATCTCTGAAGGATTGCAGTCGTTTTATCGCACAGACACATCATTTTAGGACTTCTCTGAACTCGTGCACATAAGGTGAAAATTGTAGGTGAGCATTGTTCATTGTGAAGCGGATTTGTGGATGGATGATGCAGACTGTAAAAGGCCATCTGTGGAGAATATTAAGGAAAGGTTGGAGAAATTGTTGGGGTAGAGGATGTAGAAAATTGTCCGCGACACAAACTGACGAGATGGCAGAGGTTCGTTTGTTCTTGGACTGTTAGAATGTACGCCATGTTGTAGACGGCACTACTCTGAGTGCCAATGAAGGCTCCATAAATATTTTTCCCCGAAAAGATAACACTTTCAAAGGTGGAAGGCAGTCACAAGAGGACGACAAAATAGGCATCTTCAGAGACAATGAAAACGGTGGTTCACTTGCTAATGGGTGTGGCTCGCTTAGATAGATCATCGTACTGCGGTGACAGTGACTCGGGAAAGAAAGGTGGGGCAAATAACCTTGTTTTGAGCTCAAGAACATAGCGTACATTGGAGAGAGCTGAGGAGTCAATATGACAGCATTATGTAACGCTGCCCAGCCTGGTGTAATCCTCCCAAAAGTAGCTAGAGAGTGTTTTTTTTATTGTGTGGCGTAATAAATGACGTTTGCAGGAGACATGTTCCTTTTACTCAACAGCCCTGGCCCGCATGTAATTTATGTAGTCTCATACTATAAATGTCTGCCATTTTTTCCACTTCATGGGGTTAGCGAACTTTGTAATCGTTTTTCGAGAAGCAAAAATAAGAATGTGTGGTTAGCACTGCGTACACGTGAAAGCCAGCTATGACTACAATTATATTTTATATTACCCTGCAATTATTTTTCAAGGCTTTATGGGCGTAATTAACCGAAGGTATACAGTATAACAGTGAAAAGTCCTGACACCGAAAAAAGTTCCAAAACACTCAATCGAATATATCTTGTGTGAGGAAGGTATCATCACAAGCGTGGCCCGTGCCTCGTTTATGTTCAAACGTAACTTACTGAAACGGCCAGGGCAGGCTCGACTCGGAGTATAGTAAGTTATAAAACGTAACCTACTTTACAGGTGATCAGTTGCATATTACTGAAAGTCAGAACCTGCTACTATTCCGTGTTTCTTCCACTTTTCTATGAACCAAAAAAAGTGACCTATGTACACGCATTGGTTCCATTTTAAGTATTGTGCAGGTTAAGCCATGAGAAATATGCTTCTTTTCTTTTATAATATATAAAATATGCTATTCAAACTTGCTTTGAAATCATTCGACCAAATCACTGTTCTTTTCGAATTTGCTTCAATCCTGAAATTTACTACACTCACACCTCATTAAAACAAAGTTTCATTGTACGCGAGCTATAAAAAAAATCGTTAAAGATTTTTTCTAACGCTACATCTATTGCAAGACTATCTTTCTTTTACTTCGTTATGACCGACACTTCATTATATCCGGGTCTATTATATTGAGCTTTAAGTTCATTCTTCCTAGCGCTTAGTCCACAGTTCTGGTCTGATTTTTGGCACTGTTAATAGTATTATCTGTATATCTTATGTATTAACACATCCCAAATACAATATATAATGGTCATTTCAGTGCATCCTCACGCAGGCAAATGTATGAGAATGCATTGCTTCAAAGCTTGTTTTTATCGCAATGCTCCAGACTGTATTCAATCAATAAAATTGCTTTTCAAGAATTTTTAGGTGGTCATCGCCCTCAGTTGCTCTGTTATGTCACAAGCAGTTAAAATTTGAGTGATGACACAACTGGATGTCAAGATGAAGATTCAACGTCGTAATTTAAGTGTCTAAAACCCTTCGAGGACACTACACATTTTTCTATCAATTAAGAACTACGCAAGAAAAATAGACAGCCATGATCCAGGATATCACAGCTATTTGTGAAGAAAGTTTAACGAGGCATCGCCAGCTTGATTTTCTTTTGGCATATTTTGCCGCTTATCGAGCGTATTTTCTTGTTAAGAGTGATACTTTTGCTGCTACGAAAGGGTACTTCACTAAAGTGAGAAAAATACTATGTCGGAGCAAAGGCTGCGTAATCGGTAGAGTGTTTTGCTGGTCGTGAGCTTAAAGTCAAACTCAATTTTGAGAAGGTGCCAGAATAGTAATACATAACATTATAGAGCAAAAGTACGAAAGTGGGCCTGCCGAACATGAATAGGGGCTTTTGTAAGAATCACATTGGCATTTCGGAGGAGCTGAAGAAACACGTGCAGCCTGAAACGCCACAACTTTGTCATCGAAGTCATCAAAACTGAAGTCAATCACAATTAAGGCTTACTGTGATTTGCTTCCCATGTGGCTCGGGGTTGTGGTCCGAGAAGTTCATGGGCGTTCTGTTCGGTGCTGAGAATGAGAGGCACTTCTCCCAAGTGATGATGTACTCGTCCCGGTCCAAGTCCGAGCCTGCATGCCACACATGATGCTCAGAGGGCAACACGCATACTTAGCGGGGTCTCCAAAGAGAGCCAAAAGGACAGTTCCCAACATAGTGTAATAAATGCGCGGACATTTATTGGCAACCTTCACGCAACTCTAAGCCTGCCAACCAAATCTCATAATAACGATTATATAACAAGTGACCCTAGGATGCCATATAACACTGAAAGACAACACACAAAACGTACCACCCACGGAGCCAGAATACTTGACGAGCCGAAACTGCACTCGCTCGGGCGTCCTGAAAACGTCATGAAATCGGGCGCAGCGCTGACGCGCTCTCTGTAGTGAAACTTTGCTAGCGGAAAAAGAAAAACGCACACGCTGCCTTCACTACGCTCTCGTTCAAAGCCACTCGGCACCGAATCGCCGTTTGCGTCCAAGTGAATGTGTTCTGGTCGTTCCGGTGCGTACTCGTTGGCTCCACATTTTAACACGACAGCGTTTAAGAGCTAGTTTTGCAGACATGCCGGCATTGGTGTTTGTTTGAAGCTACTGTTCATCGCTTTTGTTATGTTTCTCGTGAAGCTTCCTCCTGTGAACAACGTGGTGAACTGTTGCCTGTTGACTGCGTCGTGCTCATTCATGTTATGTACCTACTACACGTTCGTACGCACGCATGGAGACAATTTTGGAGTTTTTTTTTTCGTAGTAGTCGTTTGTGGAGCTGTGCCTGATTTCTGTGCACTTAGCGAAGACGATTGTGATCGAACTAGCTCGCTTCGTCGTGTGTTTGCGTACGTGAACCTGTTAGAACCTCTGCCCTGACTACTCGATTGATCTTCGATGGTGATAGAAAGCCCTAGATCACGACTGTTGGTGATCCTCGCTGGTCGCGAACGGCATGCGAACCCATTTCTATCTAGGAGCCAGCATATGAGGTATGATATTATACGATACCGCGCGAGAAAAAAAAAAAACCGGAGAATGGATTCAGAAACTTATACATCCTTTCATTGCCCATTTCACGTAGGCTTTGTCTTTTTTCACCTCTTCGTAATAATGCCGCGCTGTATGTACTATGACCTAGTAGGTCATATCAAAGGTGGTATACATGACATTCCTTATGCCACTTAGAACAGGAAAACAGGGCAAGGCAAGTTCTAAAATGGGTGGAGAACGTGTCATGCAAATGTTTATATTACATACGGCGCGCACTCGTGGTACCAATACCTGCGCATATCATAATCTTTAGACAAAAACGTAAGTTGGTCAATGTGTGTTTGCGACGTATTATACGCGATAGCTGAGCACAACGTTACTAGAGACCTGGTTCTAGTAACGTTGGCTGAGCAGTAACTCATTGTGATGGTTAAGGACGTTCGTCACTATGTTTGCTTATAGTGGACGAGAAAGGATTAACATGAACAATTTATTTGATGGCACGGGTGGAACGGCTGACGGCACACGGATGCGCTACCGTGTGCAGCGCAATTTAGTCGGACGTCGCGGCCAACCCAGCAGTCAGGGTCGCAACTCCTGAGGTCCAGGGTCAGGCCACGGCTCAGGAGGACCACGCCCGGTAGGCCTCGCCCACGAACCTGCTTTCGGCCACTGCACCCAGGCAGGAGCCGTTCAGCAGGCCCCGTCCTTGGACCTTGTACAGGCCGACGGACTCGACCTTGAACGGACACACCGGAGCTCGACCTGGCCGACACGTACGAGTCCCACGTCCGGCTCAGGAACGCTGCCAGGAACTTGTCCTCTCGAGCGGCGCACCGCTTCCTCTGCCTTCGTGGCCTCAACCCTCGAGCTCTTTTTCCCACGTTCCTTCTTCTTGGCCAGGGCACCGCCAGGTACCCTCGGGTGCACACTGCAGCTCATGAGCTCGCGGCCCACGTCCGAGTCTGGCGCGTCGCTCGGTACGGCTCGGCACCGCTCGGCGATCCTGGATTCAGCCAGAACTCCCCTGGCACCTGGATCCTCGGCCACCATGAACCTCGCCCAGCTCCGTGGTCCTCCGAACACACGCCCGCGTCTCGCCCAGCAGAACGTCTTGCTCGTCCCTTGCCGATGTGCGACGCTCTGGTGACACCAGCGCTTGATGGCATGGGTGCGGCTACGGAGCAGTCAACCCGCATCGGAGACGCGATGCTCCATGCGGGGAATGGCCAGCCCGTCCAGCGAACAGCGTGCGTCGAGACGCGATGCTCGGCGCAACCGTGACCATTAGCCAGGCCACGTTCATCGCTGTGCCGAACGGCTGACCATGGAGACGCCTCGCCGAGATCCGCGATCCCCTCGGCAAGGAAGATAACAGCAGGCCAGGCCGCGCCCCGAGATGCAGTACTCGTGCCGGCAATGCCGCCCCAGCTGGTGGTTGGACGGCAGCAGCGTGGACGGCCGCGTTCCCTGGCCGGAACCTGGATCGCCTGCGTCCGACGCTTCGGCCCGCTGTCTTCCGTCTGCCGCTGCTCCGGCTAGTCCCCAGCCACAAAGCTTACCGCCACGTAATGATCACACGTGGCCCAATCGTGCCACGCCACTTCTGTGGGCCACCGCTAGTCATCAGCTGATTGGCGCACAGTTGCTTCGTAATCGCACGTGCCTTGTCCCGCACCTTCGTCGTTGTCGTTTTTCTCGAATCCTCACACTCATACATGTACTAAAGAGACGTGAGCTTATTAAGCCGTCAGCGCCACGGCAGCTCACCTTGCATCGTTCTCGAGGCGGCGTGCGCCAGCTGGCTGTTTCGTTCGCGCACTCGGCGAGTCATCGTCCGAGCGTACGAAGTCGTACCCCAAACGCGTACGCTCAAGGACATTTTTTCAGCTTTTTAACGAGCTTAGCTACGTATTTTCAAGCGAACAATGCAGAAAAAAAAACAACATATACGCGGCGCATTGTTTCGTTTGCTGCCATGACGGTAGGCCAACGTAGGGTGGCTAGAGCCACCCTAACCACAGAACACCTAATTACAGTGTAACCTAATCAGTACCACTGCCCTAACTGAGGAGAGGCCCTCGCTATCCAAGCGGCAGAGAAAAAAAAGTGTGGCGGAAGTCACGTGCTCTTTTGCAATGGTTGCTATGGCAATATGGGCACGCCGTTGATGCCCCGTCATGGCCCCGTCGTCTCGCGTCGTCGGCAAATGAGCGGCTTGTTTGTGAATCTGCATTTTTATGAGGTTGCTGTGTTCATGGATGACGTAAGGTTTTAAAAGTTCATCCTACAGTGAGTATGTCGTCACGGTTGCGTGCGCAGCACTCAGCGTGCCATCGCGAGGGGTTTTCGAAGTCCGCGCCAGCTTCTCCGAGGAGACTTCGCGCCGCAACTTCGCTGTTTGCCTTCGACACCGTGATGCTGCACTCCTCCGCGATGAAAGGATACATCTCCGAGAATAGAACAACACCTCCGGCGGCTCTTAATGTTGGAGACAGTGGTGACCCGTTTCCGTGCGCGACGGTGGCGATTGGAGAGCATTGGCCCGGTGCACTCACTGAAGGCTGCATTGTCAAGAGCAGAAAGACGTGCCTAACCCAATTGTGTTTGACACAAGAAGGCAATTTGCGAAGCTGCTTGATGTCTTCAGATTCCACTGAGTTTTGTGCGAGGTAGTTTTACACGGGCCGAAGTTCTCTTCGAAGCGATCGTACCTGAACGACCGCCCCGCCCCACTGTAGCTTGACTGAATCGCCACCACGTTGGTGCGATTGTATGAAACTCTATGGTGCGAATGTTATGACACACAGATGCAAGGGATAATCTGAAGGTGCAACATGCTTCTATGGAAGAAGGCCAATGCAGATGGCACTGCTAAATTATGCCACGTACCCTTAACTTACCGGTTCACTTGGAAAAAAAAAAAAGCCCAAGGCGATTACCCTGCCGAGTTGCACAGTTTCTTCCTTGTATTCAGTTCAATAGACTTGAAGCGCTTAACTGGAAGTTTATTCGAAAAACTCAATAGCAACGCTGGCAAACACTAAAATTTACTTCCATTTCCTGTACACTCGCCTGGGCAATATGCCCCGCCGCGGTGCTCTAGTGGCTAAGGTACTCGGCTGCTGACCCGCAGGTCACGGGTTCGAATCCCGGCTGCGGCGGCTGCACTTCCGATGAAGGCGGAAATGTTGTAGGCCCGTGTGCTCAGATTTGGGTGCACGTTAAAGAACCCCAAGTGGTCGAAATTTCCGAGCCCTCCACTACGGCGTCTGTCATTAATCATATGGTGATTTTGGGACGTTAAACCCCACAAATCAATCAATCGCCTGGGCAATATACCGACGTATCAGCGTGAAGAAAATTTACATATCTCTCCAATAAAGGTTGGGCATTTAAATCTGCAGCGCGCGTCGTTGCGGTATCTCACGGCAGTAGGAACGGCATCCTCGCGAAGGCGAACTGCCACTGGCGCCACCCGGTTGAAATGCTTAGGTGGGAAGTGTTTTGAGCACACAAAAGACCAATTCGTTGGTTCCCAGTCGCGTTGGTTCGATTCATAGCCTCTTTCGACGGGGACCTTTAATTGGGAAACCTGCACGAAAGCAATTATAAATGTACGCGAATTCGCTAACACTGACACATGAACAAATATTAAGACTAAATTGAAACACAGTGACATCACGACGCGGACAAAGCGAACGAAACAAAAACTCCGGCGCTAGCTGCCCCGTGTCGTCAGCATTGTGGTTAATTGCACTGCGTTTTATTGCGTTCAAGAACTGTCACCAAGAGCCGCAAATATACCTCAGGAACACTACGCAGACGCATGAAGTATTGTGCATTATGTTCTGCGACGATACTCTCGATCATACCGTACGTCGAACATAAAGTTCAATACACTCACCTGTGGAAGCTGACACCTGGTTCCCATTTTATCGAGGCCATCGCAGCTCCTTAGTCGATGCAACAGATGTATCGCTTGCCGGCTCGGTCAGCTGGCGATGTCCCTGCGCTCTGGCCAGCGCAACGCAATATCGTCTCCTAGCAACCAGATCAGCGTGCCCACAAGTGCGAGGAAGAGCCTACTCTTCCCTACTTCCGGCTTCACAAAATGTGACGTCACGGCCTCTCCGCATGGACTCCCCTGCTGACGGGTCCACTCTCCTGACTGGTGTGGGCTGCTACCAGCCAGGTGCGGAGCGGTATAGCTGCAAATTAAGTCCACCAGAAATTACTGGGCAAGGGAGCGGCAAGTCCGTGCAGCCTCAATCGGGATCTCCGAAGTAGACGGCCGATTCCCAGGCCTATCACGCCGACACCCTTCAGAACCGGGCGGCTCCACTGCTCCCGTCGCTGGTTTCCCACGTCTTCGCAACTCGGAGCCCCAGCGCACAGTAGCTCATCCTCTGGGATTTTTCTTCATGGCTCGGGTCGCCTGGCACGAGCCTTTTTCCGACCCATATTCTGTGTCGACGTGACTGGTGCACGTGCTCTCGGGGAACTTTTTTTTTTTCATCTCGTGCACCATTGCCGCGTTTGCGTCTCCTTTACTCATTACAAGTTCTTCTCACGAGATAACGTCACTAGACCCTGCCTTTATCCCCTCGAGATTTAGTCCCTTGTGTCAATACCCACTGGTCGTCCAAGGGTTTTTCACAGCTGCGTTCAGGTGTTTTCCAGCGCACAGGCGACCGTAAAGGACCATTCTGAACTGGTAGTAAAATAATTATCGTAAGTTGTTAACTTATGCTTATTTATTGAACTCTGAAGTGATCTTCAATGGCATGTGTGAAAATAAAGTTCAAGCAAGTCAAGATGGAAGCTGTTCGAATGCAACATCTCAGGGGAGGACCACTGCATAGGGGTCCCTCCCCCCAATCTAAAAATGCGGGATCAGGATCCCCTGTGATTTCTGGCCTGCAAACACCAGCTTATCAACATTTGCACATTGCTGTCGCACGACACGATTTTAAGAATGGCGCAATTGCCAGCCCAACAAATCTTGCACAATAGCAGTCTCAGGAGACTAATGTTTTGCTTATTTATGGAGCATATGCATTCCTTCGGCAATTTACGTTACATAAGCGGTTTATAGTGTAACAGAAAGGTATTCCGGCCAGCACTGCACAAGCGTGCATGTTTTCCTCAATCTACACATTCTCACAGCCACGCTAGCGTGAAGCGTTCATTTCAGAACAGACACGTGCTAAGGCGTTTCAACCTCGAGAGGTTTCGAAATATGAAAAGACCACATTTGGTGCAGAATAGTAGAAATGTTGCAGGATGTAGAAGTATTGGTCTTCCAGCACAGCTTCGTAGCTATCACATACCACTGAAACAGAGTAGTGATGCTGAGACCATAAAAATTGAAATGCTTGTCATTGTAGATGTAATAATAACATATTTATTTCCCTGATCAGAACATGCCGTCGTGAACGCCAATGGGCACCAAGAGTAGGCCAAAGACGACCACGTTGCGCACCAGATACTTCCAGTCAGCTGGTACAGCTAGCGGCATGAGGCATCTTGTCAGCACGTGCACCTCGTGTGCCACACATACGAGCACCAGAGAAGTGACCATGACATTTAGCACAGGGTAGCCAGGCACCAGGACCAGTACGCCGTGTGTGTCGGCTGCCAGCCAGATGTGGTACTGCGCAATAAACATCTGCACCCACCAATCATCATTTATCATCCAGAAATGTCCTCATAATGTCAATGCAATTAGCATTGACAAAAGTATAATCAGGCATGTTCTTCACTTGCACACTAGGAGGATATAATAAAAACTCCTTAAAGCAGAAGCCACCCATACCTAACCATAGGGCATAGTGAAGCTGAAGGTGGCCATCTTGCGGTGTGCAGGCAGGCGGCCGCGTAGCACATATGCGCTTCTACACCCATTTATTTCCCGCAAATGATGGCCACTAGAAAAATGTGCTCACATTGACAGCAATACACATGTAGCACTTAAAGACACTGCAGAACTGTTGTTTTTTCATATGTTAAAATTTTATTAATGCAAATTCCTCTGGCTTTAGCTTGGATGAACGCTGCGGCCAATTTGTTGGAATGACCCGAAAAATTATGGCTGGCGTAGTCAGCTGCTTGGCGCGCTAAGTTACGAGACCGAATCGGAACACAGGCAAACCAAAACGTTGGCGCAGCCTTAGGGAAGACAAGACTTGCATCTCCCCTTCTGCCCGGTCGCATCTAAAATCGCATCCTGCACATACTAGTCACTGTCCACGCGAACAGAACCAAAATGAGTCTTCCATGCGGGAGCAAAAAAATAGAAGAAAAGACACGACGCATTGCTGATTTCGCCTGCTTGGTTTTCGCGAACTCGCTTCGATGCATTGCAGCGCCGCCTACACATGCATAAATGCCGCGGACACAGGCTGGCTCGAGATAGTGTAGAGATGGCAGACTAGCTAGACTGAAAAACCGTAACTGACTGAGCGATATGCCTGGATTAGATCTATTTCCAATCTGTATTACTTGCCATACACCGTAAAGCAGTGCGATTTAAACCCGAAACCGCCTGATGTCATTAGTCAACACAGTTTGTTTTCATGGTGATTCGTAAGCAAAAGGAAATCAGCGTGACTCACAGAGATACGCTGTTAAGTTCCCTTTGTGGGAAAAATTTCAGAGAAAGGACTTCATGAGTATTTAAAAAGTTTCAAGGGTCCTTGAACTCATATTGTCAATATCAAGCATATTTAAGGATTTCTAGGGGTTGTGTGAATCCTGAATTTGGCACGAGAGCAAACTGCTTGTTTTGAGCACCAGCACAGGCAAAAGAAAAAAACATTCACATAAGCATGTCTTCTTCGAAGAATGCCTCGTTGCACAAGCCCGTCAGAGCACGCATTGTCTTCGTTGTTTGCATAGAGCGGACGTGAAATTTGCTTCCCTGTAAAAGAGTAATGTCCGATACCATAGTGACATCAGTTGTATATGAAGTCGCTTTGCACAAACAACTCTCTCACAAAATCACTCGCTTACGTATAGCTTTATGCACACTAGATGCGCAAGTTAAGGTCAGTGCTGGCAACGCCTTATACATTGGGGGCCATAAGGGACAATCTCACATTTGAGCTCACTTAGTCATGGCAGCACTCAATAAGGTCCAAAGTATTTGCTGAGTAGGTTTTCGGATAGTCCTTGTCTTCGTACAGGCGTCCGGACCCATACTTTACACCGGTTTCATTGGTTGCAGGTCGATGACAAAAGTTCCAATGACCTGCGTCTTGCTGTTGATGTTGCTCTATTCGCACATGTGCGGGCTTCCTGGTTTCTTCTAAGTGTTGAGTAAGCGTGTCGGCAGCCATTGCAACATTATCGCATTTGTGTGGCAGCATCGCATCCAACATCGCTCTGACTTCTCATCCATAAACAGGGTGAAATGGGGTCATATATATTGTTTCTTGTTTGGCAGTATTGTAAGCAAATGTTTTATATAAGGTAGAATAAGAGACCACCAGTCACTTTAGAAAACCAAAACTGTACCTTTGGGCTGTTGATCAAAATAAAGTAGCGGCAGCGTACTATTCTGCAATACCACGAGGTGAGATGGCGCTGCTAGTATTATCAGCATCATTACACACATTTTTTTGCTTCTGGTTGGGTGGCCCACTGCTCGTTCGAGCTGCTCACTCCCTGTGGGATTTGGTTTTTTTCTCATTGCTAAATTGCGGTACGCGGATCTAATTTTCTCCAGGTGACCAAATTGGCCTTGACTGGCAAAAACAATGTCAATCAAGTAAGGTTTGCATTGTTTATTGCGAGTGCCCAAGCTGGTACAACCGATGTCAGGTCCAAACAAAACAAGTCACTCATACATATCCAAAGCTTTAAACCCATGTGTAAAAAACTGTTGAAAGCTAACAAACATATGCATATAACTGAACGTCGCCCTCATTAAGTTGCGGTGTTCGAGTTTAAGGGGGCAGACTGGTCTTAGACATGTTTTCGTTTATTTCTTCAGTGATATTTATCAATCTGCACAGGATTATACAGTTTTTTTCTTCCGATTTCAAATATTTGATTTTCCTTTAAGTCATCTTATTCCTGAGATAACTTTAGTTCACCTCGTATTGTTTAACGCCGCAATACGACCGCCATACTTTTTACTGTGTTATGTTTTTTAATTAAGGCCGCCATACTTTTTATTAAGTTTAGGATAACCTCGTTCGCGTACAAATTATTACTCTTAGGTACACACTTTCCTTCAGATCGGCCTCCCGGTATTATAAGCACTTGAAGCTTACATAAAAGAAGCAGAGTAAGCGCGAAAGCATGCGGTTTAAACGATACGAGCTTTCAAAAAACATTATTTATTTTCTTCCGCAACACTGACATGACAAAACTGAGTCGTCGCCGATACAAATGTTGTGACAACATTAGTTATACTCGCGTTTCTCATGAAACAATCGAGCGCATGTGGGCTCATATGAGGAACAGTGCTCTGGATATCGTAGACATTGGCGACATAGCGAGCGTATGACTTATTCGCATTATTGATACTCTCCTCTCTTTGTAGTTCGCCAGTAGCCACTAGTGATGTCGCGTAGCTCAAAGGGCTGCTTGAGTAAGAAGCTGGGCGGATCCGCCCAAATTACGACTTAACGTGTTCTTTTTTTTTGCTTGGTAGGTTTTTGAAGCACTGAATGTTTTGACCCAATTTCGGCATCCCTGTGTATTTATTCGTTCACCATGGCGCGTAGCAGGTGTGCATACACTTGTGAAGGCTCAGAAACGCATTAGCGTCTAAACGAGTAATTACACGTTTTCGCGCACGCGCTCCCAATGCAGACGCTCCTGAGATCTTCAAAGCCATGAAACTACAGCGCCGCCGCTACTGTCACCTGCCGGAGAATCAGCCGAGATACGGCGCAGCCGCCTCGTTCACTCCACTGCCCCCTTCTAGTACACTGTAACAAAAGTGACGTCACTCAAAAAAATGTTGCCTACAGCTATTTCAATGTAGAATTTGTTAATGTATATAGCGTTAAACGTAAAAAAATTACTAAGCAGGTGTTTAACGAGTCAATGAGCCTACTTGTGTTAATTAAACACATACAACGAGTGTTTTAAATACAGGGGGCGCCATAGGCGCTGCGGCTGCGAAAGGTGCCGGCGTGTGTGTGTGTGGTGAAAACTCCACCAGACTCCACTGTGAAAACTCCGACAAAATCATGGCCATGGCCTAGGCCGCCCCCAAGGAGGACCGGAGACCCCGTGTCGTCACTGCTTCATGTGATTGCTGGATGCCCAGTTGACCCTGGAGGTTGGAGCCAGCACGGCCGTCCACCGCGCCACATCTTCAACCGCCACTGCTTCATGTGATTGCTGGATGCCTTGTTGAACCTGGAGGTTGGAGCCAGCACGGCCGTCCACCGCGCCACATCTTCAACCGCCACTGCTTCATGTGATTGCTGGATGCATAGTTGAACCTGGAGGTTGGAGCCCGAACAGCCGTCCACCGCGCCACAGCTTCATCCGTCACTGCTTCATGTGATTGCTGGATGCCTAGTTGAACCTGGAGGTTGGAGCCAGCACGGCCGTCCACCGCGCCACATCTTCAACCGCCACTGCTTCATGTGATTGCTGGATGCCCAGTTGACCCTGGAGGTTGGAGCCAGCACGGCCGTCCACCGCGCCACATCTTCAACCGCCACTGCTTCATGTGATTGCTGGATGCCTAGTTGAACCTGGAGGTTGGAGCCAGCACGGCCGTCCACCGCGCCACATCTTCAACCGCCACTGCTTCATGTGATTGCTGGATGCCCAGTTGACCCTGGAGGTTGGAGCCAGCACGGCCGTCCACCGCGCCACATCTTCAACCGCCACTGCTTCATGTGATTGCTGGATGCCTAGTTGAACCTGGAGGTTGGAGCCAGCACGGCCGTCCACCACGCCACAGCTTCATCCGTCACTGCTTCATGTGATTGCTGGATGCCTAGTTGACCCTGGAGGTTGGAGCCCGAACAGCCGTCCACCGCGCCACAGCTTCATCCGTCACTGCTTCATGTGATTGCTGGATGCCCAGTTGACCCTGGAGGTTGGAGCCAGCACGGCCGTCCACCGCGCCACAACTTCATCCGTCACTGCTTCATGTGATTACTGGATGCCTAGTTGAACCTGGAGGTTGGAGACAGCACGGCCGTCCACCACGCCACTGCTTCATCCGTCACTGCTTCATGTGATTGCTGGATGCCTAGTTGAACCTGGAGGTTGGAGCCAGCACGGCCGTCCACCGCGCCACAGCTTCATCCGTCACTGCTTCATGTGATTGCTGGATGCCCAGTTGACCCTGGAGGTTGGAGCCAGCACGGCCGTCCACCGCACCACAGCTTCATCCGTCACTGCTTCATGTGATTGCTGGATGCCCAGTTGACCCTGGAGGTTGGAGCCAGCACGGCCGTCCACCGCGCCACAGCTTCATCCGTCACTGCTTCATGTGATTGCTGGATGCCTAGTTGAACCTGGAGGTTTGAGCCAGCACGGCCGTCCACCGCGCCACAGCTTCATCCGAGTGTGTGCGCCATAAGTTTCTCAGTATGAAGTGCGGATTATTGTTGGTGGACGTACTGGATTTTATAGATTGCAATGCCAAGCGTGGTGTTGCCAAATGTGAAAGTGTACCTGCTGCCAACTTTTGCTTGTCGCGAAGGACAAGGTCGACGATGAAATAAATGCTTTTGTACAGTTCTCGTGTGACTGACCGGACACACATGCATGAAACCCCAGTGCGTCTGCGAAGTGTTCTTACGATGGATCGAAACAACTTTATTGTAGTGTTCTTACGAAGCCTGTGATCTCCGAAGGCCAAAGCTCCTGCATGGCCCGCTGTTTTGTCAAGTGCGAACACGTACCGCCGTTCTCATCCGTTGCTACTTAAATGCTCCCGTGCTGTCACAGGCCATGCGTGTTATTGAGCAAAGCAGACAAGCTGTTTTGTAGTTAGATGGGCTAACGCCGTCGGCACTTGCCCTTGGACATCGTTTATCAAGTGCTGATTGTTTAGATCATTGCGGTGGCACGTCATTATTTTGAAGCGCCCTGCCGGTTACCTCATCAGGTGCATGGTACACTGATTGATTGATATGTGGGGTTTAACGTCCCAAAACCACCATATGATTATGAGAGACGCCGTAGTGGAGGGCTCCGGAAATTTAGACCACCTGGGGTTCTTTAACGTGCACCCAAATCTGAGACCACGGGCGTATACAACCTTTCCGCCTCCAACGGAAATGCAGCCGCGGCAGCCGGGATTCAATCCCGCGACCTGCGGATCAGCAGTCGAGTACCTTAGCCACTATAACACTGCGGAGGGGTATGTTAGGGTACACTTAGCGACATAAAAAATTTTCCTGAGACTACGTTGCAGTGCGCTTTTCTGCCATCAAACCTTTCGTAAACCATAGAAATCAATATTCCGAACAGCTGTGCCGGAGAAACCAATGCAGCCAGCTGCATTTGAGTTTTTCGTGTCCTTTTGCGTCTCACTGATTAAGAGCACTAATTCGCAAAACACTTTATTATAATAAATGTAGTCAATTCTCCGAGAGTCATCAAACATCCAATATTAAAGCGCCTGTGGAAAGGACCACCACAAGCAGCAAGTCAGGCTGATGGGAGGCCGATGAGGAATCACAAATGTTAAAACAATACATTCACGAACAAAAAAAAAGCAAAAGCGACAAGGACTGCAATAGGGCTCGAACTACCGACCTTAGCAGTTCTTGATGTGCCGCTCTAACCGACTACACCACAACTGACAATCGAATCGGAACGATTAACAAGCCGGTATCGTATTGTTGTCACGCTGGACCTAACTAACATTTCCTTTTTTAGTTTTACGTTTTGACGTAATATTTGCGGCTTCTATCGTCACGTCTAGACGTGCCACTATACACTCCGACTATTCAAATGAAGCGCCTAACCGGAAAAGTGCATGACGTCACTTCTGTGCTGCGCAGCAGTCTCTGCAAAAAAGAAAAAAAAACGCAGGGCGAGGGGGTGGAGGGGTACTTATCTCAAGCCGTGTGCTAGTTCTAGGTGGTGTTGGTCAACACCACCTAAATGTGTTGGTACAGTACATGATTAGTTTTCGGGGACGCTTTGACCACCCAATTAGCGTTCGTCAAATAGCGATTACAGTGGCTGGGATCGATCACGCATCAGAACACCATGCCACCGCTCTACGTATGTTGAATGTATGTTTATTGCTTCCACAAAAGTGCAGCCTTCTTTTTTTTGGTACTGTGTTTGAATATGTTTCACAAGATTCATGGTGGCAACGTGCTGGCATATCATTTGAAAAAACGACTAGCCCAGCCTTGAAGGACGCGCACACACAACAGAATATAACACACAAGCTTGGATGTCAGTATTTTCAATGAAGCAACACGGTTCAAAAGGAAAACCAAAACGCGCATGTGCTACACGTGATGCAGCTAGTACAGATGAAAACACGTGACATCAGACAATCACATAATTAATAACCAACACGTGCTCATGTGCCGTAAAAACTATTAAGATTTAACGCAGAGCACGATACACTCTAAATTACATATCTATAAAACGATGATCAGCGTCTTTTTGTGATAACGCCATAAAGTACACAACGAGGACCATGTTTTTTTCTTTGCATTTTATATACTTGAGTCAGTTCTCTATCGCATATCTTGGCATTTGATATATGCTCCCATCGTTTCCCTCTCACATTTATTTCATTGCTTGGTATCGTTAAAAACTGAGCAACCGCACACTCTGCCGTAGAGCAGGCGAGTCTCCTCCGCTGACGTAACGGACATTTCAGGTTCTTTGAGCATCCCGCCTGACCTATGCACACTCTACCGCAATACAGGGAATGGCTAACATCCCTGTCCTTCCTTTCCTTTTTCCTCCTACAACAAGGAAACGGTATGCGATACGTATACGACATCTATCATAATAATCAGCCCATAAATGTACATTCATTTCCTCACATTTGCCAGTAATTCGGTTAATCTATTACATGGTATGTAGTGCCTGCTCCTTCATTTCCGGTTTTTATTCATCTGAGAAAATCGCCAAAGCAACATATGGCGCTAATGATTCGGCAACTTTTTTGACGCTATGAGAAATCGTGTACTACCACTCACCTACTGTACCCACTTTCACGCGTACCTGAAGTTCCGTCTGTTTCTATTTTAACATCGTTCTCGTTTCAGCTAAACCCTGCGGCCTTACTACGGGTGACTTAAACGCTGCAGCTTTTCAACGAAGGCTCTCCAAGTGCCGCCTAATTCCCTCCGTGATTGCAGGTATGCCTGACCCTCTAAAAATGCACATTCTTTCTACTAAAAGTCCTTCGGAGCGAAAAAAAAGGTGGGGGGGGGTGCAGGGGGTTACAAAACAGTACTTTACATTGTCAGTGCCAGAAGAGATTTTCCAGCTTTTTTTTTAAAGTGGAGTAACTATAGAATCACACTCATGTACTTGTCCACGGAACACGGTGTTTGGACAGTCCGGCGCCGAGTCACCGAGAAAGCGGTGACCCCTTTCTTCCTCCTCCTAATACACAGAACAGGTCGCCGGAGGGCTGTGGGCCTGCTGATGGCCGTCCAAATATGTGCTCCCGACCCGGGAAGTGGGGCGCTATGCAGCCCGACGAGGCACGGCTGGTGTTCGACGAAAACTACTGCAATGGTTCCAGGCCACAACGGCTTGAGGAGAGCGGTGTCACAGTGGATGACAACAATCCCCGATAATTGAGCGTGGCGAGCGGCGGTCCTTTTCTTGATCCATTGCACGAGCGTGAGACCTTTGCCCCAGCCATTCTCACATGAAGAAAGGGACACGTTAAACTGTGGTGGCAATGCCTAGTAAAAAACGTCGACCTGCAGGCGGGCGAGGGCTCAGTGGAGACATCTTCGTCCGGTTTCACGATATGCCTATCATGTGGCAAAATGCTTGTCCTGTAATTATTTTAAATAAACGTCAAGTTTCCTTCTACAGAAGGAAATTTAGGATCTTCAAGCTGCCTCGACCCCGTCTTTGAGAATCTCCTGTGCCAGAAGGATCTGACACAACACTTCAACAACCTCTAGAACCACTGATATATCTCTGCAGAGTTTAATGCAATTTCGGAACCTGTCATATAGAGAGTTTTTTTATTCGGCAGTTTTGTTAATTATTTCGTTACTCGCATGGCGATAATCTATGGTAAAACACTATGCACAATTCAAATTATCTTTCTGAATATCTCATACAACATGCTGAAAGGAGGTCGATCGACCCGTATAGTTTGTGGATGAATGGTGAAACATATCACGTCGTGTGTTGATCAAGTCAATTTTTATATGCGCATGATGGAAAGTTATCAGGAGAAGATGAAGTGTGTGAGGAGAATTGTTACGTCACTTACATGACGATAAAAGTGATATTCTTTAGCGAACTATACTCCATAACGAACCATCAAAACGCACAAAAACAGCGAAGGAACCAGACAGGACAAGTGCTAGACTAACAACTAAATATTCATTAAAGAAAGCCCCCACACGCATGAGCCATCAGCGCATGCGTAAACGGGCTATCTGAGCCTAGTATGTTGCACATTTAACAATACAAAGCCAAGAAATACGAATGTAAAGGTGTCGCAAACAGCGCATTTCCACAAAGCTAAATATTAACGTCACGTGCGCCCGTTGACTAAAAACTAAGGGTTCGTATCACATATGTCACGTTGCCTTTTTTTATTATATTGACAGGCTTCGCAACTTTCATTTTAAAATTCTCAATTCCTTTTTCATGGCACCCTGATTTGAAATCAGGGGCGCGCAGCTACAGCCTTTGCAGCGCAGACGTACGTGAGTTTCGAAATTCCTTGTGATGTGGCCGTGTCTACAAAGGTCAGAAGAACCGATCAGCTTCAATCACAGACGCTCCTGAGATCTTCAGCACCGTGTAACTACAGCGCCCCCGCTGCTGTCACCCGGCGGAGAATCAGCCGAGATGCGACGCGGCCAGAGAACCATAAAGTTAATATGCAGAAAACACCTACCACTTTCATAATGGAATAATTGGAAGCGCAAACCAACGAGACACAACGGGACGCTTGTTTGTCTCTCGTTTTGGGTCCAGTTGGTTTGCGCTTCCAATTATTCCATTACGAATTTGTACCAACTAGCCCGCCTGTCAACCCTATTGCAACCTACCACTTTCATCTGCCGTTGCCTATCCTTGCACAAGGACATTTTTGACGGGCCGTAAATGGAAGCAAAGTCATATAATGCAACAAGTTTTTATTGATTGTGAATGCTGATGTGCAGTAAATTAAGTGGGGAAAGTACAAAAAAATATCAAAAATGTTTTTTAATCGTCGTCAGAAGTTTCCCTTGCATGCTATTCTCTTGAATATAGCACGATTGTGCCTTTTAAAAGTGATAATAATATAACCTTGGCAGTTCTATAAATAAACATGCTGAGAAAGTGATGCTGAATTTTCACACCTCTGCTATGCACCTTTTGTGAAATAAAGGCCAGCAAACTAGGCAGAAAAACATTTTATGTTAAATTTGAGATTTTTTATAACAAAATCTGCATTACTCAGACAATCGAAATAACATTGAGCGTAAGGACCAGTATGCCTATATGTACCCAGCCAAATTTGAGGTACCTGGCAAATAATATATTTTGTGTAATTACTTCATCGGCAAATTCGAAAAACACAGCAGAGGAGATAAGCGTGGCACTCCACATCTCCGTCATTATTGATTTACTGGGCTTCGAAGAAAATTTTTACGGCAACACAAATTGCGGATCTCTTCTTTACGCAGATCAGACAACAATATATAAAATTTTGAATGAAATTCAAGAGGTCGACCAGCCATGCTTTGTTCGATCTTACGTGGAATCACCTAGCCGACGCCAGCTGCGTCGAGCCGACGAATGTATAGACGAAAGATGTCGGGGCCTGCAGGAATCCAATTAACCCCATCGTTGTGCGTTGCAACCAAGTATTCTGCCGCAGAGCCGCCGTCCATGCCGGCACAAGCGCTACATACAAGCTTCCCGCTTTTGGTGTTGTTAATATCCATGTCGCTGTTGGCATCGTTACGCAACAGTAAACATTTGACTGCTTAACATGTCTGTGCACATTTTGTACATATCTTTAGCGAGACAAAAAAATACAACACAACTACCTTTCATTAACACCGGTACTCAAGGCACGTGTGACTATCCTGTGCGCAAGTACGTTGCTCTAAGAGCGCCATATCATGTACAATATCCCACAACAGCCACGAATCACATTACCTTGAGGATTACATAACGCCGTTCCAATTGTATCATTAATGCTTCATCCCTTGGGCCAGGGACATCACGCCAAAGAGATACAAACTCTATGGCAGGATGCGGCGAGCGCAAAGAGACTGTGTGTTTAAAAAAAGTGGTTAACGATTTATAGCACTAGGTGCTCTACTATGGGAGAGCTGTGTGCCGTCCCTGCCTCTAACAAAATGCCAAGTTTTGATTTTTATTTATACAACGACCAGTTTAAGAGAATTTTATTTCCGGATATATCTTACACAGCTTATGTGTAACAATCTGTGTGTTTGTGTTTAGAAAAAGTGGGTAACGATTTAGAGTACTACGTACTCTACTGTGGGAGAGCTCAAAGCCGTCCCGTAGGCCTGTTTGTCAAAGCCCTACCTCCTAACTACTGCACTAAGCTGCCGAGTGCTGCTGAACCGTCGCCAAATGCAGCTTGAAACAATTTGGTCACCATCCAAGTCTACAAATGTGGTGCGGGTTAATCTTGCAAAACTGACATATTCAGATAAATTTTGTCTGCTACTGTGACATCCATTCTTAAAGCGCAATAATGCCTTGGTTATAAAACGCAAACCTTTATTTACAAGTATACCTAATATTTATTATCAGCGTGAAACAAGTCATGTAACTGCCTGTGCTTTTAAACCGCTGATGGGCAACGCCCATTCTTTTCTCACAGAATCTATCAGGGTAATTTGGGTCTGGGGAAGCTTTGGGGGTTGTGTAGTAAAAAAAACAGCTGATAAGCTAACAGACATTAACGCTAAATGTATATAATTTTGTTCACTTTTTTATCGTAATAAATTTGGCAGCATCTCCTGCGCCGCGCGGCGCAGCAGCCAGACCCACACAGAAGTGGCTCCTGCGCCACACGAAACTGACATCACTTTAAAAATTCTTATCTAAAGCTATTTAAATGTATAAATTATCAATGTATAATGCGATAAACCTACAAAAATTTTACTAGGAAGGTGTTTGGCAAGTCAATCAATCTATATTTGTTAATTAAACCAACGCCTTCTCTAATTAGATGCCTGCCGCGTGAGAAGAAAAACAACTGCCACGCCCTTTCCCTCCTTTATTTTAGAATGTTGTTGGTCGCTAGCATCACTTGTGGCGGACGGTGCAACAACGCAACACTTTACGTAGCCTCCGAAATAGTGGTGTACAATTGCAGGTCTTGAACAACTCCAATGACAACTCTCGACTGACGCGCCTCTATGGGCCGCAGGTGAAAAACGCTTAGCTGGTACCGCCCGCCGCCGTGATGATAGTGTCGGTCGCTAGCGTCACCGTGCTACGCTTGCTCAAAATTGAAGGCAGGCCAACTCCGCTGGGAGCGTGTGGCAGCTTGGGCTAGTTGGTATGGCATGACGATAGTTATAGCGTGAGAACAAAACGACGACACAGAGACAAGGAGGAGACGAAGGACACGAGCGCTAACTTCCAACTGAGTTTATTGCGCAGAGCGCGAAAATATATAGAGGAGACAGTAACCATGTGACAAAACCCATATGGCACAAAGAGCAAAACATAAGTAAAAAACAAAAAAAAGCAAAAAACACACCAAAAGGCAAAGAAAAGTCTATAAGGAAACAAAACAGAAAAGTAAAGGTAATATAACTACTTGCGCGCACCAAAACCTTCGAGGAACCTTAATTCCTTCTCGGACAGAGGCATGGGATCGAGGGCATGCTAATGCATAACACCAATTCGCATGCCATCTGCGCGGCCTCGACGATGACACGGGTGCGCTCATCCTTGCGCTTGTGCAGCGTTGCTGTGTCCTTGAAAAGGGGCACACAGTTTCACTCAGTGCAGTGTTGAGCGACAAAACCATCATTCCCGTTTCTAACATTGTTAGCGTGATCTTTCAGTCGATCGTTCAGACACCTTCCGGTCGTTCCGGCATCACAAGCACCGCATAAAAGGGGGGTACTATAGACAACTTCCCGGGAGCATGCCGCATACCTGTTTCTATGCTAAACTCTGCATTCCGTTGATGACTGCGTTTTCGGGGGGTTTGTAGATTTAGTGGGGCTGATTAATTTCAACGGTGCAGAGAACAGGACACGAACTTTAACACGTTTTCCGATTTTCCTGAGCCTGTGTGATATTGGGTGTTTGTATGGAATCACGGTTATCCTTTCACGCTCTGTATCCGTGTTGCTCGGATTCTGTCACTGCCTCTGCTCGGCCCTATTAGTCCGCAGGATAGTCTCATCAACAGAAGCGATAAACGCCTTCGGAAAACCCGAAGCCTTAAGCCGGAAAACTTGAGCTTTGAAGCTCGGAGAGATGTTGTGGACGCACGACCTATTTAAAGCATTCTCAAGACAGGTTCATACTATGCCTCGCTTAACTATAGCTTGCTGTGAGTGGAAGAAAAAGGAAGTAAAGGTTTCTGCGCACGTGGTTCAAAACACCAACAGGTGTGCTGTGAGCTAAAAAACAGTCTTAAATCCAAAAAGCGTAATTTGTCATTCTCGGGCATTTCATGTGTCAACACAAGAGGCTTTAAACAATCTTCAAACACACCTATCATTTGAGCCGCAATAGAGTGGAACATGGAAGGGTTACAATTTAGAAGAACCAGGAAATCATCCACGTATCTGAATACTTTGACGACATGCGAGCCCTCTATCTTTTTCTGCAGTTTATTGCCCATTTTTGCCAATAGAAGATCACTGAGTAGAGGTGCTATGCATGAGCCGATTGAATCAACTTTTTTCTGGAGATAAATGCAATCATTCCATTGAACGAAAGTAGAGGTAAGGTACAGCGAAACCAGGTCAAGAAAATCTCGCGCACTGATGCCAGTTTTTAATTGGAAGTTCAATTCCCCGAAAACTTCTATGTTATCCATTATACATTCTAATACCTCATTGTGAGGCAGTGAGTAGTATAGGTCCTTTATATCAATTTAAAAACCGAAAACATAAGGTTGATTAGACTGTTTCAAAAATTCTGTCAGTGCCTGCGAGTTTTAGATCAGAAATGGGTCATCAATCTGTAGACACTTTAGATGGGCCTGAATAAACAAGCGGAGTTGCATTTCCTACGTTCCACTTTCTGTCACAATGACACGGAAGTGCATGTCGACTTCCGTGTCATTGTGACATTGTTCCGTGTCATTGCCAACACAAAGTTTATCGTCTCTCGGAAATTTGGTCGTCTTCCACAACGGAAGGCTGGTGCTGGTAGGCTTACCCGTAGGAGCACGCAGACGCCTTCTGAGATGCATCTGTCCGAATCCTCTGTTGAGGCACGGCCAGCAACAGAGCGCACCATTGAAAGAAGCTCGGGTGAGGCGCTCTCTCGGTCAACGGCGAACTTCGGACCTAGGGCGAGGGATTTGTAGACGTAATCTGGGAGGACGACATCACTGCAGGAGTGGACCACACCCGATTGCCGGGACTTCGTTGGGCACTGCGCACGAAGGCTAGTGAGCTCACGTGACCACAAGCTGTTTGCAGTGTGTTCGATTCGGTCGCACTACTCTCGCCATCTTCTTTTCTTCACTCCCAGTGTAGCATCTGTTTGTTGAAGCTGGACATATTGGGCATCACGGTACGTGCGCTCTTGTCGGTGCCATTGAGACCGAAGAATTTTGCACACCCATATGCCATGGCGGATAGAGGGGTGGTAACCTCCAAACAAGGCTTTAACGTCCAAAAGCAGGTGCTTGGTGCGAATGCAGAAGGTAAAGGAGCGCGCACGACAAATAGAGACTACGATGAGGGTTATGAGGACTGAATGATGAAGAGAAACACACGAAAAAGAGCACGAATAACTAGAAATGTAACTTAGAAGTGTGGCAGCTTGGACTAGTTGGTACGACGACAAGGAGACAAAAAGGAGACGAAGGACACTGCCTTTTTCTCGGGCTGCTCCACCCCCACCCCCAGCGGCGCACTTCCGGTTTGCGTTCGTTTTTCTCGGGTTGTACGGCTCTGGCGACCCGCGGGGAGCCCGAGGGTCGCTAGACGCTTCCAGGACAATTTAGTCCTGGAACCTTTCTGGAAGGTTTTGGGCAGGTTTCGGACTAGCAGACGCCGAAAAGTTACGATGCGCGCTCGGTGCCATCTTTGTGTTGACTCGATGGATTGCAATGTGGGCGCTTGAAGACTCCGTCGCTTGTCATTACGCCTGGCGTTATCTTCTAAAGCAGTTCCGCCTTGCTGTATGAGGCGATTACGAGTGGCGGCGAGTGTTTGAAGCTACTGTTCATCGCTTTTGTTATGTTTCTCGTGAAGCTTCCTCCTGTGAACAACGCGGTGAACTGTTACCTGTTGACTGCGTCGTGCACATTCATGTTATGTACGTACTACACGTTCGTACGCACGCATGGAGACAATTTTGGAGTTTTTTTTTCGTAGTAGTCGTTTGTGGAGCTGTGCCTGATTTCTGTGCACTTAGCGAAGACGATTGTGATCGAACTAGCTCGCTTCGTCGTGTGTTTGCGTACGTGAACCTGTTAGAACCTCTGCCCTGACTACTCGATTGATCTTCGATGGTGATAGAAAGCCCTAGATCACGACTGTTGGTGATCCTCGCTGGTCGCGAACGGCATGCGAACCCATTTCTATCTAGGAGCCAGCATATGAGGTATGATATTATACGATACGGCGCGAGAAAAAAAAACAACCGGAGAATGGATTCAGAAACTTATACATCCTTTCATTGCCCATTTCACGTTGGCTTTGTCTTTTTTCACCTCTTCGTAATAATGCCGCGCTGTATGTACTATGACCTAGTAGGTCAAATCAAAGATGATATACATGACATTCCTTATGCCACTTAGAACAGGAAAACAGGGCAAGGCAAGTTCTAAAATGGTGGGGAACGTGTCATGCAAATGTTTATATTACATACGGCGCGCACTCGTGGTACCAATACCTGCGCATATCATAAACTTTAGACAAAAACGTAAGTTGGTCAATGTGTGTTTGCGACGTATTATACGCGATAGCTGAGCACAACGTTACTAGAGACCTGGTTCTAGTAACGTTGGCTGAGCAGTGACTCATTGTGATGGTTAAGGACGTTCGTCACTATGTTTGCTTATAGTGGACGAGAAAGGATTAACATGAACAATTTATTTGATGGCACGGGTGGAACGGCTGACGGCACACGGATGCGCTACCGTGTGCAGCGCCATTTAGTCGGACGTCGCGGCCAACCCAGCAGTCAGGGTCGCAACTCCTGAGGTCCAGGGTCAGGCCACGGCTCAGTAGGACCACGCCCGGTAGGCCTCGCCCACGAACCTGCTTTCGGCCACTGCACCCAGGCAGGAGCCGTTCAGCAGGCCCCGTCCTTGGACCTTGTACAGGCCGACGGACTCGACCTTGAACGGACACACCGGAGCTCGACCTGGCCGACACGTACGAGTCCCACGTCCGGCTCAGGAACGCTGCCAGGAACTCGTCCTCTCGAGCGGCGCACCGCTTCCTCTGCCTTCGTGGCCTCAACCCTCGAGCTCTTTTTCCCACGTTCCTTCTTCTTGGCCAGGGCACCACCAGGTACCCTCGGGTGCACACTGCAGCTCATGAGCTCGCGGCCCACGTCCGAGTCTGGCGCGTCGCTCGGTACGGCTCGGCACCGCTCGGCGATCCTGGATTCAGCCAGAACTCCCCTGGCACCTGGATCCTCGGCCACCCTGAACCTCGCCCAGCTCCGTGGTCCTCCGAACACACGCCCGCGTCTCGCCCAGCAGAACGTCTTGCTCGTCCCTTGCCGATGTGCGACGCTCTGGTGACACCAGCGCTTGATGGCATGGGTGCGGCTACGGAGCAGTCAACCCGCATCGGAGACGCGATGCTCCATGCGGGGAATGGCCAGCCCGTCCAGCGAACAGCGTGCGTCGAGACGCGATGCTCGGCGCAACCGTGACCATTAGCCAGGCCACGTTCATCGCTGTGCCGAACGGCTGACCATGGAGACGCCTCGCCGAGATCCGCGATCCCCTCGGCAAGGAAGATAACAGCAGGCCAGGCCGCGCCCCGAGATGCAGTTCTCGTGCCGGCAATGCCGCCCCAGCTGGTGGTTGGACGGCAGCAGCGTGGACGGCCGCGTTCCCTGGCCGGAACCTGGATCGCCTGCGTCCGACGCTTCGGCCCGCTGTCTTCCGTCTGCCGCTGCTCCGGCTCGTCCCCAGCCACAAAGCTTACCGCCGCGTAATAATCACACGTGGCCCAATCATGGCACGCCACTTCTATGGGTCACCGCTAGTCATCAGCTGATTGGCGCACAGTTGCCTCGTAATCGCACGTGCCTTGTCCCGCACCTTCGTCGTTGTCGTTTTTCTCGAATCCTCACACTCATACATGTACTAAAGAGACGTGAGCTTATTAAGCCGTCAGCGTCACGGCAGCTCACCTTGCATCATTCTCGAGGCGGCGTGCGCCAGCTGGCTGTTTCGTTCGCGCACGCGGCGAGTGATCGTCCGAGCGTACGAAGTCGTACCCCAAATGCGTACGCTCAAGGACATTTTTTCAGCTTTTTAACGAGCTTAGCTACGTATTTTCAAGCGAACAATGCAGAAAAAAACAACAACATATACGCGGCGCATTGTTTCGTTTGCTGCCATGACGGTAGAGCATAGAGGAAGAAAAACTGAGGTAGGGTGGCTAGAGGCACCCTAACCACAGAACACCTAATTACAGTGTAACCTAATCACTACCACTGCCCTAACTGAGGAGAGGCCCTCGCTATCCAAGCGGCAGAGAAAAAAAAAGTGTGGCGGAAGTCACGTGCTCTTTTGCAATGGTTGCTATGGCAATATGGGCACGCCGTTGATGCCCCGTCATGGCCCCGTCGTCTCGCGTCGTCGGCAAATCACACATTTGATCGGCTTGTTTGTGAATCTGCATTTTTATGAGGTCGCTGTGTTCACGAATGACGTAAGGTTTTAAAAGTTCATCCTACAGTGAGTATGTCTACACGGTTGCGTGCGCAAGCATTCAGCATGCCATCGCGAGGGGTTTTCGAAGTCCGCGCCAGCTTCTCCGAGAAGACTTCGCGCCGCAACTTCGCTGTTTGCCTTCGACACCGTGATGCTGCACTCCTCCGCGATGAAAGGATACATTTCCGAGAATAGAACAACACCTCCGGCGGCTCTTACTGTTGGAGACAGTGGTGACCCATTTCCGTGCGCGACGGTGACGATTGGAAAGCATTGGCCTGGTGCCCTTACTGAAGGCTGTATTGTCAAGAGCAGAAAGACGTGCCTAACCCAATTGTGTTTGACACAAGAAGGCGATTTGCGAAGCTGCTTGATGTCTTCACATTCCACTGAGTTTTGTGCGAGGTAGTTTTACACGGGCCGAAGTTCTCTTCGAAGCGATCGTACCTGAACGACCGCCCCGCCCCACTGTAGCTTGACTGAATCGCCACCACGTTGGTGCGATTGTATGAAACTCTATGGTGCGAATGTTATGACACACAGATGCAAGGGATAATCTGAAGGTGCAACATGCTTCTATGGAAGAAGGCCAATGCAGATGGCACTGCTAAATTATGCCACGTACCCTTAACTTACCGGTTCACTTGGAAAAAAAAAAAAAAAAAGCCCAAGGCGATTACCCTGCCGAGTTGCACAGTTTCTTCCTTGTATTCAGTTCAATAGACTTGAAGCGCTTAACTGGAAGTTTATTCGAAAAACCCAATAGCAACGCTGGCAAACACTAAAATTTACTTCCATTTCCTGTACACTCGCCTGGGCAATATGCCCCGCCGCGGTGCTATAGTGGCTAAGGTACTCGGCTGCTGACCCGCAGGTCACGGGTTCGAATCCCGGCTGCGGCGGCTGCACTTCCGATGAAGGCGGAAATGTTGTAGGCCCGTGTGCTCAGATTTGGGTGCACGTTAAAGAACCCCAAATGGTCGAAATTTCCGAGCCCTCCACTACGGCGTCTGTCATAATCATATGGTGATTTTGGGACGTTAAACCCCACAAATCAATCAATCGCCTGGGCAATATACCGACGTATCAGCGTGAAGAAAATTTACATATCTCTCCAATAAAGGTTGGGCATTTAAATCTGCAGCGCGCGTCGTTGCGGTATCTCACGGCAGTAGGAACGGCATCCTCGCGAAGGCGAACTGCCACTGGCGCAACCCGGTTGAAATGCTTAGGTGGGAAGTGTTTTGAGCACACAAAAGACCAATTCGTTGGTTCCCAGTCGCGTTGGTTCGATTCATAGCCTCTTTCGACGAAGACCTTTAATTGGGAAACCTGCACGAAAGCAATTATAAATGTACGCGAATTCGCTAACACTGACACATGAACAAATATTAAGACTAAATTGAAACACAGTGACATCACGACGCGGACAAAGCGAACGAAACAAAAACTCCGGCGCTAGCTGCCCCGTGTCGTCAGCATTGTGGTTAATTGCACTGCGTTTTATTGCGTTCAAGAACTGTCACCAAGAGCCGCAAATATACCTCAGGAACACTATGCAAACGCATGAAGTATTGTGCATTATGTTCTGCGACGATACTCTCGATCATACCGTACGTCGAACATAAAGTTCAATACACTCACCTGTGGAAGCTGACACCTGGTTCCCATTTTATCGAGGCCATCGCAGCTCCTTAGTCGATGCAACAGATGTATCGCTTGCCGGCTCGGTCAGCTGGCGATGTCCCTGCGCTCTGGCCAGCGCAACGCAATATCGTCTCCTAGCAACCAGATCAGCGTGCCCACAAGTGCGAGGAGGAGCCTACTCTTCCCTACTTCCGGCTTCACAAAATGTGACGTCACGGCCTCTCCGCATGGACTCCCCTGCTGACGGGTCCACTCTCCTGACTGGTGTGGGCTGCTACTAGCCAGGTGCGGAGCGGTATAGCTGCAAATTAAGTCCACCAGAAATTACTGGGCAAGGGAGCGGCAAGTCCGTGCAGCCTCAATCGGGATCTCCGAAGTAGACGGCCGATTCCCAGGCCTATCACGCCGACACCCTTCAGAACCGGGCGGCTCCACTGCTCCCGTCGCTGGTTTCCCACGTCTTCGCAACTCGGAGCCCCAGCGCACAGTAGCTCATCCTCTGGGATTTTTCTTCATGGCTCGGGTCGCCTGGCACGAGCCTTTTTCCGACCCATATTCTGTGTCGACGTGACTGGTGCACGTGCTCTCGGGGAACTTTTTTTTTTTTTTCATCTCGTGCACCGTTGCCGCGTTTGCGTCTCCTTTACTCATTACAAGTTCTTCTCACGAGATAACGTCACTAGACCCTGCCTTTATCCCCTCGAGATTTAGTCCCTTGTGTCAATACCCACTGGTCGTCCAAGGGTTTTTCACAGCTGCGTTCAGGTGTTTTCCAGCGCACAGGCGACCGTAAAGGACCATTCTGAACTGGTAGTAAAATAATTATCGTAAGTTGTTAACTTCTGCTTATTTATTGAACTCTGAAGTGATCTTCAATGGCATGTGTGAAAATAAAGTTCAAGCAAGTCAAGATGGAAGCTGTTCGAATGCAACATCTCAGGGGAGGACCACTGCATAGGGGTCCCTCCCCCCAATCTAAAAATGCGGGATCAGGATCCCCTGTTATTTCTGGCCTGCAAACACCAGCTTATCAACATTTGCAAATTGCTGTCGCACGACACGATTTTCAGAATGGCGCAATTGCCAGCCCAACAAATCTTGCACAATAGCAGTCTCAGGAGACTAACGTTTTGCTTATTTATGGAGCATATGCATTCCTTCGGCAATTTACGTTACATAAGCGGTTTATAGTGTAACAGAAAGGTATTCCGGCCAGCACTGCACAAGCGAGCATGTTTTCCTCAATCTACACATTCTCACAGCCACGCTAGCGTGGTGCGTGCATGTCAGAACAGACACGTGCTAAGGCGTTTCAACCTCGAGAGGTTTCGAAATATGAAAAGACCACATTTGGTGCAGAATAGTAGAAATGTTGCAGGATGTAACAGTATTGGCCTTCCAGCACAGCTTCGTAGCTATCACATACCACTGAAACAGAGTAGTGATGCTGAAGACCATAAAAATTGAAATGCTTGTCATTGTAGATGTAATAATAACATATTTATTTCCCTGATCAGAACATGCCGTCGTGAACGCCAATGGGCACCAAGAGTAGGCCAAAGACGACCACGTTGCGCACCAGATACTTCCAGTCAGCTGGTACAGCTAGCGGCATGAGGCATCCTGTCAGCACGTGCACCTCGTGTGCCACACATACGAGCACCAGAGAAGTGACCATGACATTTAGCACAGGGTAGCCAGGCACCAGGACCAGTACGCCGTGTGTGTCGGCTGCCAGCCAGATGTGGTACTGCGCAATAAACAGCTGCACCCACCAATCATCATTATCATCCGGAAATGTGCTCATAATGTCAATGCAATTAGCATTGACAAAAGTATATTCAGGCATGTTCTTCACTTGCACACTAGGAGGATATAATAAAAACTCGTTAAAGCAGAAGCCACCCATACCTAACCATAGGGCATAGTGAAGCTGAAGATGGCCATCTTGTGGTACGCAGGCAGGCGGCCGCGTAGCACATATGCGCTTCTACACCCGTTTATTTCTCGCAAATGATGGCCACTAAAAAAATGTGCTCACATTGACAGCAATACACATGTAACACTTAAAGACACTGCAGAACTGTTGTTTTTTAATATGTTAAAATTTTATTAATGCAAATTCCTCTGGCTTTAGCTTGGATGAACGCTGCGGCCAATTTGTTGGAATGACCCGAAAAATGATGGCTGGTGTAGTCAGCTGCTTGGCGCGCTGAGTTACGAGACCGAATCGGAACACAGGCAAACCAAAACGTTGGTGCGGCCTTACGGAAGACAAGACTTCCATCTCTCCTTCTGCCCGGTCGCATCTAAAATCGCATCCTGCACATACCAGTCACTGTCCACGCGAACAGAACGAAAATGAGTCTTCCATGGGGGAGCATAAAAATAGAAGAAAAGACACGACGCATTGCTGATTTCGCCTGCTTGGTTTTCGCGAACTCGCTTCGATGCATTGCAGCGCCGCCTACACATGCATAAATGCCCCGGACACAGGCTGGCTCGAGATAGTGTAGAGATGGCAGACTAGCTAGACTGAAAAACCGTAACTGACTGAGCGATATGCCTGGATTAGATCTATTTCCAATCTGTATTACTTGCCATACACCGTAAAGCAGTGCGATTTAAACCCGAAACTGCCTGATGTCATTAGTCAACACAGTTTGTTTTCATGGTGATTCGTAAGCAAAAGGAAATCAGCGTGACTCACAGAGATACGCTGTTAAGTTCCCGTTGTAGGACAAATTCCAGAGAAAGAACTTCGTGAGTATTTAAAAAGTTTCAAGGGCCCTTGAACTTATATTGTCAATATCAAGCATATTTAAGAATTTCTAGGGGTTGTGTGAATCCTGTATTTAGCACGAGAGCAAACTGCTTGTTTTGAGCACCAGCACAGGCAAAAGAAAAAACATTCACATAAGCATGTCTTCTTCGAAGAATGCCTCGTTGCACAAGGCCGTCAGAGCACGCATCGTCTTCGTTGTTTGCATCGAGCGGACGTGAAATTTGCTTCCTTGTAAAAGAGTAATGCCCGATACCATAGTGACATCAGTTGTATATGAAGTCGCTTCGCACAAACAACTCTCTCACAAAATCACTCGCTTACGTATAGCTTTATGCACACTAGATGCGCAAGTTAAGGTCAGTGCTGGCAACGCCTTATACATTGGGGGCCATAAGGGACAATCTCACATTTGAGCTCACTTAGTCATGGCAGCACTCAATAAGGTCCAAAGTATTTGCTGAGTAGCTTTTCCGATAGTCCTTGTCTTCGTACAGGCGTCCAGACCCATACTTTACACCGGTTTCATTGGTTGCAGGTCTATGACAAAAGTTCCAATGACCTGCGTCATGCTGTTGATGGTGCTCTATTCGCACATGTGCGGGCTGCCTGGTTTCTTCTAAGTGTTGAGTAAACGCGTCGGCAGCCATTGCAACATTATCGCATTTGTGTGGCAGCATCGCATCCAATATCGCTCTGACTTCTCATCCATAAACAGGGTGGAATGGGGTCATATATATTGTTTCTTGTTTGGCAGTATTGTAAGCAAATGTTTTATATAAGGTAGAATAAGAGACCACCAGCCACTTTAGAAAACCAAAACTGTACCTTTGGGCTGTTGATCAAAATAAAGTATCGGCAGCGTACTATTCTGCAATACCACGAGGTGAGATGGCGCTGCTAGTATTATCAGCATCATTACACACATTTTTTTGCTTCTGGTTGGGTGGCCCACTGCTCGTTCATGCTGCTCACTTTCTGTGGGATTTTGCTTTTTTTCTCATTGCTAAATTGTGGTACGCGGATCTAATTTTCTCCAGGTGACCAAACTGGCCTCGACTGGCAAAAACAATGTCAATCAAGTAAGGTTTGCATCGTTTATTGCGAGTGCCCAAGCTGGTACAACCGATGTCAGGTCCAAACAAAACAAGTCACTTGTACATATCCAAAGCTTTAAACCCATGTGTAAAAACTCTTGAAAGCTAACAAACATATGCATATAAATGAACGTCACTCTCATTAAGTTGCGGTGTTCGAGTTTAAGGGGGCAGACTGGTCTTAGACAAGTTTTTGTTAATTTCTTCCGTGATTTTTATCAATCTGCACAAGATTATACAGTTTTTTCTACCAATTTCAAATATTTGGTTTTTCTGTAACTCATCTTACTCGAGATAACTTTAGTTCACCTCGTATTGTTTAAGGCCGCCATAGGAAAAAAAGTGCTGAATTAAAAGTGATATTTAAGTATGCCAACATAGACTAATGAATATAGATTGAAAGTAGACAAGATTTTTTTTGTTTTTAGGCCTTTCTTGGTTATTTTACAGTAAAATAAACTATCCATTTTCAAAAGCAGTTGGACTTGTGTTACAATTTTGATGAGTAATTAATTAAAAAGGCTTGTGCTCTAAATTCTGCTCCCATACTTGCATACTACACACATACAGGTTTCCATTGCAAAAAGAATTACTGTTGTACCTGTCCTAGCTGCAGAGATACTGAAACCTCAAAATTGAACAGCCGTCAATTTACTTTTTTGAGAAAAATAGAAAAAACTGAAAACACGCATCTCCTTCAAAAAGCAACAACCAAGATGCGAATGTTTTTCAATCCTCATAAAGGTGCTCATAAATTCGTAGCAGAGCTTCTAACAAAGGTGCTGGAAAATCATAAAGAAGCCTCAAAGCCGGTTTCCCGTTATTTTACAGGTTTTGCATGTTAATAGCACCAAGAATCTGGACAGTTAAAATGACATTAAAAAAAATTACTGCTTCCTGGTGTGTGAAAATTTCCAGAGATAGAAAAATACTTGCAGGAACCAAATATGTCCATTTTAAAAAATGAATTTTTTTGTCACTTTCTGGTTCCAAAGACCAGTCTGCCCCCTTAATAGCGTGGATTCAGGACAAGGGTCTGATTCTGCTGTCAACTATGCATGTAGTATTACCAAGTAGTGTTAATCTTGAAGTGAAGTGAATGCATGACGTGGAATCATGAATGAAACTTCACATGCCGACAGATAATTCGCGCAGTGAGATGTATCTTTGCTAAATTTTTTATGTAGACAATCGTGAATGCATTCAGTTCTGAATCTTTCTCACTGTGCAATGTTATCTTGAGTACTTTACAATTGGGTAATGTTGCCTTGTGTCAACAGGATACGCACAAGTTTTTAATTCTTGGCCGTGAGCGAATACATCCTGGCTAGGTTTAGTTGTTCCTCCCCTACCAGTCTAGCTTTTATGGCTTTAGAGTAACTAAACGATCTTACGGTTCACCACACCGAGTCCGTGTTGTGTCAACATTTCGAGTCCATTGTTGACGTCCTCAACAAGCTCCTATATCGTCATGGGCTACTTCCGCCCAACGAGCCGCTTGTCTTCATTGCCCATACCCCAGTCATCTTCGGCCTGGACAGTAGACCTCACCCATAATCGGTCTGTGCTGCCTTACCAAACTGAAACTGATGACAGGGCACCCCAAAGACTGTGGTGTGGAACACTGCCATCCTGACAAGATGTGAAACAGCTGTGATGAGGTTCAAGACATCCAGGGAGCCTCACTTGGTGTTTCCTGAGGTCGACGGCTACTTCCCGGACCTCTCGTGCTGCAGCCTCCAGAGCCAGGCGGAGAACCTGCTGCTTTCACCTTGAGCACAACGCTTACTTCCTTGATTTCCTCCATCTAGTTCTCCACAGAACAGTTCTTTCTTCCATTCCGAGGCCTTCACCTCCAGGCTCGAGTCACGTGGCACAAGCCTTTCAATGTCCAATCATGCGTGCGTATGTGTCAGGAACGCACACCATCGGGTAACTTTCCATATTTCACACACCATCGCCCCTCTCCAGCATTCACCGTCAGGGGCAGTACCAGGACTTCTTTACTGGGGGGGGGGGCACCCATAACAAGAGAGTTAAGGGAGGCTGGTAACTGATGCGTTGTGTTGTTTTCACTGTGCTTGCTTTCGAGGGGAGGGGGCAAGAGGGAGGCAAGCAGAAACTTTGGGTGGCTAAAGCCTTTCATACCCCCTCACTGGTGCCGCCCCTGCAGCACGTGGCTCGCATGTCTTTTACTCACCACAATCTGCTGGTTTGTGGGGGGTATAACCAGCGCCTTCTCTATTTTTTCAGTGCCCGGGCAAAGGAGCAGATTTCAATGGGAAGCGGCCGTTGGTGCTAGTACGGTGTTTCGCCGCCAGCTGCTACTAGAGTAGAGATGCCGCCGCGTTGTCTCTCGCACAAACTAATGCTGCGGATGCATTCGAAGTTGCCATACGGCTCAGTTTTTGGCTATTTTTGCATTGTTTAAAGTGTAATAAAAACTTGTTAATGACAATCGTGAAGCACTTGTTATTTTGGACACCTAGCTCATTTCAAAGGCATGTGTCATTCGCGACTTCTTGGTCGAAGCGCTCGCGCGTCGTCTGCAGCCCGATACAAGATAGCTGATGCCAGTAATCCGCAGAAGATTGTTTTGTCACCGTGGCGTTCGCTTGACTTGACTGGGAGTTGCTTTTATGATTACCTGAAAGTCGATTTTTGAGAGAAGCCTTTGCCAGGAGCTAACATTAAAAGTTTGGGTGCCTAATGTTCCGCAATGCTTGCTACTCTCTATAGTGGCGTAGCACATTATGTGCAAGCTTCGAGTTCATGCACTAAGAAATGCAAAATCTCACTAGACTGCTTCCGGGGATAAAGGTCATCATCCGTTTCCTTCACAAAACATTACATGTGTGGCCACCGAGAAAAACTGTCAGAAAATGAGGAACTATGGCAGGTGATTTCACCATCTGAGAGCTTAAACAATGAAATAATCATGAAATAAACAAGAACAGCTCCATATGCGGTGGATTTCTGCGATCATTGTTTTAAACAGGCGCTGTTAAAAGTCTGAAGTCTAATGCCGACTCTCAACTTGAGCCAAGGTGACAGGCATGAAAAATACGGCCTGTGGTCAGTTGCTTGACCTTGTTTATGTATTCGTGGACAGATTGTTGTAGCCTTAATATCCGGCTGCTCAGCTCTGTTTCTTTCTTTTTCCCTCTGACCTCTTCATTCGGTAGCGAGCAAAATATAGGTTAAATGACTGTGTGATGCCCATGGGCTCCCGTTCAACTTCGGGGCATAATGTTAGGGTTGCCCACGGCAGTGATCGCGAGGCAGCGTTGCTACTAATAGACTCATTTGTTGAATGTTAGGATGCAGCGCATTCCCGTTTAGTGATACCAATTGCCATGTTGCCAACGTGATGGGTAGACTTCAGCCATCACTATTCATAATCTATAAAATACTCGGGTTGTAAATGATGGTTACATATTATAGTGTAGTACAAAGATTTATTAGGAGGCCAATTGGTCTGCCTGATTACTGCAAGCATGCTCTCCCTGAACACCAGTGGAAGCTGAAATTTCATGGAGCTACAGCCATACAGTGCAATTAAGGTGATAGCTTTAAATGCCTCATAAAAAGTGAAAATTGATCGCCGGCGGCGTTCGGCGTTCTCTCACGTCAGAACTGTCGTAGCTCCCTGGGAAGGTCAACGAAAGTTGCAGTGACGTCACATCACATCTGTAATGAGCGTAGGCGTGCGCAGGTTTCTCCTCCAGGGGGAACAATGGTTCATTGCAGGACACTGCCTTCCTATCATGTCAATGTATGCACCTGACTTTGCACACCCTCTCTAAGTCGCAACGCCCCCTTTCTATTATGTCAATGTGTAAGGCTGTGTTTGTACGACCCCCTCGTACGTTGCTATAGGAGTGGCCGCCCACTTACCCCCATCCCGTCTGCCCGCCTATTGTAGTGAGGGGAGTGACCTCAGGAGACCTCTGCCACATACATACCGGCAAAGCATCGCAGCTGCTACACATTTGTTTTGCAGGTGCTTGTGCTGAACGTGTGTTCAAGAAAGCCAGCGAGAACAGACAATCCGCCGAACGAGCGCCGCAGCCTTGTTCCACGCGTGACCGAGCTACGCTGCAACATCCCAGCCCAATTCTGCACCCAGAAACCAAAACTTAAAACGGTCTACATCAAAAAGGAGATATTAATTTATTTAGCGAGAATGAATGAATCTTGGTGTGTGTACCATGCTTCCATGAGCTATAAAAACGCTTGCAGAAAAGAAGGGGCAAGCGACAAAAATGTTGGCACCACCTATTTAAGTCTTCCGCAAAAATAAATTTCACCTGATCTTCAGCGTTTTGTCTTGTGTGTAATTTGTTCTTTGACGACATCACTGTATTTACCATGCTGTTTCACGATTCAAGATGTTCAACCAACTTGCCAATTGAATAGCTGTCTTTGACATAGATCATCACGCATACTGAATTCGCCTTTTGACTGGGCATGTGCACTTAAGTTTTTGTTTCTACTTTCTTTTCCGTCACTGTTTTTCTTTCTTGGTTGTCGGTTGGCATTTGTGGTGTCTTGGCTTCTCTCTTATGTCTGTGCTTGTGTGCTTGGTGTCTAACATGAATACCTACCAACTAGCTCATTCTAAGCTTTCCTTCTGAAGCCAATATCGGAAGGATATGCAATGTATAAATACAAAATAGCTGCATTACTTGCCACATAAATATTTTAAGAAACAAATTTATCTGCCCAGTGTGAACAGGGTCCGGTGACATAAAAACCATCAGGCACCACTCAACCAAAGTAGCTGACTCCAGTCAAGCTTATGGCTGCTGACAAGTGTGTGCTTTTTCTTTTCTTTGGCACCTTTGAAATACATACAACAAAAACTTTGCAAACACTTGTTCAGTGCCATAGCCCTACTGGCTAGTAGCAGGAGCAATGGTGTGACATGCCTACAAAACTGCACAAGTGGTTACAACAATGAAAAAGGACAGCAAATTTAATACAAATATTTAAAGAAACACATTATTCAATTATACAGAGAATAACTGCATACAAAATAACCACTTATGTAATTGTAATACTTAAAAACAGCTCATGAAGCGATTCATTGCCATAGAAAAATTATTAGCCTGTTTTGTGTTCGAATTCCACAACTTGCAGCCGCTAGCGTGAAGTGTAACCTGACCACCGAATTCAATGAGCTAGCATGCAAAATTTGCAGACGTTGAACTTAGCCACTGTACAGTAAGACAGATGGATTTTCAAGAGTTTATGAGAATAATGAGGTTTTTAAAATAATATAGCTGCATACAGTCAACTAGCTGGAGTTGACAAGAACCTAAGAATTGGCTGGCATAGCCTTAACCTTTTCACTATACTAAAAAAGAAAAAAATCACGGCAAAATTACTCAAAAATTTTCTCGCTCAATTTGTCATACTTTTTTTTTTACTAAAACAGTACCATCATTTCAAACCCATGAGGTTCCTTTCAATCATAAATAACGTAAATAAACTTGCAGGTGATTGCATTGCATGACAATGCAATGAAAAATGGCAATTAAATGAAAGCCAGAGCCAGAAAAAAAAACATCCATGAAAAGAAAGAGCAAACATTTGCACAGGTTTGTGGATATGTATCTTTCGCCTGTTCCCAATGCTGGTGACAGGTGAATTACAACAGTTCCAATTTTATTGAAATAAAGATTTTTTGGTACCTTTAGGAATGTAATCCTTGGATATCTCGTGCAGACTGTCAACATTTTTTTAAGCTAGATGATGAGCAAAATGTAAAAATTAAAGTTTTTACAAACAACTCATATTGCCGCCCTACTACTTCACCACTGGCCACACTGCTATGAATAATTTCCCCTGACATAGTTCAACCCTTTTGGAATATATGAATGCAGCCTACCTCAAGAGAAATCTTTCCAAACCAGGCAAAGAAAGTGCTGTAACGGGTGCGCAGCAGGCCACTGATATTTCGCAGGATAATGTAGCTCAAGATCTGCAACAGACCAGCGTCAGATACAGCACAAACAGAGCGCACTCAAGCTTGCTTGCTTACCGGAACAAAGGAGACATACGCATGCACCTCGTTGCAGTCAGGCTTGGAGCGACACACGAATGCGAATGTAGTGTAGAACTGCAAAGACACCATGCAGCAGGCTTTGTCAAAAACATCCAAGAACATCACCACTCATACAAATTGTTGGCATGAAAGCCATGCACCAAACGCAAACGCTGAGCAAGTTAAAGCAACAAAAACCCCAACTGACAACTGAAAATAGGCTAGACTCATCTTCTCAATCTAGTACGCATTGCTAGTCTACATCAGTGATAGCTGTTCAGGCACTTGATTTTTCCTTTACACAAGTTAATCCATGATTGACTCATGCATGTGCTACCACCATATGCGACGTTTTGTCAAGCCACTGCTGCACACCTTTTTCAGTTCATAGTCAGTTTTGACTTTTCTCCAGCCCCACCCTGCCTCTTTAACATCAAACACAAGGCCCTTCGCTTGGTTCTGCATGGCATCGAAACCTTGATACAGGAATGGGCAGGAGAATGCCAAAGTTGCACTCTGCTGGTCAGCAGCCAACCAGACAGCTTGTCCATCAAGTAGGTGCACTTAGGCTCACTTCAGGAGTCTCAGACCTATCCTTCCCTTTTTCCTCTTCCATGGACTTTTCTTCTAGAACTGTCATTTTGTTTACCATAGGATGACGATGCAATGATATGTCATGGTGCAAGGGCTATGTGTGGCCCAAGAGTTTCGCGTCTTCTAATGCAGTGTTAGGGGTGCCATGATTTGAGAATGCTTGTCAAACTTCCTCAACTCTTATCTTTCCAGTCATTTCACTCTCATGGTTCGGCTCAATGGTTACTACCTATCCTAAGCAGACATTATTGCAAAGCGCTCTTCTCTGCCCAGACTTTAGAAGAGTAAAGGTCTGGGCCAGTTGGTGATGCATAATTGGTGAAATTAAGTGTAACAAATGGGACAACAAAGGGAGAGACTCAGAAGACTAAGACTGTTGTACATTACTTTTAGTTTTATGCATCATAATTTTGAGACCTAGTATTCAGTAATCACGAGCTTCAATTCCTCCCATAAGTTACTCATCAGTGAATTGCAGTGACAGCCTACCACTATCTTTCAGAAGGAAGGTATATAAAAGCGATGTCTTACTAAAACTTACCTACTGAGCAGAAACAAGGAAGCTTACAAAGAGGGTTCAACTTAAATTCCAGACGACGCGACAAGCGATGGAAAGGAAAATGATAGGTGTATCCTTAAGAGACAGGAAGAGAGCAGAGTGGGTAAGGGAACATACAGGAGTTAACGATGTCATAGCTGAAATCAAGAAAAAGAAGTGGACATGCACCAGGCACGTAGCACATAGGCAGGATAACCGCTGGTCATTAACAGTAACTGAGTGGCTCGCAAGAAAAGACAAATATGTGAGGGAAAGTCAGAAAATTAGGGGGGACAGATGAGATTTAAAAGTCCGCAGGTAGGGGGACAGATGAGATTTAAAAGTCCGCAGGTATATAACGTAGCAGCACAAAGCACAGTAGTACCAGGTTGATAGGCGGAACATAGGAGGACTTTGCCCTGCAGTAGTTCTAGTCAGGCTGATGATGATGATAAGCGATAGCCAACAATTTACAATTAAATGGTATCACATGAATGTAAAGTAACCTAAACTTGCTGGCTAATAATAAATATATTAATAATTGGTAGGGTTTAGCACCTAAAATCAAGGTATTGTCACGGGGTCGTGATGCTGTCGAAGGCAGAGACGGCTTGTACAAAATTAAACCGTTTATTTGGTTGAACTTGCAACTGGTGAACCGGAAGTCACTATACAACGATAGACACTGGCACTGTTAGAGGTGAACAGAAAGTCTGCTGTTGATCAACTGACAAGCGGTGACACCAGTTGGCTTTTATACATGTGCCGTTGAAAATTCCAGTGTTTTTACTAGCAGCCATGTAAGCTCCATAAAAATCGGTAATGTTTGCTTTAGGTGCATAATCTTGACAAAACAATCTACTACAATGATGAAGCTTCTAAAACAATGAGTCTCGGTTTGTGCTGACAGTTGCTGACAGTCTCTGTGAGTATGAACCAAATACAGCAAGAGCGCAAATAAACGCTCGTGGCAATGCCCCGCTTGTGAAAAAGCATTGTCTCAATGATTAAAGCAAAATAAGGAGAAAAATGCATGCAAAACTAAATAATATTAAAGCAAGAAAGTACAATAAACTATAAGTGTGAGCAATAAAATACAATAACAAAAAATACAGTCCTTATAGTCCCTAATGCGCATGATAAGTCTTGAGATGTACGACATGAATGACTTCAGGTCGTACACGGCATCGTTAAGAGTTCTTTATGCTATCAGCGACAACCTTATAGTCAATTGATTTAAGACGTCAAGCTAACTCTGTACGGTCCAAAATACGGTCGCAGAAGTTTTTTCACTGAGTCTGCGTCGGCGTATCAGTGTCCATACCCAAACACAGTCACTGAGCTGGACGAAGCTTTGTCAAAGATTGCAACGGCGGTTGTCGATCGTCTGCTGATTCTTGATGCTCAAGCGGGTGAGTTGAGAAGCTTCTTTAGCGCACTGAAAGTAGACGGTGACATTGAGGTTTTCTCTATCAGCGACGTTTGGAAACATAGCGTCAAGCGTCATTGCCAGGCTCCTACCATAGACCTAATTGTATGGCATCATTTGCATTGTTTCATCATCTGGTCGTGTTGTACGCGAAGGTCATGCACGGAAGGGCTGCATCCCATGTTTTGTGCTCAGCGTCGATATATATGGCCAGCATATCGACGATGGTCTTAAGATGGTAGGTGGTGTTCCGATGGTGATTTGTTTGGCTGTACCTCAGGATTGCCAGAGTTAGGTCCGTCGTAAAGGCTGTACCTCTGTCGATAATAAGGACCTCTCGAGCTCTGTGACGCAAGACAATGTTCTTGATGAAGAACTTTGCTACCTTGGTGGCACTGCCTATGGACAGAGCCCTTGTCTCAGCGGAGCAGGTGAGGTAGCCAGTAGCTATGAAGATTCATTTGTTTCTGGAACTGGATGTCAGAAACGGCCCCAGTAAGTACATGCCGATTTCCTGGAATGACCATCGAGGTGGCTGGATAGGCTGGAGAGGTCCGGCTGGCCTAGCCGACAGTGTCTTTCGTCGCTGACAGTCTCAGCATGTCCTGACATAACAAGTAACGTTGACGGCGAGTCGTGGCCAGCAGTACTTTTCTTGTATTCTTGCAAACGTACAGAAAACACAAATGTGTCCACCCATAGGATTGTCGTGTAGAACATTTAAAACTTCTGGATGTAAGGCTGAACATACTATGAGGAGGTAGTTGGCCCAAAGTGGCGAAAAGTTTTCTTTAGAAGAATGCCGTCCCACAAGAAAAACTACTTGACTCCTTGTTTGAATACTTTTGGAACAACAGTGGCCTTGCCCTTGAGGTGTTCTACAGAGCCCTTGAGTTACGGATCAGCTCACTGTCATTCGGGGAAGTCATTGACGCTTAAGGTTCCCAAGAAATAGTCACTGTCCTCGTCGTCCTGAGGCAGTGCTTTAGCGGAGGCACGGAACAGGCAGTCCGCATTGAAGTGTTTTCGCCCGGACTTGTACACGACAGAAACATCAAATGCTTGAAGTCTTAGACTCCCTTATGCGAGACGACATAAAGGGTCCTTCAAGTTAGCTAGCCAGCACAAGGCGTGGTGGTCGTCACTCATAACTTTGAAGGGCCTTAGAAGAGATAGGGTTGAAACTTTGACATAGCTCAGACGATGGCAAGGCACTCTTTTTTGATTGTGGTATAGCTGCCTTCGGCCTCCGATAGCGACTGGCTAGTATAACTGATAACCCTTCCTTCTCCCTCAGTCTTTTGCGCTATAATGGCATCAAGTCCTACGAGACTTGTGTCAGTGTCGATTTCCGTATCGACGTATTCATCGAAGTGTGCAAGTATCGGTCTGCAGTCGTCGTTTCAGTTTCTCAAATGCTTGAACTTGCGCTGTTTACCCCCTGAATTCGACGTCAGCCATCGTGAGCTGGGTTAGTGGCTCGGCGATTTATGAAAAGTCCTTGACGAAGCGTCTGTAAAAGGTGCACAAGCCGAGGAATCAGCTCACCAATAATAATAATGATAATAATAATAATATCTGAGGTTTAATGTCCCAAAACCACCATATGATTATGAGAGATGCTGTAGTGGAGGGCTCCAGAAATTTCGACCACCTGGCGTTCTTTAACATGCACCTAAATCTATGTACACAGGCCTTAGACATTTTCGCCTTTATCGAAAATGCAGCCACCACAGCCGAGATTCGACCCCGCGAACTGCTGGTAAGCAGCCGAGTGCCTCAGCCACTAGACCACCACGGCGGGGTAAGGAATCAGCTCATGCCTTCGTGCTGGTGGGTGGCGAGAAGGTGGCGATGGCAGCTGTTCACTCCGGACTTGCTAATCATGTGACCCATAAAGAGGAGCTCCTTGTACGCGAAAGGCCACTTTTCTGGCTTTAGGGTGAGCCCAAAACTCTTAATGGCTTATAGTACGAATTCAAACCACTGCAGGTGTTTGTCGAAGTTCGAGTAAAACACGACTACATTATCCAAGCAAGCGAGGTAAGTCTGGGGAGACTACACTCGATGGGCAACTTCTTTATTTATGTATAGATCTGCATGAAAGTTTCACAATATGTGTTAAAATGTGCAGATTCTAAAAATATAATTACTTTTTTTATAGGTCAAGTAGTTTTCAAGGTACTCCACAACAAATGTATAGCCTTGGCCCTTCGTTTGGGGTCTAATTAGCATTTAAGCAGGAAGCACCAAAACAGTGGCGACAGTGTAGAAACAATGCTGGATGTTTAAGAAGGTCAATATGCTAGAAATCATATTTTTAGGCCAATTTCAACAAGAGTTTGAGCACATCAACGTTCACATAAAAAAAACGCCTTCACCTTTTATGCATATGACCCAATTTAGAAAAATTTTTTTTAGTATATTGCCTTCAAAATAGGCATATTGCATACTGCATGGATTGATCTTTCTGTCAAAAAAAGAATTATGCTGATAGCTCGAATGGAACAGAAGTTATTTTCTCTCCAACTTGGTAAATGTGCCAAAATTGCTGTTTTGAGAAAACGAGGAAGCCGTTTCAAAGCATATTTACTAAAAAATAGCAATAAAATCCTAAGAAATGCACCAGGGACATAATCTGAATGCATTCCATCCTTATGCGTCTTTTTAACCAGCTTATTCAGACTCTGTAATGCTTCTCTATTTTTATTTGAGCTTGCACTCCGACGACGGTCCTTCTCCCTAGCCCTTGGGATGTGCTGCTGGATATGGTGATGTCCAGCTGCACTAGAATTGCAGCATATACATTGAGATTACCTGTGTTTAAGCGCAGCACAGCTTTTGAATCAGCAGCTTGCACAACAAAAAGAGAAGCATGCTGCTGCTTTGATACCAAACTCCCAATCATAAATTGGAGGCTTTCGTTTGAATTGTAAGCCTTGCCTTGCTGGCACCTTGCCTCGCTGGCACCTTGCCTCGCTGTCCCACCACTTGACTCCGAAAAGCACTCAATCTTTAGCGCTGTTGCCAACACCGACGAAAGACTCTCAAGCATCGTAGTTGTCTCGTGGGCACACACATCGTGAACTTCACTGGCACCAACCACATTAGCGTTTACCCGTAAGCACATGGCCGGAATCGACATCGCGCGCCGTCAAGGATGCACATGTCTATCTACACGCACTTCACCATTGCGGATAGCATCGGCGCGGTCATAATCCACAGAGCATTTGCTATCTGGGGAAGCCGTCTCGCACACTCCTCCATTGATAACATCTTCAGTACACGTGCGGTCGGCGTCCACGCCGCGCACACACGAGGAACCGTCTTCCATTACGACGGTGTTATCAAGCAACCTTGGCGCTGGCTCCCGCGACACAGTAGCAGCACCACTTGGATTTCTGCCTCTGCCTTTTTTTTCATGAACAGCCAAAATGATGCTGCGACCGGAACTTTTTCGCACTGCCGGGCATAGCAAGATGCACAAACACATTAGGGTTGCGACACCTTCGCAAGAGCGATACCCTTTCAAAATGATGGTGGACACTGCCAGCGAGTTTTCCTGGCCAAACGGGAAATGCTATTTTGGTCACGTGCACCCAGCAACCAATGGAATTACGCACTGCGCGTAATTTTGTCTTCCCTTCTTTTGCTTTTGCGAGGGGCACATAGCTGTCTACTGGAAAAGAAAAAAACTAGAAATGCGACCTTTCAAACAAGACCAAAATGGCGCTAGTGGAGCGCGTAGTTCGCGCGCCGTCAGCGGTTGAAGTACGGCTAGTTTACACTTCAATTTGAAGGTCTACTTGCGCGAAGTTAGTGGGTTATAACTTGTGGGTTATAACTTGAGAAATACGTGGAATTTCAAAGCCAAAATTTGCTGATAGGTACAGAAGGGCATCGGGATCGTGAAAATGATGAGAGAGAAAATGAGATTTTGGGGTCGATTTTCGACTTCGAAGTGCCGCATCTCCCCTTAAGCCAGCGAGTACTGTATTCACGACTCGCTGATAAGTCGCCGGTGCTGAGCAAAGACTAAAGGGCATGACCTTGAACTCGAACAGGCCATCCGGTGTTTTGAAGGGAGTCTTTTCTGAGTCTCTTTCGTCGACTTTGATTTGCCATTAGCCGGTCTTGCGGTCTATCGAAGAAAAGTACCTCGCATTGTGAAGTCTATCCAGAGTGTCATCTATCCAGGGGAGAGGGTACATGTCCTCTTTCATGATCTTGTTCAGGCAGCGATAGTTAATGCAGAAGCGTAGGGTTCTGTACTTTTTCTTTACTAACACAATAGGTGAAGCCCATGAAATCTCCAGCTGTTCATGCCCTCGACTCCACAGAACGAAAAGTCAGATTACAGTAACAGACGCTAGCACTGTTAGTGGCGAACAAAGTGTCAGCCATCGATCAACTGACAAGAGGTGATGCGCGTTGGCTTTTACACATGTGCTGTTGAATATTCCAGCGTTATCACTAGCGGCCATGTATATCCCAGAAGAATCTGTAATGTTTGCCTTGGGCATTATCTTGACAAAACCATCTACTACAATGAGTAAGCTTCTAGAACACTGAGTCGCGGTTTGCGCTGACAATCACTGACAGTCTTTGTGGGCGAAACAGAATACAGCAAGAGCAAAAATATGAACACTTGTGGCAATATAATTGTGAGAGATGTCGTACATAATGCAGCCGCCGTGGCTAGAATTCCATACCGCAACTTTCGGGTCAACAATCAAGCACCTTAATCACTCGACCACCGTGGTGGGTCTAAAATGACTTGCTTTATGATAGGGTAAAAAAATTATATAACATAACAATATGGTAGTGGCACGTCAAGTGATGCATGACTGTTCAATGTATGTCAAGCGATTAAGATTTCAACATCTGAGAAAATGTAATTAGCACGAATGCCTCCTCAAGGCCTCAGAGTTGTGAAGCAGCTGGTGCTTTTTTTAATACCACTGAAGCAGCAACCTTTGTTGACAGGCTGCATTATCGTTCATCTCAGTATACAGCACGAACATCGACAGGGGGCATGCAAAAGGGGTACTTTCCCCCTCCCGTTCCGCAGTCGTGAAGCTACACAGCAGCGAAGCTACACCCAACTTCTACGCCCCCCCAAGACAATATCTTGCAGATGTCCATGGAATACAGCACTAAAACTATGTACATCTTTCAAAAACTCAGAATGACTCATTAAAGAGGTTCAATGCCTAGGAACTGTAAATGAAGGAGTAGCATTTATTACAGGTAATATTTTATTTTAATAAAAAATGCTCTTCTCTGGCCACATTTACCTTACAAGGGTAAATCACCACAAGCAAAAAAAGGTATCAGTGTGTGCCATGTGTGTGTCCTGTGGTGACAGTGCTTATGCGCGTCAAGTTTCCACGATATCAGGCGCTATCGCCCAGAATTGTAAAGTGTTGCTTGTACGTGATGTCAAGAGCACACGAGTATTTGCTATATATTGTCACGACACAGACACAGCAGAAGTCCGATATAGAAGAGCTCACTTTAATTACAATGAAAGGCACTCGTAAAGAGGACCGGGCAAGGACTTCGTCTTTCTTTCTTGCTGCGCAAGCTCTTCTCTGCAGGTTGAATGCGGCATTTGCCTCCCTCCAAAAAGAGCATCGCCCCGATGCTCTGCTACAAAATACGCAGTGTATGTAGTTGACATATTATGCAACTGGCTCACTGAAATATGGCTTCATCCGCACAACGTGTTGGATTTGTGATTTTTGTTGGCGAGTTTGCGAGGAACTGTCAGGGATGACCTTCTGATTCATGTCACTTAGGCGCCGCACAATATTGTAGGGGCCAAAGTACTTCTTCAGTAACTTTTCAGAAAGGCCCCGTCGGCGAATAGGGCTCCAGACCCACACTTTCTCACCTGGTTGATAAGTGACGTATCGGTGTGACAGGTTATAACATTGTGCGTCGTAACTCTGTTGCCGGGCGATTTGCGGCTGCCGCGCCTCTTCAGCTCGTTGGGTAAAGGCTTGAACATCCGTGTTTGTATCGTCGCAGTCGTGCAGCAGCATGGCATCAAGCATTGTCGTCACTTCATGGCCATAAAGAAGACTAAATGGCGTGCTTTGGGTAGTTTCCTGCTGCGCCGTATTATAGGCAAACTTCACGTATGGTAGAACGTCATCCCAATTTTTATGATCCACGTCGATGTACATACTCAGTATATCGGCAATTGTCTTGTTGAGACGTTCTGTTAAGCCGTTGGTTTGTGGGTGGTAAGAGGTAGTTTTTTCGATGCGCTGTTCCACTCAGCTCAAGCACTGACTTTAGGAGCATGGCCATGAAAGCGGTACCTCTGTCCGTTATTATAATTCTAGGAGCACCATACCTCAGAATGATATTTTGACTGAAAAATCGTGCCGCTTTTACTGCGGTTCCGGTTCATAAAGCCTTTGTTTCTACGTAGCGAGTAAGATAGTCGGTAGCGACAATCACCCACTTGTTTAGAATGTGCGAAGTTGGAAATGGTACAAGGAGGTCCATTTCGATTTGTGCAAAAGGCATGGTGGTCACTTGAACTGACTGCAACAGTCCGGCTTGTTTTAAAGGTGGTGATTTTCATCGCTGATAATCGAGGCATGTGCGGACGTAATGCTTTACAGTGCCTGGAAGCTTCGGCCAGTAGTACTTCTGTTGGATTCTGGCCAATGTGCGCGTGTATCCGAGGTGGCCGGAGGTAGGCTCATCGTGGCAAGCGCTCAGGATGTCATCGCGAATGGATGTGGGGACGACAAGTAAGTGGGCATTTCCGCTGGAGGAAAAGTTCTTCTTATATAGGACGCCACTGCGCAAGCAGAATGATGGCAGGCTCCTTAATAATATTTTGGGAACGCTTGTAGACTGGCCGTTAAGAAAATTAATAAGAGGAAGCAACTCGCTGTCTTTTTTCTGCTTCGACCAAATGGTGACCGTGTCGACCACTCCACTACAACATTTCCGCCTCCATCGGAAATGCAGCCGCCACAGCCGGGATTCGATCCCGCGACCTGAGGGTCAGCAGCCGAGTACCTTATCCACTAGACCACCGCAGCGGGGCACCTAAATGAGTGAAGTGAAGAAGCGCAAGTCCAAACTTTGCTCTACACAATGGGCAGGCAAGCGAGAGAGATCTTTCTGACCTTCGCAACATCTGAAGAACAGCAGAAGCAGTATGAAGTCATCAGAAAAAAGTTCGGCGATCATTTGTGGCTGCACAGAACCTTGTTTACGAGAACACGTTTTCACCGACACATACAACAACCTGGAGAGTCAGTCGACCGATTCATCACCGCGTTGCACACACTGGCGGACCGGTGTGACTACAAAGAAAAGGAACGCATGATCCGCGACCGGTTTGTAGTCGGCCTTAGTGATGCCAAGCTCTCGAGTCTCTGCAAATGGATGCAAATTTGACACTTGCCAGCACTTTGGCAAAAGCTCGCTTGAAGGAGACCGTCCAACAACAGCAGCAACAGCTGCGAAAAACCAGCAACGAACCTTCGGCAGCGCCAGCCAGCAACCTGGACGCGGTCAACAAACAACGGCATGGTGGCCAGGGTCGAGTTGTCAGCTGAAAGGTTTGGTTACCGATTGCCGCGTATGTGCTGAGCACAGACACCAACAGTCAGAACCAATGATCCCGACAACCATTCCACAGCGTCCTTTGCAAAAACTAGGTGCTAATCTCTGCCATATTCAAAGAAGATGGTACTTGGTAGCCATGGATTATTTTTATAGGTACCCAGAGATTGCTTTGTTATCATCTACAACGTGTGCCACTGTCATTGCGCACCTTATTAAACGTTTATTTGCAAGACATGGCATACCATAAGTTGTGATGTCTGATAACGGAGTGCAATTTATGTCGCAGGAATACAAGTTGTTTGCTCGCAACTATGGTTTTCGCGCTGTGACGTTTAGCCCCAGATACCCCCAGACAAATGGTGAAGTAGAGGGTATGGTCCAGACAACTAAAGGTCTCATTAAAAATGCGAGAGACCCATATCTTTCACTCTTAGCGTACAGGGACACTCCTGGGCTACTTGGGAAAAGCCCTGCAGAACTTCTAATGGGCAGGAGACTACGCACAACGGTGCCTGTCCATCCCACCAGCCTTCTGCCTCAGACGGTGAACCTGAGGAAGTTCAGAAGCCATGATACGACCGCCCGACAGCGGCAGCGTAGGAACTTCAACCGTCGTCATAAGGCTACTTTGTTGTGAGCATTTGAACCGGGCACGGAAGTCTGGGTGACGGACTGCAAAGCAAAAGCGCGAGTCTTGCGACTTGCTGGGCAGCCAAGGTCGTACGTGGTTATAACTTCCACTGGTGTAGTTCTAGTAAGAAACAGGATATCCTTGGTTCGCTTTGTTTCACAGCCAAAGGAAGGTGAGGATGACGGAGGTAGCTATGATTTTCCTCAGGCAAATGATAGTTGGGTAGAAACGGAACAGATATCTAATCGCATTACAGACAGCATGGCACCTGACGATCTATCTAACACTTCCTTGCTGGGAACTGACCTTCCTGAATACTGAACGGGATCTGGTCGTCTTGTTCGACAGCCGGACCGCTACGGGTTCAGCAATATACTGTATTGTTTCTTGCGCATTGTTGTTTCTGTAAAGAGTTCTATCGCTGGCAGTGCTGCTAAGTTGGTTGCAACTGTCAGCACATTAATAAAGAAGGGGAGATGTGGTGATAGTGCTTATGCGCGTCAAGTGTCCGCGATATCAGGCGCTATCGCCCACAATTGTGAAGTTTTGCTTGTACGTGACATCAAGGGTCACATAAGTGTCTGCTATATATGTATGCTGGTTGCATGGAATAAAGGTTGGTTGATGTTATCTCGCCCACATCGGAAGCGGCTCTGCCCCTTTCCTCTGCTTCTGCCGCTGGCCGGGATGCGCATGGCCTTTCGCTAGGCCGCAACGCGACATGTTCAATCCGAAGTTTTCAGTGTCATTAGAGGAAACCTGAAAAGAGCAAACGACAAAGACAAAACACACTCACCAGGACTGGTTTCGTTTTCATTGTTTGTGCTCCCCCTGATGATGGACCAACTTGCCTAAACCCAGGTATTGTCAAAGCATTGGTTATGAACAGCATGTCTTTGATATTTGCGGCCCATAATCGAGACGCAGCTTGGTAACGCGTAGTTTATTTTGTGCTTTCCTATCTCATAAGGGCTGCCAATAAACCCCGAGCTTCTTTCTTGTCTTTAGCTCAGTTACAGAAACAACCGTAGATTAGAGACAGCAACTAAGTAGACATAACAACAATAGTTAGAGTTTCACATCATCCCAAAACCACCATATGATTATGAGAGACGCCGTAATGGAGGGCTCTGGAAATTTCAACCACCTGGGGTTCTTTAACGTGCACCCAAATCTGAGCACACTGGCCTACAGCATTTTGGCCTTCATTGAAAATGTGGCCGCCGCGGCCAGGACTTGATCCCGCGACTTCAGGGTCAGCATCCGAGTGCCTTAGCCACTAGACCAAACTGAGTAGACAAATCTGGCTACATAGTCTAGCAAGCACATTCCCTTGAATCTTCCCGTACTTGGCACTCAGCAGGTCACAACATCCTGCTCAGATGCACAAGTTCTGCACAAGATTCAATACATCAATATTATTACAGGCAATTCACCATGTGCGATGCTGATGGCAGTGCTACAAACGCCACCTTGGTGGCACAATCTAGGGGATTTGGCTTTTGTTTCGTGCTAGGCTTTGGCTAGAACAGCTGCATTTTCATTATATAGTTCACTAACATAGCACGGCACTCCTCGATTGCTACCTGTATTTTCGTTAGTGTTGGCTTTACAGATAAGCTTCCCCCATTACTGGAAGTCAAAAAACATTGCGAGAAATTCTTCGGAAGCCAGTGAAGGTGTACTCGCACATTTATCAGCTTCTATACTGATGCAGTATGCTGCACAGATTTCACAAGCTTGCTGAACAGCAAAAATGTGAAGACTTGAGCGAATATTTCAATGCTTTGAATATTCGAAAGAATAATGCAGCATTTGAATCCACTTTGAGTTGAATTTGAAATATTGAAAATTTTGAATTATTCAAAACAAACAAAAAAAAGCATAATAATACGTATGTGTTACCCTCTAAAGGTGGTTTCACTGCAGTGTAGCAGTGAGAAACCGTGAAAACACACATCCAGGAAAAACCCGCATTGCCGCGAAGCCCCACTTCAAGTTTAAATGAGGATATTGCCCTCACATTGATTCATCTTTTAAGTTTAAAAGCTTGGTATACCTACTTATATGCTCTAAATAGAGGAAATTTTAAAAAGTAACATATTTTACAGGCTCATGCTCGCATTCTAGCGAAAGTCAAAATATGCTACTATTCAAAGTTGTCGCTTTCTTTGATGCAAAGAGATCGTATTTGCACAGGCCTTGTCTCAATTTTTAAAAAATAATGTGCAGGTTTGTTACGTCATGACAAATGTGCCATTTTTTATAATATGTGGTATATATGCTATTCGAATTCGATTTGAAATTATTTGATTAAAATCACTATTCGCTTTGAATTCACTTTGAACCTGAAATTCACTATTCCCACAAGCCTAAAAATGTGCAATATATGGGTGCCCTTAAAGTCGCGCTTGTCCTGTTTGCGTCTGTTTTCTTTGTGTTTGTTTCATTGCAAAGACGCATAAGTTCAACATCTACAAGCCTAAATTTATGTGTTGAATAAAAATTAAAAATTGAAAATGCAAAAGTTCCACTTTATGGACAATGGCAGCATAACATTCAGTTTCCATCTGTTCCTGAGACAACTGCTGTTACTCCCTTGCTCACCCGTGGTCCTTGGGGAGCACGTATGAAATAATTATTGAGCAGGCTCTGCCTATTAGCCCAGCACCATGGGTTTCAACAGCCTTTTGTCTTGGGGGGTGCAAACCCATGTTGCATTGTGGTTGGGGGAGGGGAAGATCACTGTGTAGCTTGGGTGAAAGGGAAAGTGCTAGTAGCGAAAAGACTGGTTGCTCAGATGTGACGGAAAAATGTGAATCCTAGAGGCGAACTGCTGCACCGCCCACTCTTCTTCGACAAAGTGTGGCACGCCCCAAGTTACTTTGTTATTGCTTCGCAACATCCTCCCAGGGGGGCCAAGATGAATCCCGCGCGTCATGGGTGAAGCTTGACCTATAGTAATGTGGCCGTAAGAGTCCTATAATGTAGTGGGTTTACTGGCATTGTTCCCGCTGTTCAGTTGCAAGGTGTTCGCTATGATAAACCTAGTGTAGCAATACAAGTGGGTTCAGGAGCCTCAAGGCGGAAGCAGGGTGTGGTATACTAGCAATGTGTGCTGACGTCCCTGTAAAAAAATGGGACACAGGATCAAATGCTTGAGCTCGTCGGGATCGCTCTTGCGACGTCTTCGTAGTGTAATGTCCAGAGCTGTGGTAGAGGGTCAGTTCATGCGGTTCGCAAGTGATCTGAGTGCGGAGCCAAGCTTAGAGGCCTCCAGCGGAACCATAGATGTGTCCTCTCCACCGGATGGCGTACGATCAACGTGAGGCAAGTAGTCCAGATAATTGCCCTGCACCAAGTTGTTGTCCTTTTCGTAGACGTCCTCATCAAATTATCTGTTATGTCCTCGCATTCCTTCTGTGTTCTATGGTCGAAATGCTCTTGAATGAGTTTTCGCACTCGGCAAACAGCTTGTGACTTCTTGCACGCGACTGCACTTGCTTCTGGCTGCGCCTGTGCACCGTCGTCTTGGATTTGCAACCTTTCTGTCCTTGGAGCCAATGCTTATGAGGCGCACCTTGTTCTTGGTGTACTTGAGGGCGACATGCTCGGTGTGAATCTTGAGAACGCGATCCTGGTAGTGGAAGTCATGCAAAAAGACGCCGGTCTGCGACAAATACTGCAAGCCCAGTGTGATTACCATGCCGCCGCTGATGACGACGACATGCACAGCCATGACAAGCGTTGACTTGCTCGACCAGCATCTCAACCCCTTCCAAATTGCTGCTGCCGGCGAAGGCTTCATCAACTTGATGATGCTTATCGTAATTATTCGAATCTAGGCCGACAGCTTTTTGCAATTTCAATTTTAAAACGCGCCATTTTTCATGAAGAAAAGTGGTGCACAACTAGCACCACCTCGACGGTATTATAGGCATTAGTAGTCAAGTCAACACATGGCCGCCAGTTTGATCTTTGTGGCGAGTGTTTAGGCAAGCTGTTTGTCATTTCGAGCCGAGCTTCGAGTAATCTGTGTGGTGTAGTTCAATGGTGCCTAACAGGCGGTGCTGCTTATAAAAAGAAAGTAGTCCTAGCCACGTAGTGATTGTACAATGTTCAAACTGGATGGGACTTTGGAGCAGATGAAAAAAATGTGTGCCACTGGAGGGGCTGCAGCGTAGTACAACCCTAAAATTTTGATTGTGCACTCTTTTGAAAAGTGTGGCATATCCAATCCGCTGGATGGCAGCGATGATTGCACACTGTTTGAAGACAGCGACAAAGCAGTCAGCAATGAGGGAAGCAGCGATAACTCAGAATGAGGGCGGCATCGGACTAGAATAATCGCGAAAAAAGCGACATCAAAGAAACAAATGCAACAGGACTAGAGGGTGTATGTTTCTCAAGTTATTTGCATCAGGAACTAACTGCTTTGTTTCATCTTCCCGTTTAATAAATGCTTTCTCTTTGTGAACGCGGTATTTTCTGTTTTATTCGGCCTACATTTGAGGTAAGTTTTCTTTTTTTTTTTTTTCTGGTCATCGGATTTTAGGGGGTCGGCCTAGATCCGAGTAAATATGGCACTTCCCTTAGAGATGCCTAGCTCCAATACAGATAGATGATGCTTAACCAACGTTCCTGAATGCGTTCCATTGATCCAGATGGCATCAAGACACAACGTTGAACTTACACGATGTCCGTAGCGGACCCATGACTTGAGGCGAACAGCGCACTAGATGGGGAGCACATGTCGAACTTATTATGGCCTAGCACCATCCATCCAAAAGTACTTTCGATCGCTGTTATACTTCTGCTGATGTAATCGATTTTCCCAGTGGCAACTTTCCAATAGGTATCTGATCCGATGAGGACAATTATCTCTTCTGGTCACCATGTATTCGGATAAAAGCGACCAGCTACGATGTACTCCCGTTCATCGAGCAGGTGCAAAATGTAGGGGTTTGGTGGGGAGCTTGTGACAGTACATATTTCAGAAATTGTAAGTGCTTCCAAAGTTATTACTGCGTTGCCGAACTGGCAGCAGAGTCGGACATCGACACGCTCGGTGCAAATCAGTCTTCGCGTGACTTACTGTATTTGCTTGCATAATAGGTGCACTTTTTCTCTAGAAAATTCGGCTCCAAGTTCTGGGTGCGTTCATTACGCGAGGTAAAATTTCCGAAAATTTTATTTCCAGCCATAGCATAGACCGCTGATGACATATTGATTGATTGATATGTGGGGTTTAACGTCCCAAAACCACCTTATGATTATGAGAGACGCCGTAGTGAAGGGCTCCGGAAATTTCGACCACCTGAGGTTTTTTAACGTGCACCCAAATGTGAGCACACGGGCCTAAAACATTTCTGCCTCCATCAGAAATGCAGCCGCTGCAGCCGGGATTCAATCCCGCGACCTGCGGGTCAGCAGCCGAGTACCTTAGCCACTAGACCACCACGGCGGGGCTCGCTGATGACATATACGTCACCGAAGTCACGAACATCAGTACTACAGCCAAAAAAGCCTTTTTCATAGGCTACACTAGTGCAAAACGTGCTGATAAAATTTCCACAAATTTTATTTTCAGCCATAGCATAGACCGCTGATGACATATCTCTCGCTGAAGTCATGAACATCAGTACTACAGCCAAAAGAGCCTTTTTTATAGGCTACACTATTGCAAAACGTGCTGAGCATGCAGTCTTGCATTTGAGAATCGAGGCATGTGATACGGTGTGCATTAAATTTCAAAAAAGCTAACACCGAGAGACCCGCATCGACAACGAAATGAACAAGACAAAAAAAACTTTGAAAGGAAAGCGCCATCGTGGAAATTCGTCGATTAAGTTTCAGGCCACCTAGATTATGCGCATTATCACTCAACAGCACCGATAGTTCGATTTCACAAGCTCGTACCTCATATCTAAGACATTGCAATTGAATTGCAAACCACCATTCATTCGAGTGTTACAAGCGCCACTCAAATCCCCTTTCCTTCAAGTAGAGCCACCGCAAGAAGTTACGTTGATTTTGTACAAAACCACAACTTTTATCATCCGCGAACGCCACCGATAAGCAACCAACACTAGGCCTAGCGAATAGTTCGGCATGTCATAGTGGGAAGTTTATGCAAGATAACATGAAGATTGAGCGTCGAAAAGATCGTACTCAAGCCTTGATCCAAGATGAGATGAGATGTTTAGCTTCGCGTCCTGGAAATCAAAGGCGACAGAAGTCCGCCGAGCTTGTGCAAGTCCGCGTAATGGCAGCAAAAGCGAAAGCTCGCCTCGGAAAGCCAAATAGCTTTTAAATTTGCGAACGAGGTGGCAAACGCAATTACAATGACTCTTTTCCTGACAGTAAACTAAAAGCACACTTGATGAAGATGCGATCGAATGTTCCATGCAGAGCGCGCATGGCCGGCTAGCGGCCGGAGCCACGCCGGCACTGTTGCAATGGTTACACAACAGTTACTCTGACACCCAGGCAACTGCCCTTCTTTCTCACTCAATGAGCCTGCGCAGTGCTGTCGGGTTATTTTTTTTTTTTTCCTCGCTTCAGTCAACGTAAACTATGACAATAAGTACGACACAGTTACTGATGATAAACAAATACGGTACAATTACTTATCACGGCCAAGTTGGGGGTGCGCCTATTATGCGTGGAAATAAAAGAATCTGACTTGTAGTGAACTGGGGGTGTGCCTATTACACGAGTAAATGTAGTAGACCCATCGAATGTGAAGAGGGAGCGCTCTACTTTTCCCACAATTCAGCACTGTTTGCCACGTCTGCACGGATGTAGGGTGCGCTGACTTGCGCTGTCTAACAGTATCCGCATAAGGAGTCGTTGACCTCTGGACTTTGCCCACGTACGGCATGTCTGCAATAATACAGGAGTTGCTTTAACATAACTATTCTCGGCGGTCGTGATGGTTTGCATGATAAGTGGCACAATCTCATGAGACACGGGAGACACAGCAGCTGGCTGTGGATTTTCGGCTGGCCTGGATAATTCGCAGCAAATTGTCAAGTGGCACCGTTGGCAGCTACCAAACTTGAGGTCAATAGATTTTCTGCACAATTTTGCGATGTGATTGCGTGTTCTACAGCAAAAACAGCAATTGGCCTATTGCGGCCTTGCCCGCTTCTCCTCAGCCGATAGGTTGCCATTGCAGGCAGCTATAGAATTATCATTGGTTTGACATAGTGGGCATGGTGGTCTAACAGACACTGTAGATCCACTTAGCGCTGACGCTGATGGCATGCATTCCACAGCATACATTTTTTCAGACATGTGGGTCCTTTGTTCATCTTGCAGTACATGACACCACTGCAGCCGGGCCTCCTCCCGGATTTCCACTTGTATGCGGAGGAAGGTTAAAATTTCCTTGGCTAGCTGTGTTCTGTCGTCAGGAGTTTTGACGATGCTGGATGTGCTAGATGTTCGTTTCATTAGTCCTCTGTTTGTACACGATGGTGAGATCCTCTGGCAGACACAACATCAGGACACTGTTTAACAACACGGTGTACTGGTCTGGTGAAACCCCAAAGCCTTCTAAGGCGCTGACGTGAAATTGGACGGTGTCGTGCAGCAGACGAAGCTTCGGGACCTCTGATGAGCTATTCACTAGGCTTAGTGCGAGAAGATAATTGACATGTTCGTTCACAAACAGATCCCAGTGTCTGAAGTGGTCTGCATAACAATTTCAATGTGGTAGTTTTGATAGGCTAAGCGGATACCTAAGATAACCCACTTCGCACTGCCGATTAATTAGGCGAGCAGGTTCTTTTCAGCTTTTTAATGCGAAGCGTGATTGTGGCGTCGAAACGGTCACAAAAAGACTGCCATTCATGGTGGTTACTATCGAAAGTCGGTACCTGTAGCTTCGGTAGTTGAACTGAACGCTGACGGCGCTCTGCCACCTGGCTTGCTGCGTCTCTGAAGTTGAGAGATCCGAGGTAGCTAAGCCTGGGTTCAGTTGCTCAAGCCGGCGTTCTGGCAGCCCTCTCAAATTCTTGAAGCCAGAACTTGGCGTGGTACACAACCTAGGCAATCTTCTCACTGCATCCCTGCACCGTTCCTACTTCCTGGTTGAGGTATTCTTCATCTGTGGTCACAAGGATGATGTCGTCGAGCTTCAACAGCGCTGCCTCCTTGTCTTTGGGGTAATCCATGTGGTGGTTAATTTGAGAGACATCAGGATCCCATTGCTGCAGCAGATCCATTAGAAACCTAAGTGCTCTCGTGATGCCAGCCCTGACTGAGCCGCGCTTCATCCGAAGGTGGTCAGAGTTCACGTACAAGGAAGTCTCTGGAGGGGCACTTTCGGGTTTCACGGCACCAACAACGTAGCGAAAGGACTGGTTGACCAGACGTAAAGGAAAGACGTCCGTTTATTTAATCCTATAGGCAAAAAGCTGTCCAACCACGTGCGCGTGCCCTCGATGCCACCTTAGTTTCTTCTTCAACGCACTCTCCAAGTAACTTCGTTCTTATTTTGCAACAGTGCGTGGCTTGAGGAGGGCAACTGCCCTTTTTGCATCTCATTATTGACGCTCAGCCAGTGGTGTAAGCAGCCAAGAGAACAAAGGCTGTGATTGAGTGACAGTCAAGATGGTTGTGCATGCACCCCAAAAATTTCTCGCATGAACAACATATGCCAACCGGCTGAATGTCCGGGGAAGACCAATCAGCAACTGAGACGCACCACACTGACACACGTCATGTTCACGTCACAAAGTGCTGCCAATGCAGTTAAGCATAAGCATTTATATTAATATTATAGTATTAAAAAACACACTCAAGGCTACATTTACCACAAATCCTAGCCTCATAGGTTATGTGGGGCTTCACCGTCCTGTTTGTGGAGGCTTCACAAAATACCTTTAGGGAGGCTTCATAAAAAAAATTGAACCAAATGCGAGACAAAAACGCCACACCTAATGGCAGAGGTGTCATTTTGCACATGTTTTTCGGTGCTGCTCGAATGGTTTAATCATTAGTTACTGCTAACACAAATGGTGTCATGAATGTGCGTGGCAACATGAAAAGTTCAAATGATTCCAGTAGCCAATAAAGTCTTCTGAAAGCATGAAGCAGAAGATGAACCTGACCCCAAGACCCAGCAGGGCTCCAAAGGCAACTGTGAGGGATAGGCCCCTGGAGAACAGGTTCCCATGGTGGTTGTCCCCAATGACTCGGTACTGCCGCAACAGGTAGTGTGCAAAGCCAAACAGCATGCCGCTCGCCACACTCTGAAATCACCAACAAGTGCATCGGTATTAATAAGTGGCAGAACGGCACAACCTTTGGAAGACTATGTGCCAGAGTAATCAGTCCACATATCAACTTCATTACATCAAAACTTTAAAAAATAAAAATTGAACCTTTCATATAAAGCGCAGCGGCCAGATATTTTTTTCATTACATGACAAGTGCCAGAATGATGTTTACATATAACGGCAATATGAGCAGCTTCTTCAATAACGAGAAAAAAAATTCTTGAACTCGAGATCAGGCAACTGCAACTAGATGCTGCACTCGCTAAGTCCTTTTTACGACAGCAAAACGTCAAGCATAAACACAAAAGAAATGCTGGTCGAATGCACAGTGGGATGAGCGAAGCTACTGCTGTTGCAGTTTGTCATCAAAACCTGAGGTGTTGCATAAAGAGATGCAACGTTGACGCTATCATGTTCAGTGAACCAAAGCACTCGCAGTATGCAAATCAAGAACCATCACACAATCCAAGAAGCAAGGTGCCAGCCTGAATTACGGCACTCCCATTTTTAATAATAATAATTTTATTTCGACCAATCAAATTTGATGGAGCAGGGGATGAAAATAAAAGTGACCATCTGCTTGACTAGATTCTCAATCCCCAGTATACGTGAGGGAGACGTGGTGGTGGCAACAGACCACAATATCTGGTGAAGACACGCAACATTAATCACAACAGGAGTTGCACAAGTTTCATACACATTGCCACTGCAGTGTTGGCAAAAAATTGCCACCACATATGTTAAAGGAGCTTGCTCAGATGATTGAGTAACCCACTAATCCTCCATACACATCTACAGTCACATATAGACATGACAACATTGTTATATATCCCACGCTGTCACCAAAAGGTCTTGGCGATGAGCCCGAGCTGCTGCTGCGTTTTGAGCCTGCTGCACGAAGAGAAAGAAAGCGCACATACCGAGAGTGGTATGCACTGCCTTGAGGAGCGGCATGCCATCTAGTGAGCATTCTTGAAATCACAGAAAAGCCAACGCCTTGAGCGGCACGTCACCTAATGAGCATTTATTTATTAATTTATTGTACCCTCAGGGTTCGAAGGCATTACAGAGGGGAGTGGGGATACATAAGAATACAGAAAAAACATCAAAGCATAAAGGAAAAAAAACTACAAAGTAGATGGTAAAAACTCACATCAAGACAAATAAAAAGAAGTAGCTGCAGCAGGAGTACAAGAGAACAACTTTGATAATGAGTAAAAAAATTATACAAACAGTAACAAATATAAATATATTCACAAAATAGCAATTGTTTTATAGAACAAATTAATATCAGTTATGTCAGCGATGTTGAGGGGAAGGCCATTCCAATTGACACAAGTTCTGGGTATGAATGAGTCATGAAAACATTTAGTATGATATAATAGAATTCCGACTTTATTATAGTGAGCAATGCTAGCTGATATATACGAGGGTTTTGCGAGTAACTTGTTTTTCAGGTATTTATTTTAGTAAATTTTACGAAAAAGACATAATAAAGATATAGACCTGCAATGAGAGAGAGAAGGGAGGGATAAACTTGATTTCATAGCAGTTACACTACTTGTTTGGTGATAGTTAGTATTAAACGACAGGCACGGTTTTGCACAGCTTTCAGATCATAAATGTGTGAATCAATGCCAGGGCTCCAGACATACGCAGAACATTCTAAATGAAGGATATCTTAATTTTGAGCGAACCAGTGTTTTATAAAGCAGTAATTTTATTGAACTGGGTGAATGAGAAAAGTTTCTGCGGAGATACTCAAACACGCGTTTGGCGTTATTTATGATATGATCAATATGAGTTTTCTAGGACAGGTTAGAAGAAATGTGAATGCCGAGGTACTTATAAGAGAAAGAACACAGTTTCAAAAGCAAGGTAGTTAATGTGGTAATTAGGAGGTTCTTTCGAATTTCGAGAAATGCACATGTGTTTGCACTTATTAGTGTTTAGGTTCATACTCCAAGTGTTACACCAATCCGAAACCCTGCTGATGTCTGATTGAAAATAAGAGACGTTATTGTCATTAATTTTGTGGTAAATAACACAATCATCAGCAAAGGGATTTATTGAAGAATAAATGTTAGTCGACAAGTCATTTATGTAGATGAGAAAAGGAGGCGCCCGAGAACGGACCCCTGAGGCACGCCAGAACGAACAGGTAAGGGATGTGAATCAAAATTAATGGATGCTACAAATTGGGAACGATATGAAAGAAAGCAAATCAATCATGCTAGTACATTATAGTCAATGTTAATATGACATAATTTAAGAAGCAGCAGCCCATGCGAGACTTCGTCTGATGCTTTTGAAAAATCTAAATATATGCATTCTGCCTGAAATCCGCGATCGAGGATGCAGTGAAGGTAATGTGTGAAACATATGAGCTGAGTTTCGCATGAGAATGAGTTACAGAATCTGTGCTGGGCTGTGCTGAAAAACGAATTAGATTCTAAAAAAGAGATGAGATGAGAGTACATGACGTGCTCCCTGATTTTACACGGTATACTGGTGAGGGAAATGAGGCGAATGTTGTCAGGGCAATGTTTATTTTCAGACTTGTGCAGAAGAATCACCCTCCCAACTTTCCAATCACTTGGAATACAACCTTTTTCAGTAAGAATTATGGAACAATATGACTTGGTGTTGATCAAGAATTTGGAGTTAATGTAGTCAATGCCACAGGAAGAGGAAAGTTTAAGATTTCGTATAATGCTCTGATTGCCTGGTGCCTCAAAAACAACTGGGTCCGTGAGAGGAGCATCAAAAACAGGGTAGTCGCAATTATCACAAGAAACATCGTTGGAAAAAGCCGCCGTAAAGACATTGTTTAGAACAAAAGCACATTCGTCTGATGGAAATGAAACGCCATCAGGCTATGTAAGTAGCAATGCGGTGGTGTCTTTCTTATTAATTACGTTCCACTTGTTTTGGATTGTTAATCAGCTTAACAGGCAAAGTGTGGTTAAGGAATGTATTTTTCGCGTTTTTCAATGGAGCTTTATACTCAGCAACCGCAAGAAAGTAGGAATCCCAGTGCACCTTAGAATTTAACTTCTTTGCAGAGCGAAACAAACATTTCTTCTTATTAGACAGTCTTTTTAAAAATTTATTGAACCAAGGCGATTCACTGTCACACCTCAAAGACTTAAGCGGCACAAAAGCATTACTAAGTTCAACAGTGTTCTTAAACAATTCCCAATTAGTGTCGAGAGAACGTAGTGAAAACTCCGGCAAGTATTCATCCAGAAAAATACCCAGTTGATGGTAAATGGCATTGAAGTCTGCCCGATTGTAGTCCCTAATGTACTTTACCTGATTGGTGAGCTTGTATACAGGAACCTCAACAACAAAATAAAGCAAGGAAAGGAATGATCACTGAGGCCAGGTGAATGAAGAAATAAGATGTGGTACATTTGTTAGAATGAGATCTAAAATACTGGATGTGGTTGAAGTAGTTCTAGTAGGTTTGATGACAAGCTGTGCCAGGTTGAAATCCAAACAAGTCATTAACAACTTGCTACATTTAGTCGAGAAAGGGCTAGATAAGGCGTCATACTATTCCACACAACAGTAGGGTAGTTCAAGTCCCCCAAATAAAAGAATAGGAATGTTGGGAAAGCGTACAGCGATCAGGTTAAGCGTGTCATGCGATTCGTCAGCGAAAGTTGAACACGAAGGTGGGGAGCGGTAAAATATGCCCAAAATAAACTTTGTGAAACATACACAGAGTGCAACAAAGAATAGTTCCAGGTTACTTAGGAAATTAATGGGCGATGCAACAAAATTATCCAAAACAGCTATTAAAACACCACCACCACATCTTTAGCCTCTATCCAAGCGAAGTACGTTACACCTCTTTCTGCAGTTAAACAGTTCCGTATTCATTACCTTCGAAGAAAGCCTTGCTTCAGTTAGTAAAACAACATCGGCATCACAAGAATCAATTGCAGCATCAAGTTAATATCGCTTTGTTAGTATACTTCTTATATTAGTAAAAAGAAAAGAAACAGAGTTTGCTCTAGCAGGCACTGAACCACTGCCCCTCGCACATCCCTATGACGTAGGAGCGGTAGAGCATTGATATCCCGGGCTAACTGCTGATGTGAACCAGCACGCAAGCAGAGCGATCAGCGTGCACAGTATGTGACGAGTCACAGATATAATAGGGTCAACGTTATCATCAAGTGGTGCCTGTTGCAAAGAACTATTATCCACAAAAGGCGGTCATGAGCAGCGCTGTAGTTGTAACACTGACTGTTATTGCACAGTTTGTTGTATCTCAGCTTGCGCTGCGAGCCCTAATTCTTGGCAAATTGAAGCAGCTTTTTTCTGGCTTGTTTTTCTTGATTATTGGAATCAACAGAGAACTGAGGCCTAGTAGATTAGGAAACAGAATTGTGGCTCAAATAAAACTCGCCTCTCGGGCCTCCATTCGCCAAGCGCGCTCACGTGCACAAAAAGTGTCCTTGAGGGAAAGCCAACTTAACGGCTGCACAGATGCTGGCGATCGTACCACTGGCGCCACCACCACACTGCACAAGCAGTCCGTTGAGGCCGAATATCCTTTGTTGGTGTTGTGGTTTTGTTTATGTCTTGCATACATTTTTTAAAGTGAACATCACTGTTAGTGGTGCCTGTGGGGCGCAGCATCATGACTCAGTGCTGCGAAGTCGACACATACGACTGCAGGCCGAATGTGTTGGTACTTCTACATAACTCACTAATTATTCCAGCATTACAGTACATGCCAGAATGCCCATCATCATAGACGTCACACCTGACTGACATATTATAATAGAGTGTAGTTATAAATGTCATGGTAATATTCTTGCGACTAGAGTAGATAATAACAAACACAGTATGTATTGTTTTGCGTGCACTCATTGGCATACATTGAACGGGATGGAATGATAGAATCATGCGCGAGTGAATATTTGAATATGCACCTTACAGTTCTACCAGAACAGTATAATTCAGCCCAGGCACTGTGCGGCACTGCATCCGAAGCCTCACTGGATGTATACTTTATGCCACACCTACGTAGAAATACCCAACATTCTCATTTGCTTGCGTTATTTGTAAAACACTGAGTGATAGTTCAAGCAATTGTTTTATTCAGCCCCTGCTTAATTGTTTAAAGCATTGCACCAAAAGGTATGTGAAATTCGTCAGAAATCATTTAGATGGTTCTCAACAACTTAAACTTAAGTCAAGGTTTTCCTGTTTGCAATTTAAAACAAAAATATTACTACCTGTGGTGACTGCTATCAAACAAGCTATAGCTGTAGTAATATGTAAAGCCATTATTTGTTCATTTTCTTTTTTTTCTTCGAAGCGAAAGTCATTGTACCAGCGACGGGTTATGAACGAGCGAGAAAGCGCGTGGGGCCACTTGGCCACTTTGGCTCCTACATTCGGAAGGAGTGACTTTCCTGCACGACGTGAACACCACAGCAAGCAAGATGGCGGATCTATGCACAATTCTGCTACCTAAAGGTAGCATATACAGTAACTTAAAGATAGACTCTCTGTGGGCACCATCTATCGCATTAAAAGGAAACAGCCCAGGCGGCGAACACAATCTGGACACTGCACTGGGTGCAGTGTCATCATCAAACTTATTCTTACACCATGATCACAAACCATCCTATGTTCCGTAGCACCTGTTGCCATTGTCCTAATATACCTGGTCGGACCACTTCCCGTAAAGCCGGCAGGCCATCGCTAGATCGTCACAGCCATCTGCCATTTCACACGATATGCAGAGAATGCTCCTCTGCGCACTACTTCTGCATCACACGTTGTCGCCTTCTTTTTGGAAGCCATTGTGCTGTGTCATGGTGCCTGTAGTGTGTTGTTGAGTGACCAGGGCAAGGCTTTTTTGTCAACGATACTTGAAAAAGTACTTGTGGCACCGTTCATAAGACATCAGACTACCACCCACAATAATGACTTAACAGCGATTCCATCGAACTCTAATTGGCATAATATTGATATACATAGGACCAACCCACGATAACTGGGAGAAAATCTTGCCGTTCGTGACATTCGAGCACAAGGCCACTGTTCAACAATTTACTGGATATTCACCTTTCACCCTCATCATTGGCCATGAGCCAACATTAACCATCGACACCTCTTTCTTTAATGTAATGACAAAAACCTCGACAACTAAGCCAGAACATTTCATATCCAGGCTTGATGACATTCGATGATGTGCTCAGCTCAACACAGAGGCTGGTCAACAAGACCGCAAGCAATATTACGACAGCTTCTGTTGAGACATCACCTTCTATCTTGAAGATGAAGTACTCCCAAAATGTGTGAGAGGTTTCAATCACACTTTTTTAGACCTTACGTTGTTTGTGAACGAGCATCCCCAGTGAACTACCTTGTCACTCCTGTGGAGGGTTCCTTGGACGGTCATTACCGTGCTTCTACAATGTTTCACGTCTGAAACCATTTGTTCCCCTTACCTTTCCCACCTAAGTCTCGGCCCGGCTGCCTGCTCTAGTGCGCGGGGAAAGTTAGTGAGAGCATTAGTTATCCACTTGATCTTCTCATCTGTACATACTCATAATCACCGCTTCAGTTTGGGTTGTGAGATATATACTCGAGACAATAAAGAAGTAGTACTGGGTGTCATCTTACAATATATATATACATCACCGGCATTAATCTATATTCTCATAAAAGAAGATTGTGAAATGTGCGCTTTTGTCTCACCAAGCACAGATGCTCTACCCACATGGCATGGGCAATGAAGCAGTACCTCGATTCAGATTTCTTTTGTCTATGTTATTAAAAACAATGAGTAGAACATTTATTATTGTTCATGCAGTTCCTTGGTCATTTGTGAATATTTAGTTTTGAACTTGCAGTAATGCTACCGATTAGAGCAATTCCAGGTCCCGTGGTTGTGATAGTGAGAAGGCTGCAGTAAGACTGAGGAAATTCGTAACTTCTTATTTAAGCCGAAACTTTGCCCAGAAAATGAACAGTCAAGGTAAAAGCGATTCGCACTGTCGGTCATCAGGTAATCTCATCATTGGTGGAACATTTTATACATCAGTCATCAAGCATTTCAGCTGGTGCTCAAGTTCAATAAGCTTGACTATTCAGGTCATTTTTGTAACCTTGTAATCTCAAACAATCATGAAGCTTTCCAGACAATGCAGAGAAATCTGCGCCGAATACTTTTTAAATAGGCGAGCACAAAAAAAAAAAACAGTAAACACGCATGACAATATTTTCATTGTGGAGCTTTTTAGAGCGGCAAAATTTATAATTTTGGACCACCCTGGAGCAGCTAACTTTCATATTCTGCAGTACACTGGAGACATACATTGCATTTACATTATTGCATTCATGTTCAAACACCTGAATAATTATTATGGGGTTCTTATGAAGAGCTATATAAATATCTTCATTTGCTGCAAATCACGTGGAGAAAATGGTCTTCAAAGCATTCATTATTTTTTCACTCGATTATGAAAAAATAAGGGCACTATACAGGTGGATGTCGTGGAATAACCACTTCAGTTACTTTTTTTACTCATGCAAGTAAACAGTGTACTTGATCAATAATAATAACAAGAACAACAACAATTATTATTATTATTATTGTTATTGGGGTTCAACATCCCAAAACCATGATATGAGTATGAGACACCGTAGTGGAGGGCTCCAAAAACTTCAACCACCTAGCATGCACCCAAATCTAAGCACACGGGCCTCAAGCATTTTCACCTCCATCAAAAGTATGGCAGCCGCGGCCTCATATCATGACCTGCTGGTCCACAGTTGCACATACATAATGTTATTGTCACACATGCTCCTTTCTTTATTTTCATGTTACCACCCCATTGCAATGCAAATGTAGCTTGGCACAAAGCCCAAGAAAATGACTGGGAACTGTTCAGATAATGTTAGAACCTTTCGAAAAAGTTACGAGCACAACGCGAACATCCGAGTTATATATATTTCTGGAACTTACATGACCACTAGCAATAACACTGGGATCTTTGATTATACATGCATAAAAGCCGACGCACTTGGCTGCTTGTCAGTTTTTCAATGGCCAATGCTCTGTTTGCCGATGTCAGTGTACAGTGCGCATTGCTTGCTGTACACTCTAAAAAAAAAAAGAGTATTTGTGGAGTAGTTCTGCTACACAACAATATTCGTCATCTGACTTGCCGGCATCTCCTTTCTTGAAAACCCGGTGCTGGCCACTATCTTGTCGGGAATGCCACGTCACACTGATAATGCGCTTGCCGTTCACGACCACGAACTACCGAAACCATTGTGATAACGCAAGGAAAGTACTCGAAGAAGATGACAATTATTGTTGTGTAGCAGAAATACTACCCAAATACTCTTTTTTTTAGAGTGTAGTTTGATTTTTCATTTTCCTGGCCGAATCTTGCAAAGTCTCGGAAAGTCCTTGTGTAATGAGTGATATAAGCAGTGAGGCATGGCCAATAGGAATTATCTTTTACCCTTGGAAGTGTGCCGATAAATCCAAGGTGTCCAGTCGTTGGGTCGTCATGCAAAGTTTCCGAAATTTCTGCATGTAATGCGGAATGTATAACAAGTGGCAAGAAGTTCTTATTTAGGAGAACTTTGTTTTGCAAGAATAACGATGTCAGTACTCACTTTTACCTTTGGGATAGTAGTGGTTTTACCTTTGAGGTATATACAACAAGGCTCCCGAGTTCTGGGTTGGCTCACTGTCATTCAGCAAAGTCATAGGAACCTATCGTTCTCAAAAAGCAGTAATCATCCTAGTCGTCCTGCACTAGCGGGTCCATAGTAGCATGAGGCAGGCAGTTGGCATCAAAGTGCCTTCTTCAGGACTTGTAAATGATTCCACCACCGAATTATCTAAGTCTTAAACTCCCTTCTGTGAGGTGACCTGAAGGGCTCATTAAGTTAGCTAGCCGAGACAAGGCATGGTGGTTGCTCACAACTTAGAAGGGCCTGCCGTAGAGGTAGGGGCAAAACTTTGACGTAGCCTCGGTGATTGCAAGGCACTCTTTTTCTCTTGTGGCATAGCCAATTTCCGATTTGAATAGGGATGGGCTAGCATAACTGATAGCCCTGTCTAGCCTGTCAGTCCTCTGCATAAGGACAGTGCCAAGTCTTATGCGTTTTGCGTCAGTGTGGATTTCCGCATAGGCATATTTGTGGAAATGTGCAAGTGTCAGATATGTCTGCAGGTGTCATTACAGCCCTTCAATTATTTCAACTTGCACCGTTTCCCACTTGAATTCCACATCAGCCTTAGATGCATTAGTGGCTCAGTCATTTGAGAAAGTACTTGACAAAGCATCTGTAATAGGCCCATAATCGGAGAAATTTTCATACAGCTTTCTTAATGGTTCATGGTGGGAAGCAGTGAAGGGAGCTCTTTTTCGGGGTTCTTGGCGAACTCCAGGCATGCTAATGACGTGGCCCAAAAATAATAGGCAGACAGACAGATATGTAGACAAACGCTAAATGTGGCTGCAGTACACAAGAAAATGCTTCACAATTAAAACTAGCCCTACCTTTCAAGACCCATTTGGTCTCTCATTCAGGAGGTCCAGTTGGCTCTGAAGTTTCAGTGTCATTTCCCTCTCTATTATTGTTTTCCCCACGGCTCTAGAGAATGTGTAGTCTTCTCCATTGGTTCCAAAAACTATAAATATGCTCCACAGTGTCCTCGTCAAGCGGTTGATGCTTCCAAGTGTTGCTTGAATATGTCAGGGTTCGAAGTATTATCTTTTAGCATGGTTACTTTCTGTTTCAACGACCCAGGTGGCATCGAAGTGGATGTCATGGTCTATTGTCTTGCTGTGTTGTGTGAGAGGACTGCATTAATTTCCAGAAAGGTTTTCACCTCATTGATGTAAGTGACATGGACAGTGCAGGAAACTTCATCGACTAGCCCAGGAAGCCCGCTAAATAGCCTCAGAGCCAGCCAGACGGTCACCCCATGAAGAAAAGACTGAACAGGTTTAAAAACGTAACGCCAGTTTTTGATATTGAAAACTAAACTTGGCAGGAGAGCCTTCTTATTCTTACAGTTTCATCCAGACAGGCTAACTTCTTTTAATTATGTTTACCTTTAATTATTACGTACTGACTACGACCAAAAAGCAAAAGTGCTAGCAAAGTCGTACATCAACGAAACCTGTGATGTGTCAACTTACAAGAGCCACCTCTCCTTCACAATGACATGCCAGGACTGAAATGTAATACCAAGAAGCTTACGCCTCAAGCACCTTGTCCGCATGCCAAAAGAAAACAACGTCATGACACAAACCGAATACCGCTTCGTGAAAGCCCGAATGCATGAACGCTATGAAATTAGGCATTATCAGGAACAAGGAACTTCACCTGCACCAAATGCCTGACATATTTGAATCGCTGGACACATTCCCCCCAAAAATCACCAAAACTACAAACCACATCACACAAACATCTCTAAAGAAAAAACTTAAGGCATTGAAGAACAGCAAAAAGAACTAGAATGACAGCCGAACCATCAACAGTGCCATTCATCTCTCATCAAGAGAACTATCGGAGCATGAGGCCAGCGCTCCATCTAAGAGACGCAACTTCAATGGAACTCCACCATCTCTGTCACAGATCATTGCAGCTGTTGGAGATGACATACAGCACCTAGACAATGAGGTACGAGATGTGCGGCTCAAAGCCATTAGGAATCTTTTCAAGGCTACCAGCACAACCAGTGGAGAATCTAAAAATAGCAATTCAAGAAGTTCGGAAAGACCTAACAATAACCAATCTTCCAGCTGACAAAGGTGCGTCAACCATGGTACTCGAAAATCCTATAGAGACAAGGTAAAAAGCCTTCTGGACAGCCCCAATACATGAAGCTCACAAAAGACCCCATCCATAACCAGAATACAACGAGAGCTTAACGAGCTATTATGAGATGTTTTGAAAGGCACCCAGAGTCAAGACCCCTCTACTTATGCCTCATATCCAGCAATGGTTCTGCACCGAAACTCGATGGCCTTCCAAAGATCCACAAGCTAGGGACACCACTATGCCCTACAGTCGACTTCAGAGCATCCCCAGTACTCATGGTGTCAGAACATCTGTAGAGAATTCTATCACCACAAGTGGGAGAGACAGTCACCTATGTGAGAACGCCACCCAGTTTTTTGAGCGAAGTAACAAGAGCAATTTACAAGAGCCTCGTGTCCTCCGATGCCATTTTGCTGTTCACAAGTGTACCCATGACCCTAGTGGTCTTTGCTGCTCTAGCCACCCTGGAGAAAAATAAGAAACTCAGTGCAATGACCAACCTTCCTACGGAAGAGGTGTGCGGACTGAAGGAGCTTTAACACGATAGCGTTAAAGAGTTCGTTTCCCGGAAATTCCGGCCTTGTGGGTTGTGAGCGAAAAATCGTCATCTTGTGTGTGACCGAAAAATCGAGAGACACAAATAAAATAAATCACAAACATTCCAGGTCCGAGCGAGGATTGATGGATAATTGCACTGACTTTTACGACCCTCGGGTGATTGAAAAGTAGGGTAACCACACCAGAAGATAATACTTGTAACTTGGCATATACACACGACACCTGGAAACATGAACCGCTTGAGCATGTATGTATGCCGTCTTCGGAACTAATGATGAAGACAATGCATTGATAAGAGCAGCGGGGAGAACGATGATGGAAAGGGAGACAGCCACTAAAAAGATACTCACCTCCTGAAGAAGAGGGTGAATGGGTCTCAAAAAGAAGAGCGAGAGTTAAATATTAAGGGTTAGTCCCACCTCAGCGAATTCCTATGAGTGGGAAGATAGAATAACCACACATTTAATAAAATTACAGCACACCATAGATTACAGAGGCTTTGATTCCCACCACCTCACCCAAAATTATGAAAAGCAAGAATAGCCTGTCAAATGGCAGCAGTTCCAAACCCATTCCTACCCGAGTCTAGCTATCATGCATGTAATACAGCCAAATTTATACACGACAAACACTGTGACTACAAAGCCACATTAGAACACATGCTATGGAAATGCCCAGGCATAACAAACAATATCCGTGATGCATCTTTGAACAGCGACAGCCTCTGCATGCCAGGGGTGTGTGCGTAGCTGAGCTCAAACCTGGAGCACCAACTCAGGGATGTCCGCGAGTCAAGGAAGCTACCAGACCCTTGGCCAAAGCCTAGGTGGGATCCAGACTCATCCCACCAGGTTTATCTGACTTGATCTGAAACCAAACTTTGCTAAAGAGCCTTCCCAACATTGTGCATGGTGATGTTTATATCTATAATCTGCTTCATCTTCGAAACAATGATCTGTTTGTGGCAGTAACATTGTGACCCTCAAGACAGTGCTGCACGTGTCTTGTCGTGCTGGTAGTGCAATTGCCAATGACATACACCGTCAAACTTGAAACTCTAGAACAGTTTGTTACAATGTATTTGGATTTTATCCTTTGTTACAATGTATTTGGATTTTATCAAGATGATACAGTAAATCTAATTTGACACAATTTCACACAGCAGTGAAATCACTGGGAAAGAGGTCACGGTAATAACGTGAGAAAGATGAGGGGAGAGGGTGAAGCATAGCCTCATATTTAGGAAACTTACTTTTCTGAAATCGCCAATACTTCAAAATTTTCAGTTTAATTTTACATTATTCTTGGTACTACAACATTTCAGACGATGATATTTCAAGTTTATATCTTAACATGAAAACATTAGAATCTACAAAAGGTACTTTAGTTGACTGGAAGGTTCAAAACATTAAAACATAAAGACACAAGCACAAACACGAATACAAAACACGTCCACTTATGAGTGTTATAGGAATAAAGATTGTTGTAATAGATGCAAGCAAACTATATGAGCTCTGTACACTTGATGCATGGCCTACGAAACTGTACGCCAGCAGAGAAGCTTGCTGGAGCCCTATCTCAGAGGCAATGCTTAATGTCTATCATGACCAAGTGCTAACAGGGCATTTAAGTCCTTTGTTAAGTGTACTATGGCTGGGTTCTCCTAGACCCTGCTGACATGAGGTAAAATCGGCCAAATTGCCCAATATATCAAGGACTGCTTAAAACATGCTCCGAAAAACATCAAAAATGACATGGGCTCAAAACAATCACAATACTTTCAAGCAAAAATTTCCACAAGTGATAAAATAAAAAACAGGTGTCACTCACATAGCGGTCAATCTTCCAGCGAAACCACCACTCCTTGATAGAGTCATCAGTGGTTACAAACAGAGCCTTCCAAGGTCGTGTGACGAATATCTTTTCAAAGAACACCTGCGCAAAATCCAAGCCAAGTATAAAAATGGTAAAACAAGTTTTTTCTGATGCACTATGCAGGATTGGAAAAAGCCAGATTACTTTAGGAGCACTTTAGAACCAAAAGATTTAAAGCAGATAAATTTTACACTGCTGTTTTCAAGATTGCATTTCGGAGCATCCAGTAAAAGAAAACAAGAGAGCCCTTTTAGTCATGGAATAGCACAGTAACAAAGCACTGTTAGGGAACTACTTTTGGAGATAGATAAAGCAAATAATATTCCAGAGGGTCCTTCCCGTGGTAAGGTTGCAAGCCGAAAGAAAAAACTGAATGAGAAGTGTAATTATAGGAAAAATTTTTTTAAAAATAACTTTTTATGGATATTTCATCGTGACATGACTGCCATCACTGTTTCTGCCCTTAATTAAGAGCAGAAAAATAGAATATTCTTTTTTTTCGATTATGCGGATCACAAGTCCAATATATGAGAGACGCTGTAGTGAAGGGCTCTGAAAATTTTTGAGCATCTGGTGTTCTTAAACTTGCACAGACATCGCACAGTGCATGGGCGTCTACCATTTCACCTACATCGAAATGTGACTGCCGGGATGCAACCTTTGGGTCACCAGCCTAGCGGACAGCAGAAAAATAGAGGTCGGACTGCCAACAGTGCCTTCTATATTCAATATATGAAACTACAAGGAAAGAAAACTGGTGACTGCAGCTGGACAAAATACTATCTGCACTTGGCAGACCAACTTGAACAGTTTTCTTTTAAAGGGCCACTCACCAGGTTTGACAATTTTGAGCTGACAAGCGCAATGCGTAGACAATGCGTTCATGATCACGTCTGCCTAACTTTGCAACGCTACGTGCCGCGAAAATGGGTCAAATTTCAAGATGAAAGCTGCTCCCCCTCCCCTCTGCCGGCACACGCGTAGAGAATGAGGGCATGACGTAGGCGTAGGAATGACCGTAGGTACATGGCAATGCAGTGGCGTTGGTCCTCTTCGTAGACCAGCCTGCTCTGACGTCAACAGTATACCATGTGACACGGCAAAAACTATTTAATACAACATGCGTAGTTTATGTATTTTTTGCTTTAAGAGATGAATAAAACTTGAAATAGATAATGAGACACAATAAAAAATTGTGTGCATTTTTCTTATATTTTTTCCCGTGAAATGCTACGAGATGCGAGGCTAACGTGCCAGCGTTGCGCATGAGTTCGTGTCCCCGCGGTCAGCGGATTGAGCAGACGACTGCCGTGGAACGCTCCTACGCGTTCACACACTCAGTGTGCTCATGTAGTCTACCGCGTCTACGGACGAATGCCATCAATACTATGTTGAGTGCGTATTGTACTTATCATTGAAGCCTTAACATAACATTTCTGGCATAGTGCTGTTTGGCGCGGAGATCTTTTTTGTGCTCTTCACTTCACGTGCTGTTTTCGTGGATTGCTTCAAACGAAAGAAAACTGTCAGGAATGCATCGCAGGACCTTTGCGAGAAAATTCTTTCTTGGCTCCAGAAATTAAGTGACCGCTCGCGTTGTTAGGTTTTAGTTGAGCCGCTACATGTATTAAAATTCACTGCATGAGTGAGACTTTGTGAAAAGTTCAGCTATGCTCAGTATCATTGTCTGTGCCGTTCGCAAATTGCTTGAATCTCGAATGAGCGCAATAAGAGAAGTGGTGAATCTAGAAAAATTTTTGCTAGCTAAAGCTAGGATGTAATCTTTGAGTAAACACTTCTGCCTTGGTAACGGCTTGCATGACACCTAAATTTGCTGTGTTATTGCTGCGGCAATTGCTTGTGGCTGTTTTTCCCGGAAGAGCGATGTAAAGTGTGCAGGAGAAAATTAGTGCGAAGGTGGGAAAGAAAACGTAGCCAATATTTTTCTTTTTTCTTTCAGTTCATGTAGAGTCAAGTGCTGAGGCAACTACTGCCATGTCGCGTTGTGCACTGTATGTGTAGTTGTGTGTGTTATTTAGTTTCATTCTGCTACAGTTCTTGTTATATTGTTGCTTATATGTCTATTTTTTGAGTGTAATTTATAATCATGATATGGCAGCTGTATTTTTGCATCTCGCAGTGCAGTGAACCCTTCTTTGTGCCTGCATTTATCAAACATTAACAAAGTGAACATGTGCTTACCAAGAATATCACTTGAAAATAAAAGTTCTTGCTTCTCCAATAATTCTCATGTATTAATTAAATTTTGTACATCGACACACATTTGCATCGTGTGCTTGCCGCTCTAGCGGTGCAGCTTACACGAAGCTCATCAATGTATGCAAACGACGTGCTAAAAAAAATTAAAGTATGGCCTCAGAGATGAGCACGCACGAAGTGGTCTCAGAGGCTGTATAATGATCCTAGTCCCTACAAAATGGCCTTCGAGGCAGTCTTTTCTGCGGTCTGCCATCTCTGGGGCTGCAAAGTTTCACCACACCCGTTTGGTGCGCTGCGAAACCAAATCAGCCGCAGGGGCCTGTGGAAGTGTCCTCTCTTGGCCTTTTATATTACTCTATAAGTCAACTGCATGCCAGTTTAACTTCGTGCCTATGCAGATGACTGCGTTCTATATTCTGCAATTTCCACGTGTGCTGACCAGTTCCTATTAACCTGGAGTGGTTCCTGGCAACTATCTACCACCCTAAAGAAGACAGTCGCTATTACCTTCTCCAAAAAAAATTAATACGCTATGCTTTTATTTTCGTTACAGTGTAATTAACATTACACATGAAGATGAGTTTAAATATCTTGGGTTGACTTTCACACATAATTTGAAATGGCAGAAACACATACACTGCATTCACTCGAAAGCCCTTCGTAAATTATTCTATCCCGGCTGCGGCGGCTGCATTTCCGATGAAGGCGGAAATGTTGTAGGCCCGTGTGCTCAGATTTGGGTGCACGTTAAAGAACCCCAGGTGGTTAAAATTTCCGGAGCCCTTCACTACGGCGTCTCTCATAATCATAAGGTGGTTTTGGGACGTTAAACCCCACATATCAATCAATCAATTATTCTACCTAAATTGTACATTGCGGGATCCTACTTAAGGCTGCGTATTAATTGCGTATAAAACCCTAATCAGGCCAATCTTGGAGTACGCGTCGGTTGTCTGGTCCCCATTTTTCTCTTGTGACGTGGCCAAGTTCGAATCTTTGCAAAGAAAAGCCATAAGATTCATATACAGCAGATACGATCGCCACTTCTCTCCTTTATCGCACACACATAATTTATCGCTTGAAACACTAGCACATCCACGTACATGCAAATGGCTTGTCACTCTACATAAAATTGTACATGAATCATCCGTAATCGCGGCGCCAGACTCATTTGTGAAGCGTCCTACTCGTGCTACTCGTAGCTATCACCCCCTTAATCTTGTCTCATTCTGCCCACGTGTAGGTAGTTTTAAATACTCATTTTTCCCATTCACAGTCGAAATCTGGAATGATTTAGACTGCTCACTTTGCCAGTTACCTCTTGCATAATTTACAGAAAGCATTCATCAGCATGTGCCTCTCGATTTCTAAATGAGTACTGTGCTTTATGTAGTATACTAGTACCCTTTTCTACTATCTAACAAGTGTTAATGATTCAATATTTATTTATTATATGTGTATTCGTATAACTTTCCTATATATGCTTATTAATTCATGCACTTTGTCATTCATTTTGGATGCTAATTTGTGTCATGTTATGCCTGATTTCAAAACAAATTTTGTATCCACCCTTGTAATGTCTCGCAATATGTGCGCATCATGTGTGCACAGTATATGTAAATAAAAACATTTGTTTTTTCCCTTTCCTATTATTTTAATTCATTGTTTTTATTGATGCTCATTTGTGGCATTTCTCTTGATGGGAAGTAACAACAAAAACCTCTAACCGAGGTTTTTGTTGTTACTTCCATAAATACCCCATATGTAAGCATTTTTTGTGTTCACTTGCACCCACTTCTGCCTAAGGTGTGAAGATCAGACCAGCAGTATTGTATTGAATAAATGAATAAAATAAATGAGAAGGAAAATGGCAGAGTATATTGTCACGTGCTTGCTCAAGAAAGACGATGGCAGTTGTGCATGTGCCACGAAAGACTACGAAATGGACGAAGAAGAAGAACTCACTTGTGCGTTCTAATTAAAAAGATCGACCTGCTTCTGGTGTCCCAATCTCTGCGGCAAGACCTCCGTTTTGATGTCGTGACACTGGTGGAGGTGCTGGAGCCTACAACCGGATGCAGGACAGTGTTGCTCGGACCCTTTCAACTAGTCCAGAGACCCAGCCCCTCGTCATGACTCCGATGCACCGATTCAGTCGGCGCCTACTAGGCCTAAGTCCGGAGTCCGCACCTATTCCGCCTCTAACCAGCATGGCAGCTCCTACCACATCCACGGCTACCGTTCCATCACAGACCACTCTTCCCTCACAGGTGACTCTTGAACATCCTCGCGTTCCTGAAGTTTTCCATGGGGAAGAGTACGAGGATGTCGAGGACTGGCTCGAACAGTTCGAACGGGTCGCTGTATCTAACCACTGGAACGAACAGCACAAACTTGGCCGTGCATATTTTGCCCTGGAAGATAGCGCTTGCACGTAGTACGAGAACCACGAGGCTACTTTCCAATCTTGGGAAGATTTCCGTCGAAAGCTCCTCGCCACATTTTTGAACACGGACCGACAAGATCGCGCACAGCAACTGATTGAGGCTCGCGTACAAAAACCCAACGAAACAGCCGCCATGTACGCAGAGGGTACATGGCGGCTGTTTCGACGAGCTAACCCTGACATGCCCGAGGCGTAGTGGTTCTTGAGAAAGAAAAAGGAAGAGAAAAGTGAGCCCCGTTATTGTCTGCTTCAGTGAGCGACACCGCCACAGGGCTCACAAGGGATGGGGGTGAGGAGGGATAAAAAGGGTAGAAATAAAGGTATAGAAAAGAGGAAGAAGAAGCAACAACAAACTGAGGGGATAGGAGTGACAGGAAAGATGGAAGCATGGTCAACGGAGTTCAAGGACGGGGTACACTTGCGAGAGATGTTTTCGGCGTCTGTAGATGGCGTAGAGCAGGTCCAGTAGGTCAGAGCTGCGCTGTCGTCGAAGGTCGTCGGCGACAGGAGGTGACGTAGGGCGAGCCCAGTCGGCCAGAGCTACGATGACGCCGATGGTCGCAAGCGCGCGGAACGCGCGTGCAAACAACCGGTCGAGATGAAATCCAGCGAGCGACTCGACATGCCCGAGGCGAAGAAGGTGTGTCACCTAATACAGGGTGTCAAAGAACCAGTGTTTGCGGGCCTCGCACGAAATCCACCTACAACAGTAGATGAATTCATAAGAGAGGCGACTGTCATTGAGCGCGCACTGCGATAACAATACCGACACTTTAACCGCCTGCCGAACCACATGGCAGTAAGTGCTGCAGCTCAGAACACTGCCGTGTGTGAAAGTTCCCTGCGACAAATGATTAGTGAAAAACTGCGTGAGGAACTTCGGGCCCTCTGCGTCCCTCCTACCCAACCGCCCATCGCATCTGTTGCCGAAATCGTCCGCCAGGAGTTGAGGCAAGCCGTTACACCACCCACGCCAAATCCCGAGCCACATCCAGCAAGCTACGCTGATGCGGTCCGTCGTCCTCCACCGTCATTTGTGGCGACACCCTTCCAGCCACGACCCGCATCCGTACCTTGGTGGCAACGGGATTCCATGAGACGACCACCAGTTCACCGAACTGACTTGTGGCGCATGGCCGACCGTCGACCTATTTGCTTCCGCTGCGGAGAACCTAGTCACATTGACCGCTACTGCCGTCATAGCGATTCCGGCTTCGGAAACTTTTCTCATCCCGCTTCTTTCCGCTCTGAAGACCGTCGTGCCCACGATGCCGATCAACTGTCGACTGGCCAAGCAACTACACCGCGCCGCTGGCGATCTGCATCTCCTGCGCGTCACCGTGACTTCCCTCAGAGCTACGCGGACGTCACCAGAGGCCGTTCCCCTAGCCCGCGCCAGGGAAACTAACTGCTGCGACCTCCACGGGCAAGGTTGCCAATCGTCGAGACACCGAAAAGTTCCCTCTAGCATCGCTAGAAGATATGACGACAACCACGACGAATACGACGACGAATACGACGACGAATACGATGACGAATACTAATGCCGGTGAAGTTGTACGTGCTGATCTTGGCGTTTTCACTGACGGACATCACGTTGCAGCGCTAGTCGACACTGGCACCGACTTCTCAATCATGCGACAAGACCTCGCCGACCACCTTAGAAAGGTCAAGACACCATGGACAGGGCCGCACATAAGGAGTGCTGGTGGTCAGCTGATGACTCCCACGGGTAAATGCACCACTCGACTTCGCATCGGGGATTCTAGGTTTGTGGCCACTTTCATCCTGTTGCCAGACTGCTGTAAAGAGCTAATTTTGGGCATGGATTTTCTTCGAGATCATGGCACTGTTATCAACATCCCTCAACGTATGGTGACATTTTGTGCACATCCGTATGTCGACGACAGGACCGACGAACTACGTGGCCGTTTGCGAATAGCCGACGATGTGACGCTCCCACCGAGATCCTGCTGCCTTGTGTCTGTGTCCAGTGGGTGGCCTTCCTATAACTTCCTATCTTAGAGCCTAGCCTTCCTATCTTGGAGCCACACGATTGGCAGAACCTCTACCGTGTGGCTCCAATAGAACGCGAGGAGATTCAAAAGCAAGTACAGAAGATGCTTGTGGATGACATCATAGAACCTTCGAAAAGTCCTTGGGCGTCCCCCGTAGTTTTGGTCAAGAAAAAAGACGGCAGCTTGCGTTTCTGTATTGATTATCGCAAGTTGAACCAAGTCACGAAGAATAACGTCTATCCACTGCCTCGCATAGACGATTCACTCGATCGGCTGCGTCATGCGCGCTATTTCTCTTCAATGAACCTCCGAAGCGGCTACTGGCAGATAGAAGTCGACGAGAGAGATTGTGAAAAAACGGCTTTTGTGATGCCTGATGGCCTTTACGAATTTAAGGTGCTTCCTTTTGGGTTGTGCTCGGCGCCAGTTACTTTTCAGCGTCTTATGGGCACCGTACTATTGGGCCTTGAGTGGCAAGCATGCTTAGTCTATCTGGACGATGTTGTTGTATTCTCAGCATCATTCGAGGAACATATCAGCCATCTATTCACCGCACTCCAAGCCATACGCTCGGCCGGCCTGACTTTAAAACCAGAAAAATGTCATCTTGGTTTCAACGAACTCAGCTTCCTAGGCCACGTCGTCAGTCACGAGGGTGTTCGACCTGACCCTGCCAATATAGACGCCGTAGCGCAATTTCCTGCACCCCGTGACAAAAAGGCTGTGAGACGCTTCTTAGGGTTGTGCGCCTATTACCAACAATTTATCGAGGACTTTTCGTCTATTGCGGCGCCATTGACATGACTCACACGTGAGGACGTCCCCTTCTTTTGGGGTGAACAAGAGCAAATGGCATTCAATGAACTACGACAATGCCTGCAAACACCTCCAGTCCTTGCGCACTTCGACCAGGACGCCGCTACAGTACTTTACACTGACGCCAGCAATGTAGGTCTAGGTGCCATTCTGGTGCAGCGCCAAGACGGCTGTGAAAGAGTAATAGCCTATGCCAGCAGAACTCTCTCTCGCACAGAGGAGAACTACTCGACCATTGAGAAGTAGTGTCTCGCCGTGGTGTGGGCAGTCATCAAATTTCATCCGTATTCGTACGGCCGCTCCTTCAAGGTTGTTAGCGACCATCACTCTTTATGCTGGCTCACCAACCTTAACAATCCATCTGGTCGTTTGGCGCGTAGGTGCCTAGACTTCAAGAGTATGACATGACCGTCGTCTACAAATCTGGGAAGAGGCACACCGACGCCGACTGTCTCTCACAGTCGCCAGTGGAAACTGTCGCTCCTGATGACGAAAAAATCGACGCGGCATTCTTGGGAGTTGTCAACACAGCCACTATTGCACGAGAGCAGCGCAGTGACCCTGAGCTGTTACCACTCATTGAATATTTAGAAGGACGGCGTAAAGACGTGCTGCGATTATTTGCTAGAGGACTGCCATCTTTTTGCTTGCGAAACGATGTTCTCTATAAGAAAAACTTCTCACCAATCGGTAACCTGCACTTGCTCGTCGTGCCTGCCTCTCTTCGAAAAGAAATTATAGAAGCGTGCCATGATGAAGCAACTTCTGGTCATCTAAGCTACACCCGAACATCGTGCCGACTACGATGCAAGTACTACTGACCAAAGTTACCTGCTGCTGTTAACCATCACGTGCAAACTGGCACCGACTGCCAAAGACGCAAAACGGCTCCCAGCAAGCCAGCCAGTCTTTTACACCCAGTCGAAGCACCAGAAAAGCCATTCACCCAGATTGGAATGGATTTCCTGGGTCCCTTTCCAACTTCCACAACAGGGAACAGATGGATTATTGTGGTCACTGATTACCTGTCCCGTTATGCGGAGACTAAAGCTATGCAGTGCAGCACAGCAGCAGAAGCCGCTCAGTTCTTCATCGAAAACATCGTCCTTCGGCATGGTGCTCCGACAACAGTGATCACAGACAGAGGACCTGCCTTCACCGCAGAGCTTTTGGAGTCGGTTGTCAGACTCAGCGGTACAGCTCACCGGAGAACAACTGCATACTATCCACAGACAAACGGACTGACGGAGTGCCTCAATAGGACCCTCACAGACATGATCAGCATGTACGTTGACACGGAACATAAAAACTGGGATCAGATACTGCCGTACGTGACCTTTGCTTATAATGCCGCTCGACAAGAAACCACTGGAATGACACCGTTCAGTGTAATCTATGGTCGCGACGTCACATCAACATTGGACGCATGTTGCCGCATGAGTGTGACGACATCCATGTAGACGCCAAAGAATTCACTCAGAGTGCCGAAGAAGCCAGACAGCTCGCGCATGTGCACATCTGTCATCAGCAGCATCAAGATGCACAACGCTACGACACTCGACACAAGTTTATTAGCTACTCACCAGGCGACAAAGTGTGGGTCTGGATTCCGATACGTCGACGTGGACTGTCTGAGAAACTGCTAAGACGTTACTTTGGTTTGTACAGCGCCACGCGATCTTGAACGACGTGAACTCCAAAGTCGTTCCTGACACTGATTGTAGTTCTAAGCGCCAAAAGCATTTGCTCGAAGTCGTGCACGTCGTGCGTATGAAACCGTATTTATCGAGTTAATTATCTCCCGCTTATCGTTTTCGTATGACGACTTCATACACCTGGTAGAGCACCTAAGTTGCGCATCGGGACGATGGTTCTTTCGGAGGGAGGCAAATGTCACGTGCTTGCTCAAGAAAGACGATGGCAGTTGTGCATGTGCGACAAAGGACTACGAAATGGACGAAAAAGAACTCGCTTGCGCGTTCTAATTAAAAAGATCGACCTGCTTCTGGTGTCTCAATCTCTGCGGCAAGACCTCTGTTTTGATGTCGTGACAATATGTGCAACAAATGAATCCCGGTGGTTTCCAGTACATGGTTTGCCGGTGAAGACCATTGTGCTAAGTCTCCATTTTTTGCATATTTTTGAATGGCCTCTTAGCTAGAAAAAAAACATTAGAAAATTTTGTGCCACCCTAAAAATACTCGGGTCCTTGTAAACATCTGAGGGGGTCACAGTTGTAGTTATAAGCCAATTAGTCACGTCCGATGAACCGTGATTCTAGCCGTTTCCTTTTTTTTATTTTCCCCACGTTTGCTCCCGAGTAAGCATCGTCACATAGTTCAAATCAAACGTGCGTCCTGTCATTCGTCAGTGTTTGACGAGCTCCATTTTAGAATGCATGGCATGCGTGGCTTTTGCAACGCTTCCTGTGTGTTCTTTGAGCATTATTGATCTTTTCCTGCCTATTTTGCATATTTTGCTATAAGTAGCAACGCCACCCCGTATTGTACTTTGTGCACCACTCCGTTGTGATCATTCGCAGGTGTGCGGTCTTTGAGCTTAGCGAACATGTGTGCTGTCGATCACTTATCACAAAAAATCAGCTTGCAACAAAAAACACACATTCACAAGAACATACAAGGCTAGTAGTGAAATGGGTGACCTCCACTCAATTGGTGTCAGCGTGTACTGAGGACATCACACGTGTAGGTAGCAAAACGTCTATGTACTTTTGTTAATATACTATTATGTTAAGTCAGAGTAAATCTTTTCAGAATAATAAACTTGACCGGCTTTTGGAACATTTTTGCGTTTATTAGAGTTCTGCACAGAAGTGTTCAACTAGGCACAGTGAGGGGGTACATGAGCCAGACTAAAAAACTCATGCAGCTGGAATGTCATATGCGTTTCAACAACTAGTGCCTGAACAACAATGCGGTACCCAGAAGCCTTTACTGCAAGACCCTTATGGATCCCCCGTAAGTCGCAAGCTCCCACATGACTTCAGCCACAACTGCCTGAATCCAGAACATTAAGCAATAATTATTGCAAGTAATATGTTTCACGCGCACAGTATAAAGCTGTAAGCACTGAAAGCTTTGTCCCAATGACTTCCATGACATTATGAAAATGCACAAAGAAGTTCAATATTGAAGATTTCGAAAGGGCCAAATGCACCGAAGCCCATGCCCATAAACTTGCCCGATTTGCACCATCAGCAGCAAAAACGTGACAGTTTCAAAGCAGTGCATAACCTCCTCCTCAAGACATCATTCGGGACAACCATATCAGTCAAAAAGGCCTGACTTTCACGATAGCTCCACAGAGCATGCTCAAGGGGTATATCATCGTGGAGATCGAGTAGAAGTTGGAGCACATTCATGACACAACTGGAGGGAACTTATCCTGTACCCAAACTGTGAGTGTCCTGGTGAATGCTAAAAGATCGCACGAATATTCCTGTTGGCAAATGCGCTGTTAAGGACCTCAAGCCGGATGGTTCCATCATCATCCTTTCTGCTAACAAGGGCAAAGGCACAATGACGCTAGACCAAAAACACATTTTGAGGTGAAAATATACATAATGAACAATTCAATGCATTTTGCGAAGCTCACCCATGATACGTCAGCCAAGTCAGAACACCAGCTGGTTAAATAATTGAGTGTACTACGTAACTAATGAAGCATCGACCAGATATTGTACCCCCGACTCTTTTCTTTGGACACGTCCACTCCAACGACCTATGAGCTGCCAAAGGTGCAAAAAGAGGGTTGTCCTTTTCATGCTACCATGTGATTCATTGGGTTACCAGCTTAGAACTTGTCGAAGTTTTTTGTTGGATTGCTGAGGCCTTTAACCAAAGGATGATAGTAGGTACGTTAAAAACGTTCAAGAATTTGCCATAGACATGTAAACGCAACACTTTGACGACAATGATGTGATGGAGTCCTTTGATGTTATTTTCTTGTTCACCAATGTTGCTTGCCATTGAGGTGGCCATTTGAAAGAGCGAAGTTTAGAAAGTCGCATTTCCATATTAGTGGAGAAAATAGTAATTTTGTTGCAGTTTTCCTTGAACCCAACTTAGTTTAGTTTTGCCAAAATGATTGACCTTGTGTTAAGTCGGAGTAAATCTTCTACAATCATAGCTTTGGAAACTTTTTGCACGGGTGTTTATAGTTTTCGTTCCACAATATCCATAGACTGTCTCAATCGACACAAAGGGCCACGAAGAGGATTGGCAAACAATAGGGTGGAATGGCCAAACTTTTATGTGGTCAGTGAGGCCCCTTCAGACAATTGCCCTGCAGGCAGAAGGGCTCTTTCTTTTCTTCCCGCACTCACGATGGTCTAGAGTCATCATATCTAGCATGTGTGCCCAGGATCTCAGAGCCCAAGCAAAGCTGTCAGCAAAAAAAAGACGCCACCTTTTACAGCACAATTGTTCACCTCTAGGTCTGCTGGGTGTCATTGATACATAGATAAACTATCAGCACCATTAACCGACACACACTCAATGACCAACCAAGTGTTCTGTACACATGGTTAACAATAAAAGGTGAAACAGTAGTGGGATTTCCCCAATGTCTGTGGCACAAGCGTGCCAGAAAAGGTTTTCAGCAAGCCTGTTATGCTCAAGGTTTGCCATGTGTTTTAGATGAAAAATTATTATAATCATGTCCCTGCGGGTGCTAAATGACAAGCATTTTGTCACACGGCTAGATGACATGTGCAACATGTCACCTAGCCATGTGACAAAATGCAATCTTTTTTTTTTTTTAGTTGAATATAGCAACAATGCTTACAATCCTAGGTGAATACATGTTATAGGCAAGCCCATGACAAAATTGTGGCGATACACTCTGCACAAATTCCTGTGCAGCCCCTGGCTCACTAGGAACAACCCTTTCTAAATCAAATCATGTTAGTGTTATGCCTCGTTTGTTACAATAATTAGTTTGTGTTCACTTTTACCTGCGTTATAGATAGTTTTGTTGCTCATTCCTAACTAGGAAGTCCTGTGTACAGCCTGTTGACTTTGGGACCTTTTTTATTATCTCTGTAATCCCCAATTGTAACCACCATTTTTATGCAAAAGAAATTATTGATTGATAACGACTACCTTTCAACTCAGCATGACATCAGTGGCAAGGCTACACGCTGCATTGCTTTTCAATAAACTACAGCGCCATTGCAGCATCGCCAGAGATGGCTGCTGAAAACAGGCTGACAAGATTGCAAAAGTCTTCCTTCGCTATCCAGTTGGGTGTAGCGTGGGTATGCAGGCCCACTGCTGCTACTAAGCAAATAAACAGCCGTTATGTTTTCATGTTGGGATTAGTCTATTTATCAGCACAACGTTCCCACATCTGGTGACTCAGACAATGGATAGTAACGCCCTGCCATGGACGAGCAAGAGGCTCTACAACAACAGCTAGAACTAATACAGAGGCAGCTCTGCACCGAGCAGGAGCTCTTTCAGAAAGAAAGGCAACAGTTTTAGGAATAGCCGTGCCAACGCATAAATTTCATGAGGCAACATCCTGACGATGAATCCTAAACCCTGACCGTGCCTGCCGGTTTCGCTGATGACATCCGAACCCCTCCAAAAGGCATGCTGCACGTTGCTCCACACAGCATCTGGCATGTCGCTGTCAAGCTTCCTACATTGAGCAGACTCACCTGAAGTATGGCTCACCCAAATCAAGCCTAAATTCTTCCTGGCACACATCACACAAGACTGAACCCGGTCCAACTATGCCGTCGCCTACCTGGACACCCGCTAGGCCAACGAGGTCCTGGATATCCTCACCAACCCACTAATGACCAACCCTTATGGACACTTCAAGACCGAACTTATTCGTAACTTGTCACTCCCAGATGACCTGAGGGTGCGACAACTTCAGTCAGCAGAACTTGCCGAGCGCAAGCCTTTGCAGTTCCTTTGTAACATGCGTGCTCTCGCAGGGAAACATGTCCAGGATTCTTTCCTACAAGCTCTTCAGCTCCAACAACTTCCATCACACATCGAGGCGATTCTGCAGCCACAGATTACGCTACCTTTAGATCAACCTGCTGAGATCACTGATCGCATTATTGAAGTATCTTTGCCACAGCCGTCGCCCACTGTCCAGGCTGTTGCCACTGCACTGAACACTCGATGACCATGGTCTACTCATCAACGTACAAAAGAGCATCCTGGACACTTTTGTCATCCACTTCATTGGCCATGAAGTTTACTGGGGGAACGTGACCCTTGCCTGAACGCCATCTCAGACCTGCAAAATTACCCTCAACCCAGCACCGTTTGCTCAGCATGCTGAACTTTTACAAGCATTTCTTACCGCACCCCGCCGACTATCAGGCTCCCCTCCGTGATGAGTTGGCTGGCGTACGAGGAAACCAACCCACCATGTGAACACAAACATTAGTGCAAATTTTCGAAGAATGCAAAGCTGCTCTCTGCACCAACACACTGCTCAGCCACCCCGTGCCAAATGCTTTCTGGAACTCTTCACAGAAGCAATGCATGGACAACACCTGGCATTCCTAGACGTTTTCCAAGAAACCCGCCACTCAGAAAATGAACCTTTCAACTGCCAGTTCCACTGATAGAACCACGATTATTGCCCCGACAAGTTCACCAGCCTACTACAGAGAACTTGTAGCAATATACGAAGTAATACAATGATTCCACCCCATTCTCGAAGCACAGACAACACTGCACTATCTACACTGCCCACAAGCCTTTCACCTATGCCTACTTTGAACTTCACGACAAACTCCCCCCTGTACAGCTAAACCAGCTCTCGTTCATAGCATAATTACAACATGTCATTGGAAAGACAACATGGTCGCCGACGCAATTTCACATCTCCGCAGGTAACAGCTGACGTCCTGGACGCTGAAGCTCACACTACGGACACGGAAATGCGGGAACTTCTCAAAGCCGGTGTTGGAGAAAGGACGAGCTGCTGTCCCCCATAGCGAAGCCTACCGGTTACCTCTTCTTTATTACAACACAGATCCCCTCATGATGATGATCACGTTTGGTGCTTTGGCCATCAAACGGCGCAAGGGCCGTTTGATGGCCAAAGATCCCCAGTTCATGGGACTGGAGATGTAGATAATGATTGTGATTAGCAGGTGTATAAGAGCCTTAAAATTCCTCACGCTAAGGTGGGTAAAAACATAGAAGTAATAAAATCATGACCATGTCGTGAAATGTGTGTATACTGTCAATGGATGATGAAAGTGTGTGATAATAAAAACCATGATGGACATGTATAGCATTACAACAAGTGCCTCGATCATTCACACCCTTGCGACCAAGGGCCGTGAGGCGAGTGCTTTGTTCAGTTTAGCCACTGCAGCGGCGAGCTCTCTGGAGAGGTCGTGCTATGGAATGCCCAGGTATATCACATGAAAGGTACGGACTTCTCTCAAAAAAGCCAACCATGATTTATGGGTGAAAAGTGGTTCCCTACCAACGAACATTGCAGAATGAAGTGGTATCTGTTGTCGGTAGGGTAATGAAAAGTGTTGTCTTCTCAGTGTGTCTAATTGTTTACACTGAACTAAAATGTGAAGTTCGGTGAGTGCTTCTCCACATCTATCACACAAAGGTGGATCACCATCAGACAAAGAAATGAATGTGTAAGTGTATGTTCAGTTCTTAACCTTGTAAGTATTACTTCTGTGTGGCATGATATTGATACTGGCGGCCAATGACCAAGTTGTGGCTTGAAAACATGCATTTCTTTACCTGTGGGTGTCCCACGTGCTCTGCCAATAACCCCCAAGTTTTCGTTTTAGAAAAGGTTTCAAGACGAGTGCAAGAATTGGTATCGATGTATTGGTAGCCGTTTTGTTGGCGGATCCAGCTAGCTCGTCGACCACAATGTTGCCTTGCATTTCGCGGTGTCCTGGCACCCAGCAGACTACATGCTGCTTGGATGAGTAGACTGTGCATAAGAGTGAATAAAGCAAGACAAGGACAGGGTTTTTCTGCTTTTTAAGAGTTTTCAGAGCTTTTACTATGCTTAGGGTATCTGTATATATTATTGCCTTCTGTAGTTTTATTTGCCCCGCCACGGTGGTCTAGTGGCTAAGGTACTCGGCTGCTGACCCGCAGGTCGCGGGATCAAATCCCGGCTGAGGCGGCTGCATTTCCGATGGAGGCGGAAATGTTGTAGGCCCGTGTACGCAGATTTGGGTGCACGTTAAAGAACCCCAGGTGGTCGAAATTTCCGGAGCCCTCCACTATGGCGTCTCTCATAATCATGGTGGTTTTGGGACGTTAAACCCTACAAATCAATCAATCAATCAGGTAGTTTTATTCGCTTAATGCGTTTAACAGCCGCAAGTATCGTATAAGCTTCGCCAGTGAAAATGCTTGAATCAGAGAGCAGAACGCTGGCTTTCGAAAAGGATGGGTCGACGGCTGTGTACGAGACAGAAGTGTTGGACTGTGAAGCATCCGTAAAAAACTCGGGACATGTGTGTTTCTGTTGTAGTTCTAGGAAGTATGTCTGAATATGTGCAACGGTGCATGCTTCGTAACCTCCAAGAAAGGCACGTTGCAATCTATCGCCTGCCACTGCCCCGGTGGCAGGCATACTGCCGGAGCCATCAAACCGTGTTCGAGTGGCACACCGGTTTCCTTCGCTAGGCCCCTCACACGGAGTGAGTAGGGCTGTCTCATAGAAGGCAGTTTCTCAAACACAGCAAAGCTTGACATGTCACTAATTGTAGAATGTGAAGAATGTTCCTTGTCTGAGTTAACGTTAAGATATTTAAAAGACATGTAACATCTCTGTAAGAGGAGCGACCATTCGTTCGATTTCAGGTACAGGCTTTCCACGGGGCAAGTGCGAAAAGCACCCGTAGAGAGACGGATGCCTAGATGATGAATAGGGTCAAGCATTTTAAGGGCAGTAGGTGTCGCAGGCTGATATGCTATTGCATCATAGTCTAGGTGGGTACGTATGAGGCTTTTATACAAATTCATTAAACGCTTCTTGTCACTTCCCCATGTAGTGCGTGACAACACGTTTAGAATATTCATGACTTTTATGCACTTGTTTTTTAGATACTTGATGTGTGGTATGAAGGTTAGCTTGGTGTCCAAGATTAAGCTTAAGAATTTTTGTTCAGTATTAACAGAAAGATGTTGCCCATGCAGTCGAATACTGCGTTTGCAATGGAAGCCTATTTTCCTGGAGAACAAAACACGCTTGCTTTTCCGTGCATTCAGTCGAAACCATTCTGATCGGAGACTTTGTTCAAACCAAGCTGAACCTGCCACTCACACATGGCCAAATTACACGACTTAAAACCAAGCTGGACGTCATCCATATATGTGCAGTAAAGCATATTTCGAGAAATGGACAAGCACAAAGAATTCATTTTGCTAATAAAAAGTGTGCAGCTAAGTACACCACCTTGCAGCACTTCTGTTTATTGGACAAACAATTGGGAAAGAACGCTGCCCACTCGGACACAATGTCCGATTTTACAAGTAACTTTCAATGTAACTTTCGGTAAACATTCTGCCACGCACGCCAAGGTGGGACAGGTCTCTTAATATTCCAAACCACCATGTTGTATCGTAACGCTTTGCGATATCGAGGAAACAGAAAGAAAATATTGTTTGTGGACGAAAGCGTCTCTGATCTGTGCCTTGATATGAACAAGATGGTCAGTGGTGCATCTACCCTCTCGAAACCCCCACTAAAATGGGTCGAGCCATTTTTGTAAACTGAAAACACAGCACAAAGGAAATGTAACACAAGCGAATGAACACATGGGATGAGTGCTCACTAGCAACCAAAGGGACAACGCCTGCATAAGCAAACCATTCTTATGTAACACTAAGCAAAGAAGAGTTTAATTATCTCGTATGTGTCAAATGCATTCACACATCAGAATCACCCAATTGTGATCTTTCAATTGTCTGCTTCAGCCCATTGCGTCGGGATGAAGGCTTGAAATTTCGTGTGCCATTATATTAGATGCGGAGCATCTCTTGCTCAAGTCTATGTCCCGCGGCGTCGGCATCGGCACTCACACTACACATCCGCACTTCCTTCCCTCTCCCCAACAGCTGCATGGTACTCTCTCGCCTCGCAACATTACCGCAGGGAGCTTCTGCTAACCTACGCTCGCTCCCCTTCTCTCCTCTAGGCATTCCTCCCTGCAGTGTTTACACCCCATTGCGCATACACAGTCCCTCCCCTTTCCTCCCCTATGCCCCCCTTCTCTCACCTCGGAACGTCGATACAGGCAGCATCTGCTAGCGAGTTTCTTGTTTGAAAAAACCGACTGCCTACACTGCACAACTGGCCCCCTTGTATATATAGGCACTGGATCTTGACCTTCAATGTAGTACCGGTCATAGATTTCTCCTGTGCGTTGTTGAACAATAAAAATTCGCAGCGTGCGCGTTAACTAAAAGTGTATTGTGGGTCTTTGTGTCCAGTCGAAGTCTTCTGTCTCCCATTGTCCATTAGTAGCAATTGGCACGTTCCAGTAGGAAACACCGATCCATCACTGCAAGCTCTGCAACTCCCCAGGTTTCTTTCCTGCGCAATGCCGCGATAAGCGCCAGCATCAACATCGCTGCCAGTGTAAGCGATAGCGCCTGCTGCTTCACATCTACACATGGTTCCCTTTAACAAAAGATGGTGTAATTTTTTTCCACCAACTTTCCTTCACATAGTGTTTAAGCAATAAAGCCTTCAATTGATAGTCAGTGCTAAACCTGCATGTTACTTCGCTTGTCTTATGTCTTCTTCACACAGTTTTTCCCATTTATAAACTACATATACCATGTGATTTGTTTAAAGGGTCCCTAAAACAATTTTCTTACATTCCATTTTTATTAGACCACTACTAGAGCAAATTATTGGCACCATAATTCAATCAAAGCACCCATTATTAACAGAGCTACGAGTAATAAATAGGTACCCTCCTCCTCCGCTCCACCTTTCACCCTCAGACAGCTCAACTCTTCCTTCGAGCTTTCGGGGCTAAGCTCCATCTTCACGGGGCCTATGCAGCGTATTCCACAGCCAATCAGAGCAGCAACCATGCCATGTCGAGTGGGCAGAGCATGCCGCTTCGTGAATAGGCGGTTGAAAACGTGTCTGGCCCAATCACGGTGATTTGCAGCTTTAAAGCATTGTAATAAGTTACACAGTTTACGCAGAGAGCTCAAATTGGTTTGTAAATGACCCCTGGGACTTGGTATACTGGCCCAATGTGTTTGTAGAAAATTGACAAAACCATTTCAGGGTTCTTTTAAGTGCGTGAGAATTGGCAACCACAGACTGGGCAAGACTCTCACCTCGGACATGTACAGCACAGTGAGGATCGAGAAGAGTCCCACAAACTTGAGCACCACATAGAGGTGGTGAAGTGGATTGGCCTCTGCCGTGGCAGCTGATATGCGTGGCAGACTGCCCAGGGTGGCGGCCACAACGAGAAACCAGAAGGAGACGAGAGGCACAAAGTAGTAGAACTGGTACGGTCGGTTCATGCACAGGCACAGCAGCACTACCAGGAGGTTGGTGCGGAAGAGCACCCGCGCCAGCCGTAGCAGCCCAAAGTCCGCCTGGTGCCAGAAGTACGAGAAGTGGCCGTAGCCTGCCAAAAAGAGGTAGGCCGACACGAGCGCCCGCACATGCACATACACAGGCAGCACCTGGCTGGCGCCGGTCATGTGGTACACCAGCAACACCAGCTGCATCCAGCCCTTCCACTCGTCCGTTTGGTCCCGGTGCAACACCTGCGTCTGCTGCGTCTCCTCAGTGAAGAACAGTCCCAGGGCAAACACGTACGCCACCGGTAGGAAAAAGTTCAGGTGCGTGTAGTACTTGTTCTCGCGCATAAAGAAGTTGGTCCGGTCACACACAAAGAAGTAGGCCATAATGAGGCCTAGCCGTGACAACTGCTGCAGTGCACTCTGCAATGGTGACTCACTCATGGGCCACAGCCGTTTACGCACTGCCAGGCCCAGGCTTAGTAGCAGGCTGCAAATACACACACACATCTTTGCATGACTTCACTTGAGCCTGACTGGAGATTCAAAACACTCATGCTGACTACCGACAAAAGCAGAGAGAACAGGAGTCATTGCGTGAGTGCCTACAGTAAAATTCTAAAGGACGGCTGGATAAGCTAGTTGTTATCGCATCCTGAAAGGTTACAGCACACACAGATGGGTATGAAGAAAGAACACACAAGTCATAGCATTGAACAGCAACTGACACTTAATTTCTGAAGGAGCAAACTGATATGGGCTCAACAAGACAATGATAACACTCTTAAAAACTAAGCAACAAGTAAAATGAGATAAGAATACCACACTCGTCATTTTGCAATCCGCATGAAAAAATTCTATCTCTTTTTTTAATAGCTTGATAGTGTCACAGGAGTGCTCACATAATTTTCATTGTCGTGATCAATTTTTTGTCAGCTTCAGTTACTTCTCGGGTCATGTAGGTCATGACTTTCATGACCTGCTAAACAAGTTCTCGATTTCTAGAAACTGACATTTTTCTGAAATGCACACGCTTGAAATACCAGTAACCAAGATTTGTGTTACACATGTGAGAATTATTGGTGTCGCCCCCTAGCATGCAAATGATACAAAATAAAGCACACTAAGGCAGTGGCAGGCCCTGGGCAGTTCACCACCAGCAAGCACAGGTGTGCGTTTCATTTCTTGACACATGTGCACCAAGAACATAACATTGGCAGCAAGATAAAAATTCTACCAATTGTAACATGCCAAAGTACAGCTCACATGAACCGTTCAACATAGTGGTCCATGGCAAGAATACCTTGAACAAATGCAAGAATTCTTCGTAGCAAACGACATGCCGGATGACAAGCTACACGCAATGTTCCTCGGCAGCTGCGAGTCGTGCACTTAATTCTGTCCAGCCTTCTTGCAACCAACGAGCTGACTAAAAATACTCTTGACAACTGCTTAAAGATGCTGAGCAACCAATTTTCATCACACTCATCGATACTGATGAGCCATTTCAAGTTTAATAGTCGTGTTCGAGAAGAAAGTGGATTGATCAGCAACTTCTCTGCCACCCTCAAGAAACTCTCGGAAGATTGCAAATTCGGCACCTTCTTGAAGGACCTGCTATGAGACCTTATTTATGTGACATAAGGGACCCCCAAATGCAAACTTGGCTGCTTGAAGAGCCTAAGCTCAAACTTAGAACTGTGGTATCGACTGCTCTCGCCATGAAGTCCGCCAAGCGTGATGCGTCTGAACTCTGTCTGATGGAAGGGGCCATTTCTGCAAACATAAATGCACTCATGGCGTACGATACAAAGCACCTGAGTTGCTACCAATGCAGCGATGCCCACTACAGCATGGAGTGTCGGCACGCTAGCAAAGCCTGCAAGAAGTTGGGTCAGCTAGCAAAGGTGTGCCAGTCTAGAGGTGCCGGCAGTAGCAACCACTGCACTTCCACGCACCAGTTGACAAAGAAGTAAACTCCTGTTTTGTCTCTTTATTCCTGTCCATGCTGTTGAGTTCCCCATGTCACAATCAGTACAGCAAAGTGCATCTTCCTGATCCAACAACAACAACAACATGTGGAAGTTGGTCCTAAGGTATAGTGTGTCTGCACCAAAGCCTGTTGCAGTACAGCTTGAAGTACAGGGCACCCATTTTGAATAGAACTTGACACTAGAGTGAGTTTTCCCATAATTAAAAAGGTAATTCAGTGCCGTCAGTTTCCATCACTAGCTCGTGAGCAATGCAACGTCCAGCTCAGAAGCTACTGTAGTGAAGTCAAGCCCTTGATTCGTAAAGTGACTATCTGCAAGTACACCACATTCAGGTACATCCCTTCTTATTGCTGAAGGGAATACTCCATCATCACTGGGAAGGAACTGAGTTTAGCTACTAGACACACCTGTTTACAACGCAGGCGATGCCTGCTCATTGAGCCACATCCAACAGACAACAGACCGTCCCAACATGTTGTTTTCCAATGACCCAGAAAAATTTTGTGTATCTGTTAAGCTGGCAATTCAAGAAAGAGCAAAGCCTTGCTCCTTCGAGGTCCATACAGTTCCTTCTGCATTTGTGGACAAGGTATGTGAAGAACAAGGGTGTCTACACAGGCTAGTTCGCATTTCATTGCAATATTGGGTGTAGCACCGCACACAAAATTGTAAGAGAGTGAGTGAGAACTTTATTTTGGTCCAAAGGCGGCAGAGACTGGACGAGGCCGGAGGCCCCGAAGAAGCAGTTAACAGAAAAGAGGCGCCTCTTTTCTTCCAACTACTTCTTACAATTTTGTACATGGCACTACGCAAAATATTGCTATGTGAAGAACTTTTGAGGCTCCAGCGAGAAGACATTGAATAGCCAGTCACACCATCCAAATTGGGAGCACCAATTTTCGTGGTGTTATAAAAAATTACACCATCTCCTACTAAAGGGAACCATATGTGAATGCGAAGCAGCGTGCACTAACGATTACACTGGCAATGGCATTAACACTGGTGCTTATCGCGGTGTTGCAAAATAGTGTTTCCTACTGTAACATGCCAATCCCTGCTAATGGGCAATGAGAGACAGAAGACTCCTACTGGACACAGACCCCCCCATCTGTATATAGTTAACACACAGGCTACGAACTTTTATAGTTCAACAATTCATAGGAAAACTCTCCCACTGGAACTACCTTGAAAGCCAAGATTCAGTGCCTATATACACGGGATGCCAGTGATCGGTTGGGCAGCATGAGCCGTCATTTAGTATTTACTTATTTTTTTTCAATCAAGAAACTCTCTAGCAGACACTGCCTGCGTTGGCGTTACGAGGCAAGAGTGGGGTCAGCAAAGGACAAGAGAGTGAGGAGGCGCGCATGCGCAATGAAGGTGTTAATACCGCAGGGAGGGATGCCTAGAGGAGAGCAGAGCGAGCGTGGACTAGCAGATGCTGCCCGAGTCGGCATTGCGAGGTGAAAAAAGGGGGAGCGTAGGAGAGGAGGGAGAGGGGGAATGCATGCCCAATGGGGGTCGAATGACGCGAGGAGGGATGCCTCGTGGAGAGCGAGCGGGGAGCGAGGGCAGACTAGCAGACGCTGTCTACGTCGGCGTTGGCGAGAGAAGGGAAGAGATGTGCATGCGCAGTAAGGGTGGTCACGCTGCACATTGGATTGAGCTCGACCCTAAGACGCTTCGCATCTAAAAAACATGGTAGCCTGCTCATTCGTGGAAACTCCAAGGTTAGAGGCAGTCAACGAGTACTGAAGAGCTGTGGGCCAGGCTTTCGCGTGGAGTCAAGTTCACCAAACTTGACCTCAAAGATGCTTACAAGCAATTAGTCTTGGAGACCTCCTTAAAAAAGCTAACTACAATCAGCAGACTGAAAGGCTTACTCCAGTAAAAGAGGCTACCTTTCGGGATTTCGACAAGATCTTCAAGTTTTCAGTGAGAGGTTGAGACTCTTCTGCAGGGCCTATGTCACGTAGTCGTATACTAGTTCGATGAAATCCTGGTGACTGGAACAGATGACAAGAATCACCTCAGCAACCTTGACAACTTTTTCCAGCAATATGGAAGAAAGAAGACTCAAGCTGAAGCACAGCAAATATAAATTTAAGATGAATAGGGTGAAGTACCTTGGCCACATCATTGGTGACGCTGATTACATCCAGCATAACACAAAGTCGAAGCAGTCATTAATGCTCCTCTGCCTATCATAGTCAAATAGTGGCAAAGATTACTAGGATTGATTAAGTACTACAGGAGGTTTGTAGCGCCACACTAGATTTGGTCTACTGGCCGCGCCGAAAAAAAAGTGAGCCGCGTGGCTCGTGAAGCGCGAGCCACGAGGTATTCCAGAACAGCTTAGCTTCAGAACCTGGCTTAACGCTGCGGCGGTGACTTCGCCTACGCCTGCGTCCTGAATAAAGCCTTGAACTCGGCACGGGCTCGTCGCAAACGTCTCGCCTCTCCTTCCTCGACATATGGTGACCCGGAGGATGCACCCTTCGACAAGCCATCGGCTGTCATGTTCCCGCGACTCTGTCGGCCAATGCCGCCGTTCCAATCGACCTACCCCAAGGTATAGTTTATGTAGCTCGATGCCGTTCTTGCGGTGAATGGCGTCACGGACCAGCCGCTGATGCACGCCATTCTTCACGACGCCCTTCCGGTAGAGTTGCGTCATCTCTCTGCCACTTCAACCTCCAGCCGGCAGCCTGACGATGACCTCTGTTCTGCGGTGCTGGCCTCCTATGGCCTCATCTACCGCCCGCTTCCGTTCACCCGTGACTTCCCGGTTTCCCGTGAGTCACACCAAGCGGTGCCAACTGGCCATCATCCCTGCCTTGACCAAGCCTTCAATTGTCCGGCTACGTCTCCCTTAACCTCTCGTCCGGCCACTACCGACTCAATTCCCGCACCCGACTGACCACCCGAAGAGGTTCAGGACGTTCATGTAGCACTGGACAAGTCAGCCACGAGGACCGTCTCTCGTCCGGCCACTAGCGCAGCAATTCTCGCGCCTGGTCAAATAACCGACGAGGTTCTTCCAGGCGTTCCTGCTGCCGACGACCAGTCCGCCACGAGGTGTGTTTTTTCGAAGTCCTCGGCCGATGGTCCTTCAGGCACACTCGCCACCTGCACGTTCTGCCCCACTCTCATGGCCCACAACCCCTGTGACAATCTAGTCCCCACGACCACTGCATCGCCGCACGCCCTACAGTTTGCCACGACCACGGACCTCGTCACGCCCGCTATGTGGCCGCAGATCGCGAAGGCTTCACTGTCGACGATGTCCGAAAGTGACTCCCTATCCACGTCAGTGCTCTGTGTGTCCTGCCAGCAGCCACTAGGATCTTCGTCAATGTACCCTGAGGTGGAAGCTCGTGACCCCCGCCAGACACGACCGAACAAGCGGGATGTTGCCACCATGACCAACGTGCCAATGTACGACGTGCCCGCTCCGCTTATGGCAGAGCACATCACTTACTTTGTGCCTGCCACAGAGGCAGTCATCTGCCACGTTGACCTGTGCACGAACTCTCGTGCACCGACTACCGAAGGGGCTTTTCCGACTCCTGGGACGCCGACAGACTCTTCTCCAGAATTCGCGTTTTTTCTGTCACACGACATTCCTCCTGTCATGATATTGACGAGAGACGCGAACCAGCAAGCGTGTAACTCGAATGCAGGCATTCCCATTGACACGTCTCAAGCCTCGTCCACCTCGGCCCGACGTGCTGACCGATCACGTGCCCTCCTTCACATGGTCTTTTGAGCATGGCACCATGAGCACCACCGACCAGCTGCCAATGTTAGCGGCCAAACTGTCACTTCTACGGGCACCTTTCACAGCCACGCCCGCTCACGCTACCTGGACAACTCACGAACGCATTCACCAAGCCATCATGGGCCCTGCTTGTCTGTAAACACGCCCCAGTGGCTGCTTTCTCATCCACTATGTTTCTCCCAGTGCCGACCACCCAAAAAATCATCACGACCCTGTGTCCTTTCATGTTGACAACCTGGACTTCCCAAGCAGACATCTTACGGATTGTCTTTCATGTACCTAGTACATGTACATAGTATCTGTTCCTCTCTTTCTTTTGGACATATGTTTTCGATGGCGCAAAGCGCTAGTGGGGGAGCCTATGTAGCGCCACGCTAGATTTGGCCTACTGGCCGCGCCGAAAAAGAAGTGAGCCGCATGGCTCGTGAAGCGCGAGCCACGATGAATTCCAGAACGGCCTAGCTTCAGAACCTGGCTTGACGCTGCAGCGGTGACTCCGCCTACGCCTGTGTCCAGAATAAAGCCTTGACCTCGGCACGGGCTTGTCGCGACCGTCTTGCATCTCCTTCCTCCACAGGTTCATACCCAACCTTCCTGCTGTTCTCCAAAAATTGCATAAATTGCTATCAGCTGGCATATCATGGAGTTGGCAAAAAGAAGAGGATGATGCAGTCGCTGAAGCCAAGGGACATCTCGCTTCAGCACCAGCCTTAAGCAGCCGTCTCACTTTAGCATTACAATCCTAAGCAGAGAACTTGTACCTGCTTGTAATGCCTCCCCTTTAGGGCTTGGAACTATATTGTCCCAGCATGATGCTCGTGGCATAGATCCTTCCATTGCATTTGTATCCAGGAGCCTACAGCCCGCCAAAAAAAGACTATTGTCAACTGGACCGCAAGACACTCGCACTGATTTTCGGGGTCACAAGACATTTTAAAGCTGTCACTGGCCGCAAGCCTTTGCTCGCACTCTTTAGCCCTGACAAAGACATACCAGACCGCATCCCCATGAGACATACGATGGGCTCTTCTGTTGCCTGCTTTCGAATACACCCAGGTCTCACTCCCAGGACAGACCATTAAACATGCAGATGGACTGAGCTGGTTGCCGCTAAACACATAAAAACCAACTGCAATGAAATGAAGCACGGCTGAAAAATCCCACTTATAGGCGGTCTAGCTAGAGATAATGCTACTTGACAAATTTCCCCATCGAAATGCAAGTGGTTACCTAAAAAAAAATGACCAACACTGCATTTTTGATACTGAGACTAGAAAAAACGATGTCATTAGAGCTGACCAGAAGTGACGTAAACAGCAGCTCAACAGACCGACCGACGTAGGGAAAACGTCTGCTCTGCACCTGGAAATATACGCTTCATGGCTGCAAATCAGAATTTTCTGTTTAGGTGGCAACAAAAAACTACGTAAACATGCATCGGGAAGAAAACATGGATACACGGTCATAAGAGTTTGTTGAAGCGTTTGTCTAAATAGCTACTGCCCACTTTGCGCCTACTGTCTCGTCCTGCCACCTTGGAGAACTCGCTGGTTTGGTGCTACTCTACGATTCGGGTATTCTTGCTTCCTCGATAGAGTACGGATTGTAAGACTGCATTGTTTTCGATACTGCTGCTTAGTTTGGCACACTCCCATGTGTACCAAAACGTCCCTGCATTCGTGTAAACTGTGTTTATGCAGTGACGCTAGTGGCTTAGGCTGCTTTGGAGCAGCTTTTGGAGGACACAAAAATGCATTTTGGAGCAAAAAAAAAAAACTGGCTTTCGAAGCAGATATTGCTAGAGTCAATTTTAAGATGCCTATTGTGTTTACGAAGAAATCCATAAACAGGTGTTGTGCTTCAGCCTACGTTCCGACAAGCAGTCTTGTTTTCCTCAGAACAAAACTGTTCATTTCTAGCCTTGAGAAAGGCAAGTCCGCTTGTCGAAACGTCGGCCCAACACAACCCCTGTTTACAGATTTTTCCATCCACCCCTTGCTGCCGTTTTTTGAATACTGTATTCATGACACACGAATAATAAAATTACAATGTGCTGCACGCTGTTCAAGCATAATTGGGTAAAAAAAAAATTACATCACCGACAGATAACTTGATCATATTTAATAGACAAAGCCAATCATAAAATTTAAAACCATGGCACTTCATTATAACATGACGGAAGATCAGTTGAGAGCAGATTTTTCGGACGGCAGATTTTTCAGACATGCTTGCAAATTCGAATGATTTCACGACAGCATCATAAGCCCTATCGACGCCTATGGGTAAGAACATCTAAAATTTCCGGTGCTAAAACTCTTCGGCGTCCGATTTTTTGGGCTTTGAGCAGACATTCCAGGTATAAACAGCATTACTTAAAGTCACTAGCTTTGCAAATTGTATGACCTTGTAGGCTTAAAGGAGCACTTTTAAGCATCGTTCCGCGTCACAGTAATGTTATGGGGTGAAGCAGATAAAGAAGTCACACTTTCGCCGCAAGGGCTAAGCAATAAATGCGATAGCAACAACTTGGGATGTAACGCTGAGAATGGCAAGCAGATCGAAACGTGCAATGCGCTCTTCACGCACAAATGACGCATGAAAACAACATACACAGAACGAGAGCGAACTAACGATGTTTACCGCCCATTGAAAAACTGTTTTATTATGTTCTGAAAAGTGGACTTATTTGGGCTGTTTGAGAACAAATCGAGCAGTGTGCGGAAACAAAGTTTATCAATTTTAGCTGTTTAATCGTTGACTTTTTTGTTGAACTTTTATCATGTTGCTTACCGAATACGGTGATTTCCTTCGATGGTTTGTTTTCTGGGCAAAGGGAAGGGATATGTATAAGCTCTAATGTGGCTCCAGTTCTTTGTCAGATCTTTTAATCAAGCTTTGACAATGCAGTTAGCAGCAGTTTACAGGATGACAAGACAGTGAAAATTTTTCGTTATGTTGATTTTTTTTTAGTATTATTATAATACTAATAAAGGCAACAACATAGAATCTCTTGCTAGAAAAGTTTCAACAAGCTTTGCCACGTGTTCTCAAGACTTATTAGAAATTTGCAAAGATGACTCAATTCACTTTTTTTGACTTAGTGGTAGACTTTAAAGAGGATGATCATGCCTGTTGGTGTTACACAGTGAGGACAAAAAAAGCCTTACTCCTGTTCAAATCATGCCACTCAAAGCTTGTAATGAGAGGTATTGTCTCTTTGTGCCTTTTGAACTCTTTAAAAAGGAGTTGTGTGCATTCTATGCACCTAAGTCTCCAAAAGCATGACCGACGTAGGCAGGCGTAGCTGGTGGGGCCACACTGTGAAAAAACAAGCAGTTTAGAAGCGCATATACTTCGCTTTTTCACCACAGTGTGCCACTACAAGCACTATTGGTCTGGCATGGCCCCATGGGCCGCCTAAAGGCCCAAAGAGTGGGGCAACGTTCTTGTGAAGCAAGCCAGGGAATGTAGTACACAGTGTGACAAGATAAGATACCAGCAACCTTTTACCTGGCAGTCAGCCGGCCTGGCACTGGAAAAAAGAATAGGAAGCATTTGTTTGTTTTGGCGACGGCGACCATGTGATGCAGTAAAGCAAGCCTCCGCAAAGAGCAGAGCGAAAGGGCAAATGATGCTGGGATATGCTGCCGGAAGCCAATAATTAGCAGTTTTTAGATTGTTTTGATTCGCGCAAACGCGCAAACGAATATTTGATAGCATTTTTTTTTCTTGAAAAAATGCTTCGATTTATCGGCTGAGCAGGATTTATATACTTAGCTAAAACTATACTTAAAAGGCCCTCAAAATGCACGAATTAGAACAAGAAATTAATATCACTTCATTTTAACCCCTATTTCGCAGTAAGTGGGTTCGTTCTAAATGGGCTACACTGTACTTTAGTTTTATTCATATTAATTTTAAGACCTACTCTTCTTCTTTCAGTGTCCAGTTCAGTAGCTATGAGCGGTGATTCATCCCCTAAGTTACTCATCAAGGCAATGTCATCAGCTCTTATCTCTAACTCTTCCTCATTTAGGACCTTGAAAACCTCCTGTAAACAAGCGGTGAATAGCATTGGACAGATCGTGTTTCCCTACCTTACAGCCTCGTTTATTAGATTTCATCCACTTTCTTTATAGAGAACTATGGTGGCTGTAGATCTGCTGCAGATTTGTTCCAGTATGTTTATATAGGGTTCGTCGATGCCCTGATTCCATAGTGCCTGTAGCACTGCTGATGTCTTGACTGAGTCAAATGCCTTCTCGTAATCTATGAAGGCTATGTAAAGGGGTTGGTTATATTCCGCGCATTTCTCTATTACCTGATTGATAGTATGACTATGGTCTATAGTGGAGTAGCCTGTACAAAATCCTGCTTGGTTCTTGGGTTGATTGAACTCTAATGTCGCCTGAATTCTATGAGCTATTATTTTTGCAAATAGTTTGTAGAGAACGGACAGTAAGCTGATCAACCTGTAATTTTTCAAGTACTTGACGTCTCCTTTCTTATGGATTAAGATGATGTTAGTGTTCTTCCAAGATTCTGGTATACTTCCTATCAAGAGACTCTTCGTGTATAAGGTGACCAATTTTTCAAACATAATTTCTCTGCCATCTTTCAGCAGGTCTATTGTTATCTTAACCTCACCAGCGGCTTTCCCTCTTTGCATTCCTTCTAGGGCTTTCATTACTTCCCCTGTCGTTACTGGTAGGATGTCAAATTCCTCTGCGCTTGCGATATCATTCTGGTTGTTTCAGCTTCTGTACAGCTAGCTCTCTGTAGAACTCCTCTACCACCTCAGCTATCCTATGCATATTTGTTGTGACATTGGCTTCCTTGCCCTTAATGCATACATCAGATTTTTGCCTACGCACAAGTTTGCCGTCACCGCTTTTAGGCTTCTTCCACTTTTTACAACATGCTTGATTATCTGCAGGTTATGCCTTCTTATGTTGGCTACCTTACGTTTATTGATTAATTTTGTCGGTTGCATTTGAGGCTTTCATGGTCTGCCATCTCTTAACGAGATTTTTTCGTCTCCTGGGATAGTGTTGTAATGTGATTTTAATTTCAGTTTCGTTCTGTTCTTTGTACCCGAGAGGAGGCGTTGTGTATGTGTCTCTGTCCTGTATATATGTAGGTGTCCTGAGTAATAAAGTTTCTTCCAGTCCATGTTTTGGACTGTTCATGGTCGCTCTGTGGACATTACAATGGCGACGAGGTAAACTGCAAGTAATGCTGCTTCGCAACCGTTTCCGGGCTCCGCTTCGCAGATCTATTTTTTCGCCAGTGTGTGTGACCAGGGTCCATCTACCATGAACTATTCTGGGTTGACCCCGCCACTGTCATTCCTGCTCAGCCCCGGCCGTCCAGCAGTGCCATGGGAGCAGTGGCACCGCATATTCGAGACGTACCTGCTTGCTTCTGGAGCTACCGAATTTTCGCCAGAGTGACGCAGGGCCACCCTCATTCACTGCCTTGGAACAGAGCGACAGCGCATTTTCAACACGCTTCCAGCCGACGCAGCTACAACGCCAACTGCGTCTGCCGACAAGCCCGACGCAGCTGAAAAGCCTCAAAACTTGCCAAAGTTCATCAGAGGAGTCAGTTTCATCTTCCTGAGTGTTCCAGTGAGCTGCTGCCACTTCCTTGTGAGTGTGCTGTGCCGTGCTATCATTCTGTGCCTACTTCTACAATGGTGCAACCACATCAGTCTCCCATTCTGCCAGCTTCTCCTGCCAGGTTGCCCACATCGCAGCCTTCTCCTGCGCAAGCTGTTGCGGTGCCAGTGACACGACCTACTAGTGTGCAACCAACCTCATCTGGTCCTGTGCAGTCTCAGCCTGTACCAGCGCAGACTGCTGCCACCCAAGCAACAGGGCGGCCGCAGCGAGAACGACGACCTCCTGCATGGGTGAAGGGCTATGTGTCGAAGTAGTGCGGGTGTACATTGTGTATATAAGTGTTCTCTATTTGTTCTAACCCCTACTAACACCATTAACCTCTTTAAATAAGGAAGGAAATATGTTGCAATGTGATTTTAGTTTCAGTTTCGTTCTGTTCATTGTACCCGAGAGGGGGCGTTGTGTATGTGTCTCTGTCCCTTATATATGTAGGTGTCCTGAGTAATAGAGTTTCTTCGAGTCCATGTTTCGGACTGTTCATGCTCGCTCTGCAGACATTACAGATAGTTTGCCAGTGTGTTGTCTAGTGACTGTACCTCAGACTTCCATTACACACTCTTTGATGATACTAAGGTAACACTATCGTTCATTGTGTCAACGCTAACACTGGTTACCTCGTTTGCAGCCACGAATCTATTCTGAAGCGAAACTCTGAATTTCTCTATTTTGCCTCTCACCGCTAGCTCTTCCACATCAGTTTATTGCTTCGCTTTTTTAAATCTAGGTGAATACGAGCTCTTACCATTCTATGGTCTATGCATCAAATCTAGCCAACTATTTTTACATCCTGTACAATGCCTGGGTGTGCCCACAGAACAAAGTATATATTGTCACGGGGGCGTGACGTGGCTGAAGACAGGAGACTTCGTGTTGGAATTGAACTGTTTATTTGGGCGAACCTGTGCCCGGTAAACTGAAAGTCCAATTACAGCAGCAGTCTCGCACAGATAGCAGTCTCGGACTGATAGCGGCGAACGGAGCGTCGGCCTTCGATCAACAACTGACAAGCGGCGAAGCGCGTCGGCATTTATACTCTTGCCGTCGAATGTTCTAGCGTTATCGCTGGCGTTAGCGTAGGTTCCAGAACAATCTGTACCGTTCGCACAGTGGGCGTGATCTTATCGAAATGATCTACTACAGTCCGGAACCTTCTAGAAAACTGCAGGCGCGGTTTGCGCTGAGAATCATGCGGTGTTTTTGGACGATAACAAAAACTTGGGAAATGGAACGTGGCATTGCCCCCCTCTGAAAAAAAGGCATCGTCCCGATGCTTTAAATAAAGATGAAAGTACAATAATAACGCAAGAAAGTACAATGAATAAATTACGATACAACAATAATACAAAAAAAAACACTAGTTCAGTTTGTTAACGCGCTAGAAACGGCTTGAGGCGCGCGACATGGACGACTTCAGGTCGCGATCGGCGTCGTTGAGAGTTCGTGATGCCGTCGGGGACAACCTCGTAATCAAGTGGGCCGAGCCGTCGAACCACCCTGTACGGTCCGAAATACCGTCGCAGAAGCTTTTCACTTAGTCCACGTCGGCGTATCGGCGTCCACACCCAAACACGTTCACCGGGCTGGTATTCCACGAAGCGTCGTCGAAGGTTGTAACGGTGGCTGTCGGTCGTCTGTTGATTCTTGATACGGAGACGCGTAAGTTGTCGGGCTTCTTCGGCGCGTTGAAGGTACTCGCTCACATCGAGGTTTTCTTCGTCGGTGACGTTGGGTAACATGGCATCGAGCGTCGTTGCCGGGCTCCTTCCGTAGACCAATTTGTATGGAGATATCTGCGTCGTCTCCTGCACCGCCGTGTTGTATGCGAAGGTCACATACGGAAGAATGGCGTCCCACGTCTTGTGTTCGACATCGACGTACATTGACAGCATGTCGGCGATCGTCTTGTTAAGCCGCTCGGTGAGGCCGTTGGTCTGTGGGTGGTACGCTGTCGTCCGGCGGTGGTTTGTTTGGCTGTATGCCAAGATTGCTTGAGTTAAGTCGGCAGTGAATGCCGTTCCTCTATCGGTGATAAGGACTTCTGGGGCGCCATGACGTAGGACGATATTTTCGACGAAGAATTTAGCTACCTCGGATGCACTGCCTTTTGGCAGGGCTTTTGTCTCGGCGTAGCGGGTGAGGTAGTCGGTAGCTACCACAATCCACTTGTTTCCGAAAGCCGACGTCGGGAACGGCCCCAGTAGGTCCATACCAATCTGCTGGAAAGGTCGGCAAGGTGGATCAATTGGCTGCAGAAGTCCCGCTGGCCTTGTCGGCGGTGTCTTGCGTCGCTGACAGTCCCGGCATGTTCGCACGTAACGAGTGACGTCGGTGGTAAGACGTGGCCAGTAGTACCTTTCTTGTATCCTCGCGAGCGTGCGAGAAACACCGAGGTGCCCTGCCGTCGGATCGTCGTGAAGGGCCTGCAGGAGTTCTGGTCGCAGAGCTGAAGGCACCACAAGAAGGTACTTAGCTCGAAGCGGTGAAAAGTTTTTCTTTTGTAGAAGACCGTTTCGTAGCAAGAACGACGCAAGTGCGCGCTTGAATACCTTCGGGACTTCGGCGGTCCTGCCTTCGAGGTATTCTATTAGGGCCTTAAGTTCCGGGTCGGCCCTCTGTCGTTCAGCGAAGTCGTCGGTAGTTATCGTTCCTAAGAAGTAGTCGTCATCCGGGTCGTCGGGTAGCGGTTGGTCGACAGGCGCACGAGAGAGACAGTCGGCGTCGGAGTGTTTTTTGCCGGACTTGTAAATGACAGTAATGTCATATTCTTGAAGTCTCAGGCTCCATCGTGCGAGGCGACCTGAGGGGTCCTTCAAGGTGGCTAGCCAACACAATGCGTGGTGGTCGCTCACAACTTTGAAGGGCCTGCCGTAGAGGTAGGGGCGAAATTTCGACGTAGCCCAGATGATGGCGAGGCACTCCTTTTCTGTTGTGGAATAATTTGCTTCTGCTTTGGATAGCGATCGGCTGGCGTAACTAATAACCCTTTCAAATCCGTCAGCCCGCTGCACAAGAACGGCGCCAAGACCTACGCTGCTTGCGTCAGTATGTATTTCTGTCTCGGCGAATTCGTCGAAATGGGCAAGTAACGGAGGCGTCTGGAGGCGATGTTTAAGCTCCTGGAAAGCGTGTTCCTGCGGCGTTTCCCACTTAAACTCCACGTCGGCCTTGGTAAGGTTAGTGAGAGGATCGGCGATGCGGGCGAAGTTTTTCACGAACCGCCTATAATAGGCACACAGGCCCAGAAATCGGCGCACGGCTTTCTTGTCAGTGGGCGGCGGGAAGTCGGCGATGGCGGCTGTTTTCCGTGGATCGGGACGAACTCCAGACTTGCTGATAACGTGCCCCAGAAACAAGAGCTCCTCATACGCAAATCTGCACTTTTCTGGCTTCAGTGTGAGTCCGGAAGTCTTGATGGCTTGAAGTACAGCTTCAAGGCGCCGAAGATGCTCGTCGAAACTCGAGGAAAACACGACGACGTCGTCCAAGTACACAAGGCAAGTCTGCCACTTCAATCCTGCCAGTACTGTATCCATAACGCGCTGAAACGTTGCAGGCGCTGAGCAAAGGCCGAAGGGCATCACCTTAAACTCGAAGAGGCCGTCCGGTGTTATAAACGCCGTCTTCTCTCGGTCTCTTTCGTCGACTTCGATTTGCCAATAGCCAGTCTTGAGGTCCATTGACGAAAAGTACTTGGCGTTATGGAGCCGATCAAGTGCGTCGTCTATTCGTGGGAGGGGATACACGTCCTTTCTTGTGATTTTGTTCAGGCGGCGATAATCGACGCAGAAACGTAGGGTCCCATCCTTTTTCTTCACTAACACCACGGGGGATGCCCATGGACTCTTGGACGGCTGGATAATGTCATCCCGCAGCATTTCATCAACTTGTCTCTTCATGGCCTCACGTTCTCGCGTCGAAACCCTGTACGGACTCTGACGGAGTGGTCTGGCGTTTTCTTCGGTTATGATGCGATGTTTCGTGATTGGGGTCTGCCGAATTTTCGATGACGACGAAAAGCAATCTTCGTATTGCAGGAGCAGGGCCTTGAGCTGTTCTTGCTTATCGTTGGGAAGTCTGGGATTGACGTCGAAAGCTATGGGAGGGGCTTGGTTCAACTGAGCAGGTTCCGCAGAATCGGCGAGGGCGAAAGCACTGGTGGCTTCGACAATTTCTTCGATAAATGCGACCGTTGTTCCTTTGTTCACATGTTTGTACTCATTGCTGAAATTCGTGAGCAAAACCGTTGCTTTGCCTCCCCGCAGCTCTGCAATTCCTCTTGCGACGCAAATATTTCGGGTGACCAACAGATGCTGACTGCCTTCAATGACGCCTTCCAAGTCAGGTGATTTAGGAGCGCCGACTGAAATAATGACGCTTGAGCGAGGCGGAATGGTGACTTGTTCTTCCAGCACATTCAAGGCATGGTGTCCTGACGGCGTGCGCGGCGGTAGTGCTTCTTCTGTGGATAACGTTATCGACTTTGTTTTTAGGTTGATGACAGCACCATGGAGGCATAAGAAGTCCATGCCAAGGATGACATCTCTCGAGCAACGCTGTAGGACTACGAAGTCTGTAGGATAAATACGGCCGTTAATGGTGACTCTCGCTGTGCAGATTCCTGCAGGCGTTACGAGATGACCTCCGGCTGTGCGGATTTCAGGGCCTTTCCAAGCTGTCCTAACTTTCTTTAACTTCGCGGCGAACGACCCACTGATGACAGAATAGTCGGCTCCAGTATCGACGAGAGCGGTCACACTGTGGCCGTCGATAAGAACGTCGAGGTCGCTAGTTCGCCGTCTCGCATTACAGTTAGGGCGTGGCGTCGGGTCACGGCTGCATCGGCTGGTTCTGCTGCTTCCATGTTGCGTCGTCAGGCCACCTTGGGTAAGTGAGCTTTCGCCGTCAGGGCTTTGCCTGGTTGGCGTTGTGTTCGGAAAGTTCCGTCGCGGCGTCGTCGTCGTCGGAGGATCTTCGGTAGTTCGTCGCACAGCAACCGCACCTCCACCAGATGTCACGGGGTCGTGACGTGGCTGAAGACAGGAGACTTCGTGTTGGAATTGAACTGTTTATTTGGGCGAACCTGTGCCCGGTAAACTGAAAGTCCAATTACAGCAGCAGTCTCGCACAGATAGCAGTCTCGGACTGATAGCGGCGAACGGAGCGTCGGCCTTCGATCAACAACTGACAAGCGGCGAAGCGCGTCGGCATTTATACTCTTGCCGTCGAATGTTCTAGCGTTATCGCTGGCGTTAGCGTAGGTTCCAGAACAATCTGTACCGTTCGCACAGTGGGCGTGATCTTATCGAAATGATCTACTACAGTCCGGAACCTTCTAGAAAACTGCAGGCGCGGTTTGCGCTGAGAATCATGCGGTGTTTTTGGACGATAACAAAAACTTGGGAAATGGAACGTGGCAATATCCTATTTAGTTTCACCAATAGGACTCAGTCACACTCACTTACGGTTAGCCCGTTTTCAGAAGAAGGTATTCAAGATCCGTAAATTATTACCTTCTGCGAACTTTGCTAATAACTCCCCTCTTGTATTTCTAGAACTGATGCCCTATTCCCTCCCACCCCTGCATGATCTCCGGCTTGTTTCCTGCCTACATTGGCATTAAAGTTGCCCATCAGTATAGTATACTGTGTCTTTACTTTATTAAATGTTCATTCTACATTTTCGTAGAAGTGTTCAACCTAATAATCACCATGGCTAGATGTCGATGCGTAGGCCTGTACCAACTTCACCTTGTACCTTTTGTTAAACTTAATCACAATGCTTGTCACCCTCTCAATGATGCTATAGTATTCCTCTATGTTGTCAGCGATATTCTTGTGTATAAAAAACCCCTCCCCCAGTTCTCTTCTGTCAACTAATCCACGGTAGCATAGGATGCGTCCATTCTTCAGCACTGTATAAGCCAATCGTGTTCTCCCAACTTAGCCGAGCTCTATTACATACCATTTCACACCCTCTATCTAATTCATAAAATAGCACAGCTAAACTAGCCCCACTAGATAGCGTTCTAGCCTTATCTGTAGCCAAGTTCAGATTCTAATGGCGGCCTGTCAGGACCCAGAGATTTTTAGCACCCTCCGCTTCAGAGTTTGCAGTCTGCCATGCGTAGGAAGAATCATGAACAATTGGTACATAAAATAGGACATTGCCATCATGAAGATCTAGCACGAGGGCATGATATTATATATCAATGGCTGCCTGGGCATATCGGTATTACTGGAAATCAATTAGCCGATGATGCAGCCCGCTCAGCCCATGAAGGAACTCGTGTGGTCCCGATTCCTCTATCAAGGAATGATGCAGCAAGACAACTTAGCCTGCTGGCTCGAGATCTTACGCGCACGTTCTGGTCGTCTACTAGCTTCCAAAGGTGTCAATTATATAAACTGGATCCTTCGCTCAAGATACAGCTACCATCACAACTTTCCCGCTCCGACGCGACACTGTTATGCCGCCTTTGGTTGGGTGTTGCATTCACAAAAGTGTACTCCTTTCGCATTGGTATGGCAGACACCTCTACATGCGACTACTGTGGAGCTGAAGAGACCACTGAACACGTCCTGTGCTGCTGCGCTTGCTACGACCCACATCGATGCCAGCTCCGGATGGTTTTGAATCAACTCGACTCCAGACCATTTTGTGTGCAGAAGATTCTAGGACCTTGGGCATCTGCCTCCGTTGCGCAGAAAGCGACTAAAGCCCTCCTACTTTACTTAAAGTCAACAAACCTGAGCGACCGCCTGTAGACTGTGTGTGCTCCCCTGAGTGTGCTCGTGATTGTGTGTACCTTCTCATCTCTCTGCAACCTCTTTTCTCCCCTTCATCCCTTCCAGTGCAGGGTAGCAAACCGGATGTGAGTCTGGTTAACCTCCCTGCCTTTCCTTGCATCTTTATCTCTCTCTCTCTCTCTCTCTCTCCGCTGCATCTAAGGTCTGACCCCCGCCTTAAACAGTTGTTTCGCAACTGCTGAAAACTGAAGGTCGAGGGTTAACTTTTGAGTTCATAAGTTACCATCAGCTAAACAAGACCACTCGTAAAGACGTCTACCCGCTGCCTCACATAAATGGCGCACTCGACTGCTTGCAAGGTGCGGAATACTTATCTTTAGATCTTTGCTCTGGCTGTTGGCAAGTGCCAATGGCTGAAAAGAACTGTGAGAAGAGAGCTTTTGTAATGTCTGGTGGCTTAGATGAATTTACAGTCATGCCTTTAGGGCTATGCAACGCACCTGCTACTCTTGAGGGCATGATGGACACCATCCTTAGTATCGTATTTACTCGCATAATGAATCCACCTTTCTTTCAGAAAATTTGATGCCAATATGGGGGGAGGGCTCATTATGTGGGAGAAAAAGGTCATTGAAAAGTTCTAACAGCAAAAATTTGGCATGACGGTTTTGCTTGTTCTGGCCCGCGAAATGCGCGACGAATCTTTCTGTAGCCTGAAGCTCTTGTTTTTTCCCATAACGAAGGCCCACGTATCAATGCCGAACTGTTGTTCAGCCGCTCGGTTTCCATGCTCCAGAGCATGCTCGACCAACTTTAAGTTTAAAATCAGCCGTGTAGCTAGCGTAGCAGCTGAACGCGCTTTGCGAAGCAGGCGTCCTCAACTAAGTTCACTATGACAACCCCTCGACAACGAAAACACAACATCAAATGGCGGCGCACAAACGTCGTGGGCGACGCCCTGCCGGTGCAGAGGGCGCTTTGCACGACCTCGAAGATGGCGGGTGCGTGCGTTTGTTTTTTGCTTTGTTCTCACACTGCTGTGCTTGCTTGGCGCTGTAAGCAAAAAGGTTTCTCCTGCATTCGACAAATGACACATTGCCCTGAAAGGTGCAACTTTTAAATTCTATTGACATTGTCTGCGTTCATGCTGCTTCGCAACTGTTTAGCATGATTGCGAAAGTATGCTTTGACTTTTATTGCATTGTTCTTTTGTGGTATAATGGCTTAATTTATTATTGTTTCGATTGTCAATAGCCCTGGATAGCACAACGAATAAAATGATTAGATACATTCATGAAACCTTTTTTTTCTTGTTCCAAGGACTAAGGTGAGGGAGGGGGGGGTTCATTATGCAAGTGAATACGGTAACTACAAGTGCAAAACACATCTTATACTATCTTGATCCCAACGTTGTGTTTTCATGAGATTTTCTAACACAACTCACTTGCTTATGTGAGATCCTGACTTCACTCACCTGTGCCAGTTTCCAGCTCAACATCAAAAAATGCCGTTTTGCTGCAGCAAGATAACAAAATATTGGGTTATTTTGAATCGAAGGATGGTGTGCTTTTTAACCCAACCAAGCTTCGTGCTGTCACCAAGCTTTTCAAGCTCACTACCCTTAGAGTGGGACAATGATCTTAAAAAAAAACTTTATTTATTATTCTACTGCCATGAAAATTACCATGCATGTGTACTAGTCAATTGAGATTTCAAATTTGCAAACAGATTTCAAATATGTCATCTAAAAAAGAGTAATGACAAATTCCCACATTATAATTAAATAATTGCTTATGGGTCTTCATGATAACTCGTAATAAAAAATGTTAGTTTTCAAAACTACATGTTTCCTCTAAAAGGTTCATTCCACACGCTAAAACAAACTAGATGTCAAAACGGTTATTTCTTTGATCAGAAACAATTTTTAAACTTGGAAGGTAAAAATGAGATTCCAGTAATTAGCTGAGATTTGTCATATAATTACGATTTTATCAAGGTTGAGAGAAAAATAAAAGCTCTAGCCTGTAGTTCAGGTGCTGCAGAAAAAAATGGTACCAAGTTTGTTTAGATATCTTCACAGACACTTGCTCAAACTTCTGTAAGACACATTCACTTCACAAAAATAATAATGCCAAGAAAATTATGTTTTAAGTTTTAAAAACATTTGTAATTTCACGTATTAAGCTTTCAACAAAAATAAATGGTATTTTGCCACAATATAAAATTTTTCCAAAACATGCTTTTGACTATAAGTACCTCAAATTGCAATTTTTGAAAGTCAGCATTTTTTACAATTTTGTGCTATTTTAAGACCCTCATCCCCCTTAAGGCACTCTGCAGCTAACTTTAGAGGCCTCTGCTCATACTTCCGTCACTTTGTGTGCTATTTTACAGCCATCATAGCACCATTGACAAATTTGCTTAAAGCTAGCAATGGAATCCTCGCTTTGTCAATCTTGAGCAAAGAAGCCATCAAGCAACTAGATCATCTGCTTACTTCATCACCTATTCTGCAACATAATGATCTTACAGCACCTACAGAGTTCCATACGGAGACTAGTGGCATTAGATCTCGGTGCAGTCCTAGCTCAACAAAAGGACGGCTACGAGTACGCCATTGCGTATGCCGGTCGCACTTTGAAGGAGGCAGAACCCAACTGTTCCGTGACAGAACAGGAGTGTTTGGCCATAGTTTTGGCTCTCTGCCAATTTCATCCCTACCTACTGTACTTACTCGCGTGATCCTTGCACTTGCATAATTCTCGGATCCCCTTAATTGCCATACATTTTTTTTTTCCATGAGTAATAATTGCACTAAAAAAATTGCATTAGTAATGTCTTCTGCTTCTTCCAACCACTGATGATGACAATGCACGACAGCCTAGCGCCATCTCAAGCATCATGCATACTATCAACGCACAGAGCTCCAATTCAAGCCATCTCAAAGTTGCAATTACTATCGGCATCAAATGAAATGCGAACAGCGGAGCACGTGGCACAAGCCTTATCAGTGGCATAGTGCGTGCCGTCGAGCAGTCATTGGCACAGACAGGCCCGCACATCCGGTGTGGCAGCACTGAGTGATCCCCCTGTAGTGCACTATTTCTGCTTGTGTTCTAGGTATGGTATTTGAAGGAACAAAAAACAGACGTGAAACTACTGCAGCCGAAGGCGAGTATTGTAGCACGGTTTGTCAACATGGAGTCCATTATCATGGAATTCCAGGCTAATTCTATTTATAGTGGACAAAATACAGTTGATAATGGTGGCAATTTCACGCTGTTTCACTTCGTGCCGGTAAAGCGAAACAATTTGCGCTCTCTCTTCCGAAGAAACGCTCAGAATTTCCAGTTAAAGTGATGCGTTTTCGGGTCGGTCTCTGAAAGAAGGGTGCTTCTGAAGCAGCGCTGGCAAATGAGATGCGACAATCATTTGAAGATCAACCACAAACCGATTATATTTTTCTTTTTGTTTTATTGCACCAAGTCACCGATTGTACTGCGACGCTGAAGTAAAAGCAAGGAATTGCGAGTGATACGATCAAATGCGTTTGGCACGCCCACGATGGCCACCATTCCCACCGTACGAAAACTAGAGCAGAAACGGAGATAACGCACTGTAGGGAGATCGCGCAGTGCTGCTAAACCGGATGTGCACGCCTATCAATGATGATGACTGGACGGCCAACACTATACTGTTTCTAATGCTTGGAACACGCGCTCCACTGTTCGGGTTTCATTTGACGCTGATAGTACACGTTGCGGCGTGTTAGTGCTAGTCCATGCAGCGTACGTTATTGTGTTTATTCTGTGATTACCCAACGAGTCGATAAGGAAATGTTAGGTTTGGCCTGGAGATCCGTCTCTCAATCCCTTCGACGCCAGTCTGACAGACGCCGTCGAAGATTTGAGCAATTATCCAGACCAAGCAGCAGGCAAAGGCGAGTTCCCGTCCTTCAAATGCGGATCCTTTTGTCGTCCCTTCAAGCAGAAGCGGTGACTAATGGACTCGGCGACTCATCGGGCAACGGAAAGCTGGCGTGACCAGCGACAGAGTTGACGGCGGAGCGGCGCTTCTTTAATCCTCAGTCAAGTAGCCGACCGGCCGACTGACTATGCTCGTCAGGCATTGTACGGGCTAGCCGGAGGACGAGACGTCGTGTCGCCAAGACGCCGCGACGCCACAGAGAGGACAATAGGGACGGCGTCTTCCTGGGGGAGACCGCGGCGGCTGCCGCGGATCGCCCCGCTAATTGAGCGAACAAAATCGGCGGATCCTTTGAAGTAGGCTGCCAGGATCGTGGGAACTCTCGAGTAGCAGCACACACACGACGAGGAAGAGCCCTGCTGGCGCCAACACAGTGCAGTGTTCACGTGGACCGTGCATGCTCGCCCCCCTCACCTGTGTGTGCGTGATTAGTGTTCGACTCGGAGAGGAGGAGCCCGACAGGGCATAAAACGACGCGGCAGAGTGCTGGACAGTGGGCTCTGAACTATGTAATGTTCAACCACCACGCTCGTGGTTTGTGAAACCACTATCCTTGCTTTTCTGTAAATATGTGTAAATAATATAACAACTGGTGACAGCGGTGGGATGGACTTCACGACATGGTGCTGTGCTGTGGTGAGTGCTTGGTCTTTGCTATAACTTTCCAGGCTTCATTTCTTGAGTGTGCGTTGATTAGAAGCTGGATTGTATGTGAGTTAGAGAGATCACCTATTTGTGTGTGTTAGAGGGATCACCTAATTATGTGTGAGATGCAGGACCAAAGTACAACTGCAATCATGGAGGTGAACACACTGCTAAAAGATGGTCTTTTGTACATTTGTGGAGACTTGGGTATTAAGGTTAAGGAAGAAACGGGCAGGTCCGAAATTTTAGAACTAATTTTGCAAAACGCCAACGAGGTAGATATTGGATACGCGTTAAAAGCTTTAAGAAGGTTGGAGGAACGAAATCAGAAACGAGAAAGAGAACGGAAAAGGGAGGAACGGGAACGAGAGGAACGAAAACAGGAAAAAGAAAGGCAAGAAAAGGAAGTACGGGATAGAAACGAAAGAGAGGAACGGGAAAGAGAACGAGCGGAACGGGAAAGAGAGGCACGGGAAAGGGATAGAAAAGAGCGTGATCGAGCACGCGCCTTGGTGCTCGAACAATTGGAACAGAAAAACGAGGCAATGAGACGGAAAATTCAGCCTTCCGTAAGTGTAGCGCACGAGAAGTGCAACGATCAAATGAGTGAGGTGCAGCCCAGAACTTTAGAGAAGGCTAGCACGTTTAAGGACAGCAGCAGGTTCAATGAAGAGCCAAATTTGAGAGCTGCTAAAGATGCTGCGCTGCGTAGAGAGGCCGACAAAGGCCAGGGCGAAGGCGACGAGGTGCTGTGCCAGTTTAATACTAGCGAGACAGCTAGAATAGCGGTAGGCAGGCTAGTACAGGCCTCAACTGTGTTTGTCGCAACGGTGGATCTTGCAAATGAGGTCGAAGACATCAAGAACACCGGAGAAAGCTCAGGAAAAGCAGCGAAAGCAGAGAGTGAGAAGAACAGAGCGGTTGTAGACAGCTTCTATGAATGCGAGCGAGATTTTTCTGTGAGAAACAGCGGCATTGTTCTTCAGTGTGTTACGCTGTCCGCCAGTCTAGAATGTGAAACAGATGTTTCTTTAGAAAATCATTTAGACTGCGCGGGCAAGACAGCTAACAAATGCTGTGAGAGAGTGAGCGAGTTTGAGATGCAAGCGGTAGGCTTGGAAATGAGACGCAAAAAGCGGCGCAGACGCAGGCGACGTAGGAGAGTTACGAGCGAGACAAAATGCACTACGGGTGTAAAGAAAGGCTCGACACGTTTGAGCGTAGCGAACAGAACTAGGTGTTCTGCATCGGCGTCGAACTCGACTTGCATGCGTCCTAGACACCGAAAGAAAAATACAAAGAAAGCAGATTCGCAGATAGAATCTCGGGTAAAGCGGCAGTCTTCGGATTTTGTCCCCAGCAAGTCATATGGGTTGCCTTTGAACTGTAGCACTGCCGAGGACTCAAAACGCGACCAATTTGAGAACAATGAGGGAAAGGTCGGTCGCAAACGCCGCCGAAAAAGGAAGAAGCGTACGCGCGCGGCTAAGCGAAAGCAAGAAAAGTGTAACAATGGGCCGGGCGAACGGGACAAGGGTAGGCCATCGGCCAGTTCAACAAGGTCTGTGTGTCGTGCAGTGAGGCACAAGCGGCGAAATAATGGTAGTCTACAGCGTGCATCTTCGCGGCGGTGTGCGCGGGGGAGATTTAGAGCTTTTCGGGGAAAAGAGTGTCGACGTGGTCCTAGAAGAAAGACCAAAATAGCTAAACACCGCTCGGCTAGACCAAAGGGGACACCGTCGCTCTTTCCCTGGCATTGCTCGGGTTTCCTCCGCCAGATTGACAAAAGCCCGCAGAAATCGCGAAGGATGCGTGACTGCGCTGTTCAGCCTGTAGCACTTACGCGACATTGCCTCGCGCGCCCTCGACATCCGCCAAGTCCTCGACCGCCACGTGTACGACTGAAGAGGGAGCGACGGCTGTAGGCTTGAGAGTCGGACACAGGAGTTTTTTTTTTTTTTTTTGGAAACATATTTCTTTGTTTATATTTGGTTTTAAAGTGGTGTTCCTGTGTCATCTCCACAGCTGGTTTGCTTGGATATTTTTTCTTGTTCCCTCTAGATTTTGTTTGGGTGTCATCATCATCATCATCATCAGCCTGTCTACGTCCACTGCAGGACAAAGGCCTCTCCCATGTTCCGCCAGTTAACCCGGTCCTGTGCTTGCTCTTGCCAATTTATACCCGCAAACTTCTTAATCTCATCTGCCCACCTAACCTTCTGTCTCCCCCTACCCCGCTTCCCTTCTCTGGGAATCCAGTTGGTGACCCTTAATGACCAGCGGTTATCCTGTCTACGTGCTACATGCCCGGCCCATGTCCATTTCCTCTTCTTTAAGCTTTGTCAAAATTTTGAGTTAAGTTCTTAAGCGGTATGCGGAAGCAATTACCCGCCTCAATCAACCGACTGCGTGAAAGGAGTTTATAAGATAAGAGCACGCATGTCGCCATTGAAGTTTTGGTACACCCGCTAAATTTGAAGGAGTGGTGGCTATAGGTTATTGCGATATGACCTATGATTAGGTGTGTGTTGGTATGCTAGCGTTCTTTGGATGAGAGTAAGATGTCGTGCTAGAGCGCACCGCAAAGTCATGTGCGTTCTTTAAAAACATGGGCTGACATGAAACTACATCCAGCGGATGAGCATGTTAGCACACAAAAGTTTACTTCGTTTTGTTGTTTTGTGATTACTTAGGAATCATATATGATCACTTGAGCGGAAAGCACTGCGTCCACCAAATTTTGAGACTAGATACAGTTCTAGGGTTTAAAAAAAAAAAAACGCAGTTTGTTCTGTTGTGAGAACTTTCATTGGCGTCGGGGTGTCCTTCAAGTAGGCACTCACGACTACGTTTTAAGTTGGTAATGAGAGAATAGAGAATGCGCACAGTTACTTTGTGTAGGTACAGGCAGCATTCCTATGAAACCATTGTAGATAGTGGTGTTTCATTAGGTTAATGATAGAGTAGCAGATGTTAGTTACAACTTAGTAGTGTGGATGGTAGGAAGCTAGTTTTGAAGTAGTGTGATTACGGTTATATGAGGCCAAATTGTATTTGCCTTTGTGTGCTTTTCTCGCACAGCAAATTGTTCCATCTTTGGTAAGCCTCTCCACATCCATGACTGTTGTAACTTTGGCGGCACCAAATTGTCTCAAAGTTTTAGCGTACAGGTTTCTGTTTTGTTTGTGTTTCTTGAGAAGCCTGGAGGGTTTTAAGTGGGTCCAATGTGCTTGACTTCGGCAGGGTATTGTGTTGTGTGGTTCGCCTTGCTGTTGTCGACCATTGTGAGCTGCTTTGGGAGTTGGTTTCGAGTTCTCAGCTGGAGAGAGAAAAGCCAGGCCATCATCCTCGTCACCAACTATTCTCTTCGTGCCCAGCGGTTGGGTGCGCTGGCCAGCCGAGATTTTCCGGGCGGCGGAGGAGCTGTTAGGTTTGGCCTGGAGATCCGTCTCTCAATCCCTTCGGCGCCAGTCTGACAGACGCCGTCGAAGATTTGAGCAATTATTTAGACCAAGCAGCAGGCAAAGGCGAGTTCCCATCCTTCAAATGCGGATCCTTTTGTCGTCCCTTCAAGCAGAAGCGGTGACTAATGAACTTGGCGACTCATCGGGCAACGGAAAGCTGGCGTGACCAGCGACAGAGTTGACGGCGGACCGGCGCTTCTTTAATCCTCAGTCAAGTAGCCGACCGGCCGACTGCCTATGCTCGTCAGGCACTGTACGGGCTAGCCGGAGGACGAGACGTCGTGTCGCCAAGACGCCGCGACGCCACAGAGAGGACAATAGGGACGGCGTCTTCCTGGGGGAGACCGCGGCGGCTGCCGCGGATCGCCCCGCTAATTGAGCGAACAAAATCGGCGGATCCTTTGAAGTATGCTGCCAGGATCGTGGGAACTCTCGAGTAGCAGCACACACACGACGAGGAAGAGCCCTGCTGGCGCCACCACAGTGCAGTGTTCACGTGGACCGTGCATGCTCGCCCCCCCTCACCTGTGTGTGCGTGATTGGTGTTCGACTCGGAGAGGAGGAGCCCGACAGGGCATAAAACGATGCGGCAGAGTGCTGGACAGTGGGCTCTGAACTATGTAACGTTCAACCACCACGCTCGTGGTTTGTGAAACCACTATCCCTGCTTTTCTGTAAATATGTGTAAATAATACCATAAACCATCTGTTTGTTTTCCGTATCCTCTTGTCAGCGTTCAGTTCCTCCATCCGGATGCCATCACCTGCAACATCTTCCTCCCATCTCTAACAGAAGCTACACAGCAGCTCTCAAGTTAAAAGTGATTGAACATGCACAAAACAACAGCAACAAGTCTGGCAGCAGGCACTTTGGAGTCAACGAGTTTTGTGTTCGCCAATGGGGACGGCAGCACGAGAAGCTCAAAGCTACCAACAAGACGCGTTAGGTCCTTCGTAAGCCTAAGAATGAGAAAAAAACTACAGGTTGAGGCGGTACTTCTTTATTATGTCAAGGGTCTCCACGCAAGGATCTTGAAACAGTGGCTTTAGTTTCTGCAAATAAATATAGCTTTGTGTTGAGTTTGTGGTTTTATTGTTAAGGTAAGTATCGATTAGTACATCTCAAAGCTTGTAGTTAGTTGCTGACATGAGAACCCCGTTGCGGCCACTTCGTTCTTTTTTTTTTGCACTTTTTGCAGTAAATTTTCCTTGCACAATTCACGTACCTCGTTACTTTTCATCAGTTTTCCATGAAAAAAAGTGCAAGAATTATGTAAGTAAAGACGGTATATCGGTGTACCTTCAATGCTGTTACCGATCATCACCCTCTTTACTGGCTTTCTGTGTTTAAAGATCCATCAGTTCACCTCAGCAAACATGCACTTCGCTTGGAAAAATATGACACACATGTTGTCTAATAATCAGGTAGGCAGCACTAAGACGCTGACGCACTTTCTTGATCACCAATACCTTCCACCGTAGCCACCACATCAACACTCTTCGCATCTATGTCACCCATCGATGTCACTAACATGCCATTCGAACAATGCAAGGACCCCCTGCTTTCAAATATGCTGAAGTTCTTGCAGGATCCATCTGCCACACCTTCTTCTAGGGCACTTTGTCGCCAAACCATCCACTTTACTGAGCACGACAACATTCTTTACTGTATGAATTACAGAATAATCTCGAAGACACGATTACAGTTTATGCGAATTTTGCAATGATACGAATATTAAGATTGTCTTATATGGACTACATTTTATAAAATATGCCGTTATTCGGTGCTATACGAATGGTTTGTCCAGTCACCGCAGATGAAACGAATTTGCGATTGACCGCTGCACGCAAGCGGCGCAATGAGGCTTGTTTGTGGGAGAAAGGCTCGTTCACTCTTGGCCTCTAAGAGAGTGAATGCGGCCAAACTACGTGGAATTTTCCTGGCTTTAGTTACCGGAAAAAAATGCTGCAAGACCGACGCGAAAAAATCAGTGTGAGACCGATTTTCTTGCGATAGCAGATCGCTTTTGGCTTTGGCTACACCAGCTGATCTAGCTCTCAAACCATGTGATATAAACAGCCAGCCGCAAATTCAACATGGCGGCAAAGGTGTCGGCGGCAGATCGCGTAAGCGCTATCGCAAACTACCCGTGCCGCACATCGAAGCTCACGGCTTTGTTGAGGACACTTTCATAGAGAGCCTGCTTTGGATTACGGTCACTAAGAACACTGTAAGTAGAAGGTGCACAGGCAGCGAATTGGCATGTACTAACATGTCTCACTTTTGCACTGCCAGCTGAATCCGTCGCCGGCGCTGCATCCACTTGTGTTGTTTCTGCTGGCGTATCTTTGAGACAACGTTTGTAAATGTGTAAGCTGTTTGTTTTCTGTGCTTTGCATGCATAACTAGACTCGGTAGGAACTTTAATGCTCAGCAAATGGGCAAAATGGAATGAATTTTCAAGCGTAAACGTCAGTGGCAGTGGTGGCATGTAAGAGGGACAGAACGAATATGAACATTTTTAACGGGCGTGGACGTGTTTTCCGGCCGCTCTGGTGTTTTCGCTTGAATTTCCAAGTCTGATTTTTTTTGTGTCGACTTCTCAGCGCGGTTCTACGGCCACTTAAGCGCAGCGAAGTGAGTGAACTTTCAATAAGTTTGGCTGCTTTTGCTCCCTTCAATGTTAAGTGTGAACGCACCACGCCAGCTGCGTGCGTAAGTGAGAAAACCGCGACAGTTTATAGAGAAGAAGGCGAAGGCAGGAAAGTTAGAAAAAACATCATTGACTTCTTCAGCAAGAAGTAGTAGCCAGTAATGTTCTTATTAATCTTCAAAATCAGTTTTAACTTGTTTTTGATTCAGACGAACTTGGGATGATACAAATATTTTGCATGCTCCTTTTGAATTCGTATTTATTTATTTATTTGAGCATACTGTTAACCCATATTTATGGGTCGTTACAAGGAGGGAGTACATAGAAGTAATAATTGGTATATAAAAACACTCAAGTAATGTCAACTATCAGCAATAATAACAAAAAAGAAAAGAAAATTATTAGGATCAGCATGAAAGAACGCAATACCTCACACACCATCCAACGATTTTTAGGTAACATAGTTATCAAGCAAATGTTCAAAAGCCTCTGCTTCCGTGCACTCAGCAATATGTGCAGGTAGTGTATTCCAGTTTTCAATGGCATTGGGAAAAAACGAATACCAAAAGACGTTTGTGGTGGTGGCATATGTTCTAATGACTGCACTGTGGTTTATTCTTCTGTTAATTCTACCAGGTTCTCGGATATAGATATTTTGATCAATATTTATTCGACCCTGAAGAATCTAAAATAATAATTTTCTTCTGTTTTTCTTTCGCCTAATCTCAAGCAGTTCCAAAGTACAATAGTTTAGCATCTCGGTAACTGAGTCTGTTTTCTTTGTATCTTGAACATATGAACGTGGCTGCAAGTTTTGGATTCTTTACAGCTCATTTATAGGCCTTTTTGGTGGGGACTCCAAACTACGGCAGCACACTCCAGAACAGGCCAAATAAAAGTTTTATAGGCCAAGTTTGATGGCTTTGGTTGATCGAGATTCTACTTTATATGCTCAATGGTCCTGCTCATGATACCACGGCACATGCGTTCCGACACTTACTTCCATGCTGCTCCTCACCATTGTCATGCTGGCGTTCTGAAAACATATACTTGTCTGTGGCAACATTTCTGCTGGCATGGAATGTACCACTGTCTGCCAGTATACTCGCACTAGCACAATGTGCCAGTGGTATAAGGTTAACCAGTGCCCTTCTGGCGAGTTACAGCCACATCCCTTTGATTGCATCAGTATAGACCTATACATTGCACTTCCGTGCAGTTCCTTGGGGCACCAATGAACAATTGTCAGCATGACTCATTTGATGTGCTACGCCAAGACTGCAGCACTCTCAGCCGCCACCTCTCACAAGGCTGCATTATTTATTCTGCATCTTTGACATACGGCACCCCGCGAACAACTAAGCGACAAAGGGCATGTGTTCCTGTCCGACATAATACAAGCCCTTCTCACTGCATGCCGCATCGATCTACCACATAATGCTCGCAAACAAACAGCTCGACAGAGAGGTTCAACTGCACACTCGGTGACATAACTATGTACATTGCATTGGATCACAGTAACTAGTACACTGTTTTACCATTTCTCACCTACACTTACAATACTACTACACAAGCCACCACTGGCCTTTCACCATTTTTCTTGCTGTATGAACTAGAGCTTTCTCATACAATGAACACAATGCTTTCATAGCAACCCTACCGGCCATACGACCAATACGACCAGGCAGCTCATGCACAAACTTACCACAGCCGCACAAAGCCGCAAAAAATAGTGGCAGGACGACGCGCCAACGCTGCATTTCCTGACTGGTTCTCTTGTTTGGCTCTGGATCCCGCCTCACAGCTCTAGACCTACAAACAAGTTTCCGCGTGCTACGATGGCCCCTACCACATCAAAGGCCATATGTCCCCTGTCAACTACATTGTCAAATCCATGACGCCATCCCATGACCTCAGACATCGCAGTCGACTTAAGCCCTTTCATACTGCCTATTCTTTAAGGCACCAGGATGGCTCATCTTCTCTTTTGGAGGCAACCGTAATAAAGAGGCATGCAATGCTCAGGTGTCTGTTTTTGTGCGCTTGAACAGCCTTCATGTGGGATTGGTGCTACATCAACTGCACATGTTGCCAGGGATTCACAATAAACCGTCATACGACAATAGGAAAAAAGTTTGGTAAAACACGATTTGTTTACAAGCTGCCCAGCTTATACTAAGATCACTTTCTACGCAATACCAGCTGGCAGTAAAAGAGTCCTCCACACTCGTCACTTTGGCTGTGATAAGCCTTGACTAATGATCTACTCACACTAGCGGCAAGACTGCTGCAAGAGCAGTGCCGTAGAATGTCGGACGCTGCTGCCCATGCAAGAGCAGACGAAAGTGCATGACGAGCTTTTCCAGTGAGGTATTCGCGCCCCTGAAAAACAGAGCTGCACTAACAAAAACAGTTGTAATCCACCTCGAATCTATCAAGTGGCTGCTGTACACTCTGTATCTTGTCAGCTCCCAACTGATACTTCCATTCGCTTTAGATTCCTGTCGTTAAGCTTCGACAACACAGCATTCGGATCAACTCGGCACTGCTTTCAAGGCCCAACCGCATACACACGATATTTTAGAGACTGCAACGAGCAACAGGATTCACTATCACGGAAGCCCATCCATCACCGCGGCTTATCGCGTTGCGCGTTTCTGGAAAACTAGAAAAGATCGCTTCTCGCCCGGAAGCCAGCGTGGCAATTTCCAGCAACATGGCTGCACCACTGGTCCTCCTTTCAGTCACAATTTACTCTTGATGCTTGTTATCTGCGCGTACTTCAAAGAATGCAAGGTATCGACCAGCTTTTTTACATTCGCATCTCACGCGAAAGTGAGACAGCGGCCATATTTTGCTGTAAATCTCGTTGTCAAAGGTTTGGTTTGATGTTTCGACAGTAGGTTGTGACAATTATGGTCGCTTGCTGTAATGTGAAATCGTTGCTGTAATGTGAAATGCAATATTCTTCTGGGCACCCTGTCGCAGTGATACCAAAGATTGCGAAAAAACAAGGTTGTGAAATGCTTTTGTGGCTTCCTTCTGCCACACAAGACAGTAGTAAATTTGGCATGTTGACATCGACCAACTTTTAAACTTCTGCTTGCAATTTATGGGTATGCACATTATAGCAGTAGTAAACAACATTATTAGGGCAGCTGACGGTTTCCTAAGTGGCGAGAGCTGTTAGGCCATACCTGGTCGCGATCTCATCAGCGCGTTTGATGGCCCGGAGCTTGGCGTCCAGGCTTGTGGTCGTGACGATTCTCTCCCAGGCCTCACTTGAATAGTTTTCATTCAAGCAACAATGAAACTTTGTCACCGACATGCGGTTGCAGCCGTCTCAACGCGACAGTGTGACGAAGCAAGTTGTTGCCGCTTATCGCTGTCACTAAAAAATCAGGTGCATGCGGTTGGATCTTTTTTTTTTTTGCTGATAGCATCTTTTTTTCCAATATGCCGATACTTTTATTCAGTACAATACAGTGCAAATAAAAAGTTGATGTAATACAGAAGGAGGTCCCAAAGTAAAAACTGTCAGGGGGACCTCCTGTGAATTCATTTATAAAAATATAGAACAAATATTGGCAACTACGGAAAAAACAGCAAGCGAATAAAACAAAACGAACGTAATGAAAATTATTATTGAAACTTATGGTAGTTCAAAATATTTACATGTAAGTGATAAAACAGGAGATAACTAATTGGATTGAATGACTATAACATAACACATACATATCACTAACTAATACAGTGTCACTTCAGAACCTATACACGTACACATAAATGCATATAATCGTATTTAAACGCATATATATACACATACATATATAATCAAGTATCGCATGTTGTTAGTAAGAACTGTTTTAGATGCCGCCGGAAACAATGTAATGAGGGGCTTGATTTAATAATTGATGATAGTGAGTTCCAGAAAGAAATTGCAGAAAACAAGGCTGTCATTTTGCCGTAGTTAGTGCTTACTTTTGGAAGCAGAAGGTTACTATTTTTAGAAAACTGTGTGTTATTAGTATTGTGGAGATGTGTGAGAGGAAGTATGTCAGTGGGAATGTCACCGACTCTACTTCTGAATAATAAAATTCCAAGTTTGAGTTGAAAGGTGGAAATGAACGGTAGAATTTCGAGAGTGCTAAAGAGGGGTGCTGCTAATGCTGTGTAGAAACTATGTGCGATAATTCAGACTGCTCTTTTCTAAAGGTGCATGAGAGATGTTAGGTGTGTGGCGTAGGTATTGGCCCAGGATGAAATGCAGTAGGTTAGGTGACTGTTAATGAAAGCATAGTAAAGTGATTTTAAAATGTGTTGCTGAAAACAATGCCTTGTGCAAATGAGTATGCGGATGCCAAAAGCAGTCTTCTTGATTACAGCATTCATGTGAATGTTATATTTGAGTTGAGGGTCTAATGTGACACCTAGAAAAGTAGTGAACATTGATGGAGTGATGGCGCAGTTATCAATGTATATTTCGGGTGAAATCGTAACGCTTTTTTGGGACGAGTGAAATAACATAAAAGTTGTTTTACCAGGGTTGATTTTCAATAAGTTATTTTTGCACCATGAAACAAGTTTCGCGACATCAGTGTTTAATTTTGCTAGTAGATTGTTAAGATCTTTATCAATAGAAAATATTGCAATATCGTCAGCATAAAGGATGCAGTCAGATGAGTTAAGTAATGATTATAAGTCGTTAATGTAGATAAGAAACATGAGAGGTCCCTGAATTGAGCCTTGTGGAACTCCCTGGTTAGTTATTACTGGTGAGGATAAAACACCGCCATAATTGACAACCTGGGTTCTGTTAGCGAGGTAGCTTTGTAAAAGGGCTAAAGTAGGCGCACAGATTACCAAGGAATTAAGTTTAGCATACAAAATAGAGTGGTTTAAAGTGTCGAAGGCTTTAGTTAAATCTATAAATAATGACCCTGCCCAGAGCCCCTTATCGATGGACTGTTTTATGCTATCTGTTTGTTTAATCAGTGCTAATTCGGTAGAAAACTTAGCACGAAAACCAAACTGCTTATGTGACAAAAGGTTAAATGTTGTTAGGTAGTCCAATAGGCGATTCACAATGAGCTTCTCAATTACCTTACTAAAGAATGGGAGGATTGTTACAGGGTAATAATTAGAAAAAACTTTTCGGTCTCCCTTTTTGAATACAGGTATTACTTTTCCTTGTTTGAGGATTGTAGGAAAAATGCCTGAACCAAATGTGGTGTTAATAAGCTCTGAGAGCACAGAAGATAACTCACGAGCAACAAGTTTGATTTTAGCTGGATAAATTGAATCGAGGCCACATCCTGTTGTCTTCAAACTTGTTATAGTGCAAAGAACGTCAGCAGGTGAGACGTGGGTTTTAAGAAAAAAGAGTGAGGCAAGCGAGACAATGAAGGCAAGTTAGTGACAGTCGATACTGAGTTGCTAAAAAATGATTCATTAAAAGAATTAGCAATAGTGACAGGGCAAGTTAGAACGCTGGTGCCATCCGAAAATTCAGTCTCAAGTGCATCTGGTTGATCAAGATGCAAGAATTCCTTAATTACGTTCCAATTTTTCCTGCTGTCATTCCCATTTTCGAGCACTTTATTTTGATAGTAGGTTCGTTTGGCTTTTTTGAGTAGGACAGTAAGAGTTTGTGAATAGAGTTTAAAACGGGTCCTGAGGGACAGGTTGAACGGTTGAAGTTTTACTTTTTTGTAAAGGTTATCTTTTTTATTTATGCTACGCAGCAGTCCTCTAGTAATCCACGGGTTTCTAGGGGCTGAGTGCCAACGCGATATGGTGGATACAAATGTACACGAGTTTATGATACCTGTTAGTTTCTCAGTCAAGGTACTAAACGCTTTATTAACACAAAGTTCTTGCGCTACCGTATATACTCGTGTAAGGGCCGCCCTCGTGTAAGGGCCGCACCCCAACTTTGAAAGCGGATATTTCGAAAAAAAAAAAACAAAAGTTCAAAATGTCCCGCCAGAAAAGTGTAGTTAGTTCATTTACAGCCAGATGGCGCTGCACGCTTTTCCGCTTTTATTCTACTTCCGCCGACGCGCCGACCACGCTGTTGACAGCGCGCCGCCATATTTGCCTTGTGCGGCCTCTTTGTTGGCATCGTTCCTAGCATCGTGTCGATACGTTGGCAGCGCGACTTCAGATCGGTGTCGTCGGTGTCACTTTGTTGGTTGTAGTGAACCCTGCAGAAGCCAGCGCACGTGACGGACGATGGGCCGGCATCTGAGATCATTCACTGCAGCATTTAAGCTGCAAGTGATTGACTATGCCGAGGAGCACGGGAAGCGGGAAGCTGGACGAAAGTACGACGTCGATGAGAAGCGCGTGCGTTACTGGATGAATCAGAAAGATGCCCTCGCCGCTACTAACAGGAGCCGAAAGGCGTTTCGCGGGAAAAAGTGCAAGTACCCGCAACTCGAAAGCGAGCTCGTCAACTACGTCGTCGACACACGAAGGGACGGCTACGCCGTATCGACTGACATGATACGCGTCAAAGCCCTCAGCATCGCTCGCCACATGGAAATACCCCCGGCACAATTCAAGGCAAGTCGGGGCTGGGCTACGCGGTTTATGAACCGTAACCAGCTTTCTATTCGGCGCCGAACGACGATTTGCCAAAAACTGCCGCGCGAGTACGAAGACCACGTCATTAAGTTTCATCGCTTCGTGAATGCTCTCAGGAGGGAGCATGAATACGACCTGTCCCAAATTGGGAATGCGGACCAGACACCTGTGTGGTTCGATGCACCGGAAAGCACCACAGTGGATTTAAAAGGTGCGAAAAGTGTGTCTGTGCGCACGACTGGTGCAGAACGCCAAAGGTGCACTGTGATGTTGTGCATCACGGCAGACGGCAGGAGGCTTCCGCCGTACGTCGTATTTAAAAGGAAGACTCTCCCAAAAGAGAAGTTCCCTCAGGGAATCGTCGTACGTGCGCAAGAGAAGGGCTGGATGTCCGAGGAACTGGTCGTTGACTGGATTAAGACCGTCTGGGCAAACAGACCTGGAGGGCTGTTACAACGGAAAGCCCTCCTTGTTTTGGACAGCTTTAGGGGCCACTTGACCGACCGCGTCAAGAACCGAGTTGCCGCAACTCGTACGGACTTGGCCGTCATTCCCGGTGGCCTGACGAGTGTGCTGCAGCCGCTCGACGTATGCGTCAACAGACCATTCAAAGTGGAATTTCGCCGATGTTACTCTGAATGGATGGCTGGAGGCGTCCACGAGAAGACCCCTACAGGACGGCTGAAGCGGGCGTCGCTCCAACAGGTGTGTGAATGGATTTTGAATGCGTGGCGTGCCATGTCAGTAGAAGTAGTTGCTAAAAGCTTCAAGGTAACGGGAATTTCGAACTCCATGAACGGCACCGAAGATGACCGTCTCTGGGAAGACGCGGACGCCGAGGCGAGCTCCTCCGAGAACGAGGACAGCGAAATGGAATCCGAATAAAAACATTTCTGGCATGTCATTTGTGACTCTTGCACTCTGCTACTGTTGCATAAACAGTACAGACCTTTGGCCTGTACTGCCTGTACTAAATCGGCCTGATTCGTGTAAGGGCCGCACCTAGCAAAATTTTCGAAAAAAAAGTGCGGCCCTTACACGAGTATATACGGTAGTTTCCCCCAGTCAAAGCGGGATACCAAATCAACAAATTTCGCAGAATCGAAATGACACCCATTGACCATTTTATTTTTAGAATTAGTTTGTGTTTTCAATAACAGAAAAATTGAATAATGATCTGTTAGATCAAAATTGACCACACCGGCCTCCTGAACTGACATAATGTTACTGAGTATATGGTCAATAAGCGTGTTCCAGCCAGAAATGCCATACTCAAATAAGCAATGTTGCAAGCCTTGCGAGTGGTGATGGGTGCTTCCCAAACCTCAGAGGGCATGAATTACGTGTTTGTTAGCTGTTTCTGATCCTGAATAGCTGGCACCACTTGTCCTGGCGCCAGCTTGGGGCATGTTCTTTGGCTTTACCCCGTGCTTTTTTTTCATACCAGCCAGACTACAATGTTCTGTTAACTTCTGTACACAAGCCTGAGAATGGCATAGATGACATCCACACTCCTAGCGCAAGAACCGCAGAGCATGAAGCAAGCAGCCCAAAGCATCCCGCGGCAGACACAGACTACGGAAAAGTACGAAAGCAGACGACGCGGCTCAACCATGCAGCTCCTCTGTCGGTGATTGGCCATTTGACTCTCCAGCAGCCAATGAACAGTGTGAAAGTGGGTCTCAGCTCCATTCTCTAAATGGCAATAAATGGCAGGGGTGCATGAATTAAAACACCCGCACATGGCATTGTTCGCACATGGCAGCCTAAGAATGGCAAACATCAAGTCAATGTGCCGCTTGTGTGCAGAGGCCCTAACACTCTCAAGTTAAAACACGCAGATATAACCAATGAAGTGGATGCTGTAGATGAACTGGTAAATCATCAGACTTGATCCAAAAGTTGCACAGTCAGTCACCGCTGGCAGCAAGTTGCCTCTTCGTCTGCTATAATTTCTTCACACTTATACACTAATTACTATAACTGTCATTTCCAACCTTTTCTTTGGCATTACTGTCTGTCGTTCATCATTGTGTATAATAAAAAAAAAGCAGCTCTTAAAATTCTCTGTTCTTGTATTACATGTGCTAGCGAGGGTAGTGTTGCACAAAAGAAGAGGACACTCACACTATGAAGAACGACGCAAAGGTGATCGTCTGGAGCCAGGTAACTGGCTCCGGGCTGCTACAGCAGGTGCCATCGTTATAATTCATGTGGTCATTGCAGTACATGTTGGTCAAGATCTGGATAGCCTGCATCATGCAAGAACCACCATTTTCATCCTCAGAAATCCATCCAGAAATCAGCACGGCACTCTAACACAGACTAGGGCACAAACACTGCTTAAATCGGACAGCTGAGAATCATAAGCACTGCAATGCACTGCATATTGAGAAGCCATTCAAGTTAGGTGCAGCAAGGAATGACAAAAAACAAACTTAGCAAGAACAGATGTTTGGTTGTGCTGGTGTGACATATCGATAGTTCCCAATGCAGCATACGTGCTAACTTACAACAAATTTGTTGAGTGTAAGTGCTTGTGTCTGCATTGAGAACTAGGAATAAGAGAAAAAGTGTCTTAGTACTCCAAGTTATTACCAAACAAACTTGAAATGAAAGGGGGCCTGCAACACTTTTCAAGAACCCATTTCTCAATTGTACATTGTGTGCACTTAAGAATGGACAGACACAAAAAAAAATGGCAGCAATAGTCCTACACAGTCTCAACTTATTGAGCATAAAAGACTAATAATACCTGCCCTCAATTTTATTTTTGCGGGATCACATAGGCCCCATTTTTTTTATAATGTGACCCCAAACCACGAGAAAAAGAATGCCACAGAAATGCCCCAAAGTCAGAAACTTCTGACAACACTCAAGTGTAAAGCACATATAATTAATACCAGTGTCACACGGTGCACTGCCACTTGCGATAAAGCTTGATTAGAATTAGATTTCTCAGCAGTGATAGGCTCACTTTCGCCACTTGTGTAAGGAGCCGAGTAATCATGATCAAATAATTCGATCCAGTTGAGCCCTGATCAAGATCAAAAGTGTCTGTGTGACAGTCGTATAAGTTGGAGAATGCTTGAGCTTCACCTTAAAGGGCTAGTAAACAGGCTCAGACTTTTTTTGTACACTCCCCCAAACAAGCTCACCAATTCGTACAGTAGACCACATTTTTTTAATATTACAGTGCTTCATGCCATGCAGACCCTCCATTTTGAAAAACAATTCCTGTGCCTCTTTCCTTCTGACTAATCCCCCTTGTACGCGCAATGACGCAAGCTTGTCCATAGGCAACTTGACTTGCCCTACACAATGGCGTCTTGGTGATGCAGTTTCGGCCGCGCAGTCCGCATTTTCATTTTCCTGTGCTGCCCTCTGCCATTTTGTAGAGCCCAAGAGTACCGAGAGAACTGTCAAAACGAAAGCCTCCGACAGGCGTCTCGCCACTTTCAGGATCCTCGCATCACGCTTCCTCCCTGTGCTACTATCACACGCGCTCATGTGTTGGTCGCTGATGACGTTATGTCACTGACATCATGTCACATTGATGACATGTGCAGAGTCACAACTATGGGCTACGCCTTCCCCCTCTCTAAGGGTGGCGTACCAGCAGAAACGGGTGGTCTAACCACTTTAACTTTCGTATTATAGCACGTATTCGAGCAAAATTTTTGTAGCAGTATGTTCACATAACAAAAGAGTACATATTTCTTTTCACAACTATTTTTGGACCTCAGGGCAGGTCACTAGCCCTTTAAAGAGCAGAACGCAAAAGTGCGATTGGCCGTGTTCACATAGCCTTTTAATTCAATAACCAGGCGTCCCTTCTCAGTAAGCGCTCGAACCAAGCCGTGAGCACTGTGTACTTAATATTTGCCATTTTTAAATGTTCCAGATTTCCCACTGCTGTAAAGCTTCTCGGTACACCATCATTAAACAAATTAGCCAAGCACCCATTTACGTGTCCCTAAGGCAATAATGGCTGCAGATTTTTTTAATGCTTTTGACAATGATAATTATTAATTATGCCTCGACACGATGTAATGAAAAAAACTTAAAATCGTGCACTTGTTATACAATTCCCATTGTGTGATGCTTGTTACAATTCTACGCTTCTGTCACGCAGCATTTTGTGTGTTAAGAAAAATGCTTACACTAAATAAGGTCTGTATATCATCAGAACATTAAAGATCTCTAACTGGAGGCTCACCTTCTAATCTATCTTTACATAGTCAAGGGTGTAAGTGCATGACAAAAATTGATGAATGCAGTTTTGTAAAGGAATGAAGAAGTGCATCATATGACTCAGGGCTGGCATATTGATGATGATAGCAACAGTGCATGCGTCAGTCAACCGTCGATAAAATAACATAAAGAAAAAATTCTTAACAGTCAACTTTCACTTCGACCACCACACGTGTCAGGCCGATAGTTATAGCTTAATGCATGTGCATGCGCAGATACATTTTTGCACTTTCCTTCTTTTCTGCAATTGTGTGCCTTACAGCTTTTAGCATTTGTGGTGTCTCGACTTCCTTCTTGTGTCTGAATTTGCACGGCCTATCTTTCCGAATAAACACTTAACAACTAGCTCAGCTCAGAGTCATTCTAAGCTGGCTAGTGTCTTTATCTGATAGTCACAAGCACTGGCGTGGCTCTGTGGTCATACACTTGCTTGCAACTTACAAAACTTGGGTTAGATTCTGGCTTGTAACCATATGTCATCATCATCATAATCAGCCTGACTATACCCGCTGCAGCAGAAAGGCCTCTCCCATGTTTCGGCAGTCAACTCGGCCCTGTGCTTGCTGCTGCCACTTATACCTGCAAGCTTCCTAATGTCAGTTGCCCACCTAACTTTCTCTCTCCCCTTCACCCACTTTGCCTTCTCTTTGAATCCAGTCTGTGATCCTTCGTAACCAGCCGTTATCCTGTCTTTCATGCTATGCGCCCTGCCCATGACCATTTCTTCTTCTTGATTTGGAGTATGATGTCCTTAACACCTGTTTGTTCCCTCATATACTCTGCTTTCTTCTTGCCCCTTAGGGTTACACCAATCATTTTCCTTTTCATTGCTTGCTGCGTCGTCCTCAACTTCAGGTGAACCCTCCTTATAATCCTCTAGGTTTCTGCTCTGTAGGTAAGTACTGGTAAGATGCAGCTGTTATATACCTTCCTCTTGAGGGATAGTGGCAATCCACCATTCATGATTTGAGAATGCCTGCCGAATGTGCTCAACACCATTCTTATTCTTCTAGTTAAAATAATCTCATGGTTCGGCTCCGCAGTTACTACCCGTCCTAAGCAGATGTACTCTTTTAAAACTTCAAGTGCACTGCTGCTTATCTAACTAATCTCTTTCGAATCGTTGTACATATCTTTTGTTTTCCGCAGATTAATTTTAAGACCTACCTTTTTGCTCTCCTTTTCTAATTCAGAAATCATGAATTCCAAGTCGTTCCCTGAGTTACTCAGCAATGCAATGTCATTGGCAAAGCACATTAGTATGGACTGCTTATAATGTAGTCTCGAGTCGCGAATATTTGCACTATACACAGTACCGCGGTACAAACAAAACTTTTTTTCAAGGGCCGCAATTGTGCAAAACGTGTTGAGCAAGCAGCCTCACATGTTCTATAATCGAAGGATGCCATGCGTGGTGCTGACAACCTTTTAAATTTCCAAATGTTTAAAAAATTAACGTTCAAAGACACACGTTGCCAACAAAATGAACACAAAAAGGTGGCGGGGGGGGGGGGGGGGGGCTACAATCACAGAAATTTGCCGACTGCTTCTCAGACCACCAAGATTACACACCTAACACAGAAATTACGTCGAACCACGTCTGAAATTTTGTGCGCTGAAAGAAGCAAATCGTTCAAATTTATTACAGGTGCACAACGGATTTGAAGACGTCACAACCAGATCGCAAACCACTAATCGAGCGCTACACATGCCACCCTTGTTTTCGTTAACGATATGTATCCCTTCTCTTCAAGGAGTGCAGCCACCGCAAAGCGTTTCGTTGATTTCGTACAAAACCCCAACTTAGATTGCATGCGATCGCTACTGAAATGCAACTATTACGCCTAGCTTGCCGTTCAGTATGTTGTCGCAAGAAGTTTTTCTAAGACATGGAGATCCAGTGTCGGAAAGACCGCACTCAAGCACTGAACCAAGAACAGCTAGTGTGATACAAAGTTCGCGTTCGCGGACGGGAGATCAAGAACGATGAAAATCCGACAAGCTTACGTAAGACTGCGCACTGACAGCATAGGCAAAAGTTCACATCATAAAGCCGTTAAAGGTTTTAAATTAACGAACGAGGTACCAAACGCGATATCTGTAGTGTAGAGAGTGCCATGCCCCATGCGCTCTATATATGGTGTGGTTGAATAAAGCTAGGGGGATTCGTTCGGTCAACCTGCCTCAAAGTCACTGATGTAGACGCGCCCAGCGTTGGTCTGCATGTTGCAGCGTACATGGTGCCGCATCGTACAGGGTTTCAAAATATGCAACTACGGCTCTGCGTACATTGAGAATAGACTCGTTCGAGACTGATTTATCGTAGGCTTGTTGGACGGCAGATTATCGGAACAACTCTGCCGCACTTCTGTATTGACGCTGGACAAAGCGCTCCTGCATGCACGGCTACACGAGGACGCCGAAAGGGAAAAACGGGAACGCGAAAACCAGTCGTATGGGCCTGTCCCTGTGGATGCAGCGAAGCAGACGCCAGTGCAATGAAAGTCCCGTAAACGAGCATCAGCATCAAAAGAGACCCTCTTCGTCAACGCGACACATGGATCGTGTCGATTCTGCAGAGGAGAGGCACCATCAACGAGAATTCTTTCCTGTCAAGAAAGTGCTTTGCAGTTTATGCAAAAAGAAAGGACATTTCAAAGCAGTTTGCTTAGCCAAACAACATTCATTCAGCCGACAGTCACATGCCATCGAGATGCATGCTGTCAGGACCAGTCGTGAAGCAAGCGCTAAGTTAGTAAGGGTTAACATGAACGGCACCCTGCTCAAGTTCGAGGTCGACTGAGGAGTGGAAGTTATCGTCGATTCGAGCACTTTCTCGGGTGTACCATCTTGACTCGACAAAACGGAGGGTCATCTCACACCTCCAGGAAGTTATCCTTTGAATGTGTCAGGCTGATTCAAAGCTACGTTGCAGTGGAAGAGCCGCACCTGCACACAACCAGTGTATGTCATCTGCGGCATACAATCAGTGTGCCATACAAGACTGCGACATACAATCAGTGTATGTTGCAGTCTATACCTTTACTAGGCTACCCTGCTATCCTCGCATTGGGAGTCACAAAATTTGTCGACGCCGCACAGCAACCTGACCAGCCAGCTGACTCTGCAAGCGACGCCACCCTTGTCCAGGATATCTCCGATGGACTCAGCACCGTAGGAGAGGAGTACACTATTTGTCTCAAGCCAAATGCCAAGCCATTTGCTCTCAGTGTACCTCGAAGAATTCCAATTCCTCTGTACGACCAAGTGAAGCAAAAGCTGGACGAGATGGAAAACCAAGGGGTCATTAGGCGCATTATGAGGCCGACGTTGTGATGCGCCGGTCTCGTCACTGTACCGAAAGCATCAGACGGCATCCGAATACGTGTGAACTTAACAAAGCTCAACAAAGAAGTTCTCTGTGAAAGACACGTGCTTCCAACAGTTGAATGGTTTCTCGGGCAACTTGGCTACACAAAGGTGTTCTCAAAACTGGACGCAACAGAAGGATTTCACCAAATGTGATTATCCCAAAACCGCCAGGTATACACCACATTCATTACGCCATTGGGACGCTACTCCTACTGTCATCTACGTTTCGTCCTAACCTTAGCTTCTTAGAAGTGTGGCAGCTTGGGCTAGTTGGTATTGCATGACGATAGTTATTGCGCGAGAACAAAACGACGACACAGAGACAAGAAGGACACGAAAGACACGAGCGCTCATGTATTTCGTGTCCTTCTTGTCTCTGTGTCGTCGTTTTGTTCTCGCGCAATAACTATCGCTTAGCTTCTTGTTTGCTTCTTACCCAATGTTCGCTTCTTACCCAATTGTTCACTTCTTACCCAATCTTTCGCAGACAACCGCCCCTATCTATGCCTTGCTAGGCGAGCAGAACACGAGACTGGGGACCGCTTCAAGAGATCATTTTTAATCAGATCAAGGTGATGCTCACATCAGACCTCTGCGTTGCGAAGTATCATAGCGGTCGCAATACCATTGTATCATTGACGCAAGCTCATGTGGGTTGGAAACTGTTTTTCAGCAGGAAAAACCATCAGGGGAGCAACGCACAGTAGCATTTGCATGATGATCACTAACTGATGCAGAAGAACACTACAACAAAACAGAGAAGGAAGCGTTGGCGGTAACATGGGCAGTGCACTGTTTTGACCAGTACGTGCGGGGCCTCAAATTCACGGTGGAAACAGATCACTAGCCGCTGGTGACATTACTTGGAAACGCTGACCTAGACACAATGCCTCCACGAATTCAAAGGTTTCACATCAAACTCGTGTGCTATCAAATCAATGTGGTCTACATTCCACGCAAAGAGCTGGCCACTGCTAATATTCTTTCAAGCGCTCCGGATGAGAAGCCATCGATCAGTCCGGTTGATGTGATAGAGGTGTTCGTGGAATTGCAAGTTGCAGCTGTCACTGACGCGAAGCTGGTTACTGGAGAGAATACCCGCAGGCAGCTAAGAACTGGACGAGGAATACATCCAGCTCACCAAGTATTGTACACAGGGCTGGCCTCATGAAGACAAGCTTCCAGATCACATTAAGAAGTTCTGGAACCATCGAGGAGATTTCTCTTTGTGTAATGGCGTCCAGCTCAAGGGTAACCGCTTTGTCATCCCGGTTTCACTGCGAACAGATACGCTCGAACTTATCCATGAAGGCCACCAAGGTATCAACCAATGCTGGTTGAGAGCAGAAGACTCCGCGTGGTGGTACGGTCTTTCACAGCAAATGCGAGACAAAGTCAGTCGCTGTAGGCTGTGCGCAGCCACAGGAGCACAACGAAGTGAGCCATTGATTGTGACGGAAACTCCAACGCAACCATGGCAAGAAGTCGGAATGGACTTAATCACTCAAAGGGGACACAACTACCTTCTAGCGGTAGATTATCGTTCTCGCTATCCTGAAGTCATCAACATGCGAAGCACAAACTCTGAGGAGGTCATCAATGCTGTCAAGAGCATTTTTGTGCGTTTTCGCATTCCCGAAGTTGTACGAAGCAATAATGGACCGCAGTTCGCTTCACGTGCATTTGCTACTTTTGCGAAGCACTATGGCTTCCAACACATCACATCAAGTCCAAACTACCCGCAGTCAAACGGGGAAGTTGAGAGGATGGTGCGCACGGTCAAGGAGTTGTTTGAGAAAGCAGATCCTTTTCTGGCACTTCTGTCTTGCAGAGACACTGCAGGCATTACAGGGTTTGGCCCAGTGCAGCTCCTCATGGGCCGCAAGCCTGCAAACTACACTTCCTAAGCCGGCAGATCACCCCGAACCGCACCAGCCTGAGCCTGAAGTTGTAAGGTGCCACGACGAGCAATAAGAAGACAACAGAAGAAAGACTTCGAGTGTCGTCGTGCAGAAACTGTCTTTCCTCCGCTAGAGCCGGGAGACACGATGTGAATTCGAGACGGCAAAGAAACGGCGTGCGTTCAGAGCCCAGTCTCCAAGCCTCACTCGCACGACGTGGAAACGCCTACCGCAGTGCTCGTGCATAATAGAATGGATCTAGTGCCCTATTCAAACCCAATAACGAGCTAAGTCAACGAGCCAGGTTCCGGAGAGAACAACGAAAGACACGAAGAGCAAGCCCTTGTTACAGATGCTACAGGAACAAGGACATCACAAGTCTCCAATGAAGGCGGAGTTGAGTTATCAGCTTCGGTCGCCGAATTAACAATACGTAAGGACTTGACTTGTGATGTGATGTATTTTTGTTGCGCGCTTATTTTGGGGCAAGGTGTAGAAGGTGCCATGTGCCATGGGCTCTATATAAGGTGTGGTTGAACAAGGCTAGGGAGATTCGTTCGGTCAACCTACCTCGGAGTCACTGATATAGACACACCTAGCATCGGTCTGCATGTTGCATCGTACATGGTGTCGCATCGTATATGTAAGAAACCAGATAAAGCCGACGCTGTTACCGACAGGAAACTGTTAAGCACAGCTGATAAGGACGGGATCGCATGTGCCATCTACAGTGTGCGTGGCCGGAGCAACGTTAGCAACGCTAGTCCGTTGGCACCGATGCAAAGTTATCCGTTTCCAAAGCAACTGCCCTCCTACTCAGCGAGCCCGCACAGCATGTCGCGGTCTTTTTTTCTTTTCCTTTTCTTCCCTCCGCCCTACACTAGTTTACTTCGCATCCCTTCCACCTCCGTAATAACCTTGTCACTGGCTCCCCAGCGGGGCACCCAGCACACGTCCTTTTATATGCACACTCGCTAATGCAATTGTCACGATTTTTTGGCCACCACATTATAACCGGTCTCTCATCTTGGGGGACTGCACAATAAGTGGTATGCGTAAACATGGTGTTCTATGGGAGGGTAAACGGGAGTCGAAAAAAAACGCGTTGTAACCGGTTCTGCACTATAGGCACTTACGTTATAAGTGGTCTACACTGTACTAAGGTACTCTCCATTCACTCATATCCCAAACTCTTCCCATTCTAGGCCTCTGAAAACCTCCTGTAAGCCTGCGGTAAATAGCATTCTGGAGATCATATCCCCTTCTTTTAAACCCTTTTTTATTGGTATTCTGTCACTTTCTTTATGGAGAACTATGGCGGTAGTTGACCCGCTGTAGATTTCTTCTAGGATGTTTATATATGCTTCGTCAACGCCCCGATTCCGCAGTGTCTGCATGACTGCTGATATTTCTACTGAATCAAATGCCTTCTCGTAATATATGAAGCCTGTGTATAATGGGTTGGCTATATTCTGGACATTTCTCTATCACCTGATTGATATTATGAATGTGGTTGATTGTTGAGTAGCCTGTATAAAACCATGCTTGATCATTTGGTTGATTAAATTCCAATGTTGTCTAAATTCTGTTAGCAATTACCTTTGTAAATAGCTTGTATACGATGGAGAGCAAGCTGATCGGCCAGTAATTCTTCAAGTCCTTGTTGTCCCTTTTCTTATGAATTTAGATGATGTTAGCATTCCTTCAAGATTCTGGTACCCTCCCCATCAGAACACACTTCGTAAACATGGTGGCCAGTTTTTATAACACAATTTGTCCTCTGTCTTTCAGGAGATCTGATGTTACCCAATTCTCACCAGCAGCTCTGCCTCTTTGTATCCTCTTTAGTCTATCCTCACATCTTCTATCATTACTGGTAGGATGTCATCTGGGTACTGCTAGTTCTTACATTACAGCTGTGGTTGTTGCGGCTACTGTACAGTTCTCTGTGAAACTCCTCCACTATGTCAACTATCCTATCCACATTAGTAGTTACTTTGCCTTCATGTCTATTAGTGTATACATCTGGTTTTTGCCTATCCCAAGTTTTTTTTTATGGCTTTGACGCTTCCTTTGTTCTTTAGAGCATGTTAAATTCTCTCCATCTTATACCTTCTTACATCGGACACCTTACGCTCATTCATCAACTTCGAAAGCTCTGCCAGTTTAGTTTTGTCTGTTGTGTTTAAGGCTTTCATGCTTTGGCATTTCTTAATGAGGTTCTTCGTCTCCTGGGACAGCTTGCTAGTGTCCTGTCTGACTACCGTACCTCCAACTTCCACTGCACACTCCGTAATCATACACGTCAGATTATCATTCATTGTGTGAACGCTGAGGCCAGTTTCCTCGATAAGAGCCAAGTATCTGTTTTAAAGTGAGATTCTGAATTCCTGTACTTTCTCTCGCAGTGCTAGCTCATCGATTGGCTTGTTGCGTATCCGCTTTTGTCATTCCTTCTTCAAGTCTAGGCAAAATCGAGACCTTACCATTCTATGGTCACTTCATCGTACCTTTCCAAGCACTTCCACATCTTGCACGATGCCTGAGTGTGTACTCGGCATAAAGTTTATTTCGTTCTTACTTTCACTATTAGGGCTCCTCCATGTCCACTTGCAGTACCCTCATTTTCGGTAGAAGGTATTCAAGTTCTGTAAATTATTGCGCTCTGCAAATTCTGCAAATAACTTCGCTCTGGCAATTCTTGTACCAATGCCATAATCTCCTACTGCCTGGTCTATAGCCTTCTTCTTCCCTACCTTGGCATTAATGTCGCCCATCAGTATAGTATACTGTGTTTTTACCTTACTCATTGCCGATTCCACGTCTTCATATAATCTTTCAACTAACTTGTCATCATGGCTGGATGTAGGCGTGTAAGCCTGCACCACCTTCATCTTGTATCTCTTATTGAGTTCAATTACGATACCTATCACCCTTTCATTAATACTATAGTATTCCTCTATGTTACCAGCTAAACTTCTGTGGATAAAGAACCCCACGCCCAGTACTATTCTGTCAGCCAAGCCACGATAGCGAAGGACGTGCCAATTTTGTAGCACTGTATAGGCCTTATCTGTCCTCCTAACCTCAGCCCTCTAACATTCCATTTAACACCTTCTAGCTCCTCGAATGGTACAGCTAGACTTGCCTCACTAGATAATGCTCCAACGTTCAACGTTGCCAAGTTCAGGTTTCAATGGCCGCCTGTCCGGACTCTGAGATTTTTAGCACTTTGCTGCATTGCAAATCTGACTGCCATCATGGTCAGTTGCTTTGCAGCCGCTGGGGACTGAGGGCCGAGGGTTAATTGGCGTATTCATGTGAGAGATAGTGGCCAGATACTGCACCAGGGTGGCCAATCCTTGTCTGCTGAGGGAGTGCATTATCGTCAGTGGTCACCCGTGAGGCCGCACCCCAGGCCTCTTTTAATGCAATTCCATGTTCATGCGACTAACCCTTTTTTTTTATTTCCGGCGGAGGGCTGCGTGGCACTGGGATTCAAACCACGGATCTTCTGCATGTGAGACTGCTATTCTAACCACTATGCCATCGCTGCTATGTGAATCATGTGTATTTTCATCATTCTTCACTCAAGCAAAACACCAATTTTTCACTCAGAACTAATAAGACCACCAGTAAAGTCAACAAGAAAATTTCTGTGAAACGAGCTCTTCAACGCACTGACATGAGGCTGCTCACAAAAGTGCAGGAAGAGGAGCTTTTGCAAGGCTCGAAAGCATCCACAGCCCAACCATGCTGCGTGCGACGTTCCGACACCACATTTGTCTGAGTTAGCATAAAAAACAGTGACAGAGAGCTGGGCTAGCTGTCTCATTAACATAACATAGAGCCATGCCTGTGATCTCCATGAGCTTGGTTTAAACCCACCAAAACAGTCAGTAATGCTGTGTGCAGATCACACCTCAATGTTCAAGAAGCTTCATGACTGTAGTAGATCTTTTTGGTTTGCGCGCAAGACACGAACACTCAAGCTTACTCCAGAGCTTGTGTGACCACCAGTGATAAAGCTGGAAAGTTCGGCACATTATGTGTGAAAGACGGTGCGACTCAGTTGTGATCAGATGATCGACAGGAGACGCTCTGTTCACCTTTATCAGCGCCAGTATTGCCATTTAGCCATTTACTGGCCACACATTTGGCCATATAAGTAGTTTCATCTTGGACATCTCAACTTTTGTCTTTTCAGCGTGAGAACCACGTGACATTTAGTGGAGATGCTTCCAGGTCCACATGCCTAATACCCCCTCCAGCCATGAACCAAGCCCCCAACTGTGAAGAAGACATTGATGCCAACTTCAACCAGCGAGCTAGCCGCAAACAACAAGGGCTACTTCTAAAGTCAGGGCCTCTCTCTACTCTATCAGACTCTGGAGACCAAAGCCATGGCCACCACTGCCGAGACAATGACCTCCCCTGTGTGGCCTACAACGATCATTCTACGGCAACCTAAACAGCTCTCAACTTTTCGCGGATCATTATTTGAGGACCTGGAGAGCTGGCTCGAATCATACAACTACGACAAGTTGCGGCACGTCTGTTTCATTTAGGAAAATGCCGTTCGAACCTGGTTCGAGAACCAAGAGCAAAGCCTGACAACGTGGAACACTTTTCACCCCAGGTTTCTGGCCACATTCATAAGTGTCCTCCACAAGGAGAAGCTCTGCTAGATACACATGTGCAGCTGCCAAATAAAAATATGGTGCTCTTCACGGAAGAGATGACAAGACTTCCAGCATGCAGACCCCACCATGGCAGAGGAGAAGCAGCTCTGGTTTCTGATGTCGATCATGCATATGGGTATAGCGCACCACGACAACGACACAAAAGAGAGACACACACAGCGCTAACTTGCAAATAATGTTTTATTTGCGATCACACATGCTATTTCTACATCAACAGTATATCGATAAAATTTAGAAAACATCATGTAAAGGTACAGCACAGCTCATGTGCGTGCCATCACCGATTGCGACAATCAGCACTCTCCAATGTCAAAGCAAAGATTGCACATACCTTTTTATTAGCTGACAAAGCTAAGGAAGCCACACTCACACATTTTTCTTTCATTCTGTCAGTTTCATAGGCTGTAATGATTTCACGCATAGTTGACTGTCATGGGCCCTATAGAGAACACGGGTGTTTTGAAACACAGGGATGCAACCACACCTCTGACAGTGAATGCCCAAATGACCAGATAGAGCTTTTTCTACGTTGTACTGCTGTTCCCCAAGTCTTTAGTTCACACACCTTCCAGTTTGGCCTATGTACACACAATCACAAGTCAAAGCAGTGCAATAGACAACACCTCGACTACAATTCACAAATTTTTCCCGGCTCTTGATTTTACAATCCAGTTTCCCGCTACTGTCTGCATTAAAAGAGGGTTCAGCCTAAATTAAGAATGATGCAGCAAGCGATACAAAGGAAAATGATACGTGTAACCTTAGGAGACAAGAGGGAAGAGTGGGTCAGGGAACAAACTAGGATTAAGGATATCATAGTTGAAATTAAGAAAAAGAAATGGACATGGGCTGAACACGTAGCACATAGGCAGGATAACCGGTAGTCATTAAGGGTAACTGACTAGATTCCCAGAGAAGGCAAACGCACGAAGGGTAGACAGCAAGTTAGGCGGGCCGACGAGATTAAAATGTTTGCGGGTATAACGTGGCAGTCGAAAGAACAAGACCGGGTTGATTGGCATTGGCGAATCATAGGAGAGGCCTTTGCCCTGCAGAGGGCATAGTCAGGCTGCTGCTGATGATGATGTAATCGTGTACGTACGCCAAACTGGAAGGTGTGTCGTCAGAGGCGTGGTTGCATCTATGTGTCTCAAAACACCCATGTTCTCTATAGAGTCCGTGACAGAACTATGCGTGAAATCATTGAAGCCTATGAAACTGAAAAAAATGAAAGAAAAATGTGCGAGTGTGGCTTCCTTAGCTTTATCAGCTAAAGAAAAAAGGTATCTACAATCTTTGCTTTGATGTTAGAGAATGCAGATTGTCCCAATCGGTGACGACACGCGCATGAGCTTTGCTGTATCTTTACATGTTTTCTAGGTTTTATCGATCTACTGTTATTGTACAAATAGCAGGTGTGATTGCAAATAAAGCATTAGTTGCAAGTTAGCACCGTGTATGTTTTTCTTTTGTGTCCTTGTTGTGGTGCGCTATGCCCATATGAATAATGAACCCCAGCCAACTAGCCCGGCAACATGTCTTAGCAAATTGCTGATGTCAGATGTCAAGCTAAAGCTGTCTGGGATAATTGTCCGCAACCAGCTCAAGACAGTCAATGAATTTCCTAAAGAGGCCACAACAATCGAGAAGGCACTTGAGATGTGAACAAGGAAGTACAACTGCTGCTCTTCAACAGCCAACTACACTGGAGCTCATGCCCTCAGCTCTGACGACCTGCACAAAACCATCCAAAAAATCGTTTGGAAGAAGCTGCACAAGCTGTTACCTTCACCGAAGCTTCAAGTGGATTCGATCGGCAACATTATTCATGAGAAAGTTTAGCAATCGCTCTGAAATCCCAAGGCACCTCCGCCTCAGCTGAAAGCTATGAGTTATGTCACTGTAGTCTGTCGCAATGCCTCTCCAAACCCGCATCAGGACGCTGCACCTCAGCACTTCCATTGCCAGACACCACCCCAATCAATGCTGTATGACTCCCTGTTGGCCAGGGCTACACAGCAAGGAACATTGACATTTGGCACACCCATGATAACTGCCCGCTCTGCTACCACTGCAGGGAGGCCAGCCAAACTTACTGCCACTGCCAGTACTGACAGATGGTGCTGCATGGTTTTGTTGTCAATGCGCCACATCTACAGCCAGGTGAGTGAACTTGTGACATCGACAACTACATTACCGGAGCACAGTCACAATGGTGACGACCATATTCGCTATAGTCCAACTACCACATCTTGCCGCACCGTCAACCATACATGGGCTCAACCCAGGGCCGGTCACCTAGCCCTTACCTATAAAACTAAGGACAGCAATCGATAGAGGTGTGTTTGCTGTGCGGCGAAATGCCAAAGATCCTTCGATGACGACAACGCCGCTGCAACGAAACCTGCAGAACAAAGCAAACAGAGCCCGGACGACGAAACCTCAGAGACCGAGGAAGACCTGATGACACAACATGGAAGCAGTGCAACAAACCGACACAGTCGAGACCTGATGCCCTGAGCCAACTGCAACACGAGACAACAAAACTAGTGACCTCGACATTCTTATTGACATAGCGTGACAGTTCTCATTAACACCAGAGCAGACTATTTTGTCATCAGTGGATCGTTCGCCACGAAGTTGAAAAAAGTGAAGCATGCCTTGGAAAGCCGTAAAATCAGGACACCTAAAGACCACTTTGTAACGCTGGAGGGAACCTGCATAGCGAGAGCATGGCCTCCGAGATTGCCTGCCAGCAGGTTTCTTTCCAGCTGTCCTAACAGCACGGAGAGTTTGCAGAGGACAATGGCAACCACAGTGCTGCAGCAGAATTCAGCATGAACCAAGCCTGCATCATTATGCAGAGGAAGCAGCGGGACCAGAGTCTCAAGGACGCTGCAGCTCACAAGAAATTCACGGGACCGTGCAAGGACTGACACCCTCAACTCAAAGAGAAAGTTTGCGAGTTTGTTTACAGTAAAAGGAACAGGGGCTTCGCTGTCACTGCCGATGCCATCCAGATGAAGACAATGGAGACCGCGAGGAAAATGAAGATTCCCCATGCGGTGTTCTGGGCTAGCTGTGGCTGGGTGGAGCACAAGATGTGAAGGAATGGAATTTCTTTCGAGACGCCGGACCACAATATGTCAAGCGATTTTGATGACAAACTCGTTGCTCCTCAGCCACATGTGCTGGATCTCCTCAGACTAAACAGCTATAATTTCGGCCAGATTGGCAACGTCGATGAGACGCCAATTTTTTTTCGACATGAGAGCAAGCACCGTTAACGAGGTAGGAAGCCGAGAAGTGAGGGTGAAGACAACAGGGTACGAGAGGCAACGTGTCACAGTGATGCCGTGCATGACACAGGGGTGAGACAGCTGAGACTGAATTAGGAGCAGTTCTTGAAGCAGCAAAATTTCAATTTAGGAGCAGACGTACCTTGCTTTGTAGCAGTCAGTGGCATTTAATATGTCATCCTGGGAGCTTGAAAAAGCAAATTTTTAGCAACGTCGGGGCACAAGTGCCTATTTTAATTTACTAATAATACACATTACACTGAAACAGATTTTGAAGAAAGCTTTAAACTGATTATCGACAGGTATGAACTGCACTACCTTTTTACATACCACGTGACCTATCCAGCTCTTGTAACAAATGTGAAATAATAATTTGAAAAAGGTTTTAAAAACTAGGTTCACCAGAAAGATTTGAAAAGAGAAACGCATCACACTCATAAAGAATTTAAAAAATTGCGATTGCACAAGAATCATAGTTAGGTAAAGGTGGGTCAAGTGTACTGCAAACTTTTAACCGACAACAAAAGCACGATGCACCACCGTTAACAGCCATCTTGTGAAGGACCACTTTCAAGAGTGTGGCGCGAACGCCAAGAAACCTCGCAGCATTCACTATCTCATAAAGCGCGTGCATATGGCATTAGGTGATAAGTGGATGGTACTAGGTGATAACGCCTCTCGACGCACGCGACCATACGTTATTAGTACTGCCCATGTTAACCTGTTCTATTTTCTTTATCGATAGCCATCAATTTGCAATTGACACCCGCACCACCTCGTGGTCCACGCAAACAAATCGCCGAATGGACAGAGGCCAGATTTAGTGAGAAAAAAATAAATAAATATGCCAGTCACACTGCGAAACGGCCGTCAACGGAAACACCGGTCGAACGTAAAGCTATACCTAAAACTCATGTAGCCCAGAGCCGGTACGCAGCCATGCCTTTTAAAGTGTTCGTTGCAAGTTTGGATTACAAAACGAAGCGGTATTGCAAATCACCGTTCATGAAAACTGTGCCACATGATCGCCGATGCGTCATGAGTCACGAAAAAAGCACTGAGGTGTCCTTTTGAACTGGTTTGAAGATTGCGGGTTCTATGCACCGCGGGTTCACAAGTCGTGCAAGTTCCATACCGTGCACTGTAGACGAGTATTTAGTGCTGCTACTAAGTGGGTCTCTCGCTACCTGTACACACCAATGTGGGGAATGCGTGCGTGTAGATTACCGCACGCAGTAGTGTCCACATAAAAACCGCAATAACCCGAGGAACGTGCTACGCACAACAAAGGGTCTGAGTGTCAGAATCCCACTACACATGCCACTCAGTTAGGATGACTAACTCGGTGGTTTTCGTGAAGTGACTGTGGTGCCAGAACACACAGTCAAGCTACAGAAGCAGCACGCTCGATGCACGGCCACACATTTTTGCGGGGTCACGCATATTTACAACAGCCACCGGCGATTATGGTGGCACCATGGGAGCCTTCATGACAAGGTGTCAAGTAAAGAACATGCTAGGGCACGTCTTCTTATCTTGGTATTCCTGGCGCTGCTTGGAAAATCATGTAGTACACTCAGCCTTTTTTCCCCACTAAAGCTAAGGTTGGCATCAAAATTCTTGCTTGTTTCAGAGACCTTCGGTGCAGTTTTTCGCTATTTTTGTCTTTTTGGAGCAGCTTGGCACAAGAAAACGGAAATGTATAAAAAATTCGCAATATGCACAGCTGTCTCACCCCTAATTACAGCAAGCTTCCGCCCTACACAATTCTGAAGAAGAAAAGCATGCCCAACAATGAGTGTTTTTCAAAGAACACCATCGACTGAGTCCGGGAGGAAGGATGGATGACAGCCAAGCTGATGGAAGATTGGATCAAGGATGAGCAGTAGCAGTGCCTGGGGGCACTGAGTGGAGGAGCTTAAGGTACGTGGTCCATGCTTGCCTTAGATGCTTTTAGTGGCCATCTCACTCCAGATGTGAAGACAAAGCTTCTAAAACGCAGCTGCGACTTGGTTATAATTCCAGGAGACATGACACCAGTGCTGCAACCCCTGGACATTTCTATGAACAAGCTGTTCAGGCCCACTTTCGACAGGAGTAAAAAGAATGGATCCGATACCTCGACCGCAAAAAAAAAAATGGCGACGGGGAAGTTACAGAAAACGTCCCCGTCTGCCATGGCAACATGGATTTCGGACGCGTGGAAACGAATGAAAGTCGCCATTGTCGCGAAGTCGTTCAAAAAGACTTGCATCACGAACAACTTGAATGGCACCGAGGACGATCTGCTATGGGACACCAAGAGTGATGACTCAAATGGTGCGACAGACTCGAGCGGCAGTGATAGTGACGGACCTAATACAGAAGTGGTGGTTTCAGAGTGTGCACCTGTTTTTCTTTTCATTGTTTTCTAATCAAAATGCACTTTATTGTGTCAACCTCGTTAATATGTTATCACAAAATGGGGTTGGGCTGTGCAATTTTTAGATTCTAATCTAAGCACCCCCCTTAACTTTTAATATTGTAATTGTGAAACAAATGGGGTGCTTAAAATCTAATAAATACAGTATTATCCTTCCACACATTGGATACACATGTGCTGCCACTGCAGCAAGATTTTGAAGGTCATGGCCTAAGAAAGAGACATAACAAGGTTCATTCATCTTGTTGCCTGCACTGCTATAACCAAAAATAGAGTGTAAACATTGATGAAAAAAGCGGACCCTGTGACGATTGTTGGACCTTCCTGCTAATCCAGCCTGTGTGGATGCTTACACAGGTCAGTACGACATACTACTTCAAATTAAAAAAAAAAACAAAGCTTGTTTCAGGCATTTGCCCAAATTTCCATTATAAGTTGTGGTCGTAGTGATGGGCACTTTTCTCAGAATGTTTTTTTCTTTGGATTATCAGGCCCTCAAAAGCCAATAGCATGTTTTAACACCAAGTGCTTACGTAGTTCACAGCCAGCGGACCCGTGTGCAAGCCGTCGGGCGAGTCACCTGGGTAGCCCTCTGAGATGAGCCGAATGGAGCTCCAGACCTCCACGCTGCTGTGCCGCCTGCAGTGAGGGTACCAGCATAGAAACCAACAATATACTACCACCGAATAAGCACCCTCTCCCATTTTATTCCCCCATTTTTCTCCCCTACAGAATCCTGCAGCAATGGTTCCCAGGAACCCAAGTTCTGAGAAACTTTAGATATGTCGATAGTGTCTTGGTACTTTTACAGTGCAGCGCCTCAGGGTTGCATTCTGCGTGGTCACAAGTGGTCCAAACATTTGAAAAATGGCTTTCTCCCCTAGTCATAAAGCATGAAATTTTGCATGAGGATTCCCCCGGATTTAGTAAAATCTCTATATGTGTTCGTATTCAGTACAGGATCTCATTAAAAGTACAGGTGTGCATTTTTTATTGTTAGCGGGTCTTCTGCCACAATCTTGAAGCTTGGTCCATGACTAAGCAAAGCCCCAGCACATCTTATCTGACAATCGTTAACCATAGGGGAGGCACTTGCTGAGATTTGATGGTAATGCACACTTCCATTAATATCCGCAGTGCTACGTTTTGCTAGCCGCGACCCAGCAGGGCTGCCAAAGGACAGAACTTGAACCTCGCCCTAGTGACCACATAGATTGGCTAGATATGGGGTTAGCCACAAAATGACACACTTTCGGCCATGTTGAAATGAGAAAAAAGATGTGCACAAACCTCTTGCAAGTAAGAAACACCCCCCTAGCACAAAGCTTTACACAACTGTGCACCAGAAATGTATGATAGCAGCTACTGTGTCAGACCATTCGATCACTGACAACACTATCATGACACAGTGAACTGCTCGGTAGTGCATGTGGCATGGCATGCGTTAGTACACCTTTCTTTTCAGAGTGCCACCACCGAGTGCTCATGGGAAAAGTGTGTACATCGCATCAGCCTCATGTTGCTGCCTACGCCTCTTCTCAGATCACGAGGTGCGACATATCACTGCACTATCGAATCATGAACTATGCAACAGCCTCTCGTATGACTTCCATCTGTCGACCGGTTATGCATGCCACTGTTGAACCAGCTGACCGGTTCCGAAGGGCTAGTATGCCCAACGGAATAATTTAAATAAAATAATTTAAGGTCGAGTCCAAGAACCATCAATGCATTTAGTGTAACCGCACCAAATCAATGCGCACAAGTACTGTCGATGAGCACAAGGCGAGATTCCGAGATTTAAATATTACGCATAGGCAGCATTTAGTAAAATTAGATACATAGATTATACCTGGGGTTTCGAACTCCCAGGCTGCATGGAGCCTGTGAGTCCGCACATAACTGTCTCTTTTTATATTTTCTTAGTAAGTATGTGTTTGGGCTATGTGACTGGCCTCGAGCACTTTTTTCCATTGTTAAAACATGCCAATGAAACACAATCTCTTTCATTGGTTTGTACGAATAGTGAATTTCAAGTTCGAAGTGAATTCGTAGCGAATATTGCTTTTGGTAGAATAATTTGAAGTTGAATTCAAATAGTATATATCACATATTATAAATAAAATGGGCTTATTTGTCATGAACTAACTAATCTATATTGACCTAACCAACCATACGAGCTAATTGACATTATTTTTTAAATGAAACAAGGCCTGAGCGAATGCCATATTTGGTTGAAGTAAAGTGGAAACAACTTTAAATAGTAGCAGGATTTGAATTTTAATAAAATGCTAGCAATCAACCTGTAAAATATGTTACGTTTTAAAAGTTGCTATACTTAGATTATATAAGCCAGTATAACAAGCTTTTTAACTTGTAGTGTACACGTATCCCGAAGGAGTACAGCCACTAGCGTGGGTCCGGTCTTAGCGAGCCGCAGGGCACGCGTTAACCGTCGCCGTGGCGAGAACACAATACTGGTTAGGGTCGCAACACTTTATTGTCTGTGGCAACACCAAATACAGTACAGCCCGTTGCAAAGGCGCAGCGGGAAAGCAAATGGGCTTATCCACGCCACGGGCATAAAAGTACTACACAAGGTGCCACGAGCTCGTCTCCGTGGTAAAGGTGATTCACGGAGACACCGAGACCAAGGCCCGGTTGCTCGAGTGAGGGCAAAGGCGCCCGCGTTGGCTTCGGAGGGAGACGGGTCGGCGTAGCTTGGCCACGCACTAGGACACCGTACCACCCTTCAGCTGAGCGCACGCAGAGGGGCAACAAAAAGTGAGCGTTCACTTCGAGCGCGAGGCGCCGTCAGCGAAGTCCGACGAGCCCCGAGCGACGGGAGTCGACAAACAGAAAAGACTGCGTGGCTCACCGTCAGCTGTTCGGGAGAGTATCTGATCCGCTCCAGGCGCACGCGTGCGAAAGCTATCGGGAGACTCCACGCGCAGCGCCGCAGTCGACATCCGCTACCGGGTGAAAGGGGTAAAACGTCATTCCTTGCTTTCTCAGCGCAGCAGACAGCGGAAGAGGGGAGTCATGTCGGGACGTGAGAACGGCAAAAAAGGCGGCAAAGCCCGCGCAAAGGCAGCGGGCTAGCCTGAATTCCCACAAACTTAAAAAATGGTGAATCGACGCAAGGGTAATATGTTCACTTATCCTGAAGTGGGGCTCTGCAAGTGTGAATTTCCCATGGATAGGCGTTTTCAGAGCTTAGCACCCCTTTACTTCAATGAAACCACCTTTACGGAAGGCGACATATGCAGCCTAACAGTATGGTGACACAATGTTACTGGAATAAACTCAGTTTCAATGTTCCGCATTTCCGCCAGCGGAGGAGGGTGGGACAAACGGCGGACGCGAGATCTAGCAGCGCTGCAGTCAAATCTTGCACAACTCTCGGCACATCATTTGCTGCGACGGCGAACTACGCCAGTCCACCGTGCTGTTTCTCGCGGCGACTTTCTTGTTATACTGTTATCAAACTTAAACATTCATCCTAATTCCAGTCGACATTCTCATGTTGCATTCGTGGGCTCCTTATGTGGATACGCACAAGGTCGCCTGTATACAGTGGCCCGGATGCACTGATCATTGCAAATTGGCTAATAATCAATTCCCTGCCTATATTTGAGCTGTCTGTATTGCGTTTAACCTCCAAGCACAGAAGGTGCTAGGTGAATGAGCATTTTCAGTGTAGTTTCTATGACGACTGCTACTATTTTAACCACAGGCGTCTTGCCTAGACGAAAAACGACCCAAAACATCTGTAAAACCCTCAAACAAGTTGACTTACTGGAATATAAAAACGCTCTAGAAAAACAGTACTTGTGTGTTTTCAACTAGCAGCAAAAAAGACATTCTCGAAAAAACAGTACCCATGCTTTACACTGACCACCAGAAAAGTCTTTGATACGGCCATCCATTGAAAGGAGGGTGCAAAATGTTACAACTACTTCACCTTCTTTCTACCATTTTCCACCTTTTCAGAAAGCTCCTGATTGGTTTTCTTGGAAAGAAAGGACATTCTCATCACAATGTGAAACATCACTACTCTAGCCATCACGTTCTGATCATGGGTGATATGCAGTGGCAACCACTCCAAATTTTCAAGCACAATCCAAAAGAGGTCACGAACTATGGGGTTTTCATCTAATGCCTCTAGCCAGCTTTCTCGATTGCTATTAATATAGAAAGAAGGCCTCGTAAGGGCTCATGTAAGCAGCCTTCTTGAAAACGTCTCATCGAAGTAAGTGCATTTTTATGTGGTTTTGGCACGGCTGCCTCAATGGTGCTTGCAAGAGATGCTAGAGGCCATCTTTGCATGCTGTCACTTATTAAGATTTTCTGCAAACATTCCCACAGATGTAGTAGTACACTCAAGATGTGTTACTTCCTGGTGCACTAAGGGGCACAGGGAAGAAGTGACACCGACATGAGCCACCCCGTTACATGCTGTAACGTTCAGAAATGAGAACACCGAGATTGAGAAAAATATTTACTGCTGTAATATGGAGGAAATTTAACAAAACCTGGTCAGTCGTAAAACATGACCACTTATTACAATTGTGCTGGTTCATAAGGAAAATGTATCGACTGCAAAGAAATCCACTGCTTTGAAGGCAGCGTGACAGTGGACAATTAATAGAATGTCAATGTGGTGCAACAATGTGATGCAACTGTCAATGTGTATCGACAGAGTTGTTCATCGCGTGCCTTTCATCTTTTGTTCTCTTTCTCATGGCTCTTTCAAACTGGGCCCTGGACATTCGAAGGACGCCACGAGTTTTGGGGAGGATTGGCACCTTGGTTATGAATATTTTGGCTTGGATATATGGGGTGGAATTGGTGGGAACAAGTACAGGAGGGTACTGGGCGCGAGCTCCCCCTCTTCACGTGAAATCAAAACTATTTGTTCAGCAAAATATGACGGTAGTGTGTTACCATGTTGTCATTCTCAAAGTGAACGTCATATTTGGCTGAGAGCTTTCAATCTTTGCGATGCAAAGCCTGCTCCCACCTTTTGAATTGCGTCGGATTTCTTTGGAGGCCTGTCACAGTGAACATCTATTAGTTTAATCCTCAATCTAGGACAAATTATGGCATGGAAATGATTCAGTTCACCATGGCAGACTTTAAACCTCAACTACAGTAATATGGTCTCAACTTGTTTTGCTCGTCCGGTCACTCTCCTGGGCTATTTTTGTTGGAGGTTACAATTACCTTTCAGTGGGTGGCTTGATCATGATCTCCATTTATGTTGTCGGAAAAATGAATGTCTTTTCACCTATACTTATATTTATGCACTGTATATTATTTGAACACGATAGCATTAAAGAGCTTGTTCAGCAAAAATGCTGATGTTGGCGTCAATGCCGGCGTCTCCAGTTGTGAACGAAAAAACATCATTTTATCGGTGACCAAAAAATCAGGTAAGCTGCCAATGAAATAAATAAAAAATTAAGTACCAGTGAAAACCGAACCCAGGCTGTCTGCGTGGCAATCAGATGTTCTATGACAGAGACACGCCAATAGCAAAAACTGATTTGAAAAAAAAAAAAATGAATGTCATGGAGTAGAAGTTCTCATTTAACATGAAGTGTTATGTTTACACTTCTTTCCTTCATATAGTAGAATGAATCTCTTTAATGCACGCTATATTACGTGGTAGAAGCATAGAATCGTGCCAGACATTAAAACATGTGACATATACTACGAGTGGGTGTTTGAAAAGCCCACCTATTACAGAGCGCTCAAACATATCGTAAAATAATTAGCGCAACCTTGACTCTGGCAAACACTCACTCATCCACCCGAGTAACGCACACGACACTCAGCGCTCTGTCTTCGTGGGAGTCAAGGTTGCGCTGATTATCTTACAATATGACAAATAACCAACTAGTCCAACAACAAGTTTTATTAAGCTCAAACCCATGTTCGCATGTTGCCTTACGCACGCATAGTGGGACCCCTCGCCGATTCGCAAAAGGAACAATTATGGCGTAGTTGGCACTCAAAAATTGAACTTGCAGTAGACATTTTACAATAGCGCCACGTTTCTTCCTCAAGTTTTCTTATCACCCCATTACACTGTATGCAATTCTCAGCGCGAATCGAGTCTGCACTGTTCCGAGATGCTTCTGGACTGTAGCATATCATCTCAATAAGATTATGCCCACTTCAAGAACATTATCAATTATTATGGAACCTATGTGGCCGGTAGCGATCACGCTAGAATATTCGATGATACTTGTATAAATGCCGACCTGCATCACCACTTGTCAGTTGTTCGATTGACGGCCGACACTGCCCGCCACTATCAGTGCCTTGCTGTAATCTGACTTTCTTTTTACCAGGCCACAATTTCGGCCAAATAAAGTTTATTCTAAATGTTCAGTGTGCTCTCTTCGTCCACATCACGACCCCGTGCCAATAGTTTGAAGCAACCAGTGTTGCACGGTTCTCTCACGTCACAGTTGAGACATGCATTGAGATTTCAAACAGAGCTCGAGATTCACACAGAGCCAACCTATGCTATTACGTTCCACTCTTGAAAGCGAAGGTCAAGCACCCTCCAAATTCTGTCATTGTGTTTGCTACTCTTGTGTAATTGTCACACAATATATATATATATATATATATATATATATATATATATATATGTGAAAGTAGATGCGCTTTCACATAACAACTGTCTATTCTGCCGACGTTTCGACAGGAACCCCGTGTTTTTCAAGGCATAATGCCTTGATTATGCCTTGAAAAAGATGGGGTTCCCGCCGAAACGTCAGCAGAATAAACAGTTATGTGAAAGCGCATCTACTTTCATATTTATAACCTTGCGGCAACCGAAGTTATTCTTTGTGTGTGTGTGTGTGTGTGTGTGTGTCTGTGTGTGTGTGTGTGTGTGTGCGCGCGTGTGTGTGTGTGTGTGTGTGTAAATATATATACACACTCAGTGGTGCCACCTACGCAATATCCACCAAATGCTGTGCATGTGATAATAATAATAATGAAATGGAATGATAATTTTTATTTGCACAATAATAAGACCTCTCGGGTAATGTGCAAGGCTCGACAGGAAATTCACGATCGTCCGTCTACTAGCCTGTCACCACAAAGCAAACGACACCGGGGGCTGTAAATATGAGCTGCTCAAGCTGCTTATGATAGCTTTTACCTTGGCCTCTGCAACTGTGTAACCATGTTTACAAAGTAAATAAATTAATTAACAAACAAACAGGTAGCATGAAGCAGAGCTGTCATTGCGGTCGCCATTGCTGGAGCTGCTCCTGGTGATTTCTACCTTTTTAAAAGTCTATCTACTTCACCTTCACTGTCCCCAAACCCCAATGCTTTGAAAACATCCGCGCCATTATCTTGGACTGTAGGGTGAAGCCCTTTAACAGAACATTATCAAATGTCCAGCCGTTTTCTCCTCCTCTCCACACGAACTACATAACGTGTCTGTGCCTTCGTATTTCACTCGGTAAGTCTTGGTCCGCAACACTTCCGTTCCGACTTAAAACAGCAGAAAACTAGCCTGAGCATTATCGTAGGTGTTCTTTTTTTTTTGTAATTTCCAGCTTGAAAGTTCAGTAGGTCTCCAGTGATGATTTTGTAAGCATTCCAATTTTCCACATGTACCTCTCCGTTTCCTTCACTTTCTTCGTAACTGATGTTTCGTTTTGGCTTGGTATTCTGCTGTTCTCTAAATACTTGCCTGACGATTTTCGAGTTCGCTTCCTCCATTTAGTATCAACATTCTTCTTGTACAAGTAGCTGAAAACTTTTCTAGCCCCAATGCTCCTTTCCCATTATTCTTAATAGCTCATCAAATTCTATCTTGCTGCTAGTTTCCCTGCACTCAAACGATGTCCATCCCATGTCTCCCTGTACCCCCTGATTTAGGGTATTCCCGTGTGCTCCCAAAGCAAGTCTACCTATGCCACGTTGTTTAATTTCCAATCTTGCTTGAACTTCTGATTTTATGCACAAGACCGCATTGCCGAACGTCAAACCGGGGATCATGACACCTTTCCGAATCCCTCTCGCAACGTCATACCTATTTTAGTTTCACAGTGCCCCCTTTTTCATTACAGCTGCATTCCTGTTATCCTTAGTCATTGCGTATCTTTTGTGCTCCCTTAGGTACTCAGCCTTGTTTTTTATCCATACGGCCAAATATTTGTATTTATCCACTATTTCTAGCGTGACTTCTTGTATCTTATGCTAACTGCCTTCGTTATCATTAAAAATCATGATTGCCAATTTTTCCCTACTGAACTTTGGATTTAGATCTTTCTCTCTCATTACTCTAAATGTCTATTATTACCTGCAGATCTTCCTTATTATCAGCTATTAATACTATATCATCTGCATACATCAATGCTGGTAATGACTGTTCAATGTGTTTTCGTTGCTTGGCAAAAGAGAGGCTGAATCCGAGTCAACCCCTCTATAATTTGGCTTCTAGTCTCTGTAGATACGGCATAAATAACAAAGGTAACAAGGGACAGAAGCCCGTGTTGTATATCTACAGGTTCGGACACCTGTAATTACTTGTTACTTTTATAGATATCCTTTAGAAGATTAGTTGTTCCATCTTCCACATCCATACTGTGTCCAGTATTCCCCACAAGTCTTCTTGAATTGCACAATCTTAAGCCCCCTCGATATCTAGAAATGCCAGCCACAGGTGCCTGTGTTCTTTTTCCGCTGTTTCAATACACTGCATCAACGAGAACAGATTGTCCTCCAATGTTTTACGTTTACACGACGTGGGATAAGGACGCCACCTGGCAGTGTGTTAAGCATTGACCAAATTGCACTTCTTCTAATGGAAACGTGCCATGTGAGATGTACACTTAGAAACGCCACGTTGAAGGAACTAATCGTCGATTCCACAGCCATGATGCAAACCTGCACATTAACAAAAACACTGAGAGTACAGTAGTAGATATAAAAGCCCTATTTTTTAAAGCATACAGCATTTTAAAAAAAGTATGTGGCCATGGCACAGTGGATAGCGTCCCGGCATCTGTTGTCGCAGACCCAGAGGTCATGGGTTCGACTCCCGTTGACAAACTTTATTTCTTTGTCTTCTGATCATGCATATTTTTTCAATGTCATCTCCGTGACCGCAATATGCCACTGCAGTCTTGCTGGACCCCGGCATAAAACACTTTCATGTTAAAATACAAGATGGAATACTGACGTTATGTTCTAACCACCATAGTGGCTAAATGCAGCTGTTAAGTGTAAGTGTTCAAGACACAAAGGCCTATATTCACAAAGCAACTTTATCCTCATTCCTGATAGAAAGCTTTGAAGGGACACTAAACCAAATATTAAGTTTATGTGAATTGCTGACATAGCGGTTCAGAAACCTCATAGTGCTAATTTTGTGCCAAGGAAGTGCTTATTTTTTAAATAAAATCTCATTTTAGTGATCCTCATCTCGTTAGCACACTTTAAATTACCCGCCTCAAGGTAGAAACTTTCACGTCACTGTTGCTGTGCACAACACTGCCCAGCTTTACTGCGTGGCCGCCGACTCTAGTAGCAGCAGAGCGAAAGCAGCGGGAGCCAACAACAGCAACAATGGCCATTGAACAATTTCTTTCCATGACCGCCGAGATGGCAGGTGTTCTTGGTTCAACTGGGCCCCGCTAGATGACATGGCCTGTCTTGTTTAGCAAGGCAAAAATTGAACTTCTGAACAATTAGTGTCATTCTACTAACATCTGGCGGTTATTTTTTCGACGAATCCAACAGAAATGAACAAGCAGCATTTTATTACATCTCTTGATGCAAATCTGTTAGATGAAACTGCTGCTTAAACGAATTGATTGATTGATTGATTGATTGATTGATTGATTGATATGTGGTGTTTAACATCCCAAAACCATAATATGATTATGACAGACACCGTAGTGGAGGGCTCTGAAAATTTCGACCACCAGCGGTTCTTTACCGTGCACCCAAATCTGAGCCCACGGGCCTACAGCATTTTCGACTCCATCGAATATGCAGCCGCCACAGCCGGGATTCCATTCCGCGACCTGCGGGTCAGCAGCCGAGTACCTTAGCTGCTAGACCACCAGAACAACGGAACAAATGCCTCTGCTATGTTTTGTTTTGGGCTTGTATTTTGCACCCTTGTTCATCTCTCAGTAAACAGAATCCTTGTTAAATGGAACGTGTTTTCCCAGTTCCTTCAGGTTATTGAGAGTCTACTGTATTGTCATTTTAGACGTCATTGTTTCAGAGCTTTCACTTCGACATAAATTGTGATTTGCCTTTAGTGTCCCTTTAATGCAGGTACATGCTGTGCTTCAGAAAAATAGCATCACTACAGGACACAGACAGAAGCAACATGACTAAGCACTGACAAACAACAAAGAGGTTCATTTTGCTGATTGATTGATATGTGGGGTTTAACGTTCCAAAACCACCATATGATTATGAGAGACGCCGTAGCGGAGGGCTCCGGAAATTTCGACCACCTGGGGTTCTTTAACCTGCACCCAAATCTGAGCACACGGGTCTACAACATTTCTGCCTCCATCGGATATGCAGCAACCGCAGCCGGGATTCGATCCCGCGACCTGCGTGTCAGCAGCCGAGTACCTTAGCCACTAGACCACCGCGGTGGGGCAGTTTCATTTTGCTGCAGCGGAAGATGTACTCTCATAAAAAAAAAAAAAAGCTCTATGAAGACAAGAACTCTTAAGAGCACACATGCGCATTGAAGAGATTTACATTGGACAACTAAAGAGCCTATCGATGACCACCTCGGATTCCTTGACCTGGAGTAGACCCTGAGCACACCGCTGCTGGAAGTTACTCACAATACTCAAAAAGAAACTTATTGCCATTTTCGTCTACCCATTCAAAGGTCATCAAAAGGGGCATTGCAATGTCAGTGCTCAGAAATTCCCTCAGCTGATCCTGCTGTTATGAAATAGGCGCTCATTTTTCTGTGCAGGTGGGATTTCCCATAGCCATGCCGTTCAGTATGTGTGAAGTGTTCCTGGAAGGAATTTGTGCGTGAAAACCTGCGGACAAATATGATGCCATTCAATGAAAGAATGGCAGTCATCCTATGCATTCATCGTAAAACGCTCATTCCGTCATTTTTCTTGCGATGCAAGGCTTATAGCATTTAAAACATTCGTCCTACCTATTCTAGAGTACACTAATATTGAGTGGGCACGGCGAAGCGGCTGGAAAGATGCCGCTAACGAAACGCTTCTTTTTCGCTGTACAGGCCGTGTTTTTCATGCTCGCCGGGCCATCGGAACCTTGCACTACCGGGAATGAAGTTGCGGCGACTACATCTGTCTCTGCTAACTACTGTCCATTGCCTTCATCGAATTTGGACATACTGGATACGCCCCCTCTGGAACATTGCATGCCCGTGACGTCATCGTTGGATCGCCCTTTTAAAGACAGGCCACACAGTTGGACCTTCAGTGGGCACGGCGAAGCGGCTGGAAAGATGCCGCTAACGAAACGCTTCTTTTTCGCTGTACAGGCCGTGTTTTTCATGCTCGCCGGGCCATCGGAACCTTGCACTACCGGGAATGAAGTTGCGGCGACTACATCTGTCTCTGCTAACTACTGTCCATTGCCTTCATCGAATTTGGACATACTGGATACGCCCCCTCTGGAACATTGCATGCCCGTGACGTCATCGTTGGATCGCCCTTTTAAAGACAGGCCACACAGTTGGACCTTCAGTGGGCACGGCGAAGCGGCTGGAAAGATGCCGCTAACGAAACGCTTCTTTTTCGCTGTACAGGCCGTGTTTTTCATGCTCGCCGGGCCATCGGAACCTTGCACTACCGGGAATGAAGTTGCGGCGACTACATCTGTCTCTGCTAACTACTGTCCATTGCCTTCATCGAATTTGGACATACTGGATACGCCCCCTCTGGAACATTGCATGCCCGTGACGTCATCGTTGGATCGCCCTTTTAAAGACAGGCCACACAGTTGGACCTTCAGTGGGCACGGCGAAGCGGCTGGAAAGATGCCGCTAACGAAACGCTTCTTTTTCGCTGTACAGGCCGTGTTTTTCATGCTCGCCGGGCCATCGGAACCTTGCACTACCGGGAATGAAGTTGCGGCGACTACATCTGTCTCTGCTAACTACTGTCCATTGCCTTCATCGAATTTGGACATACTGGATACGCCCCCTCTGGAACATTGCATGCCCGTGACGTCATCGTTGGATCGCCCTTTTAAAGACAGGCCACACAGTTGGACCTTCAGTGGGCACGGCGAAGCGGCTGGAAAGATGCCGCTAACGAAACGCTTCTTTTTCGCTGTACAGGTTAGTTTTTCTCTTTCAAATCATAGGTCTGGAGACGAAATTGTACTTCTCATTGTGCCGTGCCCACGGACATGTCTTATTATTGCATATGAATGTTATTTTGTTTGCAAGTTATTGTTGTGTGGAGATGTCGAGCAAAACCCTGGGCCAACTGTTGATGAAATGTTTCATGAGCTCTTGAAGGGACAATCTGATATCCGAGCAGAACTTGTAAGCCTTAGAGCACGTTTAGACTCAACAGAATCATTAATAAGCACCTTTGGAGTGCGTCTGAATAATTTAGAAGCAAATGTTAAGCAACTACAAACTCAGAAGGGCGTGAGCGAATCGATACAGGAGTCTGTAGATTCCATTCAGCAGTTAATTGATATTCATCAGTCCAAGCTGGTTGACCTTGAGAATCGCAGTCGCCGGAATAATCTTCTTGTATTTGGTATCAGCGCTGCTGGGAGTGAATCTGAAGCAGAGCTACGTGAAAAGGTAGTGAAGGGCATATTTCATGATCGATTAGGGGTGAAATGCACGACAATTGCGCGGATTCATAGATTAGGCAAGCCGGTATCAAGCAGACGTCCTGTTATACTTTTTTTCCAAGATTATACGGAAAAGCAAGCTGTGTTGCGTCAAGCACATAAGCTGAAGGGAACCAAAATTTATCTTCAAAATGACTACTGTCCTGACACACTCCGTAAAAGAAAACTGCTATGGGCAACTGCAAAAGCAGACAGAGAAAGCGGTAGCAAGGTTGCTCTTGTTCACGATAAGCTTCGTATTGATCACACCTTTTTCTGTTGGGACGACTCGCTTAATGCGCGTAGGAAAGTGTCACATGAGAGTGCCGTAGGGAATCCCAGCTAGCACTTAGGGGAGCACCAACTTCGTTTGCTTTGCTTCAATGCACGGAGTATAACAAATAAAATTGAAAAGCTGGAAAATATTTTGCTCACGCACGATCCACATGTCTGTGTGATAACAGAGTCTTGGTTACATGAAGCCATTGGCGATAGCGAGATAGTTCCGCCGAACTACCAACTTTTTCGATGTGATCGTGGTTCTCGGGGCGGTGGAGTGGCTGTCATTATCAAGTATGGCATTGATGTATTTATTGCTGAGCGTTTTCCAGTGAGAGAGAGTCTGCTTTTAAAACTTTCATTTGCTGATATGTCATTTTTTCTCTGTGCGGTTTATCGATGTCCTAATGCTGATGATTCTTTTATGAGCGGTTTGTACGATGAACTACTACGTCTACGAAGCAAAAATCTTATTTTAACGGGTGACTTCAATCTGCCAGCCATTAATTGGGATGATATAAATTATGGTACTTCTTCTTCAGCTGACACACTCTTAGACATAATGTTTTCTCTAGGCCTTGAGCAAATGGTAGGACACCCCACAAGGGGGAGTTCGATACTTGATCTGCTATTTACAACGGAACTCTTTACCGAAGCGACTATCACAGTTGAAACCGGTATTTCTGACCATAGATTAATATCATTTGTTTGGGACAGGCATGGACGTTGTAAATCAGTGAAAACGCCAGTGGAAAGTGTTGTAAGAGATTTCAATCGAGCGGATGATGTTGCAGTAATTGATTATTTAGAAACACATCTCCCCACATCTGTTAGTGATGTTGATAGAGCCTGGCAACGCTTCCGTGGTATTGTGGACTTCTGTACAAAGAACTTTGTACCGCTTAGGAGAATACGCAGGCGTTCACATAACCCATGGATAAACCGTGAGATTATACAGATCAAGAGAAAGATAAAAAGGTTACGAAAAAAACACAAGACTAGTACGCAACATTTTTCCGATCTTAAAGAAAAATTATTAGAGAGTGTTAGTAAGGCTAGGCATCAATTTTTTAACGACACACTACCTGAATTCATCAGGACAGATCCTGATAAATTTTGGCGCTATCTTAAGCAAACTAAAGAAGGCGTTTCTGAAATACAAGTTGATGAGGTCACGATAACAGATCCGGCACTAATTGCTGATCATTTTAATAAATACTTTCAGAGCGTCTTTTCCGAACCACAGTATTATGAACTGCGAGACCCGATGCCCATAATCACGGATGATGTTCTGATAACTCGTGAAGGTGTTTTACAAATGTTACTTAAGGTTAATCCTAAGAAATCGTCAGGCCCTGACGGCATTGGTAATTCATTCCTACGACGCTATGCTGAACAAATCACTGACTTCCTTACTGCCCTTTTCAATGTATCACTCAAATATGGTCAGATACCAGCCGATTGGCGTAAAGCTCGTGTTGTGCCGATCTTTAAAAAGGGTAACCGCTATTCCTTGACAAACTACCGTCCTGTTTCTATCACTAGTAGCTGCTGTAAAATGTTAGAGCATGTTGTTGCAAATTACATTAACACATTTTTATCAGAAAATAATATTTTGTCGCCTAATCAACATGGTTTCCGAAAAAATATGTCTACGGTAACACAGCTTGTGTCTACAGTACATGAATTCGCACGGGTTCTAGATATATCTGGGCAGACTGATGTGTTCTTTTTAGATTTTAGCAAAGCGTTTGATAAGGTGCCTCATGGAAAACTTTTGTTTAAACTCGAAAATATTGGGCTACCTTCGGGTATCGTTAAATGGATTCATATGTACTTAAATAACAGAACTCAATTTGTTGAGGTCAGGGGTTGTTCTTCTTCTTCGCTAAATGTTTCTTCTGGTGTGCCACAAGGTAGTGTGTTAGGCCCCTTGTTATTCTTAATTTTTGTCAATGATTTAGTTGATGTTGTACATAAGGACATATCCGTCAGATTATTCGCGGATGATTGTGTTATTTTTAAAGAAATATGTTGTGTAAATGACCACATATTACTTCAACAGTCTCTTACAAGTATAGATGAGTGGTGTCAAAACTGGGGCATGGAACTTAATAGTGACAAAACAGTTCTCTTGAGAATAACAAGAAAACGAACTCCCAGCCTTTATACTTATTTTCTCCGCAATAACCCACTCAAAGACGTAGAAAAATACAAATATCTAGGAGTCACTTTGACAAAGTCACTTACGTGGTCAGACCACATTACAAGCATATGCACGGCTGCACTTAGGAAACTGTGGTTTCTTAAGAGGAAACTTAAATCCTCAACGAAGGAGACCAGATTATTGGCATATAACACCTGCATCCGATCAAAACTTGAATATGCCTCGGTTGTTTGGGACCCTCAATGTAAAAAAGATATTGCCTTGATTGAAAAAGTTCAACGGAAGGCTGTCAGATTTATATTTAGCAAATATAAAAGATATGATTCGCCAACACAACTTATGCAACTGAACGACATCCAAACACTGGAAACTCGCAGGAAAATTAATCGGTTAACGTTCCTACACAAAATTCTTTCCGGTAAAGTTACAACAAGTCTGCCCAACTGTGTGAAACCTCTATCTTCTAGAAAAACAAGACATAAGCATAAATATTCATTGGCGCCAGTTTTTGCACGTACCACTGCTTTTAAAAATAGTTTTTTCCCTAGGACTATTGCTGACTGGAACTCTTTGCCAATAAGTGCTTTTCAGTCCGAAGATATTGAAAAACAGCTTGAAACTTTTTTTGTTTAGTTCTGAATGATGTATCCATATGGTGTGTTTTCGCAGTGCCCGAGTAATGTAGTTAGTTGACTTCTGCTGCGCATGAGTGTTCTGATCACTGTTTATGTGCCGTAACACTGTTGTGCAAGTGCACTATAAGTTGTCTAATTAAGTGCTGTGACATTGTACTTTTTTTTTTGTTGTTGTTGCCCCTCCTGCTTGGGCCTAAGTATAGGCCTGCAGAACCTGTAAATAAATAAATAAATAAATAAAATAATATTGTTTGGGACCCCTTTACCCAATCTAACATCAATAAGCTAGAAAGGGTTCGAAACGAATCCGCAAGATTTATTTTTAATCGTTACGACAGGGTCTCGGTCTGAGACTTAGTGGCTAAGGCTAATCTAAAACACACTTCGGCAAGGAATAAAATGGCACGATTACGTTATATGCTTAATACAGTTAAAGGTCACCTCAATTGCAGTATATCCAATTATGTACATTTTCAGCTGGTTACAGTACTAAACTGCGACAATGTTTTTCAATCACTCCATATCAAATGGCTAATAGTGTTTTTAAGTATTCTTCTTTCCGCGAACGGTCGTTGAGTGGAATGCCCTAGATGCATTTACCATTTAAATCAACAGTATATAATTGTTCCAGTCATTACTTACCAGCTGATTATGTGAACTTCCTTTCTTATGCATTACATGCATTTCACTTTATACTTCAGCTTGAACGGGTTGTCTGTTGAACGGGTGGTCATTATACGTTGTGCTCCTCTTTTGCTTACAAATTGTGTTAGTTCCTTCGTTTATATTGTCTTCATTTCTGCTCTCTACTTTTCTCTCTAAAAAGCTCTATGCGTCATTCTTGATTGTAAACCCACTCTGCAACAACTCGGGAGTCAGCAGAATTGTCAAATAAATAAGTCCCATCGACTCAAAAAAGCTCCAGGTCGAGCCAGTCTCAATCATTTTCAGTGTGCCCAACAAAACGAGTGGATTGTTAGGCGAAGTGTATGTGCAAGAAGCTGCTGCAAATTCCTGTTCCAAATAGCACGCATGACACTTTGTTGAATGCTGATCAGGAGTAGTGTATGACATACCACTATCTTGTCGGACTGGACGAACAGATCGCTGTCTAAATGATCGACTGCGAGAACATGCATGCCCCATGAAGCATGGGACGGCCACAAAATACAAGAACGAATCCCTGAGAGATTTTCCAAGTTATTCAAAAGCACCCTGCTTAAGAAGGAGCATGAGAATCTTGATCATAGACTAATTTTTGGAGGGCCCCTCACCAGCTTTGACAATTTAGAGTTGACGAGCGCAATGCATACATTGGGTGTTCACTATCACGTCTGCTAAATTTGTAACGCAACGCACCGCGAAAATGGTTCAAATTTTAAGCTGAACACTGCTTGCAGTTCCTCTCGTGAGCTCGCGCCCAGCGAATGCGGGGACAACGTACACGATGGAATAGTCCTGCGTAGACAGCAGTGCTGTGACGCCTCTCTATGTAGATGATGTCACCAACAGTAGCATGTGACACTGCAATAATTATTTGACATGATGTGTAGTTTGTCTAACTTGTTACTTGGATAAATGAATAAAACTTGAGAGCAACAATAAAACACACAAATGAAATGTATTAGTGTTCTTTTTCTGCAAATCACAGTGAAATGAAAGACTAATCTACCTCAGCTTCGCATGTATTCGTGTTCTCGTGCTTTGCGTATTGTGCAGATGACATCCCTCACCACGAAACTAATTTTCTGCTGCGTTCCAGCATTCATTTAGCCTCCTGCGTCTAACAATTTTCACGCAGCACAACGCTAGTCTTGCGTACATACAAATATTGCAGCTTTCATGATCAGCAATAGGCTGAAAGCCAAATGATTGGCGAGGGCACATTAGACACAGCTTGCAAGCTTGCAGAGACTGAGTGCAGAGAACGCCAACAGAACACCACTCGCGTCTCGGGGGCTCAGGCTGGTCTGGGCACGTCATGCGCTCATGGCATTGTGTGTGCATTAAGAGTTCATGCATACGCATCATGTGATCCTCTCGCATGCTGCCGAGGGCCGGGAATAGATTTGGCTTGCCAAGGGGGCAAACGGTGAGGGTTTCAAGTTTGCCTTCCAGCGTCACAGTTTTACGCCACCCCCAAAACACAAGTTTTCTTAACTTCTAATGGACCACACAGCAGTAAAATGGCAACTTGGGCAAGTTGGCATCAATTAATATTTAAATGTAAGAGTGCACAATCAAACAAGTGGACTGAAAGGTGTGCATCGTTTCTTCTTTCAGTCCACTTGTTTTATTGTGTGCTGCGACAGTGAAATATGAATAGATAAAAAAACTCTTTTGACATAATGTTCTTTATTGCGCACACAAAAAGTCCCAGTGTCTAACTCAAATTCATTGTGCCACCACGTAAGGGCCCCTTTAAAGGTGCTTGTCTTCAGATCAATTACAGTCTGATCCCGCTATAACGAAGTCCGCTATAACAAAATTTCTGCCACAACGAATAAGTTTCTATTCCTAGTGAGCCACCTATGGAAAACAATGTGAATAGTGTCTCATCACAACGAATACTTTACCTGGATATTGCCGCTTCAACCTTGTTTTCCCGAGTACTACCCGATAAGGAAAAAGAACTCGCTGAGGATTGCCGCAAAATTCCGTTATCAACTCGGCCATTTCTCGACGACTCGTGGTATGCAGAGCGCACTGCCGCATTGCAACCACCATGTCTTCATCGGAGGCACGGTTTCTACCACCACACGCACATTTATCGCCATTGAGATGCTCGGCGACAGCTCGCCCATCCACCATGATGCTGCCGGTTGGTTTGATGCACGTGCGGGCTGCGGCAGAATCGCAATCTTCAAGAACTTCCAACATATATATACTACGTGTTTTTGATGCTGCGCTCAAAACAAAACTACAGCTCGTCCTCACTAGGCCTACAATCGTAAATGACAACCACGGCACGGCGTCATGAAGGCGCACACGCGAGTAGCGCGCACCTAGGCCCAGCGTAACTGCATTTTGCCGAAATCACTGCGAACACAAATGCAGTCGTGTCGAACGCGGTAATGGGCATGCGCAGTCAATGCACACTGACTCAACCCAATATTTCTTGCCGTAACGACGCAAACAAAGATAGCAACGACGCAGTTCTTGAGTCATGCGCACAGCCAGGGCAGCACCCACAGAGTGAAGATGTAATTACTGTTTCCCGCAACTGCTGTGCAAAAAACCGCGGTTGCTATCACCGCATTCATCGATAGCAAATAAGATCCGAAGGTGTGCAGCTAACACAGCCATAAATTAAAGGTAATAAAGCCATAAAACGACATGAAGCATTACTGCTTTCCAGTCGTTCACTCTTGGCCACGGTAGTGCGAAGCTTCGGCACTTTCAGTTGTAGGTTTCAGTTGGCCTCAAGCGAAGCTTTGGCATGCTCGTTCACAGCGCTGAGCACTCACCACGCCCCAAGGTCGTCCGAATATCGTACTTTCTTCTGTATAAACTACCTCTGCATATAACAGGCACCCCCAACTGCGAACCGCGGTAGGAAGAAAAAAAGCTACCCAAGTATCACGCAAGGCCGCGTTTTTGCATTGCCCTAAAGCCGCGCCGTGAAACCAACTTGCGCACCAAAATTCACGTATAACTTGCACTCCAACTTCAGCTCCAAATTTTCTGTATATTTCGATTGCATTATATGCGAGAAAATATGTTCACTCAGTGTGCGGCCAGGTACATTAGAGTTTGCGATAGTTCAATGCATGCGCTTGCTGGAATTGATGGACGAGTCATAATAATCAGATCTTACCCGATTTTGTGGTCTATAGATGAAATTCGCTACAACGAAATTCCACAACGAATTTTTTCACCCGTCCCGTCAATTTCGTTGTTGCGGGATTTGTCTGCATGTTCTTTATATCCCAAGAGAATATATTCTGCTGCAGCGAAATAAAACTCGTTGTTGTTAGCCAGTGCCTGATTTTGTCACTTCTTTTTACAGCTGTTTTTCCAAATTCCTCATCTCCCATTTTTTAAATCATTTTTGGGTCCTTAACATCATTAACAAATATAAATCCAGTATTCACAAATGAACTTTAGTTGACCTGGTTACTGTTCCTATGCACTTAGCACACATTTACACTTGTGTCACCATGCCTATTCCCATCAATAGTATGCTATTGATGACTTAAACATGTCATGGTATTATCATGTTGATTACGCCTCAAATACAGTAAGCAAAGTAACTGGTGCAGTAGGCCATTTATGCAACATTCTTTCCACATAATATTAAACACTTACTATATATTTGACTTTTTCAATGAGTCAATGACATCTAAATTATTGTCAAGGGGTAACACAACACACACCAATCTGGAATGTATTTTCCTGTTACAAAAATATCTCCACGACGCATACAACGCTTCTTACACTGCATCAACAATAATTTGCTTTCAGAATTCTAGCGTAATCCCCGCACATAATCTGTACAGATTTCATTCAAGTCATATATACAAACAAAATATATCAAAACGGTAACAACCTACGCAATCTTGCAAAAATTGAAAGAAAAGCTCCAAATTACGGATGGTACCAGACACTTCGAGGATTGGTTTAGTAACAATACAACACTTAAATTACGGAAAACAAATGCTTCACTACATAATAGCTACACAGGGTGTTTACCAATTTGATATTTCTGAATTCCCCGACTTTTCCAGGTTTTTCATGATGATTAAAAGCAACTTCCGTGACCGCCACGTCCGCTTGAAAAACTCTGTACATTGGAAACAAACCCTGAAGTGGTGAAAAAATCAGGCGCTCCATATTAGTAAACATATTTACCAGACACACTCAGAATGTTCAGAGCGAGTGTGGTAAATGTAAAAGTATATGTATAGTTGGCCAAAATAAAACCCCTGAGCCAGGCAGTGAGCCAGTCAGCTGTTTGATGTTGGGAGAACCAGCAAGCAAACACATAATTTAAAAGTAGCCGAAAATAAAAATTCGAAACAGCCTGTGATAATCCAACATCACTGTCAAAGTTGCTATGAAACCTAGAAGTGGTACCATCTCACGGCAACCTTGTAAAATGAGGACAGGGGAGGCTGGCCAGTTCTGCCACTGGAGTATATTCTAGTTTAGTATAGTGGCTGTAGTTCACGTTGCTTAGGATGCAGACTGGATTGAATTAGATCGACCTGAACTTCTGCATTTACTGACTGAACTACTTAGGATGCCATATTGCAAGATGTTTCAGCACGCGAACAAAGGAAAAGGACAGGGTAGACAGAAAGAGCGCTGACTTCCAACTAACTTTATTTGACAGAGTGCCAAGAATATATACTGCTAAAAAGGATGATAACAGAGCATGAAGGTAAAGGCACGCCTAATATACACATCAGTAACAAACACGTGTGACAGCTCCTCTATTGCCTCAAAGCCCAGCTAGGTAATCACGTTCAGCCTGTGATAAAGCAATCGATGATGTGCTTACACATTTATCTCCTAGCAAGTGTATTTTTTCCGCTTCAATAATTTCTCGCGTAAGCTGATCCCTGTGCCTTGCCAATATTGAGCACTGATCAAAGAGAGGGGTGCACCCACAATCTCGGCAATGAATGCCAAGATGCCCTTGAGCCACATTGTGCACATTGTTTCGGTGTTCTCGGAGGCGGTCATTTATGCACCTGCCGGTTTGCCCGACATAGATGCACCCACACGTCAGTGGAATCAAGTAAACGACTCCCACTGCGCATGGAATGTAGCGTGTCCTGTGCGCGACAGAGCACGAGGCAGAATTTGCACGAGGTGCATTGACCCGTTTGCAAAGCCTCTGCAATTTTTCCGGGGCAGAAAAAACCACGAAAACGTTGGCGTCTCGAGCGAATCTTTTTTAGCCTGTGTGATACGTCGTGCACGTAAGGCAGTACGACAGGCCGGCTCTTTCTGACACTGTTTCGCTTATCCGGTTTGTCGCCTCGCTTCAAGACAGTGACCAGCTTTTCCGCCACCGAAACGAGAACATGCGCGGGGTAACCAGCTTTGGTAAGCCGCTCTACTTGTAGAGCAAAGCTGTGGTGTACCATGTGGGGGCATGACTTCTTTAAGGCATTGACAAGGCAGAGGTTAGCGATGCCCCGCTTGACCAATTTAGAGTGAGCCGAGCTGAAAGGCAGAAGAGGCTTGCCGCTTCTTGGTTCATACATCCAGCAAACATGTCGGGAGTCTAACAAAAGCTTCAAATCTAGAAACTTCAGGTTGTTATCAGTGGGTGATTCATGTGTTAGAACTAGTGGTTTCAGGCACTCTCGGAAAACATCCAACACGTCAGAGGAAATGGTCTGAAAATTTTGACTATCACATTTCAACAACACTAAGTAATCATCAACAAAACGGAAAACTTTAAAAACTACAGAGTCGTCAAGCTTGTTTGACAAGACACGATCATGATGTGCTAGAAATATGTCACTAAGAATGGGTGCCAAACATGAACCAATACATATTCCACTTTTTTGTAAGTAGTTTTTGTCCTCCCATGAAACAAAAGTGGCCTTCAAATAAAAACTGAGTAATTCTAATAAGCTGCTGTTGTGAATTCCAGTACGTGTTTGAAACGCTGATGATCCTAACCTGTCTATGGATTCCTCTACACATTTAAGTAGTTGGTCATGTGGCAAAGAGTAATACAAGTCCTTAATATCCACAGACATTGCCTGGAGTCCTGTGTTAGTTCGTCCAATAATGTCAATAACAGCGTCAGAGTTCTTGACCAAAAAAGGATCGTCTATTGTTATATGTTTTAGCTTATCCTGCAAGAAAAGCGCTACAGACTTTTGCCAGGTCCCCCTTTCTGTTACAATGACCCTCAATGGGCAGTCAATTTTGTGACACATTCTAGTTCTAACACATGAATCACCCACTGATAACAACCTGAAGTTTCTAGATTTGAAGCTTTTGTTAGACTCCCGACATGTTTGCTGGATGTATGAACCAAGAAGCGGCAAGCCTCTTCTGCCTTTCAGCTCGGCTCACTCTAAATTGGTCAAGCGGGACATCGCTAACCTCTGCCTTGTCAATGCCTTAAAGAAGTCATGCCCCCACATGGTACACCACAGCTTTGCTCTACAAGTAGAGCGGCTTACCAAAGCTGGTTACCCCGCGCATGTTCTCGTTTCGGTGGCGGAAAAGCTGGTCACTGTCTTGAAGCGAGGCGACAAACCGGATAAGCGAAACAGTGTCAGAAAGAGCCGGCCTGTCGTACTGCCTTACGTGCACGACGTATCACACAGGCTAAAAAAGATTGCTCGAGACGCCAACGTTTTCGTGGTTTTTTCTGCCCCGGAAAAATTGCAGAGGCTTTGCAAACGGGTCAATGCACCTCGTGCAAATTCTGCCTCGTGCTCTGTCGCGCACAGGACACGCTACATTCCATGCGCAGTGGGAGTCGTTTACTTGATTCCACTGACGTGTGGGTGCATCTATGTCGGGCAAACCGGCAGGTGCATAAATGACCGCCTCCGAGAACACCGAAACAATGTGCACAATGTGGCTCAAGGGCATCTTGGCATTCATTGCCGAGATTGTGGGTGCACCCCTCTCTTTGATCAGTGTTCAATATTGGCAAGGCACAGTGATCAGCTTACGCGAGAAATTATTGAAGCGGAAAAAATACACTTGCTAGGAGATAAATGTGTAAGCACATCATCGATTGCTTTATCACAGGCTGAACGTGATTACCTAGCTGGGCTTTGAGGCAATAGAGGAGCTGTCACACGTGTTTGTTACTGATGTGTATATTAGGCGTGCCTTTACCTTCATGCTCTGTTATCATCCTTTTTAGCAGTATATATTCTTGGCACTCTGTCAAATAAAGTTAGTTGGAAGTCAGCGCTCTTTCTGTCTACCCTGTCCTTTTCCTTTGTTCGCGCGCTGAAACATCTTGCAATATGACTACGCACCAACTAGCCCAAGTTTCCACTCTTGTGAGTACTTAGGATGCGAATTGGATTAGATCTGATTCGACCTGGATTGCAGTATTCACTATTGAATTGCATCCCCACCTAATTTGCGCACCTATAAATATACTTTCAACAAAACAAAATGAATAACTATTACTCGTGTATACTGTGTACCTTGCCTTGACAACAAGTAACGACAACATTGCAAGAACAGATGCGTACAGCAAGACAGTTGAACACGGATATGTCGAACTCGAAGGAGATCGCGAATTAGTTCGATATATAAAAAAATCGACATAAAAAACAGAGGCCCCGAGAGCTTATCTATAATGGATCATTACCTACAATAGGTACATTCAAGAATGACAACTAATTCCGCACACGCGCCGCAACAGAATGATTTATTTGCGTGAAAAAAAAAAAGCGCTAACCTTGGCCTGCTTCTTCATTTTTGAAATGTTGAAGACACTAGTCTCAATCTTATCATAGCTCGCAAAACGCATCATCTATGCGCTCGTCATCGTCGTCACCGATTTCTGCAAGTTCCGCTGTCTTGAAACCTGCCTTACAGAGGCAGTTGACCACTGTGTCCGTCTTCACGTCTTGCCAGGCATTGAAGATCTCCGCGGGAGAAAACTTCATAGAGATTTCCGACCACTCCTTTGTCATCCACTGCTGGGTATCCTGGCTGCTGACAGCTTTGCTTTTGCCAGAAATGGTTTTGCAAACAATGTTGTAGTGCTGCTTAAATCGGTGAAGCCACCCGCTGTTGTTGGCAAAGTTGTTTTACAGAGTACAGCGGCAAACCATTTGGCCTTGGCGATCAGTATCAGGCCATCCACCGGAATGTTCTTTGCGCGCACTTCTAAATTTTCTACATTCCCGTGGGTAGAAGCGCGCACATGACAGGCTCCCGAGGTTTGCTGCTCTGTTGCCTTTGCCTTGATATCTGCCTTGTTCTTGAACAAGGTACTCAGACTGCTCTGTGGTATCCCGAAGTCGTCCGCGACGGTCAAACATTTCTTGTCCGCCTCAGCACGCTGAATAGCTTTCAATTTCGTCGCAAAGTTAAGGGTCTTGCGCTCCTTGACACCGGCTATAGAATTCAAGGAGTCCGCAGCGGCTTTGTACACCACGTATGCAAAAGAGAAATGCTGAACATGCGGTGGTACGTAGGAGACGTGACAGCTCAAGAGCAATAAAGTGTGGAGCAACAAAGCGCTTGCTACCTCCGAGGCCAATAGCAAAAGGCGCGAGCTGTGGTTGGGTGATCAAGCCTCGCAAAACAGAAACAAAAAATAAAAGAAAACGCAAAAGGAGGAAGACATCGGCTCCTTCGTTCCTGCTCTTCGAACAGACGCGTACGCGGAGAAAGCATGAGAGAGAGAAAGAGAAACGGAAAAAAAAAAGTTCCACAAGTTGGAGATTGCGCAGTCCGAGCCGTCTGAGCCTTCTCCCCTTTGCCTTTTTTTAGCGTTTCGGGTTTTGGCGGAGGCGTGGTGCTGCGCGGGCAAAGGTCGCTGGGCACTGCTGCCAGTGCCAAAAGCGCGCCTTCCAACTCACGTGCGGAGCCACGCTGCCGCGGTGATCATGGGGGGGGGCAAGTGTCGAAGCGCACTTTTTAGCTCACACGGCGTTCGATATATCTGAAGGCGGGTAAAAATACCGTTCAATATAAACATGCGAACTTCTATATTTTTACAAAGACAACTTGCGAGTTTGATATACCCAAAAATTTTATATATGTGGATTCGATATAACCGTGTTCAACTATATTTTATTTATTTCTTTCTTTTTTTTTTCCCACCGAGCACATGCATGTTTTGTATTTCATGTCTCTGGGCTCCGACACTTGAAGTGCAACAAAATTCTCGGACTGCTGCAACGAAAGCTGGGGACAGCGTTTAAAATGCTACGGTTGAATGCGGTGGCAAGAAGGAATCTGTCAAGATGCAACAGCTACCTTGATTCCACAGATGAATCACAAATGTCGGCACTTCACCTTGATTCACGTACTCTTCTGTGGACAAGACGCAAAAAAATTGTCGCAGATATATTTACACAATCTCATGAAACTGAAATGAGAAATTTAGCTGAAGTTACTCAAGTGCTACCCTTGAAACATGAGCTACCAGGAATAAGTATGTAGCTGAGGATGTTTGCTGCTGCATCACCTATAATAATAATAATAATAATAATATAATAATAATAATAATAATAATAATAATAATAATAATAAAAGACATAGGTAGCCCAGCAAGCTTCTGCTGACGACACTTTTAGTCTAGACAAACAACCTATACAAACCAGACTGTCTTCAAGCCGAGCCGTAATCAAGTTGCGCAAAGCAGTGCCCATACGCTTTTGGACATGATTAATGCAGTCCTCTTTTTTCACTGGGATATACCCATAAACCTTATCTTCTTGTAGCACAAGGTAACTGTGGCTGTCCCCGTCGCAAAGCACCGTGGTGTAGCACAGGTTGTGCCGCTCAAGTGACCTCCTGAAGAGGATGAGGGCAGCCTCAACCTCCATTTCCCCAGCCTTCTTGTCACTGTTTTTCTGACACTGGTAATGTTCCTTCTACGCTGCATATGAAGGGTCACCTTCCTTTGGGCCCGACTCACATCCAGCACAAAAGTTGCTCAAAACAACGAAGTCAAGCACTAGCCCGCTGAAAAATTCTATGATGGTGGCGAGACTGATATGCGAGAAATGACCGCGAGTCATCCATGACCCATCAAACTACACCGCAATGTTTCCCATGTGGCCTATACTAAGTTCAGCATAAAGTTTGCAAACCGACCGACCGCAGTCACTCGTCAAATTGCATGCAGCGCGATCGGCCGCGGGTGCCAACTTCGTCTTCAAGTAGTGTTGCCACGTTTTTGTGTGAAGACCCCGACAGCTGATGCCCATCAACGAAAACACATCATTCAGCGCGGTCTGTCTGTTCCCCGTTGCCTGCATGGCATGCGCGGCCAAAACGTTCACACCAAAAGGTTTCATGCGTTCATCGCTACGTACACGCGGCGAGCTCCACAACGACGCAGTCTCCCCACAGGTCGAATACACAAAACGCAACTTCACGGCGAGTCCGAATTCTCGGTCGTCGCGGACATTCTGCAGTTCTCTGTTGCATGCCTTGCACTTTGCAAATGCCAATAAAGCGCTGTTCGCTGTGTCCAAATCTATAATTGTGAACGTGGTTCCATCAGGCGGCCTAGCTGCTTCGTCGGCACAGTCAACCACGAATGCGCGTGTCCGCTCCGTCGCTGCAGCGGACGACTGCTCCGATAACTTATCTTTGGCTTTAGCTAGCTCCTCTTCCAAGTCAGATGCAACCACTGCTCGAAGGTTCCGCGGCTGACGGACTTTGCACAGGCTCCGTGACAACTGATGAGGTAGCTAGGCCTTCTGTAGTAGCGTCGGCAACTTTGTCATGGGACGCGGAGAGTGTAGCGTCTCAGGGGTTTTGCTGTATCACGGAGCTATTCTTGAAATTCCCCACTAGCGTCTTTCGCACCTTTTTCGCACCAAACTTGTGCCCCGTGCGGAATTCGCGCTCAGGATTTGACATCGTGAAACTTCTCCGCTGACACTGAGGCAAAATGGCGCGCATGGACGCGCGCTCAATACCCGAAGCAGACGAAGCCAGGAGCCTCTACCAATAGGGAGGCGCTCTGATACTTCTTTTTGCCGCTCATTTTACAAGCTGCCAATGGTTGAATTGGACCTATTCTGGCGTGTATTTTAAGGGAAAGACAGCTCTCTCAAATGAGACCAAGCGGGCCGCGCTGGGACACCGCGCTGGGCAGGGGCGCGTCACAGAAAATGTGCGATTTCAACGTCAACCTTGACTAAGATTAGCTAGAAAGCGCCGTATAAAGGGTCTTAGCGGCTAAAATAATGATATTATAGGCATGAAATTCACGATATAAGTGCACTAGTAGCTGTAGATTTTAAAAATGCTATAAAAAAACGGAAAACGAGTTTTTTTGCAATTTTTCGGTCTCCACAACCCGTGTCCCCTCTTAAAAAAAGCTTGCATCATGCCTGCACCTGGAATCTAGATATAGACGACTATATACTCTGAAGAGGAGTGATGGGACGCTTCGGACAATGTACACTTGCTGCTTACATGGCGCACTTAGGCGTACTTAAGTACGCTGTGCCTTTATTATGGCTTTTATTGTGAACAAGGCTCCTTCCCATATGTTCACGTCAGTAAACATTGTGCTCCATGAGTGTGCGTGTCCTTTCGCGTATACACTAAAGAACAACAGTTATGCACCGTATTTTTTTTTTTTCATGCCTCTTCTAGCAGCTCACTGTAGTTGCAGTAGTTAAAAGGGCAACTTTTTAAGCTTTGTTCAATAGTAATGCTTATTTTAGTGACGGTCGCACAGAAGTGCTGTCCATGACCTGAACAGGTTTTTCGGAAGTTTCGACTTTTCTATGACCTTTCCAGAAGGGTACGAATTCCCTGACTTTTCCAGGTTTTCCAGGTTGGTAGACGCCCTGCTACACTATTAAATAACTAAAAATTGGTACAACTTGACCTTTTTATGACCACAAATGGTCTGGGGGAGTACAATCGCTCCATTCTTTCACAGCCTGAGCAGCCGCCACGAGTACGATGGAGCCGTTTTTATAGTGACTATCCGTGTGAGGACGCTGTGAGCTAACTCTTCAAAGTGCCTTTCACCGTATTGTATGTATCGTAAAGCAGCTGTTTACAGCCACTTTCTCGATAATTACTTCTGCCGCATGTAGAAAGGGGTGAGAATAGCACGTGGCAGGGCTCCAGAAATTTCGACCACCTGAGGTTCTTTAACATGTATCTAAATCTAAGCCCAAGGGCCTCAAGAATTTTCGCCTCTATCGAAAATGCGGCCGTTTCTGATAGTTTTGCATCCCTGAGACGGACACTGCAGGGCAAAACTTATGTTTTTCCAATCAACCTTACCCTTTCAATTTTCATGCAATTCTTTTCCTGCATAGAATGAACCAAGGAGCGCCTGAAGACGTCCTGGATCATTCACGTTGCAATGGCGCCCTTACAGTGCATGCACGGCTGCCTGGTTGTAGGCGTCAATGAGCTCGTTGGAGATGGCACGGCGGCTGGGGCTGAGTCGATCAGCCTGGACGGGGTCCTGTAGCATCCAGAGGACACGCGTGCCATTGGCCAGCCGATCGAGCAGCGGGACCAACCGGCTCACGTTGGCTGCATACTCGGCCAGCATGTCCTGGCTTCCATTGCTCTGCTTCATAGCCCACGTGCCACCACCCAGCACTACGAGGGCCGGCCGCTGCCGCAGCCAGTGAGCTCCCGCTGAACGCAGGGAGGCATCGACCAGAGGATGCCAGAGGAACTCCTGCAATGCATTTGCAAGTTATGTCCGGCCCAAGAAAGAGTAAAAAACAACTGAATTGAATTTATTAACATGCCACAATTTACACATGAACAACAAAATGCATCTGAATGTCTTACCTAAGACTAGTTGAGATTCATTAAAGAGTAATAATGAAAAATAGCATGTCATATCAAAACAAGTATACAAACAAAAATATTTTATTAATATTGTAACACTTGGAAAGTTAATTTAAATATTATAGTAGAAAACCGCACAATACAATGGAGACAAGAAAGACCAAAGAGGACTAGTGCTGACTACCAAAAGGTGAATTTATTTCAGCAGACAAAAGTCAAATATTTTTACTGCATTGTAGTCAATGCTGGTATTGCTGGGTCTTCCTTGTCTCCATTGCACAGTGCTGTTCCCCACTATGATTATATATTGTATAGCTCAAGTTCATACACATTCAATTTCAACATAATGTACGCACCAAGCTTAGCAATTGATCACACATATGGGCAACAAAAATGAGAAAATTTGTCACAGGACTATATCTAAACAATGAGTGCACATACAAAAATAATTCACTCACATTGGGCCACTTTGAATCATCAGGCTCTGTTCACATTGACTCATCATTCACTGCTCATGCCGCGAGGACAGAAACAATTGAAACTCTCCTACAGTGTACGCCTAGCGCAAAAGCAGCAGCAAAGTTACACCATATTTCATCATACTGTGAATCATTCAAGTACCTGAGCTTGTTGATGCTGTTAGGCCATCAAACCAGCCACTTGTTGCACAATTCACACAATTTGGTGCCTTCTGCGATTCTGCCGCACAATATTAGATGCCTTAACAGGACTCTTTGCAAAGTTAACCAGCACAGCCAGAACCAGTGCTGCACTGGTCTTGTGCATGCGTACTGGTTAACATTGCAGATGCTGCCCCAACTTGCCAAAACACTCCTCAACAGGTCTCCACTCGCACGTCTTGGTTGGTGTGGGACTACTTTGCCTTCAGAGCTCTTACAACTCTGCTTACTAGGCAGCAGAGTTGATAACATTATTGAACCATAGCTCCAAGAGCTGTTCAAGAGAATACTAAACAAGAAGAGAAGCCTACGCAGTGGGCTCGGGGTCGCTTCGACCAGAGTTTCCTCCTACAATATGTTCTAGAGGGAAGTCTGGCACTACAATCGTTCAGCCACCATGGGAATGATGGGTAGTGCACAGATTTGTCTTTGTGCTGGCGCCTTATTTATTGTTGAGTTTTGGCTCCTGTTTTGAATAAAAGAATGAATTATTGTGAATTTCATGAGCCAATTTGGATTGGTGAACCTAAAAGGGTCAGGTGGAAATGGAACTGTTGAGAATTTGAGGCACTTCATCTTGCGAGACAGTGACTATAGGACACACAGATCCAAATAGAGCTAAAAGAATGAAGCTTAGACAAATCAGTCTCATCATTTTTATGCTGGTTGAAGGCCCATGCATTGCTGCTTTCATAGACACCAGCACCTGATTTCCAAACCCTAGTGCATTGTCAGGACACACATACCGGGTGGCGCATACCGGCAGCTGAAGGAAGTGTCGTCCAATCTTTTTATCCCAACTGGAGAGCATATGCACCTTGTGTAATTGTAAGTGCGGATCATTTCAAACATCTGGCGTGTCATCCATCCATCTCGTGCCGCGTGATCAGGCACATCATAAAGCGCCCACTACAAGCAATGACAGGGTTAGAAGCACTCTAAACTGGCTTGAAATGAACGAACATGGTCTGATGTGATATTATTAGGAAAATGAAGCAATACTCGCAATATTCAATTTAAAATCTCTAAAAAGCACTTTCGTACACATGGGGGCTCACTCTGGCAGGGTGCAACAGAGGGCGACACCGCCTCCCTCAAGCTAGAGTGCCTCAATGCGCTTTTTCACCTCCGCTCTGTTCAGAGTGAAGATAAGTGCGTCGTTTGCTACAGTGGTCGGCATTATTTGGCCCACTCCTCAATGCGTGCACTGCAAGCGCGCGGCTTCGTGGCCTTTTTCTCTCGAGGAAAGACAATTTGTGCTGAAATTGCTGTCACAAACGCAAAATCGTTCACAAATATTGCTAGTTGTGAGTTTGTAGGCACGCATCTCAACAGGTAAATAAATATTTGGCGCCTGAAAGTGTTGCAGAACGTATCGATCCTGACTGGGGCCGTGGCCCCTCGGCTGCTGGCTGCGGCTGAGTGGGGCACAGCTGCAGACATCACTATTCACTTTTATAGTTTGCGGGTGGATATGTTTGTGTGTGTGTGTGTTTTTTTTTTAGACACAACAGGTTAGCTTTATTAGGGCAAGTTGGAGATGCGGAACACTGTGTATTAGAAAAGAATAATGAAAAAGTATGATTTCCTGTACTGTCCAAAGAAAAGCGGTGCAATAATGCACCTACCATTAAGTCACAGAATATATGCTTTTGTGTAGGTCTGACGCTATTTCACCTCGAATTCTCTAAGTTCGACAAACAGTATTAAGACGCGCACTATAAATGTACCCGTCTTTCTTTATACGAGCGCGCAACTTACTAGTGAAGGATATGAATTAGCGAAACATAAAAAATCACAGCATATCCTCGGAGCAAATGCTGATGAGGGGGCGAATCGTCCGTCCATCCATCCGTCCATGCGTCCGTCTGTTCGTCCATCCATGCATGTCCGTCTCTTTGTCCGTTCAAGCGTCCGCACGTCCATCCATGCATCTGTCTGTGTGTCTGTCTGTCTATATGCTGTGCTGGCTACACTGGAGGGATGCTGGACTGCCCTAGACCATAAAGAGCTTCGCCCAACGTTTTTAGTTACTGTCAGTCGGAAAAGCGCGCTCCGGAGGCGGCACCAACTCGTATCCGCTCCGAGGGGCGGCGCTGGCGTAGCGTTAAAATTGAGCTGCCGCCGCCGGCTTCCCGCGGCAGCGTTGATTTTTTTTTTTTTTTTTTAGCTTGCTTGCTCAGACTACAGCGGTGGGAGCTTGAAGCTTCGATTTCGGTCATCGCAAATAGTATTTAACATGTTACACGACAATCAAATATGTTTGAGTGAATTAGCAGTTTAACATAGTGACCATGCCGACCTGCGGCACACCAGGCTGTTGAAGTGACTATGCCTCCGAGGAAAACGCGATGAACGGCACTTCTTCAAACCCCCAAATTATCCTGCAGTTCTCAAGGCCTGAACAGCTGCTATTCCACGAAAAGCCTTTCAGGTGACAGTCAAGACATACATTTCTGACTTAAAATTTCGAACCCGAGGACTTGACGACTCGCTACGAGCACATCGTAAGGGGAACGTGAAAATTCTATGTCGTAAGTGGACACCTAAGCCCAGTGCTGTTCCTCCAATTTTCCCGAATGTCCCTGCATACTTATGCAGACCAGCAGCATCAAAGCGAAAAAGGACGTCACTGAAACTTAGAGAACCCGCGAATTTCAGGGGCCATGTGTCGGCAAGCGGCGGCGTTGTGTCGGAAGTAAACATGAAGAACGGCATTGTTGACGAAGCTACTGGCGTCCCCTCCGATCCCGAGTTGTGTCCAGAGGCAGAAAACTGGTTCCCTGCATTTCCCTGCATTAAAAGACCAAACAATGTTCTAATCCTGGAATGCAGAGCTTATCCAGAAAGACGCTTTTTTTGTTTTGTTTTTTTAATTTGCTCTTTGTGCTGCGCTGAAAGCTTCAAAGCGAAGTCCGCCAGAGGGTAGTGCTATGAAACTGAATGGCTGATTACTTGCCTGCTCCTTAAAATATCGATGCCCTTCTGCTGCTAATAGGATGTCAAAAGTTAACATACTGCCTTTGCCGAAATCATCATGCCTTAAATAAATTATCAAGGGAATGCCTTGTGAATTTGGGTTTAAAAAGGTTTCGCTCAGCAGCATCGGTTTTTGTGCTGGAGGAAGAGCGGTCGTTAGATAGTTCACTTGACTGGTAGAACCTTTTGAAAGCTGTGTTTTCATTTTCCGAATGTCGTTCTTCACTTTTTCTAAAAAAAACTGTGACCCTAATAACGGTTTTTTCTTCGTTTTTTTAGTAATCGAGCGTATTTTTCGGTGAACCTTTGATGGTTTTGGTAGATTTTTTTTTTTCCTCTACCGAGCTCGCCGATTCTTTTTTGTGCTCTTGCACGATGGGCACGAGCCTTTCTGTAACAGCCCGAAAGTGCTCCTCCATACATCCCGAATCTTCAGGGCCGATGTTGCGGTCGAAATTGAAGGGAATGAGCTGCTATGACAGCCTGCACATATCTTCAGGTGATCAACATAACTGAGAAAGGTTGATACCATCTGCAAGCTCGTGAGTTTCAGCTGGCTTTGCAAACCTTGTTTGCTGTATGCGCACGAAAAAAAGCTTCCCTCTACAACTGAAGACAAAGGTGAAGTCTTTTCTTACCACTCCTGCCTGGCTGATTTCAACAATACCTTTGTTTTACTTCGAAAAAAAAAAAAAACTTCTTCCTGGACAAGCTCGACATTCCTGGAATGGAACTTTATTCGGTCTTCTACTGCAGGCAACCAAATTGCTACCTCTAGACATAACTCTGGATCGAAGGGAACACCGGTAGTGTCGTCAACATCGCTGTACTCCATGTTAACGTGAGGCACATCGCCACCACCAATTGCCAACACATGACCCTGGAAATTCGCGGTTTCTTCTAGTTTCAGGGGTTTTCTCTCCCGCTTTAATGCCGCTGATTTAGACAAGTGTGCAGGAATATTTGGAAAAACTTGAGGAACAGCACGGGGCTTAAGTGCCAACCTACCGTTTGAGTTTTGACAACGTTTGCACCAACTATGTGCTCGCAGCAAGGCATTAGGTCCTCGGATACGAAATGTAGGTCTTGACTGTCACCTGGAAGGCTCCTCGTGAAAAAGCAGCTGTCCAGGCCTTGAGAACTGCAGGATTATTTAGAGTTTGAAGAAGTGCCGCCAAACGCAAGTGTTTTCCTGGGAGGCATAGCTACTTCGACAGCCCGGCGCACTACAGATCAGCATGTTTACTATCTTACTGCTAATTCACTAAAGCGTGCTTGATCGTCATGTCACCTGTGAAATACAAATTGTGAAAGAGCTTTTCCAAATAAAAGTTATTTAAATAGTGGCTGTATGTCATCTACTGCACTGCATTCTATTTGTCTTAAATTATTCTTCCATCACTTTGGAAGCCCTTCTCCTAACTTCTCAGATAATTTCAGCTACAATCTACGAAATTTGTGTATGAAATGCATCTTCACATAAAAATCATACCATTTATGTCAGCTGTGCCAGCTGTGAGGCTTGCAAGCTCATCGATATAAAGCGCAGCAAGATTGAGGTGCTAATTCGCGCAAGACTGCCTGTGTGACCTGTCTATTTTTCTTTAGCTGTTCAAAAAGAAGCACAACCATTTATAAATATATTCTTACATGAAATTTATATGATGTGTAACTGTAATACAAGAGGATCGCTCGTTTAGAATAGTCCACAACCTGAAGGTGCAGATGAACCCTATTCACTGCAGAGGCACAAGAAGAATTTTTTTTTTTTCAGGGGGTAAGGGCACCACCTTGATCTTAAGAGGGTGCTGGACAGGCAAGTGTGGTCGAGTGTCACTTTTTGCTCTGAATACAATAGCGGAAATATTTCTTTTTTTTTGGGGGGGGGGGGGGGGAGAGAACGGCACAGGCCCAGTGTGCCACTCGCTGCACTTGTTGGCCACCCCACTCCCTCATTGCAGCAAATAAATAATCATATATTTCTTAGGTTCAGGCGCGGCCCTTATTTATCACTAAGCAGCATTCATTCGGCCCTCTCTAGCTGCTTTAGCTGAAATCCGCCTATTTGGAAACGAATTTCAGGCTGTTTAGCATGCAGAGGTAGCTGATGACGCTCCTTCGCTAATCCCAAAGCAACAGCAGCGTCGCCGCCACGGGATTCTGAAGGGGGTCGCTCCTCGCCGCTACAACCGCGCGCGCTTACCCAACTAATTGACAGTATATAGAAACGTTGGTTTCGCCCCTAAAATGTGAAGACAGCGCCTGCAAATTAGACGGTTAGATTAGATATGGGGGTAATAAACTACAATGGAATATATTGGAGCACGATTGATTGATTTGTGGGGTTTAACGTCCCAAAACCACTATTTGATTATGAGAGACGCCGTAGTGGAGGGCTCCGGAAATTTTGACCACCTGGGGTTCTTTAACGTGCACCCAAATCTGAGTACACGGGCCTACAACATTTCCGCCTCCATCGGAAATGCAGCCGCCGCAGCCGGGAATCGAACCCGCGACCTGCGGGTCAGCAGCCGAGTACCTTAGCTACTAGACCACCGCGGCAGGGCTTGGAGCACGACATTTCCGTCCCATTCCTAGTTGCAGGCATGCTCAGACAGGTTTTCATTTTAACCTGCTAATTCCGCTATTAGCTAACAGGTGCACATGCACCAATAACATTCAAACCTGTTTTAAGTCAGCTTAGATATAACTATGCATATGCAAATTAGGTTTTGTATAGCTGTAGGCAGGCAATCACGTGGTCTAATTGGCACAATAGATCATTTTCAAGCAATCGCAGAGTCCTACGCGGGTGCGTGAAACACGATGGAGAAGTCTGTACGTTGAGTGAGCTGGCTGTTTTGTCGCCCTCACCTGGTTGGTGCCGTGGGATCCAATGAAAAAAAAGCATACAATAAAAAATGGCACCGCTTTTAGAGCACCGCTTTTAGATACAATTAAATCCTAAATACTACAAATGTCAGAACGCACTTGCATCTATATCTATGCATGAAATGCCAAAGAAATCACTGTATATTAAAGCATAATACTGAGTGTGTATATATATTACTGAGGGAAAGTATACGGCATGTAACAGTTAAGCGGCATGCAAGTTATTGCGGGCCGGTAAATGCAGTTAAAATGTACTATCAGGAGCAATGTGAGCATGAAAACTGAATTTTCCAGTGATAGAGACAACATCTCGGAGTGAATTGTTGCAGTTACTTATAGACGCACCTTCATGGATTAAACAAAACAAAAGGACATGTTCACGACAGCGAAAGAACTAATACCAAGCACACCCGAAAAGAACACCGAATTTATGAGAACGGTCCAAGTGCCATGAAACCACTTAAGGTTACAGTTCGCTCAATGTTCGGTCATGTTAAGGTGCAACAAGTGTGCGCACAGCTTGTAATGGTCTAATCTGTGACTGTGCTACTAGTAATATACACAACATTTGGGAAATTGTGCCCCAGGTATCTGACGTAGCAAAGGAAAGGTGATAGGAAACAGCAACAAAGCTTGCGATATTAACGCTGCATACACGAAAGGCATTCGTTGGCTGCCACTTATCACCTTTTATTGTCACTGTAAATAAAAGCTTTCTTTTAGGATCCCTTGGGAAAGAAAACACCTTCCATCCATTTCTAGAATGGTTCATGCCCTGTGTGGCACGCAGCATGCAGTCATCTTGCAGGATTTGTGACAAATCAGATGGCCGACAAGGCAGCAGGCGCCGCGTACATGTTTAAACAAGCGCAGCGTGAACCAAACATGGCAGATGCGGATATCGAGATGGCGCCGACCCTTTCAAAGAATGACCGTACTCTGAACTAGGGCACGCGCATCGAGGCACTCTCAAGCGAATCTCAAGCGAATGCCCTTGCTACTCCCGAGCACTACAAGGTGTGTAAGTCGCTGTAGTTGCTGTAGGTGACGCAAATCTCAGCAGCTGTGACAAGCAATCGATAATGCGCAGAAAAGGTAGCGAAATGTTGCACACCGAGATTCTACTTATGCTAGGGAAGCCTTGCATGCTTACCTCAAACACCGACTTCACCAACACTTTGGTAAATGGAGCAGAGGGAGCTCCACAAATGGCTGCGTGCCCGTACTACACACTTACGTTGGTTTCACAGCAAAAAAGCTGTCATTTTTAGTTTATTGTGAGTGAGCACAGTTGAAAAACATGACCTGAAGAGTTCGGCGCAGCTCAGCCGGACGACATCGGCTTGAAAAGTTCTGCCTTCGAACTCTTTCACGTTACCAAAGGGCACTTCGATCACTCTCAAACTCCAATACACCCCAAACTTATGGCATTGCCTGTACACAACACATTATGCAGGGTGGATGTGCCACCACACCAGGCACAGAGAGCTCTTGACAACCTCATTGCCCTTGGTTATGGAAAAGAGATAAACGATTTTTCCGATACTAGTAAACTACTTTTTCACAATACAGAAATCTTGACACCTACTACACACATGGTAAACGAGAAGACATGTTAAAGGAAATCTGGGTGCCAATACCACGTTCCTGCCACAAAACAGCATGACGTCATTAACTTTGACATCTACTGTACTCTGTTTCTAATTCTAAGCACACAGACTAGGACAAAAAAAAACACGTAATGTACACAGGCACCGACTTTCAACGCTTGATGGAAACCAAGGGCACAGAATATACAAGGGAACCGTTGACTATTGCCACTAGAAATAACTCATGAAATGCCATCAAATGAGAATATAGCATTTCTTAATATCAGACTTTTACTTAGTGATAAACAGGTGTACTGGAAATTACGAGCCTAATGCTAAAAAACCAATGTTTACTTATGACTCGACTCATTCAAAACTAGTTAAGAGGGGCATCGCCAAGTCCTTTATAAAGCGTGAAATAAATGATGTTTGGAACTAATAGACGTCAGTTTTCATGAACAAACCCGCTGGCTATCTGATTCCGATTACCCCACTGAGTAACTAGCGAGTGTCGCTGAAGGCATGCTGCAAAAGAGTTGGTCAAAACAGGCTGATGTGTTGCAGGGTGCTAATCACCAGCACAAGTTTGCCGTCATTCTGTATATTCATAACGTTGTTTAAAATGATAGGGAGAAGGTCAATATACAAGTGGTTTTTTTCTGCTCTTAAGAAACTTGAGAAATTGTGCCAAATGACGAATCCCCCGTTCCCCTCACAATCTAGGTTGCAAGGAGAGAAGCTCATCGAATGTGCATGCATCGAATGTACAGTTTGCCTATTTCATGAAGCAAAACCTATGTAGGACACAGCGAGAGGTGTGTCTAAAACATTCACCTCGAGAAACATTGTCAAAATGTTACAGAGAAATGCGGAGGGTAAGTTCACTGCAGAAAGTGTGATGGTTGTGACGGTCATGGTGTTTCCAGTACTGACCGCAATGTAGACCACTGTGTGGAAAAGAAGTAGTTACCCATGTTTATAATAAATGCACCATTTAACAAGAAGCAAAAGTAAATTCACACGGGTAATAATAGAGGCGAAAAAGATAGTTTAAGACATAAATGTGTTGCCAGGACATCAATCGCTCTACCTTTCACAGAATCATGTTACCTGCGACGTCATTGATCATGTCTTATTTCATGTCTCCTGCACAGGGGTCATGTAAAGTCACGTGCGCCCTTGGTCCCCCGGCTTCAATGGAGTGTTGAAAGTTAGCACATGTGCACCATGTGCATTTTGTTGTCCTCGCCTGTTAGTGCCCCTAAAATTTATTTTATCACTTCACGCGTCTCGGGGTCAGTTTTCGTTGTCATAATGCTCACACGAACCGAGCAAGAATCTGCGAGACACACCTCACGACAGGCTTCAAGTGAAGTCGAAAGCGAATAAACACCAAGTGTTTCAGCAACGTAATATCTTACTCATAATGGCATTTGTTTCTTCATAAGGCACGGAAAACCTTCAATTACTACTTACCATAAAAATGAAAGTAAGAATGTTGTACTATTTCTTAATGTGAACGCATTTGCTGTAAGAAGTGCCCTCAAAGCGTTGCAGCTGATATGTGAAACGAAGTATAGGTCGTACACAGTTCATAGTAATAATGAAGTACATTATTGCCTGAAGGAGCCATAGACTTAGCATACCAAGTTTCGAGAAATTTCATTGAAGCTGTGGGTGGTCATCTTACCGACCACTGCCGAAGGTGTACAGCCCAGTTTCACTGCACACGTGTGCATAGGCAGTTGTGTGGGCAAGAAAATTTTCAGAGCTTTGCATAAGAAAAGCAGTGCTCCGCTGATGGTTCTAAGCAGTAAAGAATGCACATACCTCGAAAGAAATCGTCACACTAAAACATTTGGTTCAACTGTACAGGTATGTGAAGTATAATGTTTATGGGGGTATTTTTTGTGCTATCTTGCGTGTTGCACAGCATGTGAATTTATGTTTATTCTGTGAATAAATGCCCAGTAGTAGTTTAACGCTCCATCCAGTCTGTGGTCTTCAGCTTGCCCTTTGGGTTTTTGGGGCTAATTACACACCAACTTGCCCAAGTCTCTTCTCTAACAATGTTGCCAAAGTACAAAAAAGACTCTTGGAAAAGTGTGACACTTGAAAGTGACCTTCGTTTTCTCCTCCATTATTGAGAGAGACACTACACTTCTCAGAGTGCAATCTCATTGTGTCTAAAGCAAGGGAAGTGAGAGTTGCCATACAAGCTGAACATTTGGAATGCCCTTGGCCATGAATGCCACTAAAGGGCAAGCTGTTTTGCATTTCCAACAGCTTCCACTCTAGGTACAACTGTTCATCTCCCGATACCAGTGATGTTCAAATTAGTATAATATACATTGTCCGATGCGAATTTTAAACTTCTAGATTTATTTCACCTTAGCATTAACCAAAACACCCATTTGATTCAAAGAATCATATACATCATTAAAAGGGTCCTGTAACACTTGTTCAGCATGCTCAGAAGACGCTGCTAATTGGTAGCCTAGGCTACTAGAGAGAATTTGCAAGCCAAACATTATGGCACAGCACACAATCTGCAATGTCTCTGCGGAGTACCTTAGTACAGCATTCTCTTCGAAACCTCCTGTGGCAGTGTACGGGCTGTTATGATCGGCCTCCCTTGCTCGGCACTGCTTATATGCGGGAGACGATTGTGGCCGATTTGTTCCAGCACCCAGAAGCTTCCATTGAGAGCTTCCCTGATGCCACTACCATTATGTAGTATCCCGCCACCCTCAGTATTTAAATACTGTAAATAAACACTCCTATCATCAGCTCCGGCTACTCTGCTCGACTTCTCCCCGAGACTTGGCTGGCTTCGGTCCTATGGGCTCCAGACGCCCGACTACATCACCCTGCAGTGGGTGTAGTGAGGCTGATGATGATGACAGCAGTGGTGCTACCTGGCAGCATGCAAACTGTTTCCATGTGTAGCAATGGTGAGAAGCACCTCTGTTTAACCAAACATGCACTAGATCTCATGCTACTCGTCCGGCCGCCTCAGATCAATGGTTCTCAAATGGGGTTCTGCAGAACCCAAAGAGACCCACAGAGAGCCATTTAAATAAATGTGACGCACTTCACGCTGTGTTGGCTTTCTTTGACTCACTGCAAGGGGTCCCTCATCTATTGCACCCTTCCTCAAAAATTCATGGCTGCGAAACACTGCCTTGAATAGTGGCAGCCATGCAGCACATGCCCAGCTGCTCTGGTGCATCTTTTTAAATACGCCATTAATTCCATTCCTTTTTCACTGCCATTATTTTCAAGTCTTTTAAAGAGTCGCAAAGCACTATAGATATGAAACTTTTTCAAAAGAAGGCTCGAACTATGACAGCTACTAGGTGAAGCTGCATGGTACCTTTTATCAACTACATGCTACAATAACTGAAAGAATTTTTTCTGTTACGACAAGTTGGACTTGTTCTAAATTTACATGCATGTTTGCAATGCATCGTATGACACTACCATTAGACTTGGAGCACACTAAGCTAAATATAGGTGGTTACCAACAATTCACACAAGTGGGTGAGACGTCTGTCAGGCAATCCCCGCACTGCCCCATCTACTGGGATGTAAATAGTTTACATTGTCCCCAGCATCTGTGCTGTGTAAAACTACACTGTCATCCTTTATCAAAGGGAACAGGCAAGCACGAACCTGCCGTGGTGGTCTAGTGGCTAAGGCACTCAGCTGCTGGCCTGCAGGTCGCGGGATCGAATCCCGGCTGCAGCGGCCGCATTTTCGATGAAGGCGAAAATGTGCGAGGCCCATGTGCTTAGATTTAAGTGCACGTTAAAGAAACTCAAGAGTTCAAAATATCTGGAGCCCTCTACTACGGCGTCTATCAATCATATGGTGGTTTTGGGACGTTAAACCCCAGCAATTATTATTAACACGAGAGCACGTAACCTACACTTTGCACCAGCGGCCTACAGCACCATCAACTGCAGTGGGAGTGTTATCTAGCAGCAGGCAACAGCCATGACTTATTTTGTTTGCCAACAGATGACGCCAAATACCGAGGTGCTTTCTTTGGCTGTCAGCTGAGCATGCTGTAGGCAGTCGCTGCAGAGTGCAGGCCACACGCACGCGCGTTACCTTACATAAAGGTCGACACAACAACCATGAAGGCGTGTCACGCACTGTGTGTCTCATAAGAAACACAGTGTGCACATTTGTACAGACTTCCCGAGCTCACTTAGCTTCATTGCTCTGTGTATTGCTGCAAAGGATCACTTTGCTGCAAACATATTCGACGATCGTTTGATGTACCGATCGCTTGCTCTAAACGAATGCAACAAAAGGAAACAAATCGGCATGCATTTCGGGCACAATGTTTGATAACTTCAATGCAAGAAGTCAATTGACACACAACAACGCGTTCCCTCTTTCATGCTGCGAACTGGGCTACGCAAATGTGCGAAAGAGGAGTACCACTGTGAGGTGCAGGTCCTTCTCCTCGTAGAGCAAATCTCGGTGGCCCTGCTGGGGTGCTGGCGAGGGCGACGGCTGCACCTGCTGCACGAAGGCCCCGTACAGTTGACGGATGCGGGAGTCCCCAGCGAACACAATGTGGTTCTTGCCCCCCCAGTAGGCGATGTAGCGCAGGCACATGCGAGACTCCCTGAAACACACACACGCGCGGCTGCAGACATTCTCTGCACTATCACCTGAACACTCGAGAGTCTTACGCATTGGTGTAGGTGTGCAGCATACAGCCGTACGGTTGCCACACATGATAGCCTTGAAATCGCCCATCACTCAGCAGCCACTTGCACGTGTCGATTCCTGAAATGAAAACGGAGCTGCACTCAAGCGCACGTGAGCGCGCCAGCACGACCACGCACCGTACGTTAAGTGAATGACGCCGTGGTAGACAACGAAACCGACGACCACAAAGCAGGCAACTAGTTTGCAATTTTTCGCATTAATGCGGTGAATGAATTCAGAACTGGCGGTGATGTGCCGGCCCTCCTCGACCATATCGAGCACAAAACACTGCAAATTTTCAGGCTGCCAGAGCAGCGCAACACGAAAGCATGGCTGCACCACAAAGCACCCAGAAAACATTCATCGGCCGCCAAACTTGTCAGCAACGCCCGCCCACTTGGTAGGTAGAGGTGTGCGCCGAGGCGGTTTCGACCACCGGCGGCGTGGGGCTAGTTTTGAGTCGTCGGCGGCGGCGTCGTCGGCGCACGCCGGGTACTTTTCGTCGGCGGTGGCGGCGTGGAAACCGAAACGATAAGCTCAAAAAAGTTCTTTATTGCGTCTTTTCTTTTTGCTTGATTAGTTCAAATTTGGAGCTTTTAGCACTAACTACAGAAAATGACATATAAGATTACTAGAACATTATTGACAAAGGTTTTGTAAATGCTTTGTGTTTAAGAATGCATACTAAAAATGTGAAAAAAAATGGCGCAAGGGGGGGGGGGGGGGTACTTATCTCAAGTCATGTACCGTACATTAGTCATTTCGGGTAAGTTTTGACCTAACGTTTAGCTTTCGTCAAATAGCGATTACCGCGGATGGGATCAAACAGGCATCAGAACACTGTGCCCCCGCAGTACGTATGTTGTATATGTTTCTTGCTTCCACAAATCTGCATAATTCTTTTTTTTTTTGATACCATGTTTGCATATATTTCACAAGATTTATGGCGGTAACCTGCTGGCATATCATTTGAAAGGACGCCGAACGCAGCCTTGAAGGACGCGCGCACACAACAGGATTGAACACGCGAGACATGACGCTAAATATAGCGCGAGAACAGAACGACGACAAAAAGACAAGGAGACGGTGACGCAGCGATCGGCCCAGAGTTACTGTAAATGCTCCGTGCTGTCAATGCTACCTTTAGGTATACCTAGAGGTATCATATACAGTAACTCTAGATCGGCCTAAGGTCCCTAGATGAAACAATTGATCTTAGATCGGCCCAGCCGTCAGCGCTACGGTGTCGATTCCGCGGAGCGCGTCGAGGCGGCCAACGAGCCATTTCTACCGTTGATGGCATAAATTTGTTGTGGGATGGATGGATAAATGGATTGATGTGGCTGTACGGTAGGTGTTCTGTGGCTGTACCCTTTAGATCGGGCGGCGGCTATTGCCACCTAGCCGTAATACTTGATATGCTACCAACTATATTATCTTTTTTTTCTTTAAATAGTGAAGTATAGGACTGGTACTTTGCAGTGAATAGTTTAATTTTCACTCGTGCCTTGACTTTAGCCACCAATCAGATAACCTCCTTCTAGTTAATTCTACCCGCTTAAAGTATATTGTGCCCTCCCTGTCTCTAAACTCCAGTGCTTTGAAAAACTACGCGCCATCATCCTGATATATAGGGTGACGCCCTTTACAGAACATTATTAGGTGTTCGGCAGTTCCCTCCTCCTCTCCACCCACACTGCATACCATGTGTACCCCTTCGTATTGGCGCGATATGTCTTGGTTCGCAATACTCCCGCCCTGGCCTCAAACAGTAGAGAACTACCCCGAGTATTATCATAGATCTTTTCCTTGGTGATTTCCCGCTTAAAAGTTCGATAGATCTATAGTGCAGACTTTTAATTCATACCAATTCCCATATGTCAGTCTCCGTTTCTTTGACCTTCTTAACTGACAGTTCTTTTTGGTTTGGCCCTCTGCTGTTTTGTAAGTATTTACCCGTCAATTTTCGAGTTCGCTTCTTCCATTTTGTATCGACATTCTTCATGTGCAAGTAGCTGAAAACCCTCCTAGCCCAACGCTCCTCCCCCATTTCTCTCAATCGCTTCTCAAATTTTATCTTCCTGCTAGCTTCTCTACCCTCAAATGATGTCCATCCCCTATCACTTTGTATTCCCTGATTTGGTGTACTCCCGTGAGCTCCTAAAGCAAGCTTACCTATTCCCCGTTGCTTTATTTCTCATCTTGCTTGAACTTCTGATCTCATGCACAAGACCGCATTGCCGAACGTCACACCAGGAAGCATGACCCCTTTCCATATTCCTTTCACAACATCATACCTATTGTAATTACACAGTGCGATGGCATTTGTGATGGCAAATGCGATGGCATTTTATCTTTAGGCGAGCTTGTTGCTGTCTATGTTTACGGTGTTAGCGCGCGAGGTTTGTTGATGTTGCTGCCGGACGGTGCGGTGCGTACATGATCTGCCGACGAGATGTGTAGCCCTGCCGTTCCGTCACTAGACGTCCGTGATCGTTTTTACTTCCGTCTACCACTTCTAGAGCTTCCAAAGACGGCACCAGATGCGTTTTCTTGTCATCATGTATCGGTTTTCAGCAAATTGGCATGAACAAAATCATTTCACTTGTCGTCGTGTCACACGGGCAAATTTTATCGTGGTCAGGCTTGAACTGTATTGTGTGTTCATTCATGGTCACTATTAATAGCGATCTGCGCACTGTGATCTAGCTCCCGGATAGCGATTTAAATTACTGCTGCGCCACATTCGATCCGGATTAGTTTGAACCAAGTAACAGCAATGATTGTATATCGTGATCAAGGAATCCGGTCCAGGTCGACCCTGATCGTTATTAGAAGTACACGTGTTACTGCAGCTATCTTGCCCGGGCCTGTGATTTTAATGCGAAAAATATAGGGCGCGTTAACAGAAGTGCCGATGCTTCTATTAAAAAAAGGAACAAAAACTCAGCAGGTCCTTAGATGCCAGCTGGTAACCTAAAATAATTGCAACTGCTGGTTACAAGAATACAGTGACAAAAATACATCTTCACGGAGAAGAAATATTGTTTTTAGTAGCAAGGCTGCTTGCGTTCATGTTGAGGACGTATGTTTGTCAGTGGTGGGAATGCATAATGTACGCGGCATTCGACCCCAACAGCTCACTGTGCAACTGTGCCACCACTAATTCCGCAGCGTGTTCACCTGTAAACACACATCCTGGAGTCCAGAACGCAAGCTTGCATCGTTCAGATCCGTTACTTATTTCAAGTGCATACCCACATGCAAAGAGTTCGCCTACGCGATTGCGAGGCCCTTCAAATAAAGCAAGGAAGCAACCAGCAATTGGTGGTCGTAAAAGCCGGAACAGACGGTGAGCGACAGCGTGACAGGAGTACACGATTATTCACACCTCGCCATCATACTTCACGGACAACACACTTTCCTGGGATAAACAACTTAACACGTGTTCCTAAATAGTAATTATTACGGAGCAAGCGAGGCGAAAACTTCCCCAGATCTAAATTACCCGAATAGATTCTGTGAGAAAACAAACGCTCGTCTTGTGTTACAGAGGTAAAAAAAAGAGTACCGCTCTTCACAATATTTTTACTTGTCGCCGCTAAAATATAGGTTAGAATGGAAACGTAATTTCATTTTTTAAACTGCTTCAAAGGCACAGATCACTAATTAGTCAATTTGGCTGGATATGTAAATTCTTAAACATGTCTTGGAGAAACCACGGAGGCTCATAAAGAAGAGATCAGCGTCTGTTTTCGCTTGTGGCCAGTTGCCATCTAGTCAATCTGCTGGTAGTCGCTTTTGTACGGGACAGTTATAACCGTCCCTTAGTAGAGTATCTAGTACTCTAAATTGTTACCCACTTTATCTAAACACACATAGAGCTGCCGTACCTGCAGGTTGCCCAAGGGACGTCTCTATGCTCTCCCATAGTAGAGTACCTCGTACTCTAAATCGTTAACAACTTTTTCTAAACACACCAAGCCTTCCTCGGGACGGCTCTTGTATAGTTTAGTACCTGGTGCTCCCAATCGCTGCACACCCTTACTAAACACACAAATAAGAGGTCAAGACCTGTGTATGGACGCTCGCCCTCCTCGACGGAGGCCCACGTCGTGCAGGTCTGCGCTCAAAGTGTACTTGCCTTTCGAGGACACCCTTACTAAACAAACAAATTAGAGGTCAAGACCTGTGGATGGGCACTCGCCCGCCTCGACGGGAGCCCACGTCGTCGAGCAGCGGCCGTATAACGTACTTCTATTCCCTATTCTGTTTTTCATGGGATGTCCCGCTTCGAACCGCTTTGCAGAGGCTTTCTAAAGACACCAGCATAGGTAGATTTCCCCTTTCCGCCAGGTTCCCCCCCGGTGGCAATGTTTGCCTATGCAGATGACCTCTCTATTGTCGTCCCGGACGAGGAAACTGTTTGCACCGTCTTGGACGGTATGGAGGGGTACTTCTCGGCGAGCGGTGCCAGAATAAATAAGTCGAAGAGCACAGTCATGTATCTGAACTGCGCTCCCTCCAGTCCACGTCCTGTACATGGCCTCCCCATACAGAAGCGCCTACGTATATTAGGTTTCCATTTCGAGCCAGATGGCCTGACTACCGAAAACTGGCGGTTAGCAAGGCAAAAGCTGACCGACAGGATTAAGGAACTCGGTGCCTTGTCTTGTCCGCTTACAGCTAGGGCCACGATAATTCGATCCCTGTTGTTTAGTTTCCTTACGTACATAGGTTCGGTTATGCAAGTTAAAGCCCACACCAAAGTTATCTTGGAAAAGAAAGATTTCGATTTCTTTTGGGGTCGCACCTCTCATTTTGTGTCGCGCCCCGTGTTGAAGTTGCGTAGAGACGAAGGAGGACTAGGTATTCCCGACCTTAGCGTTGTGACCACGGCATTACATGTTAAATGGACACGGGTAGCTCTTGATTCAGATATGCTCCTTACTAGAAGCTTCGCGTCGTATTTACTGAGCACCAGGCTGAGTTTGTTCTCGCCTGGGGCATTTTCGAATTCCGTGCCTCGGGCGGGAACGCCTTCTGCCTTCTATGCAGGGGCTGCTTCTACTTTGGCCCGTCTCCAAGAGGTCGATCCCGAGATAGATTTAGTTTCGATCGAACTCCGCGAGTTAGTCGATAGACTCGCTCCGGAGTTACCTGAACGCTGGAGAGAACATGACCTGTCCCAACACAGTCCTAACTGGCGGTTAATTACTGCCAGTTTCCTGGACGCCAAGCGCGCTACATCCATGTATCGCCTGGCCAGAGGGTGCCTGCCTATAAAGTTCAGGCCCTTCATGAGAATGCCTCAACGAGGAGCGTGCCCGTTTTGTGGCACTATGGAGGACCTGGTTCACGTGTTCTCACAGTGCGCACTACCAGCTGCCCTCCATCGAAGGATAGCTAGCTTGCTTGGCCACCCGGCCACCCAGGTGTTCCTTTCAACACCGTTCGTTTTCTTCATCCCCTGTCGGGACAAGCGGCTAAGCAATACGTGCTTCTGCTTGTTGAGTGCTCCTACCAAGTGTGGGTGGCACGGTGCTGTGTCGTCTTTGACGGCAAGCGACCCGGGCTTCACTAAGTGCTTGCAAAAGTACGGAAAGAGGTCTGGTTCGTTCTCCACCGAGAGTGGCAGCGCCTAGGTGCAAAGAAGTTTTATGAGATGTGGCACCGTCCGGCAGTGATTTTCATTGAGACAGGAGGGCAGATAACCATCAACTTTTAATGATGGCTTTCTCTAAGGCTCCACGACAAGGCCTAGTTAGCCAGTCGCCCCCGAGTTTGGTCCGTATGGTCTTTCACCCGAGCTTTGCATGTGCTAAGGTGATCCTGTCGCCTTGTCGGGCTTTCCCCGCAAGGTCCGTGTTGGCCCCTTCTGCTGGCTCGGCGACTCTACTCGTCGAGGCGGAAGGTGGCTCCCTACCTCGAGAAGGACTAAGCCGGCTTTCGGCCATGCCGGTTTCCGTGGGTACGTTTGGTTTGCGTGCAGCGGCACTGGCCTCTGCACCAAATAGTAGTCCCGTAGACCCCACAGGATGGATTGTGTCTCACTGCGCCCTTGTGGTGAGGAGACGGGCCGTGACCGCAAAGCGCCTCGCGCCGAGCGATAGCCCATCCGTCCCGAGGGGACGCCGTCTCAGGCTCTCAGCTGCGCGACAGTGTGAGGGCACGGGCACTTTGGTTGTGGTGACTGAAATTACCGCGACCAAGGGCAGTCCCGCTGCCACGTGTTTGGGTGCGTACGCTTTGCGTGCAGTGTCGAGAGCCACCGTGCCGAAGGGTAGCCCCTTTGTAGAGTCTCGCTGGGCCCTAGCGGTCAGGAGATGGGCCATGACCGCAGCGCACCCCACGCGCTGCGATAGCCCACCTTGCCAGGGTACGTTTACTTTGTGCGTTGCGACCGAAGTTGCTTCGCCGAAGGGTAGTCCCTTTGTCGGGCCTCCCTGGCTTGTACGCCGGGAGGCAGGCCGCGTCTGTTTGGCGCCGAACGGTGGCCCCCTTGCCAGGGCATGGCTGTCTGCCCGAAAGAAAACGTCACCCCCACACGACCCTGGGGGGGAGGCAGTGCCGGGACAGACGTAGGATGATGATGGGTTGATGAGTTAAGTGGGACTCTGGGACAAAGCGCTTCGGCGCTGCGTCTCCTTCCTATCTGACAACGGCACCATGCCTGGCTGCTGCGCCTTCGGGTGCAGCAACCGAACGGAGTCTGGAAAGGCATTTGTTTGCATTCCGACCGAAAAAAAAGACCAGCAACGACGTTCGGCATGGCTGCACAGAATCGGCCGCAAGAACTTCGTGTCTTCGAAGAACACCCGCTTGTGCGAGGTAAGTTGGTGAAGTCTCCAAGTGCAATATAAGTAGCGTAACAAGTTGGACGAGTTGGTGATAATTAATTTTGCTCTCCAGATTAGAATAGCAGATAGGTGAGATAAATGGACCAACAGCTCATGTGTGTTCCCTTGTTCAATTGCGTCTTAGCACTGTTGTATGAGAGATGCGGTGGTTTGCTGGGCACGCTCAAATGCGGTTGAAATATTTACCCGTTCTGTTTGCGCGGCTTGTTCGAGATATTGCGTGCTACGCTCATACGAACAGATTTATTGTGTGAAGTGTTTAACCAGTCGGCATTGACGGCATGACAAGCCTCCGATTAACGGGACAGAAACACAACTGAGAGTGCGCATGAAAAACGATTGATTTGCGATTTACGCGATCGTATTGCGGGTATTTATTCCATAACTTTGTGACGATGGTTAGCCGGCCGAGAATGGCGAAAAAGTGCCACTAATATTAGTGTGTCTGCAGAATACGTTACGGGAAAGTTGGTTTAGTTGTACATACAAAGTTTGAACTAAAAGGTGCCAGTGGTTTCCTCCTTTTTCGTCAACACGTTTTCCCCTTTATATTCCAACTTATAAGGGTGAATAAATGTGGACAGCCGTTCGCATAAATTTATTTTAAATGAAGTTGCCTAGTCCTATTTTATAGTATTGCTTCAACTGTGCTCTTGTTTCTCTCACTGTTGTACTACACAACTCGGGGCCCACCTTTTCCATGCCTGCCTTTTCATCTGATATAGCACCCTTATACTGTTTTGCATTTGAAACTAGGAAATGGTGAGCAAAACCCGTACATGAAAACGCCTCTGATAATTTAGGAACGTGGTTGTGGCCCCAGCAACGAAAGTGATATTTTCAAGATGTTGGCAGCAACTATAATCTCTATTCAATGATTTCTCATGGCTATTAAAGCATTTTGAAACAATAGGCCAAAGTAACGTCAATTAATTTTTTTTTCTGACGAATAATCAACAGGACCACTTCCTTCCGGATGATTTTGAGAAACCAAGAGTGGATGACAAAAAGAAGTTGAAGTGGATCGCAGTGTCAATCATTTTCCAGCATAGACCACAGAAAAAAAAACAGAAAGCCTCCATTTTTTTCGCCTGGTCTCACAACCAGGGTGCCAGCAGCCAATGCCACATAACCCAAGCAACCCGCCACTTGAAGCGCCAAAATTTCAAAGAAATGAAAATTTCTGTGAGTTTACGCATCAAAATTATGATGTCCTTATGAGGCAGGGCTCGGTGGGAGACTTCAGAATATTTGAGGATATCTTGGTGTTTTTTAAAGTTAACCTAATGTAGGTACACGGGTGTTCCCGATTTTCGCCTTCATCGAATAGTGGCCGTCATAACCGAGAGTCGAACTTATACGCCCTGGAGGGCGGAAGTGTGACCCTCTAATTCCAAGTCAAAGACACTGCAGCGGGTATTCATGATTTCTGTCTTTTAAAATTTGAACAAACAAATAATAGAATTACATGCATCTCCTCTTGCTCTATGAGTAACTAACTGCGAAGTCAATTAGGCGAAATTATCAACAGAATTAAGATGGTAAACTCTGAGGAGAGTGGTTTTCTTGAGGCCATATTTTGTTTCGGCTTGCACACTACAACAGCCAACACGTGGATTGCGCGTGAGATTAGGTTAAATGAACTTAATTTGGTCCTGAATGATCCCGATCAGACATCCCCAAAAATGAGGAGTGGGGGTTCACTGCTGTTGCTGGCTGCGCCCACGCCGGTACTGAAAAACCATGACCTTCCGCCAATTCGCATGCCTCTGGATTACGGAGAGCTGAACTGAGAGATCGTAGTTTCCAAGGGCCTTCTCCAAGTCCCAGCTGTTTTGTGCTGAACTTGGCGCTACGAAACACCGGACACTATCAGAGCATTTGAGGGAGTGTGCCATTATCCGCGAAACATGATCTTAGAATTATTTATGCCTTCAGTATTATCATTGCGGGTTCAAATCCCGGCTGCGGCGGCTGCATTTCCGATGCAGGTGGAAATGTTGTAGGCCCGTGTACTCAGATTTGGGTGCATGTTAAAGAACCCCAGGTGGTCGAAATTTCCGGAGCCCTCCACTACGGCGTCTCTCATAATCAAATAGTGGTTTTCGGACGTTAAATCGCACATATCTATCTATCAGTATTGTCATTAAACGGGCTTGATACAGGAATGAAACTGCTTAGGGAATGGAAAGTGGGAAAAAATACTTGCTTTACCTTATTTTTCACAAAACTGATACCTAGTCATTTATATATCTATCGTCACACACTACCACTACACATTGCTGTTTTAATATATTGAGACATTAGAGCATATAAACTTTCATATTATAATTATTTACAAAATTAGAAAAAAGGAGAAAGAATTTCTCTACGTGATGGCTAAGGCTGCGCGAGGCAAAGACGACGAAGACGACTAATCACGTGGGGCACGAGGCCACGTTGCGCCTGTCAGAAGGTGTCTGGGGAGCCAATAAAAAAACGAATCGTCAGCTCTGACTGCCGCGACGAAGCCAGACTGCTCCAGGAGCTCACAGTTGTCATCCATCACTTCGAAGAAGAGGCAGCGAGAGTACTTCAGGCAAGATGGAGTGCCGGATGACGAGTACGCGATGGCGGAGCACACCTAAGACGCCGCGAGAGGACGATTTCGACGGGCGCAGCAAGGCTTGGCAGGCTATGGCCACGCGGGTTCCGACACGGCGGCCCCCGAACAAACATCTGCGACAACATCCAGGGCAACATCGCAGGAGCCTATGCGATGTCGACGACTCGCGCAAGATGCCCCTGTGAAGCAGCTGGGTTAGTCGTGTTATTGATCTTATTAACGTGAATCACTCACATATGACTCGATCTTGCCAACTTTTGAATCAGTGAGCCTTAAGAAAGCAGACATGCTTCGATTCGATGCTTGAGCCACGCATAAGTAACGTTCATTCAAGCTTCGCTGCTGCTTTGGACCGCAGCGCCTATTGTTGCATATCCTATCTTCTTTTCCCAAAACTTCGTCTCCATCGTTTTTGCATATATTCTGGTGGCGTTAACGATGTGTAAATATACCTTCTTAACACCATGCAGGAACTCGTGAAAAGAGAGACTACCTCTTGTTCAGCAAGCGCCGTGCTCCTGTGTCTATACCAAGTGTTCGCTTGCGCGTACATCGAGCCAAAACAATCCACAGCATGCAGCAGCCGCAATCGCCGAAGGAAGACTTTGAAGGAGGGAGTAGTTCCAGTGAACTCACTTTCACCGCCTCAGCAGAGACGTCGTCAACACAAGAAATCTGCGCCTGATAGGGAATCCTATGCGTCGCCGAACGGTCTACCAAATACTCATTTTATAGCCTGTTCACCAGCGATCTCATGTGTTGAACGATTTGTATCACTTGTGCATAAAAACAATCAGTCTCTAATGTTTTCGAATATTGTTAATAAAGGTTTATTGAAGCGTCAGTTTTGTTCACGATATTGAAGCTTCAATAAAACTTCGTTTGGGCTTTGTTCGGGCGTAACTTTCAAGGTGAGGAGCAGTGCGATTCGGGGTGGACAACAAAGAGATGACACCGGGCCAGTGCTTGTCTGATCTCTTTGCACTCCGTTCTTAATTTGTGCCAAAGTCTACACATAAGCAGTGTTGACGTGAAGTTTCCTGTTCACATCTTAATGATAGGTCGCTTGAGCACGGTGTATTAATTGGTGGTTGTGGTAGTGACTTATGCTCACGTTGTGCTGTGTTCGAATAGGGCCAGACAATTTTCTCTGTTACTGAGCTGCAACTAAAACAGCACCAGAAATACAAGAAACGTGAAAAATGTAGGGGACCCTATATATACAGGTTCACATTGAGGAGTTGAACGCGATATTGGTCTTCTGTCCCTAGAAGATGTAGATGTAGATCCTAAACTCCAGGTTCACACCCACTCTGGGGATCAGCCAAGAATCTGGTAGCTTACTAAAAAAAACGAATGTATATAAATAATACTAGCAAAATGAAAATTTACAGAAATATTGTTTTTGTAAATTATTTTTGAGAAAATATTTTGATGAATTAGTTCCTACTGACTGAGCAATAATTGATGGATATCAAAGAAAACTTTTCAATAGCCTACATGAGTTAACTGAGAACCTATTGGTATTGAGGTCATTAGGTAAGTCTCTTAGACTGTACAATGAAATCTTGCACGGCCGTGCACACTTTCCCGTTGCTGTGCCCTAGGGTGTGCGCACCTAAGGATAGTAAATTTGCCGTTGTCAAAGCTAAACCAAGAATTTGTATTGGTATTTCTAGTGATACCTTTCTAAATGTTGAAATATTTCCACAAGAGATGAAAAAGTACTCCACAGTTTCCTCTTCTCCACAAAAAGTACAAAGTGGAGAGGGAGTCAAGCCTGCTCTAAACAAATAAAAATTTAATGGAGGAATACGACCGCTAAATCGAGTGATTGAAACTTCCAGCCATCGGTTATGACATGAGGAAGTTTTCCAGGGTGTCATTAGGTGGTTGAAATCCAGAGAATTTTTTTAAAGATGGCGTAGAAAATTCTCGCATCATCATTTGCCTCCGAATTCTAGAAGCTACTATAAAGACTGTCGTAGGGGTAATATTGATAGCTGGTCCGTCTAACGCCACTTTCGCCAGTGCATCAGCTGTTTCATTTAAAGTTATGCCGCTGTGCCCCGGCACCCATACTAATCGCACCTGGGTTAAGTGATTCTGTACTAGGGAGTTGAATTCGCCTAATGCTTTCGAGGTTGCCATGAGCGCAATGAAGACCGACAAGGAGTCTCTTACTATTACGGCGGATTTCATTGATGTTGGCAGTTTTCGAAGGGCCAATACTACGGCTAAAAATTCTGCAATAAAGATAGGTGTACTTGAAATACTCATAGGGCATGACACCTTTTTGAATTTGTTGTGCACCCACTACGTCGCCTTAAAGGGACAGGCGCAGAAGCCCGAGTTAGCCATTTGTAGTGGGTAACTCGGGCACCTCACTTTCTATGGTCTCGCCTGCTCAGGGATGCCATTCACACGCTGTCCGACTCGACCGAGCTTTTGCTCGACGCGAATCAGGTGGTGCAGTTGCTGAGCTGCCTGGAGGCAGTGTCGGCAGGAAGCACAGCAACCGGAAACCCAATTGAAGTGCCAGAATCGCAACAGGTTGGGAAAGCATTTGATTGAGTTTTCCATCTTGCATGTTTTCATAAGAAGGAACAATTTTAAAAACTCTGCCTACATAAATCGCCACCTTCACGTATGGGTGTGCCTTCACAGCACGCAAGTGATACTCTCTGCAGTTTTCTTTCAAAAAGACTTACCCCAAGTCATGTATGTACAGTACGGTTCACTGTTTAAGGGAACAATCGAATGAACACTGTCAATATTGCCGGCCCTCTAACAGCAAGTGCTAGCTAAGGAAACAGTGTTCATGCATGGCACTAGTCTGTCAGAAGATGTGGGAATTATCAACCACCAGTCATCATCATCATCATCAGCCTGACTACGTCCACTGCAGGACAAAGGCCTCTCCCATGTTCCGCCAGTTAACCCGGTCCTGTACTTGCTGCTGCCAAGTTATACCCGCAAACTTCTTAATCTCATCTGCCCACCTAACCTTCTGTCTCCCCCTAACCCGCTTCCCTTCTCTGGGAATCCAGTCAATTACCCTTAATGACCAGCGGTTATCCTGTCTACGTGCTACATGCCCTGCCCATGTCCATTTCTTCTTCTTGATTTCAGCTATGATATCCTTAACCCCGGTTTGTTCCCTAATCCACTCTGCTCTCTTCTTGTCTCTTAAGGTTACACCTACCATTTTTCTTTCCATTGCTCGCTGCTTCGTCCTCAATTTAAGCTGAACCCTCTTTGTAAGTCTCCAGGTTTCTGCTTCGTAGCTAAGTAACGGCAAGATACAGCTGTTATATACCTTCCTCTTGAGGGACAGTGGCAATCTACCTGTCATAATTTGAGAGTGTTTGCCGAATGTGCTCCACCCCATTCTTATTCTTCTAGTTACTTCACTCTCGTAGTTCGCCTCTGCGGTTATTACCTGCCCTAAGTAGACATAGTCTTTTACAACTTCAAGTGCACTATTACCTATCTCGAAGCGCTGCTCCTTGCCGAGGTTGTTGAACATTACTTTCGTTTTCTGCAAATTAATTTTAAGACCCACCTTTCTGCTCTCCTTGTCTAACTCCGTAATCATGAGTTGCAATTCGTCCCCCGAGTTACTCAGCAATGCAATGTCATCGGCGAAGCGCAGGTTACTAAGGTATTCTCCATTGACTCTTATCCCTAAATGTTCCCATTCTAGGCTTCTGAAAACCTCCTGTAAGCACGCGGTAAATAGCATTGGGGAAATTGTGTCCCCCTGCCTTACACCCTTCTTGATTGGTATTCTGTTGCTTTCTTTATGAAGCACTATGGTAGCAGTTGATCCCCTGTAGATTTCTTCCAGAATGTTTATATATACTTCATCTACGCCCTGATTCCGCAGTGTTTGCATGACGGCTGATATTTCTACTGAATCAAACGCCTTCTCGTAATCTATGAAGGCTATGTATAGTGGTTGGTTATACTCTGAGCATTTCTCTATTACCTGATTGATAGTATGAATGTGGTCAATTGTTGAGTAGCCTGTTCGAAATCCTGCTTGTTCCTTTGGTTGATTGAATTCTAATGTTTTCTTTACTCTGTTAGCAATTACCTTTGTAAATAGCTTGTATACTACAGAGAGCAAGCTGATCGGCCTGTAATTCTTCAACTCCTTGTCATCTCCTTTCTTATGTATTAAGATGATGTTAGCGTTCTTCCAAGACTCTGGTACTCTTCCCGTCAGGAGACACCTCGTAAACAGGGTGGCTAGTTTTTCTAACACAATCTGTCCTCCATCTTTCAGCAGATCTGATGTTACCTGATCCTCACCAGCAGCTTTGTCCCTTCGCATGCTCTCCAAAGCTTTTCTGACTTCTTCTATCATTACTGGTGGGGTGTAATGTGGGTTACTGCTAGTTCTTATAGTATTAAGGTCGTGGTTGTCTCGGCTACTGTACCGATCTCTGTAAAAATCCTCCGCTATTTTAACTATCCTATCCATATTGGTAGTTATTTTGCCTTCTTTGTCCCTTAGAGCATACATCCTACTTTTGCCTATCCCAAGTTTCCTCTTCAATGCTTTGACACTTCCTCCGTTTTTCAGAGCGTGTTCAATTCTCTCCATGTTATACCTTCTTACATCGCATACCTTACGTCTATTAATCAACTTCGAAACCTCTGCCAGTTCTATTTTGTCTGTTGTACTTGACACTTTCATGATTTGACGCTTCTTAATTAGGTTCTTCGTTTCTTGGGAAAGCTTGCCAGTGTCCTGTCTAACTACCCTGCCTCCAACTTCCACTGCACACTCCGTAATGATACTCGTCAGATTATCATTCATTGTATCTACGCTAAGGTTGGTTTCCTCACTAAGAGCCGAGTACCTGTTCTGCAGCGACACTCTGAATTCCTGTACTTTCCCTCTCAGTGCTAGCTGATTGATTGGCTTCTTGCGTATCAGTTTCTGTCGTTCCTTCTTCAAGTCTAGGCGAATTCGAGACCGTACCATTCTGTGGTCACTGCATCGTACCTTGCCAATCACTTCCACATCCTGCACGATTCCTGGGTGTGCAGTCATTATAAAGTCTATTTCGTTCTTATTTTCGCCATTAGGGCTCCTCCATGTCCACTTGCGGTTTTCTCGTTTTCGGTAGAAGGTATTCAAAATCCGTAAATTATTGCGTTCCGCGAATTCTACTAGTAGCTCTCCTCTGGCGTTTTTAGTACCGATGCCATAATCTCCTACTGCCTGGTCTCCAGCCTGCTTCTTCCCTACCTTTGCATTAAGGTCGCCCATCACTACAGTATACTGTGTTTCTACCTTACTCATTGCCGATTCCACGTCTTCATAGAAGCTTTCAACTGAAGCGTCATCATGGCTGGATGTAGGCGCGTAAGCCTGTACTACCTTCATCTTGTATCTTTTATTCAGTTTAATTACGATACCAACCACCCTTTCATTAATGCTATAGTATTCCTCTATGTTGCCAGCTATGTTTCTGTGAATTAGGAACCCCTACACCCCAGTTCTCTTCTGTCTGCCAAGCCTCGATAGCAAAGGACGTGCCCATTCTGTAGCACAGTATAGGCCTCATCTGTCCTCCTAACCTCACTCAGCCCTATTATATCTCATTTAATCCTTCTAGCCTCCTCGAATAATACAGCTAGACTTCCCTCACTAGATAACGTTCTAACGTTAAACGTTGCTAAGTTCAAGTTCCAATGGTGGCCTGTCCGTATCCAGAGATCCTAGCACCCTCTGCTGCTTTGCAGATCTGACCGCCGCCGTGGTCAGTTGCTCCGCAGCTGGTGGGGACTGAGGGCCGTGAGTTAATTGACGAATGCCTACGGGAGGGGGTGGCCAGATACTGCACCAGGGTGCCAATCCTTCTCTGGTGAGATCATCGGTGCGTACCGGCTTTAAGCCGGTACGATCAGACAGTAGTGGGAATGCTCCATGCATGTCTTCCTTATTGTTGTTCAGCAGCGTTGGCGGCCACCCACCACGGAGCCCAACGAGGGGACGCTACAAGGTTACAAATGCTGAAACCTGCAGACGTTAGCAGCCGTACAACGCCACTATAACCCGATGCGCCTAGACCAAGGTAGGTATTTGCACAGGGTTAACCCTAGCCGCCAGGAAGTTTGGAAGTAAACGGAAGAGAGTAGAAGACAGGACAGATAAATAGTAAGAGATAAAGACGAAGATGTAGGGAGAGAGAGATAGGAAAAGGCGACTGCCGATTCCCCTGGCTGGTGTTCCAGAAGTACTTAATTAAGAAAGGAGTTAGGACACAAGACACATAAAAAACAAACAAAAGTGACAAAAAATAAGTAGTCATTGCATGGTGAGTCAGTCCACATCCGATTGACGACGCGAGTAATATGGTTTGAGCCTTGACACATGCACCACATCACTTTGTGAAAACCGACGGGAACGTCTTGATGTGCCCTCAGGGAGAACTTAATATGTAACATCGCTGAGTCGGCGTAGAAGTTTGTACGGTCCGAAGTAGCGCCGCAGCAACTTTTCAGAGTGACCACGCTGTGGGATGGAGGTCCACACCGAAACTTCATCTGCCTGGTTGGAAGGTAACCTCTCGGTGTGTAATGTTGTAGCGGCATGCATTCGCAGTTTGGCGAGCCTGAATACGGGGTCGGGTGAGTTGACGGGCCTTCTCGGCATGTTGAGCGAACAAGGCAGCGTCCGTGTTGAACATGCCAAGGTTGTTGGGAAGGAGCATTGCATCGAGTATTGTAGTGACCTCTCGACCATGAACTAAGCGAAATGGGGTGAAACCTGTACTCTCTTGGACTGCTGTATTGTAAGCAAAAGTTACGTAAGGGAGTATATCGTCCCAGTTCTTATGATCAATGGCCACATACATTGACAGCATATCTGCAATGGTCTTGTTCATCCGTTCAGTGAGTCCGTTTGTTTGGGAGTGATAACCCGAGGTTTTTCCGATGTTCTGTACCACTTAGTCTCAGCACTTCTTGAAGCATCGCTGCGGTGAAAGCTGTCCCACGATCAGTAATTATCACAGCTGGCGCTCCGTGGAGAAGGACGATGCTGGTGACGAAAAACTGGGCGATTTTGGCTGCGGTAGTTTTGGGTAGGGCTTTTGTTTCGCTGTAACGTGTTGAATAATCGGTGGCAACCACAATCCACCGATTTCCAGACGAAGACGTGGGAAACGATCCGAGCAAGTCAATGCCAATTTTATGGAATGGTGTTTTCGGTGTGGCGATAGGCTGTAGTAGGCCTGCTGGTCGAACAGGTGGAGTCTTACGGCGTTGGCATTCGCGGCATGTGCGGACGTACTGCTTGACTGTCTCCGCGAGGCGTGGCCAGTAGTAGGAACGGTGAATTGTTTCCAATGTGCGCGTGTAGCCAAGGTGTCCGGATGATGGTTCGTTTGATAAGCATGTAAAATATCGTCACGAAGCGAGGTCGGCACAACCACTAGGTAAGTAGCTTGGGTACGGTCGAAATTCTTCTTATAGATGACTCCATCTCTGATGCAGAACGAGGCCAGCGAACGTGCGAAGTTTCGAGGAAGACTGCTTTTTTGACCTTCGAGGTAGTCAATCAGCGGTCTTAGCTCCATGTCGTCGCGTTGTTGTTGAGCCAAGTCGGTTGCTGATACAGAGGAAACGAATGTATCGTCCTCTTCAACGTCCGAAGGCTCCACCGTGCTAGACGACCAGAAGGATCTTTGAGGTTGGCGAGGTAGCATAAAGAATGGTAGTTGCTAACTACCCTGAATGGACGAACCTACAAATAAGGTTGAAACTTTGTTATAGCCCAAACAACGGCTAAGCATTCTTTTTCTGTTGTGAAGTAGTTTTTCTCTGCGGATGATAGTGTTCGACTTGCGCAGGCAATCACGCGCTCTACGCTATTTGCCATTGGACGAATACAGCTCCAAGTCCGACGTTGCTGGCATCCGTGTGTAGCTCTGTGGCAGCGTTGTCGTCAAGTGAACGAGTACAGTTGGGGCTTGGAGATGGTTTCGTAGCGTGTCAAAGGCGTGACGCTGATCGTGACCCCAAACAAATGGTACACCATCTTTTGTAAGTTCATTTAGAGGTTCATTGATTTTAGAAAAGCCTTTGACCAAGCATCTGTAATATGCGCACAGTCCCGAAATCGGCAGAGATCGCGCTTGTTCGTTGGGACAGAAAGTGCGGCAACAGCTTTTGTTTTCTCGGGGTCTGGGTGTATACCGGCTTGGTTGACGTGACCAAGAAACTTCAGTTCCTTGAAAGCAAAGATGCATTCCTCAGGTTTGAGAGAAAGTTCAGCTGTTCAAATCGCCTGGGGAACTGTCTGTAAGCGCTGGACGTGCTGCTCGAACGTGTTTGAGAAGACGACCACATCGTCAAGATAGACAAGACACGGTTACATTTTGATTGATGATTGATATGTGGGGTTTAACGTCCCAAAACCACTCTATGATTATGAGAGACGCCGTAGTGGAGGGCTCCGGAAATTTAGACCACCTGGGGTTCTTTAACGTGCACCCAAATCTGAGCACACGGGCCTACAACATTTCCGCCTCCATCGGAAATGCAGCCGCCGCAGCCGGGATTCGAACCCGCGCCCTGCGGGTCAGCAGCCGAGTGCCTTAGCCACTAGACCACCGCGGCGGGGCACGGTTACATTTTAGCCTAGAAAGAACCGTGTCCATCATTTTTTGAAAAGTAGCTGGCGCCGAGCATAAACCGAAGGGAAGGACCTTGAACTCATAGAGTCCGTCAGGAGTAATGAAGGTGGTCTTTTCACGGTCGCGCTCATCAACAGAAATATGCCAATAGCCGCTGCGTAGGTCCATGGAAGAAAAGTAACGAGCGTTGCGAATGTGGCCCAGTGGGTCATCTATTTATGGTAAAGAATACAGGTCTGTTTTCGTGATCTTATTTAACTTTCGGTAGTCGATGCGAAATTGCAGGGTACCATCTTTTTTCTTTACTAGCACAACAGGGACGGACGCCCAGGGACTAGACGATGGCTGGTTGACATCGTCCTTGAGCATCTGCTGGACCTGTTGGCGTATAGCGTCTTGTTCTTTTTGCGAAACTCGTAGGCGTGTTGTCGAATGGGTCTCTCGGTAGGCTTGGTGATGATACGATGCTTGGCAAGCGGTGTTTGGTTCACTTTCGAAGTCGTAGCGAAGCAGTCCCGAAACAAATCGAGTAGCTTTAAAAGATGTTACTGTTGTGCGGACGGTAGACCTGGTTTAGTCGAGAGTGCTTGCGAATGTCATGGCGGAATGGTCGCATGACGAAAGGGCAGATAATGTTGAGGGACTAGGGACATCGGCAATATCCTCAAGGTATGCGATCGTAGTGTTTTTGGTAAGATGGTGATACTCCTCGCTGAATTCGTGACTAATAGACAAGCCTGTTTCTTTCTGGGCTGAACAATACCTCGAGCAATGAAGATTTGTTGTGCAAAAAGTAGGGACAAATTTCCTTCCGCAATTACAGCATCGAGGACGTCTTGGTCACATTCAACGCTGATAAAGGGGCTGCTGCGGGGAGGCAAAGTAACAGATTCGGAGGATACACGTAGGGCAGCCTTCGATGAGCGAGCGTTTTCCGGTTCAGGATGAAACGGGTCCGCGAACGACACCTGCAAGTCTCGTAGGTCAATAATTGCGCCATGTTCGCGAAGAAAGTCCAGCCCCAGAATGAGTGGACGGAGCACACAGGTAACACGAGGAAAGACCCTATGAACGTCGAAGCACGGACTCGAACACGGGCTGTGCACATTCCAGTCGGCGTGACGAGGTGGCCCCCTGCCGTGCGCAACGGCGGTCCTCGCCAAGGGGTAGTTACCTTCCTCAGTTGGGATGCTAGGGCGCTGCTCATAACCGAATAATCGGCACCGGTGTCGACGAGGCAGTGACGACGTGATTATCGACGTGTACGGTGATGTCGGCGAAAACAGTCTTATGACTTTCGGAAACGACCGAAAAATCAGAACGGTCTTTGTCGGGTCTTTGCGTCGAGGGAGGCTCTTTGACAGTTCGTTGGGACGCGGCTTCACTCCTGGGAGCCGCGGTTTCTAGTTTCCCCTGTGGGGACTCAGTCACCGGCCTCTGAAAGGAGCATAAGATGACGAGAGAAAGCTAGGTGACGTGGGGCGGCGAGGTGATGGTGATCGTGATTAGTGGCATTGACCAAGGCAAGGAGCTTGCTGGCCCGTAAGGTACGCTTCTATGTCGCGGGGACGTCCACCGTAACGCGGGCATCGAGCATCAGGGTGGAAGCCATGGAGATCAAGTTGGCGGTACTGGCAATTGCGTAGACGTGACCCGCTTCGCCACAGTGGTAGTAGAGTGGACGGTTATCCGACGTACGCCACACGCTGACCTTTGTGGCGTTCTGTCGCAATCCAGACGGATGATAAGTGGGTGCACTCGGAAACCTTGAGGCGGGTGGCGGAGTTGAAGAGGTGCCCTGGAATCGATGGCTAGCCTGATCCATCGTCCGCATAGTGGGATCAGGAGCATGTGGTGCAGGAGATGGCAGGGCTGCCGCATAAGTCGGCACAGGGGCCTCAGGCCTTGGTGCGAGTGGGGTGTGACCACCTGTCTGATCTTATTTCGGATTGTCTGCGAGAGCGTTTACAGGCAATTGGGGTCCCGCTGGTTGGAGTTGGCGCAGCTCGTCCCGCACGACACTTCTTATGAACTCTGCGAGGGCATGCCTCTCGCTGTCAGCCCCTATAGAGCATGTAGCAGTGGTGACGTCGTGGCGTTCATACTGTGACGACCGATGCTGGATAGTATGCTCCATTGTGGTTGCCTCATTTATGAACTGAGCCACAATTGTGGGTGGATCGCGCATGAGTCTGGCGAAGAGCTGTCTCTTTTACCCCACGCATTAAATGCCGCACCTTCTTTTCCTCGGACATTTCAGGGTCGGCACGCTTGAAGAGTCGAAGCATGTCCTCACAAACATCGAAACTCTCTCGTTAGGTCGTTGGTTCCAAGACGAGATGGCCTGC